>OY728153.1:1926698908-1927948908 GCA_963277665.1 Viscum album
ATTCCAATAATATTTTTTTTACAAAATATTTAATTGAAAATAAAACCCAACACAGATATATATATATACATATAACCAAATATTATCTAATATGAAATATATTTACCGTACCTTTCACATATTAGAATGTATTTGGATGCATTATTGACCCATGATCTTTAATAATATTTTTCCAGGACTTTAATTTTCATATAAATAAACTAAAAAATAATGAATAAACAATAATACTGAATATTAAAGAACTTATAAAAAATAATAAAAATTACTTGTCTAACAAGTTCTTAAATTTTTTTGTGAACACCACCTAATAATGTAAAAAACGCATATAATTTGATATCATTTGGGAAGAATATTCCTAACATCCAATGACCTATACAATACAAAATGTTTACAATTAATAAAATTAAAATTCATATTACTTCCTAATTATCTTGTTAATGTTACCCATTAGGGAATGAAAATAACCATCACCCAATCATTGTATTTGATAATCTCTTAGATATATATAAAACTCTATAAGTATTTATTCATATTTCCCAACCGTTGAAATGAATTTCGGATCTATAAGACTATAAACACCAATGGTATCAATTTTAATAACAATAATTTGTAGATAACTAATTAAATAGGTAATATAGTATGTCACTTGAGATAATATTTATTTAAATAAAAAAAAGAAATATAAATTTACATACATGTAAAACAACTACCACATTGGCACACTGAGATCATAAAAATAACCAGATCGATGATATAATTTTTGAATATCTTAAATGGGTAGTCTCTACCCCTTATTTTAGATATAATTTTAAACTCATAAAAATTATTCAATGAAAAATAAACCTTGGATATACATTTTAGCCCATCTGAAATATCTAAATTATATGTAGTTTACGGTTCCTGAACCACTTCCTTCCTTTGTAAAAATTCTTTTGATATTTGATACTCCTATATAAATTAAATTATAAAAAACATTATAAGTAAATTTTAATCATATTACAATATTATTTAAAAAACAACACATGACTTGTATTTCAGATAATAATGAAGGATAACTGTATAAGGCAAAAAATGACCCATACAATCTCCAATTCCAGTGACCTCCTCGGAAGGAAATTATAGTAGGATAGTTGGATCAATATTATTTTGAATTGTTATTCTTACCTAACCTAACCTCATAGGCTAGAAATGTATAGAATCCTTAAAAATACGATCAACTCCATACAATAAAACACATATATAGGGATCTCCAACATTCAACTCATAGTATATGGTCGGGTCTAGAGGAGAAGGGTTAGGATCTCAGTTGGTAGGTCGGGTAGGATAGACATGCTCGGTAGGTTTCATCAGCTCTCAAGGAAACTCAATCTACATAGGGTGTGATTGTATCATCAAATTTTTGAACATAGAATGCACTACATATTAAATATTATGATCCCTAGACTTTTTAGGCCTTTTATCTTTACTTTTAGGGCATCTATTTATGGGTAATTTGATTTTTTTACTTTGATGATCAAAAACTATCCTAACACTAACACCTGCCTCATAATCTCTTACATGATCAGGGTGTCCCAGTTTTCCTAAAGCAATATCTTGGATGTTCATCCTACCATCGGGGATAAAATTACATTATGTCAATTTCCCCAAAAGGAAATCCTAAAATGAAAAAAATAAAATGATATATTAGTGTTTTTAAATTAAAAATGAAAATATTCATGGATAATAAAAAGTTATTTATTACAATTTTGTCTGCAAATTCCATAGATTTCTTTATACGATACTGTTCATTTTTTTCTTCTCACTCTTTTCAATTTTTTTATTGAGAGTGGGGGAAGGTGGATGACCAAAAAAGACCTCTTCTAAACCAAAATTAAATTGAGATCTTAATGCATCAATGTATTCTACAACCATTTCCCCTCCGATAAATGATACCCTCCTAATGAAATTGTTATAGGGTACACCGCTTAAAACTAGAACTCTTGATGAGATCTCCTAGAGGCCTCTTACCTAAAATGAACTAAATATTAATTAGATAATATACATGAAATTTTAAAATATTAAATAATTATCACACTATAAATGCTTCATCATTTTGGATGATGAAAATTTATTCCACGTATCAGTATCTAAAAACAAGTACTTGAGGAATGAGTTTTCATTTTGTAACATCCCAAAAATATATTTTTATATTTTGTTTTAAATTCTCTCCATTGAATCAAAACTATAGATAACAATATTTTCTTATTTTTTTAGTTTTTTCAAAAATTAATATCATCTGTAATTGAATAAATTAAATAATAGTTATTTAAACTATATAATATTTGAAAAATGAAATAAAAATAAATAAATTGAGATATTTTACCATTATAGACTCCCAATACTTCTATTTTTCCATCTTATTAATAGAATTACAAACAAGACACAAAATTTTAATCCTGAAACAACTCTTCATTTCAATATAATTGGAAAATTACATTGAAATTGAGCATATTTGTTTATTATTAGCTTCAAATTTAATATGTATTCTCTAGTGACCAAGTGTAAGTGATAATTTTGGTAAAGTTGTAATCCAACATTTTCTAACTCTAGAAATCAGTTTCTCTATATTATAAAGAGAATATAATTCTATACGAGGCACACCAATAGTCTTTCTATTATTATTTTTTAAACAAAAAATTTTCATTAATTAATTAATTATAAGACTAAATATTTAATAATATTAAAAATAGATATAACACTGTTAATATTCTTCACCATCGATGTATGTCATTAAAAAAAATAAAATGTAATGAAATTATATGTACCTTCATATTATTAGAAATTTGAATAGTTAAAAACAATGATAAACAAATATGTAAGTAAAACAATAATGTCACACATGTGTAGGTTAAAAAAATAATAATAATTTCACGATTATCAACAAAAAAATATACAAGTTAAACTACTAAATAGAAAAATTAATTCTAAAATGATATAAATATTTATAAATTTAAATATCATAGTTAAAAAAAGTGTTTTTATATGTGAAAATTTAACAAAAATGTAATTAAATACATCATATTTTTCAAACAAAAAATGTTTAGACATAAACATTGAATATAAAATTTATCACAAAAAAAATAAATAAAAATAAAACATATATAATTAATCTTCCTAGAATTAATTAAAAAATAGAGATTGTATACATGTATATTTCAAAAAATAAATAAAATTTAAACATTTAACTGACTAATTATGTTAGTAAATTAGTGTTTAACCATATCTCTTCAGCATGATCATTTTGAATATCATAGACTATGTCTGCATTATAGTAATTATTATCATCCAGAAATCACATTATATATGAATAAGCCTCATATACAATCATAAAATCATCATCATCATCACCCAAATGAATTATTTTACATTAAAAAATGATAAAACACTAATCATTCAATGAATCATGGAATAAATATTTTTCATTTCATGGGTCAAAATGAAAAATGGAACCTCTTCAAAACTAAAAATTTTCAAATCAACTAGTGTAAACTTATAACCATCACATGTCACACCACTATTACATTAAATCAAGTTACAGTTAAGGACTGTGACTCAAAATTTTGAATAATAAACTTCCAATAAATCCTCAAGAACTCCAAAATATGACGTTGATAAAGAAACTACGTTTTTGTCTTTTGAACATGAAAATTAAATGCTTCAGTGATGACCATTACCCTACTATTTTTTATAGTAATCTTATCATCCAAATGTTTTTGCATAAAATATTTATCGATTAATATCAAAACCAGACCACAGGCTCACATTAAGAGATAATCCCCTACCATCCATTTCAATGTTTTTGATACAGATATATCTATAATTAATTTCTTTTTATAGCATGAAACAAATATATTTTTATTCTCAATCATCACAAACTTTTCATTTATTTTCAGATAAAAAAACATTAATGTAGTAATATGTGATAATTTATATGATTTAACATCATTAGTGCTTTTTTATAATGTATAAATGTTTTAAAATCACACCATCATGTTGAATGAACTTCAAATTAAAGCCAAACATCCAAATAACTTCTCTATGAACTATCATATGTTAAGATATATGAAAACCAATATGCTTCACTTCATACAAATATTCATTACCGAAATCAATCACCTCTTCTGATACATATTTTTTAATTATAAAGGCATCATTTTGATGAGGATATTTATCATTTCCCATCAAAAGTTTCATACATCTTTCAAAATTATATATCTTAAATATATAAACACGCCCACATATTCTTATATCATGCACCACATAAATCACCATATGAAACATTATATAAAACAACGTAGGTGGGAAATACACTTATATTTGAAAAAAGTATAAGAGTATCTTCATTTTCTAGTGTATCTAAAAAATTTGGTTCAATTAATATTCTAAAAATGGATTTGAAAAAATAACATAACATAATGATTTTCAATCTGATAGGTGCTAGTAATTTATCATGTAGTAAGACCAGTAACAATAGTTCCATTAATTCATAAAAGTCAGAAGATTTCATATCAATTAATTTACAATCCATTAATGTCACTAAATTCATCACATATTAAGAATATATATATTGTACTTTAATACCATGAAAAACATTGAAAAAATAATAATCTTCTCATTGTTTATTAAGGTGTGATAAGCCATAGGTAAAACATTTATGTTTACTTTCACAGTGGGAGCTAACACAAAGCGTATTCCCATTGATATAAAGTCTAATCTAGCATACAATCCATTATTATTCTTTCCTTTTATATATAAAATGGTTATAATAAAAAATTAATATATGTTTTTTTCAAAATGAATAATGTCAATGTTATTTTTTATCTATTAAAATTTCCTATAATATAGTTCAAAAAAGATAGAATATGTCTTTTTGATAATTTTGTAATGATATGAACATCCTTTCATTATAAATATGAAATCATTATTTTTCACTTTTCTGTAATATTATTCAACAAAAAATGGTTTTGGGGGAATATTAATTTCCTAAAACCCATTAAATTCCTTTTCTAATCTATGATATGGATGACCAATTGATATTAATCTTTGATGTCCCATTTACATTATCTTTATTCCTTTATTAAATTGGTAGTATGATGTATCTTATTCAAAAATTGGATATACATAATATCTCTTATCACTATACCCCGATGGGTTTCTATATGTATGAAATTTATTTATATTTAAGTTTAGCATAACACCCAAAATGAAATACTCTTTATTGAATGCATAAAAAACTATAACACTTGTCTACCTTATAATTTTAAAAACATCAATCAATGGTGAACGATACAAATAAATATCATTTCTTGAATTTTTAATCCATAAATCATAATGCTAACCATAACATATTTTTATTCATACATATCTATGGGGAAATGTTTTAAACTATAAAAACAATTGGCCATGAACTATTTTTCAACATAGGCTTTGATATAGATTCATTACATATAACAACAATCTCATTTTGAGATGTCCAACTTCACCTCAGAAATCATAAAATATTTTATCAATGCTCCACAACTATGGTGAATCGGTAGGGTAACATAAGTTACCATCAGATATGCCCTCATCTATTTTCCATCTTAACCTTTTTTCATCAATTTAATTTGAGAATAAATGCCTCAAATGGGGAATTATTAGAATAAACCAAATTTCTATAGTTTGTGGTTTGATTCTAGTACCTAAGAGTTGATTAGAGATAAATTGTTAGAATTATTGTATGGAATTATTGGAAGATTCAATATTTATTTAGTATGATGTTAGATTCCAATACCTATTAATGAATTAGAGTTGAATTTTTCATTCCTCTTATAGGATGATATCCCTTATTTAGTAAATTTTGATAAATATTCATATTCCCTACATTACAACACGAAATAATTGCAGAGAGAATGTATCTTTTTATAACCAAATCCCATCAAGCATAATATTTGTTTTCCAAAAATTTCGAATTCGGAAGCCCATTGCCTTGTGGAACTATCTCTTTTAAAAGTTCACGAACCTCAGAGAAACCTTTATTACTCCACCCATTTTTTTCAAGTTAAGTAATATAATAACTACTGATAAAACATTATATTTAGTATAAAAAAAATAAAATTTTCTCATAATATCTTTACAATCATTCAATAATTGGTGTTCTTAGATGGTTTCAATGCCAACATCATTAATTAATTCTTCAATATGACCCTCTATCTCATTCTTAATGTTTTTATCAAAAATAGAGTTTTAATTTTCCTTTCATTCACCATTCCATATCCAATGTGTATAATTATCGATAAAACCATCGAAAATGTGATGACACTTGATTTCTATGGAATTTAACATTCTCATTTTCAAACACTTCACATAAGGATATAAAATAAAATCTTTGTTTTAAATATTTCATTTATAAAATAAAATATAATTATAATTTTTTTTCATATTCATTAGAGATTCTTCATAAATTTATTCAATTATGATCCATTAATTACCTGAGAATATAATATAAAATGTGAATATATTTAAACTTATAAATAGTAAAAAATATATAAAAAAATAGATAGCTTTAAATAAAAAAATCATATAATGAAAAAAATCAATTATTGATAACCATTTAATCGTAATAAAAATTTATACATAATAATCAAAATATAATATATATATAATTCATCATTAAAAATATAATATAATTTTACATAATTTATCATTAAAAAATTATACAAAATTTATCCTAAAAATTTAAAAAGAAAAAACAAACACTTATACAAAACTTATAAAACAGAAAAAAATATAATAACTAGAAAACTGTTATCATAAAAAATAATTATCATAATAATAAAAGATATATAATTTGTCTTTTAAAAAATTATCATAAAAAAAAATTAATTATAAAATAATAACATATAATCAATTATAAAAAATAGCTTCAAAATACAAAACAATTATAAAAATATTATAAAAACAATTATACATAAATAACTTACAAAAGAATTATCATAAAAGTATATAAATAATTATATGAATAAATTATACTAACATTTTTATATCAATATATTATAAAAAATATATAAAAATTTAGGAATTTTTTTTACAAACAATTATTATATCAAAAAATTATCATAACAAATAGTTAAACATAAAATCATATAATAACATACAGACAATTATGACAACAAAAATTATACATAATTTATTGTAAAAAAACATAAATTTTTTGATATTGATAATGAAAAATTCCTTCATAATTCTAATAAGATCAATTAATGACCATGTAAAGAGTGAAAATGCTAAAAAATTGATGAAACATGATAGCAGAAAATAAGTAAAAACAGATAAAAAAGATATCAAATTGTGGTTTCAGTTTGACCATAATAGCTTGAGGACCATAGAATAGGAATGAAGAATCTAAAATCCAAGAGAAATAATGTAAAAAGTGGAATAGAATCAACTTATAGAGAGAATATAAGGCATTCAAGGTCATCAAAGGCATATGTTTTTTCATCAGCCAAGAGTTGTTAATGAGAGGATTTTGAATTAAAGAAGAACATGACAAGTGGATGAAAAATGACTTCAAGGGAGAGTCAAAGGTAGACGAGGTTGTAAAATTCATATATTCCATTTTCAATAGATAATAGGGTGAGAGAGAGAGATAGGGTTTTGAGTGAAAGAAAAATAAGAGTTCGAACCATTGATATATTTTTTAATAGTCTTTTAATGTGGGTTTTCATAAAAACTGACGTTAAATATTTTTTTAAAATAATATTTAACATAATTATATTAAAAAAACATTAAAAAGTTACATATATTATTTTTAACTTTTTATTTAATGAAAAAAATGTTATTTTTTAAATATATTCTATATTAGTTATTTTAAAAATTAAATTAAAATTTAAAGTGGATTAATATTTACATCAGTTTTAATGAATCCAAAAATTAATATTCTAACAAGTTACCTTTAACAAAGGTTTATAAAAAACTAAAATTAAAACAATAAGTTTTAAGACTTTGTTTATAATAGTGTAGGTATATATCCCGAACACTATTTCAAGTGTTATTGGATAATTATGACTGATTGTAATTCCATTCTCCTTGATTAATCTATTATTTTCCTACTGTAATGTATTCATTATCGACATCATATCTAGTATATAATATCAGAAGTTTGATAGATCCATCGCTGAATCATATAAAATTATAATAACCATTTTAATTTCATCCCATATCTTATACATGTATTCTTAGAGATATTTTTTCTATGTGACATAGGAAACAAATCCCACTTGAATTTCTTTACCTTGTATTTATAAATACCTTTCCAATATATGTTCTTGGACTTAGTTTTGGAAACCCTTAAATATTCCTCAATATATCATGTTCAATAGACCATAGGTTTTTAGTTTAATTAAATATTAATAGAGTTCCTTTCAGCCTAGTATTAACTAACTATAAGACTAATAAAATGTTCTCCATATATTATCAACATATTTTTACATGGAAAATTATAGTGCACCCACTAACCTATCATAGAAATCCAAAACACTTTCCTTCCAATTGACTATTATATGATCATAAATCTTTCACTAATCTATAAATGCATCTCTATAACTTGAATTTTTTTTATTAGCATTCTTTGTTGTCACAAATCATTCTTGTTTTCTTCATTTAGACATCTTCCATAAAATATGGTATTGACTTCCTACTCTCAATATTATGATTGTATAAAATTAAATAATGGGTAAAATTTTAATGGATTTAAGCATGAAGATTGGGTATAACTAAGAAAGATTTTTTTATAACACAGGTTCCATCCATGTATAGTTTCTCTTGAATACCCATTTATAACCTTTCATCAATTAGGGAAACCTCCAAAATACTAAACCAATTTTGGTAAAGGGAATCCATTTTTATAAATTCATATGAACAAGATAAGATTATTTCTATTTAATAATTCCTTATAGAAATAAGAATTCATTTTTCTTATTTATTTCTATATCATCATAATAGAGTGGTAATAAAACCATCTCTCTTTGTTTTATATTCTATATATAGTTTCTTTCAATGGAATATTTTATTTCCAGAATACCTTTTTTAACTTGTTAAAATTACAATTATTTTTTCAAATTGATCTTTTACTTTGTCCAAGTCAATTTTACTCCCATTGTCTCAAATATTGATGTGCACCCATTTATATAAATATTAAATATATCATTAGTATTGATTTTCTATCTTATAGATTTATATAATATCATAAACAAACTTAAGGATAATTATATTGGATTCACATTGTGTTATTGTTGATCCAAGTTTGTTTATTAACTTATCCTATAAAAATCAATACATCAAAATGCGTGATTTATGAAAAAATGTATTTAATTCACACTATTAATCATGATATCCATTTTTAATTATTATTGACATATGGTTTAGGTTACATTCATTATTTATGAAACATGTCAGAGAAAGTCATGGAATATTTCACATGAATTATTAGATTCACCATTGATCTGTCCTTTATTGACAACATGGTTATGATGTATATAAATAAATGTGTGTTTAGAAATAAATCCACACTAATTTTAATGATCAACATATTCATGTAAGACTTGTCATCAATAATCCTTTTACTCACATCATATCATTGATGAGTATAGGGAAATTTGAGCTTAGTAATTACCCCAATCACCATTTTCATGAATGTTGAATTCTTGATTAAGATATTTTTATGCTAAGAGGCTTAAAGAAACTCGTATCTTATATCCATTCATGTTCCTTAAATCACATTCACACTATTAAATTTTATAAAAGAATTTATGAAGTATTCGAATTTATCTCAAGATTGTACTTGAAATAGTTCACACTATCTAGCTGAACAAATTCAATAAGCATTATGGAACGAATTTATTTCAATAAGGTTCTTTACATAAAAATTTATATATAGGTTTGTTGATAATACTTATGGTTATTAGCTCCTAATATCCTAAATATTTTATTGGGTCTATCCTAGAATTATTCTTATAGATTTACATAACAATGATTTATATTTCCATAAATTGGAGTGAGTATTACATTTTATATTAATTATTTATTACCAATTATTCGTGTATAACTAAACTATTTATTTTTTAGAAAATACCATAAACAAAATTCATTCCTAAAAATTCTGGTAGAATTTGAACCACAATTATAGTTCCATTATAACCATTCACTTGGAAATAAAAAAGTAATGTGATTCTCTCCACCAGTGTAGGCATCATTCATTATAATCCACTTGGAGAACATATATTGACTTCTAGTAATGTTTCATGAATTTCTGGGATCTTTAATTTAGATAAAAATATTCAATTCACATATTTTATTCAGAGGTCTATTGTAATTATTCCGGAGCTGGTGTCTTATATCAATAATAAGGTACATGGATCAAACATGGTTTTCAACCTTTTCATGGATAAGGCCTAAAAATTCATGGAATGGAATATCATCATTAAGGTCCTCGTGAAGATGTGTTTCTCTACTTGGGAGACTAACCTCATCTTTTGTTTCCTGATTTACTATTTTTTGGATATTTCCTTCCTTGGTAAGCCTTGTAGTTTTTTAGAGCAATGTGGGGTATTAGGAAAGGGTATCCTTTATCACCTACCTACTTCATTTTATCATAGGGTGTGTTTAGAAGAAATCTAAGAAAAAATATATCTAATAGAACCATTTGTCGATATAGTTTCAGGGATATTTCCACCATCATATCTCATGTTATGTTCACAGATGATACCATTATTTCAAGGAATCCTATTAGGAGATCCCTTAAATGTGTGACCAGTATTCTTTAAGACTATTACAATTGGACTGACCAGAAGATCAACCATTCATGGAGAATCATCTTCCTCTCTCAACATTTTCCTAACAGAAGAATTAATCTGGTTAATAGTGTGCTTGCGGCCATCCCAATCCATTCTCTCTCAGCCATCATAGTTCCAAATGTGGTACTTAGTAAAATTGAAAGATTTTTGGCCACTTTTATCTGGGATGATAATGGTGATGGGAACCATCATTTGTATTCCTGGAGGAAAATGGATAAAACTATACTAGAATATGGAATCATAGTTAAGAACAAATTGGATACACTATAGGGGATGCATGAAAAATTGGCCTAGGACGTTATTTAAGGAAAATCTCTCTGGGGTGTGAAATTATAGTTTATATTCATAGGGAGTGGGAATATTATAGTAGATCCCTATGTAATTTGATTCAACCCTATTTCTTGATAATCAAGGACCATGCTCAGTTGATCGTGGCAAGAGAGGAGATCCATTCCTGGCATCAAAATGGTGCTAGATTAGTGTTTGGATTTCCAGGCTGCCAAATAACTAATATTTCTTTTTAAAAAAACGGGTGACTGTCAAACATTCCTCAATGTAGTTTTGAATGTTGTCCAATGTAGAACCATCAATCTCATCAATACCAATGATGATACAGACATGTGCATGTTTATGAATTAATCCCCAGGTTTCTTCTCTGTTAAGAACTATCACATAATTCTGTCCTCTTTGAATCACTGGGATACTTGGGATGATTTTCATTGGTGCAAAGTGGTCCCTACTAAACAAAATTTCCTATTTTGGAGAATTTTAAATAGTTCCTTACCCGTTGATGAGAACATCTATAAGATCAGATTCAATGTAGTCTCCAGGTGTTCTTACTACAAGATCTTGTGGGAGGAGAGAATTAAATATTTTTTCTTCTAAATCAAGTGGGTGAAAATGACCTGGAAAAGCTTCAGTGATTTCATAGGTTTCAATGGATATGAGAGAAGGGTTACCCCATTCCTTAGTTGTTGGTTTGAAGGAGAGGAGCAGGCAAGGACAGAGTAAACAGTGAGATAAGTGGCCCTAATTTCTGGTTGTTGGTGTTTGTGGAGTTCTAGGAACAAGAATATATTTGAAGGCGAGGACTGATTGAATAAGACCCTAGAGATCTGAACCAAATTCCTTTTATTAGACTTGATTTGACTTGTGAATAATTAGATGGATTATCCCACTCTCCAACCCCTCTAGGTAGGTATGTCTATTTCTTATCGAGTTAGAGACACGTCTCCGGGATTTTGGGTTCACTGGAATCCCCCTAGTTCTGGTAATAAACTCAACACTGATGGATCCTTTACATCAGGTCTCATAAAAGGGGGAGGAATGGTTTGTGACTCCAGAGACAATGTTATTTTCACCTTCTCTGCTTTTTTCAGAAGTGGACACCCCCTCAAAGTAGAGGAAATGGCACTACTTACTCGGATGGAATTATGAAGATTGTGGAACGTGGACATCAATATGGTGGATATGGGATCCTTTAATCTCTGAAACTCCTTTATGAATACCATAAATGAACCATGGTATATAATGTACATTTTAAGAAGGAGATGGGGAATTTCATGCAACACCACTGGGATCTCTCACACCTAGAAATAGGGCAACAAGGTATCTTATTTTCTTACTTCCTTATCCACTTAGACATATGCCCTCACTATCTATCCATCAGAGATTTCTTTGCCTCTCTATAGGGAGAATATTGTTAGAGGAGATTACCAGGGGCTTCATCATTATTGGCCACCTTAATGGACCACTTTTATTTTCTTCTTTTATGCATTCTTCCTTCATCATTTTCTCCTCTAAATTATCTTTTTACTCTTTTATTTTTAAATAAAAGATGAAATTATGATGACATATTAAATTCAATACCCAAGTAGTTTAATTGAAATATTAAATTTAATTATGAATAAACCTCAAGTATATGTTCATGATTTCTTCCTATTCAATTTATTGTATTTTTTATTTCAACGACTTATCTTTCCACATGAGAAGAAAATACCCTCATGTTCAATAATCTATATTTTTTTTAGAAGGATGTTACGAAGGCTCCTTGGGTAGTGCACTTGTATATTTTATTTTCAAATTATCGTTCTTATTTCTCACTATGATAATGAAAGATTTAAATTTATTTATGTTCTCATATTCATAGAGAAATAATCCTAAAGGCTATCAAAGTGGTTTCTACAAAATTTTAAATTTATAACATCCAAAAAAATTGAATAAATAGGGTGGTAATAATGAGAGAATAATATAAATTGAAACGTTGTGATTCTACTTAATTCCAAATTATCCTAGTTGATCAATGCACTCTATCATCCTTAGTACATGAGGATAAGTTTGAATTATATATTGCAATACATAAATGAAAAATTTGGTCAAATTCTCTTCAATCTATTACTTTACTTTATCCTCACACACTTCTCTGAGATGATATAATAGGGTATAACCATCCATGACATCATGTTACTTTTTTAACTCTTTAGACATTGTTCATAGGATTGTTATATAGAAATCAAACGTATCATCTTTGATTATCTTATAAGAATATATATAATCCTAACATTCTTCTATATGTGGATGATTCGTTATTTATGAATCAAGTAAAATTAATTTACTTTCATATTTTAGTACTCTTTAAAGAATTTGATACCACTCATTGAAATTTATACCTGTAAGGAAATTATCTTTGTGTTGGGCATAATGTTGCATTTGTTTTCAATGACATGTCAATATGTGTTTGGTGAGTTGATGGTGAGAAGTAGTGATTATTGGATAACATGTATGGATTGATTTCAATACATTGGATGACACGCTTGAGAAATTCTCCACGTAAAATGTGACGATTTATTGAACTAATATTCAAATGTAAAAGACATGTTCTAAGGATTTCACAAAACTACAACAAGTGGTCATTCCATACTTGGATGAAAAATAATAAAATAATACCATGAAATATTTTTTTATTTCTTGAGTAATTAAAATAATTAAATGTAAAATATAATTACAATTTTCATGAAAAATATTTTGAGAGGAAAATGATTTGAAGAAGGATTATTTAGTATATGGCTTGACATTTCTTTATGGGTAATGAAAATATTAGAATCAAATTATATAGGTTTAGAGAAAATATTTCCAAACATTTTAGGCCACATGGTCTAAATCATTCCCACACATGCAAGAGGAGGTCATCGAACACATGGGAGAGTCGGTGCACGTAGTCCCCATGGCGGCATGTGTGTTGGCCCATGTATATGGCCCAATGTAATGTACATCGGGGTGATGGTTCATAGGTTGGGTCTAGATGTCGGTGGGCCGGTATAGGTGAGGCATGACCCGTGATGCGGTTTGTAGGTTTCTATGTGGGTGTCGATCCCCAAAAAATAGAATATATTGTCATTTTCACAAGATGATTTATTAATTGTGGATCAACCATGTGGAGAAGTGATGTGGGACAAGTAATATGCATTCACTATACCTACACATTAAAAGGTGTGGATATTACTTTTGTTTCCCAATCAAACTTATCATGTTTTTTTACCAGATGTGTCTTATAATATTCATCATCGTGCAATTGATAGACCATCGAGTTATTGAGATAATTGGAAATAATTTCCATTCATGATACCATCCATATTATATAATTATGCCCAAGGAAAGAGTCATTCATGAACAACCAACATATTTCTTTGAATCTAAAAATTTTATGATTCCAAAGATTTATAGGAATGTACAAACTTCAACTGAAAATGAAGTTACAGGAGGTCATTCATCCATTCAAATATAGAATTAATTGAATACTTAAATAATGAGGATAATCAAACAATATTCATAAATAACCATAATGGTAACTCAAATAATAATTAAGTCCATGTTTTGTGGTGTAAGAGTCATTTAGGTTGTCGAAATCTAGGGGTTCAAAAGTTTGAGATAGATTGTGTTTTTAGATCATTAATGATACTCCTCATCACAAAATATTGGAGGGAGGTAAGGTGGTGTGAGGCACGATGATCCTTTCATATAAAAGTGTGAGAAACAAGATAGGGGTTGTTTTTTTATAACTTTGAGTGAGTTCTCTTTTTTTAAATAAAATAGAGCCACTATGAATTCGTCTATTTCACGAATAGAGGTCCACATACCTTTTTCTTGTGTTAAGGAGAATAGGAGATCATGCAGTTGTTTTAAATTGTTTCTAACACAATTAATGGATTCCTTAATAAGTTGTTCCATAAATATCATTATGCTTTCACAAAATGTTGAGAAGGACATGTATATACTTGTACAAATAATAGAAGATACATCCTCTCGAATATACTTTTGTGATGTTTTTTTCATAGATATAGTTTATAGACCTATGCTATATTTTGTGTAGGGGAAAGGTAATGTTAATTCTATACTAAGATTACTATTGCGCGAAGTGAATAGGTTGTTCTTGTCCATACTTATGTGAATACACAAGATTTGATAAACCAAGCTAAATATTAAGTGGAGAAAGACAATATAAGGAATGTTTTTTTGATAACCCTTATTTAGTGATACAACACATAAAATAATTATGGGATAATTATGTTTTTCCTAGTGTTTATAATGTTCATGAATTGTATTCTACATGTACAAAGTGAACTTGAATGAGTTGAGTTGATAATTCATGATGAAGAGTATTGAGATTGTGAAAGTCTTATTCTTGCATAAAATATAAATTATGTTTGTGTCAACCTATTTCATACATTAACTAAGGGTATGAATTCATAATTTATAAGGAATAAGTAATATTTGGTTCATAGTTTCCCTAAGGAAACTGATCAAGCATAGGTGATCATAATTTTTAATAAAGGATTAAAGACTTTGTTAGAGGCTGTTTAAGGAACAATAAGTGTACACAAGAAAGTTAGATCCTATAAGGTTGTAGAGGAAGAAAAATAGATCATCCTAAAGTAGATCAATCCTTGAAGAAAGTTTAATCATCCCATTTGGTTCCATGAACATGTGATGTAATTTGGTTGGTTCTAGGAGTAGATTGAGTCTCTCATTTGGATTCAGAGAAAAACATTTTTCAGTTGGAGTCATAAGAAAAATGAGTCTCTCAATTAGAGGAGTAGAATTATTTTATTTTGATATAAAATTATGAGAGTTCTATTAGTTTGGTATGGGAGTTATGTAATCACTTGTTTGAAAATGAAAAAACTGTAACTGGGTGGTATAATCAATTTCAATAAAGAGTATGAGTTTTCTAAAAATTTTAAATAATGTGTGCTTATCTCCGGAAATCAATACAGCTATACATGAGATGAAATTGATATATTATATGGTG
This sequence comes from Viscum album, assembly GCA_963277665.1. Taxonomy (NCBI): domain Eukaryota; kingdom Viridiplantae; phylum Streptophyta; class Magnoliopsida; order Santalales; family Viscaceae; genus Viscum; species Viscum album. The sequence goes on from OY728153.1 coordinate 1,926,715,088, forward strand.
TGTATTGATATCCTTAACAAGTTTTATAGGTTAATTTGAAAAAAAAATTATAAAAAATAAACCATTAATTCAATTCTCCCCTCCTAGTGGTATATCCGGCCTGGGTCTCTGTAAATGGTATTTAAGGGAAGGTTCCCTATAAATATCTAAGAATCATTTTCCTAGATGGAGAATCTTAATTCTCTCACTGGTTGGGGTATTACCACATTCTATGAGAAGAATTATCATACTAATAGGAATATGATTCTACCCTATCTTTTATAAATGGGAATGTAAGTGAGAGATTCTATAATAGTGATTTTCCACCCATTTGTGATGATGCGTCCATGACACATGCTGATAATAGAAATATGTACTTATATGGAAAGGCTCAAAATTCCATCTTTATGACTATATCATAGATGGTCTAAAAATATTTCAAGGGTCTCTAGACAACCAATGATATCTATGATAAATTGAGAAGCATTTATGAATTTAATTTCAAACTCAAATAATCCAAATTATATGTTTAGATAAATCATTTTGAGGAAATCAAAATGATAGAAGAAGTAAATATTGATGACTAATTTTCCATAGTAAATGAGATAGTCATAATAATTTAATGATTTGATGAGAATATGGATGATTATTTCATTATAAAAAAATTGATGAGGAATTTTTTGGATCATTTTGATTCCAAGATCTTGACCCTAGAAGAAATTGATGATTTTTTTCTTGATGAATAACAAAATATTATCAAATCTTGTGAGATGAGAAAAATTATGGATTTCAAGAAGAAAGAAACAATTTAAATAGCCTTCAATGTAATCAAAAAATTAAACTTTAAATAAAAAAAGGCTTATGAATCTATAAAATCATATATAAATGAGTATGATTTTGAATTCAATCATGTTTCCCCCATTATATAAAATGGTTTTAGAAAGGGAAATTGTAATGTAATGATTAAGAAAATTATAAAATGCTTTAACAGTGGTATATCTGGTCATTTTTTTCTAGAACTGTCTAAAGAATAAGGTTAAAGAATCAAAATTAGAATCAGATGATGAGAGATCTCATTATCTCAAATAGTGTAAGGAGAAAAAGAATCACTACATATGTAAGAATATAAATTTTATGATAAAGAAAAAAAATTCCTCATCATGTTTCTCTTCATATAGTAATGGTTTTTCTTTTATCATATAAAGAAAGGAACATATTCTCCAAGCAGTAGTGATGATGGAGAAGGATGAAAAAAACATGAGTGGAAGATGAATGAAAAATTAAAAATTAGTAGGGGATAGATTAAATATCTCTTAAAAAAAATAAAAACTTGAGAAATAAAATAAGAAATTAAATGAAAAAAATAATGATGAATAAATAGTTCTTTATAATAAAGAAAATAAGCAATTGACCAGGATGGAATGATATTTTTTAATGTGATCCATATGAAAAAATAAAAAATTTCTAAACAAGAAAAGATGATAATTGATATTTAAGAGAAGTTTTATTATATATAAAAAGAGTTTTCTGATACATAATCCAGATGTTTCATAGTTCATTATGAGTTGAATAAGGCTTGAGAATACTGTCATAAATCTATTAAGGTCATGGGGAAAACATCACAAACTAGATAGAAGGAAGGAGAAAGTTAACCAATTCATTTTGATAGATATGTTATTTATAATAACAAATATATGACGACTAAAATTGAGAATATATGGTCCAATAATAATTAGAGATAATCTTCAACAAGAAAAGAGTGGAAGAATATTTCATGAAGGAAACAACCACCAAAAAATGTGTGGCTCTATTTGTAAGAGGAAGAAAATAGATCTGGATTCATCTAAAACAATTATTATAGAATAATGTTTAAAGGGTATTGTTTGTGTTGTGGAAATCATGGTCTGAAATCTTATTTATGTCGGTTAAATGTAACACCCTGAGATTTTTTGAATTATTATTTTTTGAATTAATTTAATAATTTTGATATTTATCAATTCACGCAACAATGAAAATAGTTATATATATATACATATATATATATGTATATTAAATCACATATTTTTACTTTTTTTATACTATACACAACGGTAATCTAATACTACAGAAAACACTGACTTATCTTGTGTTACACACAACACTGTGTTTCTGTTAAAAAAGAACGTTATTATTATAATTATTTAAATAGGATAGCTATAACCTATCCATTAAAATTATTAATATGTATAGTAAAAATTAATCTTCAAATTTTATTTTTATAGTTTCAAATAAAAAAACATATTGATAAGGAAACATATAATTTTTTCCAATGTCTTTATTTTTTTAAAAATAAAATATTCTTAAAGGAACTACTTTTTTATGTCCATTTGTGAAGTACAATAAAATTAATTTTAGACACTCTTAGAAATTGAATTTGGAAAAATAAACTTCATTTTTTAATTCATAATTTCATAATTTAATTAGGGTAATTTTTTGGTATTTTTTGAGAAATATAATATTTGAATGAATAGTGAAAATACTGAATTTTAATTCAAAACCTTTTTTTGTCTGATTTATTTATATAATTAAATTAATTTTTTTTATTTTTTTCAAAGACATAATAGATTAATTATAAATCTATTAATACAATTTTGGTCATTTAATTAATTTTAACATTTAATATATATATATATATAAGCTTAATAAAATTTTGAACATTCTCACTGTTAAAACCATCTTTCTTGCCACGTCTATGATATTATCATTAAACATAATTTTAACACTTCTCTAAATTGAAGATTGAAAAATGGAAATACTTGTTTTCAATCGGTATGATATTTATAGTTTAATAATATCACCATAATGTCTGACATTTTTTTAAAGTGATTAAAACTAATTATAGTGATTATGGTAAAATTAAGCTTAAAAAGGGACTAAACCATAAAAATAAGGGTAAAAATTACTTATAAACATGTCCAAACCCAATTTTATTGCCATATTTATTCCATATACCTTCCATAATTTAGTTTGTTTGGGTTTCTATTACTTTTTTATGTAAAAACTTGGGTAAACCTAACTTGTTTTAAAAAATGCCAAGTGTGTCCCCTCTCTCCACTATAAAATAAACTCAGCTATACCACTTCCTCAAACCTATCATGAATATTTGGATCTACTAATATCTATAAAATAATATCCTAAAAATCCCTCCCAAATCCTAGAATCCTCACCTTGGGAATAAATCCATCCAAGGAAGCCCTTTGGTGAAAACCAAAAGGAGTTACACAAATAAGAGGTAACATGCTTCCTCAAGAACTTTTATTTTATTTTCATTCTCCATACCATAAAATATTCTAATTACATGAATATATAGTAACATCACTCTACTAAAAATACTAATATTTTATTATTCTATTTTTTGAACCTACTATTACACACACTTCCATCTAATGGGTAACAAACATACCATTCTTGTTTACGATGAACTATTGCCTCAAGAAATGATGTTGTTCGTTTTTACATTCCAGCCTATCATGGTTGGGAATTAAAATGAAAAATATATTTTTATATGATATATATTATATTTATTATTTCTTTATTCTTGTTAATATTTTATATAAAACATACCTTCAATATTTTTTTTGGTGTATATATAATTACTTCGTTTGTGGGCGTATGGACTACCGCCTCCTCAAACCGATGTGATTCATTCATAATTTACATAGAAAGTATTAAGGATGGATTAAGTAAAATCATATGATATATATGATATTTAATATTCTATTATGATTCTATATTTATTATATAACACATACATTCATGATTTTCATTTTGTGTAAATATGAAAACTTAGTTTGTGGATGTTTGGAATACTGCCTAATAAAAGCGAAGAGATTTGATAACAATTTATATGGAATGTATTAAAGATGGTTTTAGTAAACTTATATGATATATATGATATTTATTAATATTTTATAATTCTATAATTATTATATAACACATACCTTTATTTTTTCAATTTATTGTAAATAGGATAATTTCATTTGGGGAAGTGTGGACTACCGTCTCTTCAAAGCGATGTGATTACTTTAGAAGATTCATGGAATGTTTTTAAGATGAGTTTCTAGAAATTATATGATATAATAATTATAAATTAATTATTAAGTATATATACATATATTTCATTCACTTACTTTCTTTTAATATGATAATTAAATGGAAATAATATTTTTGTATACATACAACCTACTGTCTCCATGAACTGTGTATTCCATTCCATATTTGAATCATTTATAGACTATTATAAATTCATATATTTGGAATATAAAATATATTTATAGCCTGTTTTGAATTATGTAAGTCATGATATATATATTATGATAAAACATAGGACAAATTAAGACACAAGAAAAAAACAAAGTAGATATTACCCGAAACATAATCATAACATAGAAGTATTAACTAGTGGTTAAAATACAGTCATAATAAAACAATATATGAAATTATATATAATAATATGGTTATTATATTTTTTTATAATAAACCTATACTTCATATATTGTAGGTTTTTATTAGTGAAATGAGATTCAATCAATAAGGTAAGGGAATTTCATCTCTTGTTATGTTTTCATGAGATACATGCCTTATTCATCACTCATTTCTTTTGTGAAGTGTTTATACTGAACATAGATGTATTAAATGATTATTATAATTATATTTATTTTCATTTACATATCCATTTTATTATATACATTTCATGGGGATTTCTTTCCAAATGATACCATATCAGTAATGTATTTTTTTTCATTTTAACATCTTTGAGACACATGCCATGTTATGCACATATATTTTTCTATGAGGTGTATATACTACGTTTGATATGTTATATAATTATTATAAATATTTTAATAAAATTTTAATTTTCTAGTAATTTTATTCTTTACATTATATTATGATTAAAAGTTACCAAATTGGAAAAGGTTTATAGCTACAACCTCATATTTTATCGAGATTTGTTTTATTATAATTCCATTGAAGAAATATTATGATATATCTCTCATGAGATATCATGATTTTTATTACCCTATATTTATTCATGTTATATCCATTTACTGGTGTAATTTTCTACTCATTGGTACAAGATATGCTCAATAATTTGTTTTTAAGAAAGTCTAACTTTACCACTCTTTTTAGTTAGAAATTTGTGTTCCTTAAAAACCATATTTTCTAAAAAAGAGTCCAAAAATATTATAATATCCTCCAATGATTATTAAAATATATTTTTATCCATGTTCTAGATTTTAATTTTTTTGTAAACTACTCTGCTTGTTGTTTCCTTATTGAGGTTGTTTTCTAATACTTGATAAAGTAAAAAAGGGATGTTCAACTTGTGTGGATTTACCCATCATCATGATTGTCACTCCCTTGAAGCTTCCATAAAAATATTAATAAGTTTTAAAACAATTGTTTTACTATAATTATTAGAATTCATTTTTTTAATATGAGTATCAATAAAAACTTTTTTAAAATTTTTTATGTTTAAAATGATTTTAAATGATTTTCAAATCATCCTTCATATGTTTTCAAAAGGTTTTTTTCAAGAAAAATTATTTAAATGATTTAAAATATTCTTTATATGTTTTCAAATTATTTCCAAACAAAAAGGATTTAAAAAAGTTTCTAATAATATTTAATAAGTATTGACTGGACAATGTTTTCAAAATTAGTTTAGGTCTTATTTCTATATTTTAGAGGTATTTCCAAAGAAAAACGTATTAAAAATGATTTCAAGCTTATTTTTTATATATTCATGGGAAAATAATTTCAAAATATTATCCAGATTATATTATATATTTTCAAGTTAAATGGTTTTAAAAATGATTTAAAGCATTATTTCTATGTTTTCAAAGTATTTTCAAGGAAGATGGTTTTAAAAATTCATTATCTTTTACAAGATTTTTTTAAATAAGAAAGGATATTTTCCTAAAGAAATGTTTTTAGAAGGATCTTTCCTAATTGTTTTCCATCTATTATAACACCCATTGGTGTTATTAAAGCCTTTGTGGGAAATGATTCAAATGTTCCATTTATATTCTTTCTTTGAATATTTTATGTTTTGATGGAATTATGTCTATGAAAACTTTTTCTTTTTCACATATTATATTCTTATGAAAACTGCTTCTTTCAGTTGTTATTCTAGGATGAAATCATTATGAAACCTATATATTTTCCATAGGTTATTATATGACTAAAGTTTTATGATAATCATTTAATCTCATGGGTTATGATATAATGTTTATAAAACACATCTATTTTTATGTGTTATGATATGATGAATGTTTTATTATCTTGTGACACAAGTATGAATTATTTTATTATGAGATGCGTGGGACCTATAAATCTCTCCAATGCATTGGGTAATAATTTTTGTCACATGAGACAGTGATGTGCATCAAGTATACGGGCTTGGTCCACTATGGGAAGATGGGGAAACTCGATACCTTACGATGAAAGGACTGCAATTGGGGATGGTGGTGTGTCCCACTGAGTAGGTGTAATAACCATGAATATGGGAGATTGGGAAAATTAATCCACTATGGGATGATGGGGAAACCTGATAAACTATGGGAATATGGGAAACATAATCCCTTATAAGGAAAGGATAACAACTGGACATGATGGTGTGTCCTACCTAGTAGGTTTAGTCCCAATGAAGTTATTTGACAAGTTATAGCAATTCATATTTACTTGTAGGGAATTACGTTACATGTTTATGTGTATTCCAAAAATTCATGACTTATTACTATTTTGTACTTTCATATCTAATGATATTTATTCCATTGTGACTCATGTCTTATGAAATACTAATCATTAAAACATGTCTCATGATTTTGATCTTTGATATGCATGTTAGATCTGAAAATGATATGCTCATGTTCTCATAACCTTATATTGATGTTATTCTTACAACTTACTTTATTTAACCTTACTAATAATTCGATCTCACCCATTTCAAATGTTTCATTTCTTTATGTCATGAAGAAAGGTTTTAAGTAGAAGCACTAAAGGGGAAGATCTTTATGGAAAACAATTGAAGATATTTCACCATGTTAGAATATTTTATTCCAAGTTTCCAAACACAGTAAAGTATTATGGTACATGGGATTAGAATTTTATAATATTATGAATATTCATCTAAATTTATGTTATATCCATTTTTGTTAAGAATGGGTCGCTATAGTTGGTATCAAATGAATGTTTTAATCAACCATTGGAAAATAGGATTTAAAAAATTTTGTGAGATCCCTAGGGATATTTCAAAGTATATTTCTAGGTATTTATCTAAGGATAAGTATAATGATAATGAAATGTTTTGAAAAATGTCCTCGAATTTTCGTAAATGATAGAGTGAGTGGTTTCTAAGAAATACAACCATTTATAGATACTACATAAGGATATAGTTATGGAACAAATGTACCTTGGAGTAATAAATATGACAAGGTGCATCAAGCCTGACTTGATCATAACCTGGTACACAAAAATAGGCCTTACTGCACACCTAGTTTGACATTATATGGGGTTATTATTTTGGAATTAATTTTTTTTACAAACCATCATGGAATATTTGAATAGATGATGACTATGAATAATGTAGGATAAACATATGGGGTAATCGATTTAAAACTAGGTGCTGTGATTTAGAAATACTATAAGTTGTTTTCATGATTATGTGATTTTCAATTATGATAAATATTTCTCACACTATTATTTCTAGTCTTCATCAATGGTGGGAACTTGAAGGATCTTGGTTACCATTGAAGGTTTAAGATGTGGAAAGTATGGGAATTATAAAAATAGATTTTCTTAGTGGAAATCCCCGAAAGAGAATCAAGTTGGTAGAATGAGTATTGTTTATACAAGTAATGATAAAGATACCTCAAATATAGGTGAATGGTATGTGATGTTCTTATAATATTATTTACATTAAAAATAATAAGCATGATTTTATTGTGGCTAATGAACCTGAAGACATGATTAATATTTCATATTCTAGGAAAGGGATGTTAAGGGATAATATGATGAAGCCTAAGTAATGCTTTAATAGTAATGTTGGATAATTTAAGTGTCTATATTTTGGAATTCAAAGATTATGTTATATGAATCAAGAAATATATAAGTATTTTTAGTATAAGTTTTTTATACTAGATTAAAAATTATATGTTCTTTTGTGATGAAGTCTTATAAAAGTGATTTAATGGAAAATTGATATTTTCAATTAGAGGACGGTAACCCTTAATGTGTCCCTAATGTTGAGAAAAGTTTTTTTTCTTAGATAAAGAGATTATTGAGTAGGACAAAGTTAATTGGATAATATCAATGAACTTAAACAAGATTAAGGATTAGTTTAATAATTGGTTTATGTTATCAAAAATTAATTTTACAACTTCTTACATTTAAGAAATATATCCAATAATATTTGGAATAAGTAAGAATGCATGTTTTTGGAATTTTTTTTTGGTAATTTAGTTTATTACCATCTTTAAAGAGAATATAAATTGAGGGTATTAACTAGTTTGGAATGTGTCAACAAATAGTTAAATTAAGATATATGGGGGATCAATGTTAAACTAATTTCACAACCTTCTAAGTTTTTGGATTTTTATCTCCTAAAAGAGTTACAATGTTAACCATTTATGGAGGTTCTTTAGATAAACTTCAGTTGATGTTTTTGAGCTTAAAGTAATATCTCACAATATAAGGATTTATTTATATTTTATAAATTTTGAGAAATGTTTTTTATGATAAAGATATATGGAATGACCTATAATTAAATTTAAGGATCTCATGGTCTATTAGATATTAAGGTTTAAAAAATTCACCTTTATTCTATAGAGTAAGAGATTATGTGAGAATTGATCAAGGAACAACAAAGGGAGAATTTGTCCTAAAATCATGAAAGTATAACTTTTCATGAATATTCTTCAAATTTAAGAAAATGATCTAGAAATAAAAGGTTATTGTAATAGATTTATTTTTGTTGAAATAATGTCCTTTTAAATCATCATAGACTTACGAATTTGAGGCCATAAAATTTACAATGATCATTTACTTTTTGTGATTGATTACCTCAATAACTCACTATAAATATTTAATCTTTTACACTACTTCCAATCTTCACTCCCAACCTATGTTATCCTTTTTAGAAACCTAGTTATGGGTTATATTGGGAACCTTTATGGTTCCAACATTGAATTTTTAAAGGAATCTTTAGTATTCATTTTTATAGTGTGGGTTTCTATGAAAGGTAATTTCTTGTATTAAACCATTGATAACCTAGATGAATATTGTGGGAAAATTTAATTCTAGAGGGTTAGAATGTAACACCTTGAAATTTTGGGAATTATTTTTTTCAAAATAATTTAATATTTTTGATATTTATAATTTCATGAAAAATTGAAACTATTTTTCTAATATATATATTAAATCACTAAGTCATACTTTCATTATATGATAAAAATATGTAAGGTTGTGCTACACGATACACTAACTTTGTTTGTGTTACACGAAACAATGAGTTTCTGTGAGAAAACAATTTATTATTATAATAATTTAAATGAGATAGTAATAACCAATATTTTAAAAATAGTAATATGTATTGTAATAATTATTTTTAATTATTATTTATAATATTTTAAAATAAATAAAACAGATTAATATTGGAATATATAATTTTTGGTAAAGTTTTATATGTGTTAAATTACTATTTTCTTAAAGCAACTGCTTTTTTATGTCTTTTTATTAAAAATAAAAAAATTATTTTTAAATAATCATATAAATTTAAATTTAAAAAAACTTAATTTTTCAATTCATAATGTCATAATTAGCTTAGGTAAAAATTTTCATATTTTTCTGAGAAACATTGTTATTTGATAAGTAGTGAAAAATAATGAATTTTAATTCAAAACTACTTTTTAGTCTAATTTATTTATATAGTAAAATTAAGTTTTCTTTAAATTAATAATAGATCAATTATAAATATATTTATAGAATTTAGTTAATTTTAAACATTTTTATATTTAATTTAGATATAAAATCTTAATGATCTTTTGAACATTATCACTTTAAAATACCACATTATCACCAAATCTATAGGATCAACATTAAACTTAATTTCACCAATTAAGTGAATTGAAATTCAAAAAATGTATATCCTAAGTTTTAATATGTATGATATTTTTATTCTAATAATATCAACCTATTTGTTATAGAAAATATTAGTGAATGTGATTAAAATTAATTAAAGCTATTATGGTAAAATTAAACATTAATTGGACAAATCCTTAACATTAAGAGCCAAAGTGAACTATAAACTTGTCCAACACCCATTTTCTAGATATATGTATTCCATATACTTTACTTTATTGAGGTTGGTTGTTTTTTATGAGTTTGTTCTGTAAAAGCATGGACATGAATTTGTTTTTTTGAAAATTCCAATTGTGTCCTCTCCCTCTATAAAAAGGCACTCAACCCTCCAACATCCTCAAACCTCTCAAACCACTTTTTATTTAACATGTGATGAAATAATATCTCTTAAATATACCTCTCTTAATCCTATAATCAGATCCCTAGTTTTAAATCCATCCAATTATTCCCTTTGGTGGAAACCAAAATAAGTTACCCAAAGAAGAGGTGACAACCTTCCTTAAAATATTTTATTTTATTTTTATTTTCCTCACACAAATATATTATTATTACATGATTATATAATAAAATTAGTATCCTAAATATACCATGTTTTTTTAATTTTTCTACTTACACTTACATACACTTCCATCTAATGGTTAACCAACCGACCTTTATTTTGTATGGTTAACTACCACCTCACGAAACACTATTGTTATTTTTTCCTTTCACACATATCATGGTTGGAGATTCTGATGGAAAATAATTTTTTATTATATATATGATATCATTTAATTATTTTACTCTTATTTAACTATTATATAAAAAAACCATCAATCTTTCCATTTTGTGTAAATACGATAACTTCGTTTTTGGACATTTGGACTACCTCCTCCTCAAAGACATATGATTACTTAAAAATTTACATGGAACGTATAAAGGATAGTTTTAGTAAAATGATATGATATATATTATATTTATGATTTCAATGTACTTCGATAATTATTATATAATTCTTACCTTCTTACTTTCCATTTTGTGTAAATTCAATAACTTCATTTGTGGACGTGTGGACTAACACCACCTCAATGAGATGTGATTTATTCACAATTTACATAGAATGTATTAATAATTGATTTAATAAAATGATATTATATTTATGATATTTATTATTACATTTTTCTTTTTTAATTATTATATAACACATACCGTCATTCTTTATTTTTTTTGTAAATAATATAATTTCGTTTGGGGAAGTGTGGACTATCGCGTCCTGAAAGCGATGTGATCTGTTAAATCTCTACGTTGAATGTTTTAAGGATGGGTTTAGTGGAATTAAATTTTATATTTTATATAATAATTATAATATAATTATTATATATATACAAATATTTCCATTTTGTATTTTGCTAAATATGATAATTATATGGAAACGATGTTCATGCATATGTATGACCTACCGTCTCCAAGAATGAGGTATTCCATTTCATATTTTTATATATCATAGATTACTATAAATTAATATATAATGAATATAAATTATATTTATATCATTTTTTACATCCTTTAAATTATTATATAAATATTAGGATAAAAAATATGACAAATTAAGACAGGTGTGGTAAACAAAGCGGATATTACATGAAACATAAACATAATATGGAAGTGTTGAAAAGAGGGTAATATAAAGTCATAATAAAACCCTATATTATATTATATATAATAATATGGTTCTAAAAAATATTTATTTTAAAATTAAACATATTATACATGTGTTTTGTATTAGGACAACAATATTTAAGACATAAAGTAAGAGAATTTCATCTCCCTTTTTATTTCCATGAGATACTTGACATATTCACCACTCATTTATCTTGTGTGGTGTGTATAAATCACATGGATATATTCTATGATTATGATACATAAAATTTATGGGTATTTAAAAATCCATTTTATGATCTTCCTTTCATGGTGTTTAGGTTTCAAAAGTTAGGATACTGTTAAAGTAATTTTTCCCAATTTTAATTCTTTGAGACGCATGCCATGTTATACAACTATATTTTTATATGAGGTGTATATACTTCTTTTGACATGTTATATCATTAATATATTTATTTTCATGATATGTTATATTCAATTAATGTTATTATTTCCATTTATTATGATTCCATGTTACAAAATTGTTAATGATTTATAGGTCCAATATCATCTTTTATAGAGATTGTATATTATTATACTACCATTGATAAAATATTATGATCCATATCTCAAGAAATATAATAAAGTTTCTTACCCTCGGGATATTAATGCTGTATAAAAGTAATGATTCCATTTTCCCACTCATTTTTATATACGATGATCAGGAATTTGTTTTTTATGAATGTCTATCTTTACCTTTATTTTCAGTCAAGAATCTCTGTCCCTTAAAAACCATGTTTTCTGAAAAGCATCAAAAAATATTCTAATATCCTTCAATAATATTTTGTGGACATATTAAACCATATTTTACCTTTAAAATAGTTTTCAAAAAAATTAATCTTCTTTTCATTTATTGGTTGAGGGATTGTTCTAAAACTTTTTACTTTCAAAAGGATTGTTCCTCATGTGTGGTTTTTACAATAGTCGAGACTAGAATTATCTAGAAGATTCCTTTAAAAAACTATAATGTTTTATAGAAAATATTTTCCAAATATTCTATGAATACGTTGTTTTAAGGTGGTTTTCAAGAAAAAAATTATTTAATTTTTTTTTTAAAAAATTCTTTTAAATTATTTGCATAATTACTTTTATAAGTTTTCAAAAACATATTTTCAAAGAAATTTATTTCAATGATTTAAAATATTTTTTTCTATGTTTTCAATGTATTTGCAAAGAAAATTTCATTCAAAATGTTTTAAATATTTTTTTATAATTTTTCTAGGGAAAAGGTTTTCATAATAACTTCAATCCTTTTTTCTTTGTTTTCAATTTATTTAGTAAGAAAATAAGTTTAAAAATGTTTTTATGATTCTTATAAACGTTTTCAAGGTAAAGGGTTTTCAAAACTGTTTCTAACTTATTTTATGATTTCCCATGGGAAAAGAATTTCAAAATGATTTTAATCCTTCTTTATATGTTTTAAATGTATTTTATAAGAAAATGGTTTTCAATATGATTTAGGTTTTAATATATTTATTTTTAAATTAGAAATGATATTTTCCTTAAGAAATGTTTTTAGAAGGGTCTTTCTAAATTGTTTTCCATCGAAGATGACACCCATTTAGGTTACTGATGCCTTTTTGGGAAATTATCCAAATGTTTCATTCATATTATCTCTCTGAATAGTTTATATTTAATTTATATAATGTTTATGAGACATTCTCCTCTTTTAAGATTTATATGCTTATGAAACACGCTTATTTTCACATGTTATATACTTATAAAACCCGCTTCTTTAATAGGATATTCTATGATGAAGTGATTCTGAAAACCATTTCCCATATGTTATGATATGATTAAATTTTTATGATACCCATTTAATTTAGTGAGTTATGATATGATGTTAATTAAGACAATATATTTTTATGGTTCATGATATGATGAAGGTTTTATTATCTTGTCGTACATGTATGAATAATTTTATTATGTGATTTGTTGGACCAATATATCCCTGAAATTAATTTTGTAATGCTTTATATATCATGATATAATGGTTGGTGTTAAGTTTAATGACTTGATCTATTATAGGAATATAGGGAAACCTGATCCCATAGAAGTAAATGACTGCGACTGGGTATGGTGGTGTGTCCCGCCTAGTTTGTGTAGTCACCATGAATATAGAATATGGGGAAACCTGATACAGTATAGGAAGACAAGGAAATGAGATTCAATATGGGAAGATGGGAAACCAGATCCCTTACAAAGAATGGTCTGTGACTGGGGATGGTGAGGTGTCAATCCCATTCGGTGAAGTCCCCATGAATATCCCTGATATGTTCCATCAATGTTCCATGACTTACAGGGAATGGGTTACATGCTTATGTGTATGACATAATTTCATGTATTATTCATATGTAAGGATTTCATAGATTATTCTATTTATTCCCTAATGATTCATGTCTTATGGACTACAAATCATTATTCCATATCACATTAATATCATCTTTTACCTACATGGTATGATATACAAATGACATTCCCATGTTCTCATACCCTTATATTCATGTTATGCTTACATGCTTACTTTATTTACCTTTACTAAGAATTTATTCTCACCCCTTTTTTATGACTTATTTCCCTAGGTTGTAAAGAATGGTTTTATTTAAAAGTATAACAGGGGAAAATATTTATGGGAAACATTGATGATATTTCACCAAGTTATAATATTTATTCCGTGTTTCAAAATACATTAAACTATTTTGGTCCTTAGGAATGTAATATTTTAATATGTGGAATATTCATCTAAATTGATGTGATATGCATTTATGTTATGAATGGGTCACTATATTTAACATAAATTTGCCCGAAATGAGGAAGAAATCAATTTGGAGTTTCAATGATCATCTGATGAAAAAATTTCAAAGAAACCAACCTATGACAACTTATGTACCATATCTATGTATAAAAAACAAATTTCATTATTTGAAATAAGTTATTGGAAGATGTATTTTAATGGACCACAAGTATGATGTATTCATGGTATGATTGGAAGGATAAGATCTAAATTCAATTAAAGGGAATACATTTAAAAATAAAACAAATATAAAGTTATGTGATGATTCAAAAGAGATTTAGAATATAAAGAATGATTTTATTGTTGTTTAGTAAAATTTGTGGAAATTGTTTAAAAAATCAGAGGATGTTGAGAAACATTCAAAATTTAAATAATAGAAAGTTAACATAAAAAATGATTTTAAATTTAATGAAAATAAATCCATTGGTGGAAATATGATGATCCATAAGAATGCGGTTGAAAAATTTATTCAATTCAAATAAGAAGAAGGTAGAAAAGATTATAGTCAAATAAATCAGACTAGAAACAAAAAAATGAATCTAAAATTTTTTCCCATGCTGATATTGGATGAAAAAAATGGAACTGATTGAGAAGAAGCTCCCAGTATAAATGTTTCATCGAAAAAAACAAAGAGGTCCAACCTTATTCCAAATTGTTTAATGTGTTTTAATCTAACGTGCTGAGAATTGAAGGAGAATCTTGAGGCAGTTACTTTTGGAAGGCATGAATAGATTGTACTTCAGGGAGTTCACTGGCTACCCTGAAATTAAAGAAGAGAAATTCATTCCTTAATGACGAATATCATTTGGAATAATCAATTATTCTACTAAATTTTAGTGAATCTAGAAATTCTAGATAGATTTCAAACCAGATGGTTGAGGTATGAAAATTACACTCATGTCCTTCATTCTTAATGATATTAGTCATATTAATTAAGGTTATGTTCTTAGTTGATGTTAAGAGAAGACAATGGGGGGATATTATTTAACCTAAACTTTTTGATATGTTTATTCAAGAATGTTCTATATTTTTCAATTCATTGAAATGTATTATTACTATCCACCCCTTAAATGAGATTTGATAATTTCTAAGAATGAATTCACATGAATGTCCCTTAATGGATAGCATAGAAAACTTTTGTTGTATATATATTATTATCTACAAATATTTATCCTACTTAGACTTAGAGTTGACTAAATAAAGACTATTTTTCCAGAAAATCATGATAGATCATCATTCTATTAAAAGTTATCAAGAACCATTAATATAAGGGATACCAATATGTATTTATAAGAAAAAATGATATGAGAATACCCCCAAATACTGTTATCATTTTATTGAAAATAAGGCTGAAAAATAATAATCACACATATTTTATTCTAAATATGTTAAGAGATACTGACTAAAAACAAAGGGGGATATTTTTAGGTCAAGTGTTTCATTTTATTCAATTATATGTCAATATGTGTTTAGTGAGTTGATGATGAGAAGTGGTGATACATAGAGAATTGTTATGGATTCATTTAATGGCATTTTATGTCATGCTTGGGAAATTATCTATGGGAAATGTGATAATTAATTGTACCAATCATTAAATTTTAAATACATGTGATAAAGAGTTTACAATGTCTCAAGAAGTGTATATTTCTTTACATGGATGAAAAACAACAAAATAAGGCTATTTAATATTTTATTATATCATGAGTAATTAAAATAAGGCCACATATAGTGTATTTACATATTACATGAGGAATATATGAAGTGAATGTGAGATTAATAAAGTCGCTTCATTATATGGCTTGGATGTTTTAGGGGTAATGATAATATTATAAAACTCTCTCTATATTGGTTTACTAGAAATATGTCCAAAAATCACAAGACACGTGGTCCAACGTGATCCCACAAAGGTGGGAGAAGAATCTCAACCACGTGGGAGATGTGGTCCACACATCCTACGAGGTAGTATGTGAGTGGCCCAGTTTATAAGGCTCGGAGGAATGAATTTCTGGGTGAGGGTTCAATGTTTGGGCCAGGATGTAAGTGTACCAGCATAGCTAATCCATGGGCTGTGAGGTAGTGTTTGTTTTTGTATGTGCATATCACTTCCCTACTATCATGGAACATCTTCATTGGCATGAGATTGTTTAACAACAATAGCTCAATCATGTGGAAAAGTGATGTTGGAAAGGGAAGTTGTAGACACTATAAATTCAAATTAAAAAGTCGTAGATACTACATGACCTACTTGATCGAATAAATCTCAATCATTCAATTAGATGTGCATCATCATCTTCAACATATGGGCTATTGTGGACCGTTGAACACCCAATACAATGAGAAATTACTAGCATTCAAGATACCATACATATTCTATGGTGATTCAAAATGTATGAGGCATTCAAGATTGAACCAACATCATTCATCCAATCTTCATCTTTCATTCATGCAATGATTTTGAGGAATATTATACTACTTAATGAAAACACAGTTGTAGGAGGCCATTCAACCATTAAAATATAGGATTTATTAATGTCCATAATCATGATGAGAAGAACATGATAATCATCTCTTCATACAATATAAACTCATATAATAAAGAAAACATTGTTTAATGGAATATGAATAATTGAGGATGCCAAAATCTATTTGCTTAAAATTTTAAGATATGATAATATTTTAAGCTTAATGATGATACTACATGACACAAAAAATTTAGTGGAGAAATGGATATGTGGGGCATAGTGATCCTTGGCTATAAAAGGAGGAGTACAAAGATGAGGAGTTTTTTTGATCACTTGGAGAGATATATCAGTTTTATAAAGTAAATAGAGCCACTATGAAGCTTTAATATTCATTAAAGGAGGTATGCACAACTTCTTATTGTGTGAAGGAGGATCGGTGATCCAATAGGTCATTAAACATGTGTTTAATACACTCTAAGGCTTCATGATGAAATTTCTCCATGAATTTCTTTTGGTTTTCATGAACTCTTGAGAAGGTTGTGTAAATTATAACATTAAGAATAACATAGAAATCTTCTTGCATATACTAGTGTGATGGTTTTTCATAGAGACAATGTATTCACCTATGCTGTTGTTGATACCCTCCAAATAAGAATAAAAAAAATTCAAAATGGATGGAAAACTTGAATTTGTGTAATATTTCCCCCATAAAAGAAAATGAATAAGAAGATGGTTGATACCTATAGATCCCTGAAACTTTAAGAGACTCTCGATTGTTTGACCATTATAAGGTCAAAAAACATTCCATGTGTTGAACATAACCTATGGTGGTTCCCATAGATCCCCTTTCAACAATCCCCTATACATTTGGGAGGGTGCTCTGAAAAACTCTTAACTACATAGGCGGTAGCTAGATTAGCTCCCATAGGCCACAAAAATTTTCAACGTAAATAACCGAGAGGTCCAATATGAAAATCCACTAAAAATGGGATGAATAATTTTCAAAAGGTGGAGAACCCTAGAAGTCATAATCTTCACATGAATCATCATCAATAAGAAGGGTAATTATCCTTCACCACATCCAAGAATACCCTAAAGACCCACAAATATTTATAAAATAAAATAGTGGGGATAAAATTATGGGATAAGGGGGATAACCATGCTCACTGAAAGACATGTGGCATGCCTCTGGAAATCTTCAAGGCACTTCAAGTCTGTGGGGACATGTCTACCTCATCTTCCAGAGGACTCTTGGCTTTCCATACTCTCTGCATGGAATGTGTCGGGTATTTCTGGGAAAACATGTGATCCCCTTTAGTTACATAAGTACAAAAAAATTGATTTTTCTAGAAAATACTTGCACACCACCATATGATCCATTTTAGTCTGGAAACACATCACGAAAAATTAGAGTAATAGTCCTTGACATTACTCATGAAATCTCGCATGACTGGCATCCATTTTCACATAAAACAAAAGGATTAAAATATGGAGGAGGATGAAGCCTCTTACTATTGTAAAATCCTAGATATGTCCTTAGTAAGACTATAACATGGTCCCGAGAGACCCCCGAACAAACCATACTTATCTTGTGGAATGACATAGAAATGACATTGAGCACCTTACTGATTCCTTCCAATAGGTACATAGATCATGAAAAAGAATTCGAACATGTCCACATGACAATAAGAAAGTCCTTAAACATGTCTACATAATCAAACAAGTCCCCATTAATTTGAAAGAAATCCAATAATAGAGGACTTGAAGAGAGGGACTTTCAACCTATGAAAATCAGGCGATTCCCTCAAAATAGTCTACGACAGAGACACATGAATCTATATAGCACCCGATCCCATCAAAGACTCCATATTCAGCTTGAGCTATATACTCTACATTAAGAACCAAACATCTAGGGTGTATATGCCTCTAAATTACCTACCCCATCATGAAAAAAGGGTTACATATAGGATGGTTTCACACTTGACTTTTGGACTCTTAGGCACAAGGGGTAGGGTGGAATTCTCGAAGGGGTTGATCATGCGGCCAGAAATCCTTTCGTCAGGAACTATAATAGGGAAAATATGGAGTAATCATGCTCCATAAAAAATGTACATTGTGTGATCATTCATAAATTACACGAAGTGATGCTTGACTGGAATACAGAGAACACACCATATGTCCTCCATATCACATGAGACTCAAAGAAACTTATACTGAATGAACCGAAGGACTTATCAATATAACGGTTATAACCAATATTAAAAGTGGAATACTTAAGCAGAAAACATGTTCGTCGGACCACATGCACTTTTTTTGAGTCATCCAAAGATATGTGATAGCGCCATGACATGTAACCTAGATCTCACGAATCTATGTAAATATGCTATTTGGGACAGATGAAATCCTCTTATCATGTCAGAGTAAGTTATATGATCCCCGATGGAACACCACTTTGATCTCACAAGACCCTCTAGGTCTATCACCTAATCCAAGTAATATCCTTAAGATACATCACACGACTCATATAACAACATTCTACAATGTTATTCAAATAGTTTGGTTGTAGTAGTTAGGACAAAAAATATCTCATGACACTATCTAGGAAGCCAACTAAGACCTATGAAACCCTCTAGACATGATGGCCATGTATCTCGATGACCTCCAAGGATGTTATCCAAGATATGAAACATCCTTCGAATCATGTCATATCGACGCTTGTGGAGCCCACCATACGTGTCAATCCAACTATTAGGAACGACACTAAGGAACATCAACTAGATTATGTGTCACTTCCCTGAAAAATTCATCTAGGTCTTTTGATGTCCTTTAGGAAAGTTCAACCGGGTCATACGACACCCTCCAGACAAGAAGGCCAGGTCACCAGGGTATCCCTAGAATTGATAACATTATCCATCCTTAGTGTGTAATCCCCGATCAATAGGGTAGCCTCCATGTGTAATCCCAAATATAAAGGGAACTACAATGACTCCGATTCATTACATATTCAGGATACATAGTCTAGCTCTCCCTAAGTATTGAGCTCCATATTGATCATCCAGGTAAATCTATGAATCTATTTCCCCTATTCCAATAAATTACATTGATCACTTTATATACCATATTTCTCACAACAATCATGGCTCATGTGGGCTTAGGTATTTTCAACGATCATGGAATCTACACTATAAACCTCCATAATGGTATGAGTAGCCTCAGTGGGTAAGCCCTATTCAACTAAACTATGATGAATCTAATTCCTATAATAATTAGGATATGTTGGATTCCTTCCTAAGGCTCAAAATCGAATGAACACCCCTTTAGGTGTAAATGCATTTATGACTCTCACATCTCAGCTATCGGGACCCAATTAGTTTCAAGATATGATCACCTTACCTAATCCATCGATGGACTGAGAAATCCAATGAACTATGATAAATATGATTTTTTACTCAGGATAAGTAGGACATCCCTATGGGACTCGAGATGGAATACTTG
This sequence comes from Viscum album, assembly GCA_963277665.1. Classification (NCBI taxonomy): domain Eukaryota; kingdom Viridiplantae; phylum Streptophyta; class Magnoliopsida; order Santalales; family Viscaceae; genus Viscum; species Viscum album. Next base: position 1,926,735,674 of record OY728153.1, read on the forward strand.
GTGTCAGAGAGCACCCATATATATATCCTTTATGGATGATGTTAAACTACATGGTCGAATGAACTTTATGGGTTTTTATTCATTAAATAACCTGGATACATTAGATGATGCATAATGAATCAATCACATCCTCAAAATATTAACCACCACCTTCCATGGTAGCGAATTCTGAAGGAATTTGTTATATAATTTCATCATATAAGCCGCCAAAAATTACTAAAAATGGCGGAGAACCTCAGATACATAGAGATAGATTCACTGATGATATACCAGTTTGTTACACAAGAAGAAGAGTTAACATATAATCATTTTTTAGGGTAACCAATCCTATATCAGGATTAGGAAGAAATTTATGAATATATCTTCAATCTATAAGAGAGTCCCATATAAGGCACCAATTACCCCCAAAATGATGTGATTAGCAGGACCTATGATCCCCTCAATCAATTTGATTACCCAAGAGTCATCAGGCCAGAAAACCTAGGTGATCACCTGCCTTGGGAAAGAATTTTCATACCCATATACAGATAAGGGAACCATTGGTAGTTTTTGATAAAAATGGAACTAATGTAAAACCTAATGTAAGAAAATGAGTGAGGCCCTCAATCTCCACCCCCTCAACCAAAACATCGAGCGAAACCCATTTCACACCTCAAATCCTAAAGAAACAAAAATGGAGAACATCACATGAATTTATGAAATTAAAAAATTACCAGGTTATAATCCGTCAGACCATTTTGTATGCCCACTATACAAAAACAAAAATAGTGAACCCAATGTGAATCTTTCTAATAACTATAATTTATTTATAATCCATTGAGCTTTTTTGTTTTCTCGTCATATGAATGCAATAATGATATGACTGGCATGAAAATCGTAGGCCATTTTTTATTAAAACCACATACAAACTGAGTAGTAAGACCAGCGTGATCATATAGATGGTATTTTGTAACCAGTATTCTTGTAAGTCAATACTCACATTATCAAGTCAATGTGAGCAGAGTGGCATGATTGAGAAAACATGTCAATTGTGTTAACAATGCATAGATGATCAAGCATTTTTATGCCTATGATATAGAACTATTTGGTGACCATGTTCCTTACTATTTGTGTGATTGAAAATACTTCTCTCATCAAAAACATCCCAACAAGAGGAAATGTCTTCATCAACCAACACTCACTCCATAAAATCATCTATGGTCGTGACCCCCAAGGGTCATAATGAAATCTCACCTACTCGACGGCTCCAATGGTAGGTGGAAAATATGATAGTAAGAGAGTTCCACCAACACGGTACAATCCAGACCCTAGAAGCTACTCGTGAGGCTCTCCAATCATGGAATCAAATGAATCTACATTGCTTGGTGAAGGCTACGTCTAAGGACATAGCCCTTGTTACTAAAACCAACCACTTATTGATCTTATCCCCAGACCATAAAAACTTCCATCTTCCATGTCTACTGAAGGTGGACTAGGAAGTCAAATATGGTTCCCTTTCAATTTAGTTGCGTCGAGGAAAGAACCTTCCAACCATTGTCACCAACAAAATCCTATTGGTATCCACCGATTTACTTCTATGGGTACCACCCAAAAAACTTCCACCTTTGAAAATGATGAAAAAGTATTAATGAAAGCTCATTGGGGGAGGAAGGCACAGGATATCCAGGGGAGGGCTCATATCAGCACTCCAATTGATGTTGACTTCTAGAATACTCTAGTAGGAATTAGGAAGTAGGATAATGTCCTTATTAGCTCAGAACATGTCTGTGGTCAGATTACCAAAATAATCATGGGGGGCATATCCCTACCTCTGTGCATAAAGCCCATCGGGAAACTCTGATGGCACAAAGAGGACAAAAGTGGATGCATATCGCCACTTCAATCAAAGACATCTTTTAGTGCATAATGGATATGAAAAATGTGAAGGATTATATCCCTACACACACTTTTCTAAAATGAAAATATATTTTAGAAATATCTGAAGATATCCACCAGCATAATCTGACACTATTGCGGATAAAGATAAAAACATGTACTTCTATCCCCACAGCCAGGACAACTCAACACTCTGACCATTGTGAACAATTTTTTGTATTAGAGAAAGTTCACATTATTTATACTATCTAGGAGGATTGTCAAAATATTTTGATAATTAATGATGCATCGTACTGGGATCATACTCCCACTCCAACTATGATGCACCGGGTGAGAGTAGGACACACCTCAGGACATGGGCACATTTCAGTCAAAAATGTCCAGTGGTATATTCCAAAGAACCATGACCATGATCATATCCCCATTTAGGCAAGGGATCACCACATTAGAGGGTGAAAAGCCTTGGGAAATGCTCACACTTATATCGATGAAGTCCAACGACAGACTCTGATGGACCATGATCAGGCATATATCCCTATTCTGGCCAAGGTTGACCAAGTGAAAATGGAACAAGCCTTGGGATAGACTCATATTTATGTTAGTGAATATTCTTAGTATATTACACCAAATCACAAAATAAAGACACATATTCATAAATCTACTGATGAATTACAATGCCGGCATCATTCCAAGGAAATATAAGAGGAGGCTCATATTTATTCTCCCATTCTAGTGGTTCATCAGCATATTCCTGCGGGGAATGAATATTCAGACAAGGATCATGTTCCTATTCCAATTGATGTTCACCATGTGAGAGTGGAAAAATCCTTGGGGAAGGCTCATACTCATTCTAGTAAAGACCAGTGACATATCCCAATGACTCAAATCAGAATCATACTATTAATTTGACTAAGTCACACTAAGTTAGAATAATACATTCCTAATAAAATTATCATATTCTTATAAAAAATGAGACCTCGTATTTGAATATTCCACTATCTTCGCAATAGTGAGATCATACTCCTATTACGCCAGATGGTTATATACTTGTTTTCGTAACCATCAAACAACATGCTCATATCCCTGCCCAGTCCCAAATGGTAGGAATGATTATTTCAACCAAGATATAGAACATGGAGTATTTTCCTAATCTTATCAATGTAAGTGTCCTTGAGGTTTTTCAAGACACATTCTTAATACCTCGAGCCTTCGTTGACTCTTCTATCAAACTGGAAGAAGAAGATATTCATTACCACGATAGTCTTCCTCATGGTAGTGAAGAGATGGATCATAGAGACTCTACTCCTAGCATCCACTATGGTCATGCACTCCATCGTGATATCTCCCATAGACAAGGAAATCCTCACCTTTCCCAAAAACCTTCATATATAGGGGTGTACAAAACTATAACGCCTTTATAAATAGAGGTTCTCAAAATATCAGGGTCAACTAAATATGCTTCTCCAACAACTTCCCACAAATATCCACTCTCTCCAGAATACAACCATCAAACCCATATTCTATGGTATGAATCGATGGAGGTATGTATGTATGATGAGGAGGATGATGAAATTGAAATGTGGAGATATTTTTCTAGAAAAAACCTCCCCATCATGTTCTGGACCCTCGTTACTTCTAGCTATGAGATCCGAGATGAGCTAGAAAGGGAGTGAATTCCTTACCTATGACATAATATATGAGATACTCATCAATGACAAAAGGATCCATATATACATTATCTAGGATTTATGTGTCCCCTTATGATAATTATGATAATTTATTTCCATCTTGACCTAGATGTTATCTTGATGTCCATAGATCCAAAATCAGAAAATCACATCGCATATCTACAACACACATTCTACCATTTCATCATGATGCTTCAAAATATAATCTCCAAATACATTTCATGAATCCATATTCATGTATGGATACAATATAGAGCCTTATAATTTTCCATAATCATGGAACAAATGAACACATCTGATTCAACATCATGAAATGTTATAGCCCTCATTGAAATCAGGGGGTTAGGAAATGCTCGGGCCAGTTGGTCAATACAATGGAATGGCCCCGCTTTAATGATCCCCAGAAAGCAGAAGTGGTGGAAGAGGAGAACCACAAAGATATTAATCTAGGACAGTCAAAGAAATGAGAACAAATTTATATCAATGGATAATGATGTTTCCATAATCTAGATAACTTCGAATAAAAAATTATTCTCATCATAGGCTGCAATCGTACCCAGCTCCCATGTGAGCACAGTTGTGCCACATCAAATGGGCTATAATAACATCTACTATAGCAGCGTCCCAGGATTGTATTATGACCTCTGAGACAAGATATTATCTACCACTACCTACACCTCTCAGATTATCAATTCTTAAGAGTATTCAGGACATACCTTTGGTAGCTACAGGTGAACCCCAGCCCAATGGGCTTAGAAAGTTTATATATCTATCGTCATGTCCAGGTTCATTATCCCCTAAGAGGGTCCTACGAGAATCAATGGTAATTTCAAATCACTCCCACCCTACTAGGATGAGGGAATTTATATCCTCATGTCCATCCCATGAATCATAAAGCTCCCTACTAGAGTAATTGGATCCTCATCAAATGGACCAATCAATGCCAATCGTATCCCCAAATGACCCACCCCCTTATCTTGGGGAATATTTTTTATAATTTTCACCCCAGAGAGGATCATTATTCTCTAGGTTAGAGGGAATCAATAATTAGTATCCCACTTATTCCTTCCACCATGAGATAGACCTTTGCCGGATGGGTAACATAAGATAATCACAAATGAAAACTCCCTCAAAGTCATTGTTCATAGGCTGCAATGGGAGGGGCATACAACAAAGGAAATCTGATCCCATTGGGATCATAATAAAAAATGGACCAAAATGTACAAGGGTTCAAATAACAACCCATAAAAAGGATTTTAATAATCATATGTTTACATTGAATGTAATGCTACAACCACCATTTCCTGATATGCCTCATTGAATGTTGTCACTATTAACATGCTAGAAATTGAGCAGGATTAAAACAAAGAGGGCCAAAACATAGAAAATACACCCCAGGGGGGTAAGCTAGATGCACCAAATGTGGTTACATTCATGCAAAACAAAAGAAGAAATCAAAAATTTTCACCTCTAAATAATGAGTTTCAACCTCCTCTATGGAATACTATTAATGAAAAATGGATAGTTATGACTACATCCTGATCACCACCCAGAAGAATTGACGTTCCTTCCCTAGAGGAACAATTTTTACAGTGTGAGAGTGAAATATGAGCTATTCAGTAAATCAATGAGGATATACTCATGGGAAATATTCCCATTGGTTATCACCTCTAATTAGAGATGAATAATCTCCCTCCCATATCTAAACTTCTTGAGAAAGCGGTATGTGAGCATCGTATTGGCTCCAGATCTTGAAAGATAGTACATATAAATAAATAAGATAAAAATGATTAGTAATTATCTCTATTTATGTGATAGACTATCCCTCATCAGGATAATCATTCAATCATAGGATTGATTGAGAATCAGTGGGAGATGAAGGCAAGACCACCTCATCATCCCTTTCCCACTCCTTGTAGACCAGAGGTGGCTAAGACAGTAGTGACTCTAGAGTTACTTAACTTCACCGAATAAATGGATTATTTAATGGATTACATGGAAGGTTGAAACAAGCCTATGAATCCTGAAAGGAATCCATATCCTAAATGGGTGGATGATACTCCATCTACATCCAACATCAGCAACCCTACCTTCTCTACCTTTTACAGTGCAGGTGAACCTAAAAACATCTAACTCACTTTGTATCCCTACGTGGGACAATTAGAGGACCTCAATATCAATAAGAGGAAATAAAGGTGAGGTGTTTTGTACAAAATATAATGAGACAAGCCTTTATTTGGTGCATCAGTCTACCATCAGGATCTGTTGTAGGATGAGAAGACCTTTAATATCAGTTCTGTAACACCCCGAGATTTTATGGGAAATATTTTTAATTTTATTGATGTTTTGTGTTGTATGCTACACCAAAATTATCATGTTCAGTACGCAATATATTATTAGCTTGCAGTATACACAACACTATTTTTGTCTTGTTTTACACACAATTTAAAGTTAATTTTGTGAAAATTATTCTATGCAACATTAGGTATAGATTTTTTTTAATTTATAAATGAAATAAGTTTGGATTATGTTATACGAAACACCAAATGGAGCTTTCACTACACGCAGCCCTGACATGGATTACATTACACACAATCAAGACCTTCCTCGATAGCATGTGTAGTACGCAATACCAAGTTTCACTAAATGAGATATTATTATAATATTATTATGAACTAGCCGTTATGAATAGTAATACCCACTTTTTGAAATTTTAAAAATTTTATCTTTCAAAATGGACTTTATTTTAGGATTAAGAATATCGAAATTAGCCTAGGTTGATTTTTTTGTATTTTTCTGAAAACTTTCAATTTTTGATGAATAGTGAAAACACTAGGTTACTATTTAAAACCTGAATTTTTATTTAAATAATTATTTATTTTATTTAAATTTATTTTAGGTCAAAATTGATACATAATAACTATATAAGTTCAATATAATTAATTGGAGTCATTTTATAATAATTTTAGATATATAAAAATTTTATTGAACTTTTCACCGCCTTTTATCCACCTCCTAGGAGAATTTAAAAATTTACATAACAGTTAATTTCACCGCTTCTATGAGTTGAATTTCAAAAAATCTGAGAGACACGGTTAATATCAAGGAGTAAAATGTGGTTCAATAAGATAAAAATAATTTCTGGTGAATAGTATCTTTTTACTTTTATTAAACACGGTTAAAAGTAAATAGTGTAATTATGGGTAAAAATGATATTATTATTACCCTAACACTCATCAAAATTCTATTGGATAAGTTTAATTCGACCATAAAGAACCTTATAAATAAAATATTATCATTTTTCTCCACTTGGATAAGATTAGTACATTTATTATTATTTTATTTAATGAAGAGTTAAAATAGTTAAAATCAATGTTTGATAACTAAAACATTTTTAATATAGGGTTATAAAAAAGATAAATTCAACTATAAATATTCATTAGAAATATTAAAAGATATCCTACATAATTGTATTTTATTTATAATTTTTAGACATTAAATACTTTAATTTATTTATGACACAATGATGATGCAGTAATTACATTATTAATAAAATATAAACTTAATGGATGTTATAAAACAACAAATAAATGTAATTGGAGACTTTTTATAAATTATACTAATTTTTTTGGTTAATATGACATGTTAGTATTTATTTAATTAACTATCTTATAACTAATCATGCTGTTATGAGTTTTACAAAAATCAATTACCAAATAGTGTCAAAATTGACATAAAATAGTATTTCAAACAAATATTATATTATTAATTGTTATTTTATACCTAAAAATATAAGGTTCGGACAAATGACTTAGATAAGGTTATATATATTAATAATTAACCACTTGGGGTTCTTTTGGCTTGTTATAGTTAGTTTATAAACCATATAGTGTAAGAAAACAAGAAGACACGGTAAAAATTAAATTATTTAACTTAGAGTCAAATCTAAATGATAAGGTTAAAATAGTAACCTAAACTTTTCTAAAACCTATTGGTTGAGAATATTTCGACCCATACCTACTTTAGATTCTAAATAATTCAATTTGGAGCTATTATAAACCGAATATGACTTTATTATAAAATAATATTTTATTTTTTGGCTAAGGTGTCCCTCTCCTCCCTTATAAAAGGGAACCTCCTCCCTCTTCTCTTTACACAATTTTGAGCACTCATGCCCGGAAAAACCCTGCCCATTTCCCCTCTAAACTTCCCTATAAACATTATAGAGGTTCTTGTCTCCTCAAAATACCAACTCTAGTGCCTTAAGAGGAAGATTAAAAGTGGTGCGTCGAAGAAGAGGTAATTTCTTCTACCGATTCTTTCATGTTTCTTTCCTCTTCAACCACTTATTATTTCATTGTTTCATCATAAATTAATAACATCAGTATCAATCATATAATGATATGGTATTATAAACATGAAACTACCCCATTTCAACTTCTATCCATCTTACGGAAAATTAAATCACCGCGCGTGCGTACTTACCGAATACCATCTCCACACCGTGTTGTAATCTATTTTTCCACCACCACCTTACTTGGATGGGTATAATGGTGTAAATAATAACTATATATAGTTATTATAACATCATACTGATTCTGAGATATTATATCATCCACTCTAATTCAATTCAATAATTATGGGAACGATATCATTGCTCATGCATACGTACGGATTACTGTCTCCACGACGCGATCAGATTCATTCTCCATGTTAACCACTGAAGAATGATTATAAAGTATATATAATGAATAATAATGAAACATATGACATGATAAATCTATGGGATTTATGTATATATATATATATGTTTCATCTACTAACTTCCATTCAAGTCAATAAGGAAAGGAAAGCAGCGTTCATGCGTACGTACGGCCTACCGTCTCCACGAACGGTGTATTTCATTTCATTTATCTATCTATTATATATATATAATTAATATATATGATATATAAAAATCATTATTTAAATTATGGAAGTAATTAAATCATGATATAAGTAATAATAATATCAAGAACAACAAGTCCAAACACGTACGATAAATAAAACGATTTTACCAAAAACATTGCTTTAACATGGAATTTACAAAAGAAAGAGTAATATAAAGTCATAAGTGAACCATATATGATATCATAACAATGAATATGATTTTTTAATTAGTCAATTAAATTATTTAAATCATTACATAGGAGTTTTGGATACGTAAGAAGTATATCGGACATAAGGTAAGGGATAACCTTTCCAATCTCGTCATTATCCAAGATTGTTTATTCGTAAGTATTTACAGGGGTTATTGTTATCAACCATGTCAATGTTTTATAAAAGAGTTTTTATGTATTTGTAAAGTAATTTTTGTCCATTTTTGACTTTTACCACATGTTATGATAGGAATATTTTTTTTGTTTACCATACGAGGAACTTTTTGACTTTTCCGACAGAAGTACGAGGAGAATGTTTTTTTAACTTATATGGCATGAATGGATTTTTTCGGTTTCATAACACCTTATTTTCATGAATCATACTCTACATGTTTTCATGACTATTTTCAACAAAATCCTCTTCTTTTAAAATTGCATGGAATTTTTTGAAAAGAAAATGACTTTGAATAAGAAAGTATATTTTCCTCAAGAATTTCTTTTGAGTGTTTTATAAAAACCATTTTCCATCTATGATGAAATTATTTCATATGTGTATGTTCCACGTATAATGTCTCTATGATTTACATGGTTTCACTTCTCTTATGATGAAATTATATCCATTTGTTTTATATGGATTATGTTATGATGGGATGATGTTTATGAAACACATTTTATTCTTTGGGTTATGATGAATGCTTTATGTGTATGTTATGGCACACATAAGAATGATTTCATTATGAGATGGATGGGACCTATATCTCCCATAAATGAATTGGGTAAAGATTTATATCTCATGAGATAGACATGGCTGGAATGGTAAGTTAATCCGGTTCAGTGTTACAGGACTGGAACAAGGAGTGAACTCGACTCAGAAAGAGACTTTGTCCACAAAGATGGTCTTGGAAGAAATGCCTTGGATAATATGGAAATCATATCATGTGATTAATGGTTTTTCACAATTACATGTTTTATTCCCATGCTATTTTATCATGATTGATGATCCATTATGATCTATGCCTTACGTACTGCCTTGTTTTAAGTCATTGCTCAAGATTCTGATTTTTAAATATTATGTTCATGTTTTGAAGATCAAATGTATATGGTTTGTTTTATTTTCTCCATGATTACCCTTATTTATCATTTTATCTCACCCTTTATATGTTTTATTTTACCTAGGATTTAAAGAAAGGTTTTAGGTAAGAAAAAAAAGGAAGACCTTTATGGGAGATGTTGAAGATCTTTCACCAAGATTAGAAGATTATATTCCGAGTTTCCAAAGACACTAAACTATTATGGTCCTTTGGTGTTTGTTTTAGTTATGTATTATATATTCTTCAAAATTAATGCAATGTCTATTTACGTCAAGTTTGGGGTCTCTACAGTTGGTATCAAAGGCAAAGGAGGTAGGAATCAATCCGATCCTTGGGAACTCTCACACGTGAGAGTTGGACGAAGCATGGCTCTCCGCCCAAGGGCATCATGAGGAAATGGATGCCACTGGGAATGGTGGTGTGTCCTGCCTAGGGGGTGTAGCCACCCCTGGAGTGCCTTGATAGGTATCAATTGTAGTCCACTAGAAGTAATTCCAGACTGCTATAGTTGGTTTCAGTGGAAAAGTTTAGTCAACCTTTGGAAACTAGGATGCGAGAAATTTAGTGAGATCCCTAGAGATATTTCTAAGGTATGTCTATGGATTTCCCTAAGGTTAAGTATAACTATAGGTTATAGTCCTAGAATTATGGTAAAAATATTAGAATTAACCCTATGATGTTATATAGTTAAGGTAATCTCCCTTTATTATGTTGTTTTCCCTAGCATGATTTTTTCCTTTCACACTACTCTATTTGGGTTTTAGACGACGGCTGGAACCCGAAGGAACCGTGTTGATAAATGTAATGGGCGATGCAATGATTTTCCTCCAGAACAAACCAACGTTATGGGAGATGTAGTGAAAAATATTATTTCTATACTTACACAAGCTATGAATCATTCTGGACTTCCAAATGAGCAGAGAAGGGAACGATATTCTATTGAGTTCTTCATGAGGAAACGTACACATTCTTTAATGGGTTTTCTGATCCACTTATTGATGAAAAATGGATCAGTAACATTGAAAAGATATTTTCCATAATTCGCTATTCAGATCATGAAAAAGTCATTTTAGCTGTTTACCATTTAGAACGTGAAGCAGACCAGTGGTGTACTCTAATTAAGAATACAAGGCCCTAAGATGAAATTGAATCAATGGAATGGGACGAGTTCAAGAACTTGTTTTTCAATAAGTACTTCCCTCTTATTCTTCAAACAAATATGGAAAAGGATTTCCTTGATCTTAAGAAAAAGGACGATGAATCTGTTGGTATATACGAAGCGAATTTTAAAAGGATTTCAAAGTATGTAACTGGATTTATCATCCAACCTGAAAGTAAAGTTGATCGATTCTTCAGTGGCTTAAAACCAAGTCTTCTAAGGGCATTATCTATAAGAGACAGCAGTAGCTATGAAGAAATTGTGTGTTGTGCTATCAAGTTAGAACTGGAATTTGGTGTAACATATCCATCTCATGGTTTTGACAAGAAACTAATGATGGAGTACAAGGAGAAATCTCAGAACAATGGTGAAAAGAAGATGAATGTTTCATTATGTTCAAAGTGTGGAAAAAAGCATGGTGGAGATTTCTTAAAAGGTACTAGAAAATGTTTTAAGTGTGGAAAAGAAGGTCATCAATTAGTTTATTGTCGAAGTAATGGAAAAAGGTAGCTAATGATGTGAATAGAGAAAAGACTACAGAGAACGCTCCACCAACACTTCAAGGCTTAAAGTGCAAGGAAATGGGGAATTATGCTAATCAATGCCCTAATCCAAGGGTTAAGGATGATAAATGTGAGCATCCTCTTAAGGAAAAGGATAATGGGAAGTCACATGCGATCACTATTTGTGATGCTGAGTATGACAACGATGCTGTGTAATGATTAAGTGTTTATGTAATGGGATTTAAAAATAGTATCATGGATTCTAATTTATGGTATTGTGGTATTTTGTAATATCTATGTATTGGTTTTCAATAAGTATATGGTACCGGTAACCATGAAAAGTGGTTGAAATATTTTTGGAAATAAGATGAGATGGGAATAATTAAGGGATACCGAAAAAATGAAATGAGCTCATGACCGATATAAGGACAAAGTTATATCATGGTTTGAGTAAATAGAAATTTTTGGATTTTGGTATGTAGAAAGTGTTAAATTTTGACAGCATTCATGTTTTTAGTAAGGTTCAATGGGTATTCATTTTTCAAGAGAATACATGATTAAGGTATTCACATGTTTGGAATGTGGCCAACAACAAGATATATCTTATGATATATGAGGGATAAATGATAGAATTCATATTCTTGGTAGATGACCTCTCTAGTAATCATTTTCTTTATACTATGAGATTGGACAAATGTATTTTTGATAAACCTAATGATTGGAATAGATTAAGTTAGACATCAGATAGTATTGTTTAAGGGTATGAACTTTTTGTTATGTTATAATAGTTTATTTTTAGAAAAAGGTCAACCCGTAGGATGGGAGACAACCTGTCGCGTTAGACATGGATGCAGGAATCGAACCCACAACATAAGTGCGATAGGCCTTTATCACTGTCCTACAGGAAGTCCCTGGTTAGTTGAAATTAGTTTTATTTTATTAAGCGGTATGATAGATGAAGTATAAGTCCATTTTGGGAACCATATACAAATAATATCACCATAGATGGACTTATGTATATAACGTTTGCTAACCTTATGTTTGAGATAGATGGAATGACCTATCATTCTATTGCATGATCTGCTAACACTTCATGGATGAAAAATTCAACTTCATTTCTTTACGAGATGAAGTAGAAATTGTTCAAGACACAAACAACAATGAGATTGTACCAAAATCAAGTAATAATTTCTTTTAATTAAAAAATTATTCAACATTAGGGAAATGATCTTGAAAAATCAAAAATGTTGTCCTAGTACTCTTATATCTGATGAATCAGATGGTACCTTAGATCATCACAAATCTATGGCTTTGTGATTGTTTGATTTTTCATAGCCATGTTATCTACCACTCTCCATCAGAACTTGATGGTTAGATTTTTCATCCTTATCCATATTTTTACCTATGATCTCCTATGCAGAAACCCATTGATGAGTTACTTTGGCTAATCGTTACATTTCATACTTTAGTGTTTAAAATTAAGTTTTAGTATCCCATTTTCCTATGTGGGTTTCTATGAAAGAAACTTTCAAGTAGTAAACCATTTATAACCCCGACGAATTTCGAGGGCGAAATTCAATTTAAGGGGGGTAGAATGCAACACCACGAGATTTTATGAGAAATAATTTTAATTTTGTATATGTCTTGTGTTGTACGCTACACCAAAATTATCTTGTGCTATATGCAACACCATATTATCTTGTAGTATACACAACACTATACTTGGCTCGTGTTACACACAATTTTAAGTTCGTTTTGTGGAAATTATTCTACGCAACATTATGTTTAGATTTTGCTTAATTTATAAATGAAATAAGTTTTGATTATGTTATACGCAACACCAAACAGAGCTTTCACTACGCGCAACCATGACTTAGCTTACATTAATCGCAATCAAGACCTTCCTCAATAGCGTGTGTATTATGCAATACCGAGTTTCACTAAATGAGATATTATTATAATATTATTATGAACTAGCCGTTATGAATAGTAATACCCACTTGTTGAAATTTTATTAATTTTATGTTTCAAAATGGACTTAATTTTTGGATTTGGAATATCAAAATTATCCTAGGGTGAATTTTTTTTATTTTTCTGAAAACTTTCAATTTTTGATGAATAGTGAAAACACTAGGTTACTATTTAAAAACTGACTTTTTGTTTAAATAATTATTTATTTTCATTAAATTTATATTAGGTAAAAATTGATACATAATACCTATATAAGTTCAATATAATTCATTGGAGTTGGTTTATAATAATTTTAGATATATAAAAATTTTATTGAACTTTTCACCGTCTTTTACCCACCTTCTAGGAGAATTTTAAAATTTAAATAAAACACAATTTTGCTGCTTCTGTGAATGGAATTTTTGAAAATAAGAGAGACACGATTAATATCACAGAGTAAAATGTGGTTCAATAAGATAAAAATAATTTTTCGTGAATAGTAACTTTTTACTTTTATTTACCACAGATGAAAGTAAATAGGGTAATTAAGGGTAAAAATGATATTATTATTACCCTAAAACATATCTTAATTCTATTGGATAAGTGTAATTTGAATAAAAACAATCTTATAAATAAAATAGTATCATTTAGGTCCACTTGGAATAGATTATGACATTTTTTATTATTTTATTTAAAGAAGAGATAAAATAGTTAAAATCAATGTTTAATAACTAACACATTTTTAATATAGGGTTATACATAAGGTAAATTCGACTATAAATATTAATTAGAAAGATAAAATTCTTTCTTATATAATGATATTTTATTTATAATTTTTAAACATTAAATAATTTAATTTATTTATGACACAATGATGATGCAGTAGTTACCTTATTAATGAAATATTAACATAATTGATGTTATAAATACCCAAATAAATGTAATTTAGACTTTTTATAAATTAAACTAATTTATTAGGTTAATATGACATGTTAGTATTGATTTAATTAACTTTTTTTGAACTAATCATGCTGTTATGAGTTCTACAAAAATCAATTACCAAATAGTGTCAAAATTGACATAAAATATTTTTTAAAACAAATATTATATTATTAATTGTTATTCTATTGCTACAAATCTATGGTTCGGACAAATAAATTTGATAAGGTTATATATATTAATAATTAACCACTTGGGATTTTTTTTGGCTTTTTATAGTAAGTTTTTTAACCATATAGTGTAAGAAAACCAGAACACACGGTAAAAGTTAAATTATTTAACTTAGAGTCAAATCTAAATGATAAAGTTACAATATTATCCTAAACTTGTCTAAAACCTATTGGTTGATAATATTTAGACCCTTAACCACTTTATCTTCGAAATAAATCAATTTTTAGCAATTATAAACTGAATATGACTTTATTATAAAATAATATTTTATGATTTTTCTAAGGTGCCCCTCTTCTCCCTTATAAAAGGGCACCTCCTCCCTCTTCTCTTTACACAATTTTGATTCTTAAAGCTCGTCCAAACCCTGACCATTTCCCCTCTCAACTTACCTATAAAATTTATAGAGGTTCTTTTCTGTTCAAAAGACCAATTCTAGTGCGTTAAGAGGAAGCTTAAAAGAGGTGCGTCGAAGAAGAGGTAATCTCTTCTACCGATTCTTTCAAGTTTCTTTCTTCTTCAACTTATTCTTATTTCATTGGTTCATCATAAATTAATAACATTAGTATCAATCATATACTGATATTTTATTATAAATATTAAACAACCCCATTTCACCTTTTATCCATCCTACGGAAAACCAAATCACCTCGCGTGCGTACATACGAAATACCGTCTCCACACCGTGATGTAATCTATTTTTCCACCACCACCTTACTTGGATGGGTATAATGGTTGAATGAGTAAATATATATAGTTATTATAAAATCATACTAATTCTGAGATATTATATCATCCACTCCAATTCAATTCAATAATTATGGGAACAATATCATTGCTCATGCGTACGTACGGATTACCGTCTCCATGACGCGATGAGATTCATTCTCCATGTTAACCACTCAAGAAAGATTATAAAGTATATATAATGAATAATACTGAAATATATGACATGATAAAGCTACTTTATTTATGTATATATATATCATCTACTTACTTCCATTCAAGTCAATAAGGAAAGGAAAACATTGTCCATGCGTACGTAAGGCCTACCGTCTCCATGAACGGTGTATTTCATTTCATTTCTCTATTTATTATATATATATATAATGAATATATATTATATATATATATCATTATTTACATTCTGGAAGTAATTAAATCATGATATAAGTAATAATAATATCAATAACAACAAGTCCAAATGCGTACGATAAATAAATTGATTTTACCCAAAACGCTGCTTTAACAAGGAATTTACAAAAGAACAGGGAATATAAAGTCAAAAAGTGAACCATAAATGATATCATAACATTGAATATGATTCTTTAATAAGTCAATGACATTATTTAAATCATTACACAGGAGGTTTGGATACGTTTGAAGCATATCAGACCTAAGGTAAGGGATAACCTTTCCAATCTCGTTCTTATCTGAGATTGTTTATTCGTAAGTATTTACCGGGGTTATTGTTATCATCCATGTCCATGTTTTCTAAAAGTGTTTCTATGTATTTTTAAATTCCTTTTTACCCATTTTTGACTTTTACCGCATGTTATGAAAGGAATATTTCTTTTGTTTACCATACGAGGAACTTTTTGACTTTTCTGACAAAAGTACAAGGAGAATGTTTTTTTGAACTTATACGAAATGAACGGATTTTTACAGTTTCATGACACCTTATTTTTAAAAATCTTACTCTACATGATATCATGAATATTTTCAAAAAAAATCCTCTTCTAAAATTTCATGTCATTTTGTGAAAAGAAAATGATTTTGAATAAGAAAGTATATTTTCCTCAAGAATTTCTTTCAAGTGTTTTATAAAAACCATTTTCCATCTAAGATGACATTATTTCATATGTGTATGTTTCAAGTATAATGTATCTATGATTTACATGATTTCACTTCTCTTATGATGAAATTATATCCATTTGTTTTATATGGATTATGTTATGATGGGTTGATGTTTATGAAACTCATTTTATTCTTTGGGTTATGATGAATGATTTATGTTTATATTGTGGCACATGTAAGAATGATTTCATTATGAGATGGGTGGGAACTATATATCCCTCCAATACATTGGGTAAATATTTATATCTCAGGATATAGACATGAATGGAACAGTAAGTTAATATGGTTCAATGTTACAGGACTGGAACGAGGAGTGAACTCGATTCAGAAAGGGACTTTATCCACTAATATGGTATTGGCAGCAATGTCGTGGATAATATGGAAATAATATCATGTGATTAATGGTTTTCCACAATTAAATGTTTTATTCCTATGCTATTTTATCATGACTGATGATCCATTATGATCTATGCCTTACGTACTGCCATGTTTTATGTCATTGCTCAAGATTTTTATGTTTAAATATTATGTTCATGTTTTGAATTTCAAATTTATATGGTTTGTTTTATTTTCTCCATGATTACCCTTAATGAGAATTTGAGATCACCCTTTATATGTTTTCTTTTCCCCAGGATTTAAAGAAAGGATTTAGGAAAGAAGAAAAGTATTATCTTTATGGGAGATGTTGAAGATCTTTCACCAAGATTAGAAGATTATATTTCAAGTTCCCAAAGACACTAAAATATTAAGGTCCTTTGGTGTCTATTTTTGTTATGTATTAGATATTCCAAAAAAGTAATGCAATGTCTATGTACATTAATCTTTTGGTCTCTACATGTTCATTTTTAGTTTATCTCATCCCTGATGAAAAATGATCTTAAATATGAAAAACTATAAAAAAATATAATGATAATGTTGCGGATTTGATATCATGGTGTAATGGTTTAACCTATTTGTTCAGTATCACCCTCTTGTAAGAGAAATTACATGTTCACTATGATTAGAATCTCAGGGATGAGTTGCAGAGGCCCCTAATCCCCATGAAATATCTTTGTGGGTTTTCTTATTTCTATAAAATGGAAAAACTCTTCGAAGTGGCTATTTATGAAACCTAATATAATTCTCAACTCATGTCTGCAACACAGAAGAAAAAATCTAGGTAGAGTAGAAGCTTCCAATGTCACCCACAAGCTTGCACTAGTTCCCATCCAAGAACCCAGGTAGGTCCAAAACTGGCTAGCACCTTATGTCGAGAATCAAAAACCAAATAATCTCCCTCAGGAAGAATTACTTAGGAATAAGGGTCATCTGGGATTTGTGGAATAAATTAAAAAACCCATAATTCCTAATGACTTCGACATCAAAAACCATCCATACAATTTACCTTACCATAGAAGGAAAGTTAATAATATAAAATACTACTACATCTTTTAGGACGTCTTTCAGTTAATGGTTAGCTCTGTATTGGTTATTTTAGACAAGTCCTTAGAGTATGTGGGTTGCATAACCATTAACTGTTTAGAATAAGAGCATAGTTTGTAGAGAATTATGGCTAGACATGTGAAAAAGATTGAAAAATGGATGACTAAAACATATTTGATTGAGCTCACATCACATTGAAAGAAGAGTTGAATAGACCCACAATAGCTCAACCACTCAAGAAGAAGGCATCATATGTGTCTCCCCATGTTGGGAGTTCCCTCCAAATGTAGGAAAAGAAAAATGAGGATGAGTCATATTCTTCTCCAAATTAGGCCCTAACTCTTGCAGATATCATCCCTACAACATCTATAGAATGGAAACTGCCCCACCAAATGGAATCCTAATAAGATGAATATCTCATTGTTAGTTATGTCGACATGATAATCTAGGGATACATCCTCTCTAAGGATGAATATGCCCCCAAATATGGGTTTCCACACATAATCAGGGATAGGAGGCTAAATGCAATGAAACCAAGGATATAAGGGACATCAAAGACATGGATGGAATCAATGTTCTAGTCATACCTCCATAGAGGAAAAATATTAAGCTGATACTCATGGGAAGGTGCTCTAGAAGTCTCAAAACAGGCAAGGAGGTGCCTCAAATACCTCCAACAGTCACCCGCATCTGATTGTATTGCATGAACACTTACTAGAGTTTAATCCAATAAACCCAAGAAATGGGGAAGGTCGACATGACCTGAACCACTGTTAGAAGATACTCCCTCAACTTATACAAAAAATACTAGGTCCACATACCTCATATGGTTCAGTTCATGAACTGAATTCCTAAGAGCATCCCAATATCCGGAAACACCGACCTATGAAAAAAATAATGATCTTATGAAATATATAGATGTAGTACCATACAAGATATCAATTATTTATGCACTCATCCATTCAAAAGAACAGTGAGAGGAACTTATTGAATCCCTTTAGAGCCCACAAGAATTTGAGATAGTATTCAATGTAGTTTTGGTCTATCGAGTGGAGAATATTTCCTTATAATTTAATGTCGCAATATCATTCACCGATCAAGAACTAGAAGAGATCATCCAAAGGAAAACTGGGCCCTTATAACTTTTGATCTAACTGAATAATGTCAATGTCCCAAGGGTTTTTCTTGATAATGGATATTGGATCAATATCATACCATATCAAACACTCTGAAATTTGGGATATAGGAAAGGGGACTTATCCCCTACAAAGATGATGATTAAGGTATGATAAGCATGATCGAAGACCTATTGGGATGATAAAACTAATAGAACAATATTGATAACTCATATATGATGTTGAGTTCATGGTTATCAAATAGGACACACCATATAGTGTCCTACTAGGAAGGCCCTATCTCCATAAGCACATGGTGGTACTATCAACACTCCATCAATGTCTTAAGCACCCCATCAATGTAATGGCCGACATACTACAGGGTGATAACAACCCCTTTGTGACTTTTTTAGACACATATGAAGAAGTATATTTCTACAAGAATGGAGGAATGAAAAAAATGGTGGGTGATGAAAGAGATATTGCAGCTCCCAATGGCTTGGATACCCCCTGGGAATCCATGGAGCATGTATGATGGAGACTATATGATTCATATAATCATGGTAGAAGTAATATATCTACTCCTAGAGGTCCAAGACTCTCCTATATTCATCATAAATGTAAAATAAAATTAGATCCAACATCTCTCTCCAACGACTCAGATTGCAAGGGATTATAATGTCTCTTCTAATAGCCTTCACCACTCAAATTATGATATAGAATCCCCTTACTTTACATATTCCCAAGAAAATTTCTCCATAGAATCAGGGATAGATTAGGATGAGTATGACCTATGATGTTCCCATCTAGAATTCGAGGAAGGTCTCTCTACCTCCATAGATGAGCATAGACAATTAAATCTTGGAACAAAAGAAGAATTGTGACCTAATATAATTAGTGTCTTCATGACCCTTGAAGAACAATAAATATAATTTTCATTTCAAAAGAAAAACTAGAATGTGTTCACCTAGAGCTATATAAGAATTCCATGAATAAATCCAGATGTTTCTAAACACCATCTTGAACTACCCAATGTTCATCGAGTCTTCAAATAGGTATCTTGGATGTTTCACCCCTATCATTCCACTAATATAGAGGTGTATGTTGACAACTTGATCAATGGAAACTTTTTCTGAGAAGTGTAATACCCATGATGCCTCTCAAACATCATCCCAGTCAAGAAAATGAATAGGCATATTAGGGTTTTTATAGATTTCATTGACCTTAATTGGAATTGAACAAAGGGAAATTTTTCATTTATAGTAATAGAACTCTTGATCAATGAAACTACTAGCTTCCAATACCTTCCTTCATGGATGGGTACTTGGGGTACAATCAGATCAAGATTTCACCAAAAGATGAAGAGACCACCACCATCGAAGCATCCTTGGAGATCTTTTTCATTCCAATCATGCCCATTGGATTAAAGAAAATTGGAACCACATATATGTGTACCTCACACCACATATTTAATCCATTATTTTGTAAGGATAAACAAGTGTTATATTGATGACCTAGTTGTTAAATACTTGATATATATGTGATCACATCATGAATCCTCAAATAAATTTTTGATAATTTTTTACATCACAATTTTATGATTAATCAAATGAATTATGATTTTAGAGTAACATTAGGTATGTTCCTTAGACTTTTGGTATGACAACATGGTATTTAGATTTTTCGAGTGCAGAATAGTGCTATTTTAGAAATGTGAAACCATATAAATCAAATAGAAATGAGGGGACTCCAAGGTAACCTCACCTAAATTCGATGATTCATAGATAACCAAGCCAGAAAAGGTCTCCCCTTCACCTAGATGATGAAGAAGGGAATCGAATATTAATGGGAAGATGATTTTCAAAATTCCATAGAAATTATCAAGATGTACATTCATCACCCATTGGTTTTGATGCCTCTAGTGGAAGTTACTACAGTCATATTATATTAGGATGCTATATAATGCTCATAGGGAACCATTCTAACACATAAAAATGATACATGAAGAGAGATTAGTCTCTACTACTGTAGCTGGATGATTGTAGGTACAGAAAAAAGATATTTTGATGCTGAAAAGAACTTTTTTTCACTCATTTTTGTGGAAAAAAACTTGAGTAATGACATACACCACCATGAATTCCATATAGTCTCTCGTATTGATCCACTAAAGTACATATTTGGCTTCCCTATGTTGACTAGGAACATGGATCAATGGGAGATCATTCTACAGTAATACCACATTATGATCATATCACAGAATTCTCTGAAAGGGAACCCCTAAATGATTTCCTCAGAGTATATCCTACATTATAAAATAAACTTTAAGACACCAGACTAATTGATGAAGAGGTATTCTATTCTCAAAAAACTCATCAGACATGGGGGATGTACTTTAGTGGTGCCTCCTACATTCCTATCAATATAAGTATGGGAATCGAAAAGATCAATTTGGTTGGTCGATGGATTGTATTCTTCACTCCAAACAAAACAGTTTTCCATACTTTTTCTCACTATTCAAAGGCTATATAAATAATGAGAATGAATTCCAAGCCCTTATCATTAGATTGGAACTATCCCTAAGGCACCACATAGCGAACCAGAATATTAAATGGGACTCCAAATTGGTTATAATGTAGATCAATGGTGAATATTCCAAGAAAAAGAAATATGTGGCCCCTCTAACATGATATGTTCATGGGTTGATGGAAAATTTACCTTTTGAGCCCATGTTGCATCCCATCCCCCAATTACAGAATGATTTTGTCGATAAACTGGATAATTTAGAAACCATCCTAGATGAACCTGGTCAGGAGGAATAAATCTTCCAAATAACAAATTGAATAATGGACTTCTCAATAATTTTATGTTATATGGAAGAAATCAATTAGGTCATCACCTCCCAAGAGTGTGATGAACCAATGACCACTCCTAGATTTATGGACCCATTGTTCGTTATCTTAAAAAAGGATTATTTTAACAAATAGTGCTATAAGGGAACATATTCTATGTCAAGAAGAAAACTTCAATCTATTTGATGGTCCAATTGAGCAAAAAATTACTCTACATACATTAATTTGACAAAATTTTTATCAGGTTCATATCAGAAGAAGATGTTTTCTCCATCATGGAAGAATTCCATGCAGGCTCCTGCAATGTTGATCAATCTAAAACAAGTCTCTCCCACCAAACCATGAGGTTGAGATATTACTAGGAAACCTTGATATAGGACCGTGTATAATTCACTATAAAATTTCATGTGTGATATATTCATGAGAACTTCATCCTTCATCCCCTATAATTTCAACATATAGACAAATATTCCAATAAATGTTCCATTTGGGGGATGGATGTTGTGGGGAAACATCCCTCATCAACAGCTAATCTATTCAAGTATATACGTATTACTACCAATTTTTATTCAAAGTGTTTTGAGGTAATACCCCTCAAGTAATTGTGGATGAATAATATCATCAACTATGTGAAGTCCTATATCATAACCGGGTTCGGATTCCCTTACACCATATTGAAGGAAAATGTAACCAATTTGTGTTCCATAGAGTTGAAAAATATCTACTAGAAGAACAATATTCAGTCCAATTACTCATCCTTCTATCTGGAAGTGGCATATTTATATATAAAGGACTCTAATAAGACTCTATCAAATATACTATAGAAGATGATGAACTAGAATAAGAAGTATTGGTTGGATAAAATCCTCCATGCTTTATGTTCCTACCATAACGCCATGCATAACACAACCGAGGAAACACCATACTCATTGGTGTATGGGAATGAGGTACTATTACCCATAGAAGTCCATATTCCTTCACACTGAATAGCCATTTGTAGGAAAAACTCAGATGATGAATGATTGCGAAATAGGTTGGGTGAATTAGAATGTCTAGATGAGAATAGATCATGCACATTTCATATACTAGTGGTCCATCAAAATCAGAAAGCATGGGCCTTTAATAAAAATGTTTTCCTTCATTATATACTCCAAGAAGAACTGGTTTTGGATCTTAAAACACTTATGATATCAGGAATGAATCCCCAAAAATTTGAAGAGAAGTGGGAAGCACCTAATACAATATATAAGGTTTATTATAATGGTTCCTATTTTCTAGACACCAGGGATGGGGATCATGTCACACCACCCACCAATGCGATATTTCTCAAGAAATAATTTTCATAATCTGTCATCATGGGAATCCACATCAGTGTATGACCAATCATTAATTTTACGTACATGATGTTAAATTGTGGAAATTCATCCTTATTCCATGATGTTAAACTATGAAATTTTTTCCTAAGTACATGATGTTAAATTGTGAAAATTCATCCTGAGTACATGATGTTAAACTATGAAAATCTTTCCGGACCACATGATAATAAACTATACGCATTACATCCTCAGGACATGGTGTTAAACTACAAGGTTTCATAAGAACAACCTATTTCTTGATTCCTAAAATGATAGGATACCTAGTGATTCCCGAATCACTATTTTTGGGTATAACCATGGGATTACATTCCTTTCACATCACGTGATCTAATGTCATTACTGTATAATCTAAAACTTTATAGAACCATAATACCCATCTTCATTCATGTCATGACACCTCCTTCCTCACCACATGATGTTAAACAACATGGGATTCCTAGAACTATATATGGATTGATTCTCATTTTCAATGAGATACGTTGGGATGTATCAATCCTACATCTCAGTCCATCCACCACATGATAAAAAATTCCCCTATCCTTCTCTAAAATTCCTCTACATGGGGCCCTTTTAGTTCCTTCTTTCTCAAACCGAGCATTTCCCATGTTGTCTTAGGAATTGTTGAAAGGGATTCCCCACACGAATAGGGAGTATCGTCCTTGAAAGGTAATCGTCTTCTATAAGACGTTAAACTACACGACCTTGTAGAACAATGTTTGGTTTAATTCTCATTCTCCTGAGATATGTAGTGATACCTATACATCCACCCTTGGTCCACCTACAATGTTCCCATCAATTCACATTGGTGTTTCTATATCAACACCATATGATTTGTAGAGACCACTTTTTGTGTAGTTTTTATTTGTTTTTATCTGGTTTTTAATGGAGTTCAATGTGATAAGAAGATCTCATTGTGGTCAATATATTGATGAAGTTCCAAATAAAATGGATCTTTGATAAATTCATCATGTCTTGATATTACAAGAAATATGTGAATTATTTAAAGACATTGGGTTTCTTGGTGATGCCTAGATAATTTTTATAGATTCATTATATGACATTGGATTTTATGGTTGAATAATTTTCCATGTTAAATATAATGATGCTTTACTGATTTGTGTTTCAAATATCATAAGTTATTTGGAGAACTTGTGAAGCAAGATTTAAGGTGGAAATGGGGAGAAATGGTGTTTCCAATCTTATTATGTTTGGTTTGAAATAATGACATTTCTAGAAGATAGGGAAGTAATAATATTTTCATTTGAAAATATGATGGTGCTAAGAGTGATCGATAAATTTTTAAATATCACGATAGATGAAGTTCATGATTAAAAAAATCCAGTAGTTTGGGAATGAATTGAAATTTGATTAAAGATTTATGAATCTTTAATGATATATCAATTTTGATTTTTTACAAAGCTAGATAAACGTGAATCATTATGGTTGGTGTTGAAAAATAAATTTTTTAATGTGGGGTCATTTCTATGTGTTTTCAAATTACTGGGCCTCAAAATAGGGAGTTTGGATTTGAAAAAAGAATATTATCTGGAATGGATCATATAGTTTGTGGACCATGAAGGATAGTTCATAGATCACAATGGAGGTTCATGGAACGAAAAAGGGAAATTAGCACAGAAATTATTCCGAATAGCAGTGATAGGCAGAATTAAAAGAATGGTATGTGGACCACATAGGGAAAATGGTTCATGAAAGGATCGTAGTATGAAGGGGGATCATGATTCTCAAAAGGATTTCAGTATGTGGAATTCTGACCATTTTTATAAGACATGTCATTCGTGGCTAATAGGCGGTGATCCATTGGTGGATGGAATCAGCTACCATGAAGGAATAAAGGTGTTGCATGAATCGTGGATGGAAAATAGGTTTGTTAGAGGATCACAGTATGCAAGAGAATCATATTATGCAATGAATAAAGTAAAACATTAAAAATTAAGGTTAATTGGATTAGTGTAAATTTCTAATTTATTTTCCTATATAATGGACCCTAGTCACATAATTAATTTATAGATAATTTCATTAGAGAATATCATCTCTAATTGAAGAATTCGGTTAAGTCTGAAAGAGTTCACGAGGGAGAATTACACGATGGGAGGTAGTTCATGGGGGAAATATTATGTGATGAAAAATTTAGTCTATAGAAGATGAGATGGTCTATGGATGCAATGTCGGTCCATGGAAAAAGAAGCAGTTTGAGAAAGGAAATGTGGTGCATGAAGTAAATGTCATCTGGAGAGCATGGGTGATCTACAGAGTATTGACAATACATGGGGAATCAGTTCTCTCTGAAGCATCAGTGGTTCACATAGCCATTATTCTCTATGAAGGAGAGGTGGTAAGTGAGGCATCATCTGACCATGGAAGAGGAAACAACAAATAGAAGGATATTTGGTCTGTAGAAGTAGATTTTGTCTTCAGAAGAATAATATGTTCAAGAAACACTCACGGTATGCAGTGTAAGATAGTTCATGGAGGAAGAAGAAATGGTTTGTGAGAAGTAAATGTTGTCCATGGAAGGAAATATTTTACAAAAACAATACACCATGGGGTGAAAATCAATTTTTGTTGGATTTTTTCATGAATTAAAACTGTCTGTGTACCTGATTGATACAAAACAAACAGAGAAGAGAAAACACACATTGTCTATTTCTGTAAATATGAACCAAACATGCACCTAAACTCATATCTATACCAAGGAGGAAGAAAGTGAGAAAACGAAGAGAGTGGAAAATCTATATTTAGTTATTCAATCCATACTAATTTTGATGGTGCTAAGTTGAGGTATTTATCATTTATTTTATAATCACAAAGGATGTTTTTATTATAGAATAATGAAGAAGAAGAGGTCTCAGTGCAGTTTCTTTTTATCTGAAGAAGAATGTGAGAAGAATAGAATAAGATTTTTGGACCAAATTGATATCATTTGATTATAATTTAGGTCAAATGAAGTTTAATTTTTATCATTTTATAAATTCAAATTATGAGAACTAATATAAAAAAAATGTTCTTCATGTTTTGATTTGCTGTTGGGAAGAAGCAAGAAGGGTAACTTGAATAATTTCAGGTAGCTAACAAGAAAAGAGTGGAAGATAAAATAAATACTGTTTCATTATACAGGACTTAAC
The DNA here is from genome assembly GCA_963277665.1 of Viscum album. Taxonomy (NCBI): domain Eukaryota; kingdom Viridiplantae; phylum Streptophyta; class Magnoliopsida; order Santalales; family Viscaceae; genus Viscum; species Viscum album. Next base: position 1,926,762,007 of record OY728153.1, read on the forward strand.
AGGTGGAGGACTTTCATGGTGTTAAAAACCCTTACCAATAGGGTGAATTCTATCTTGGGACACATTATAAATTTCTATCCAAGAGATTTAAAATTTTTACTATTGGATTATTTTCAATGTCCCTCATGAGTGTAAGGGAATATCCAACAAATTATAACCAAAATCAAAGGATAGATTTATAGTTTCGTTGTGGTAAAGATTATTTCTAGACGATGCTAAGGACTATCTACTCTTATTGTGTTGTGAACCTTGTAAAAATATCATGTTCTATCTATACTACTTTCATATACTTGCATGAGACATGGGAATGATAATAAGATAAACAATATCCTAATAGGTATAAGAGGTGTTGTGATAAAAAAGTTATAATTTGTATTATAAAGTCCTTAACACTGATTCACCCCCATCAGTGTTAGTGATATCCCAAACTGGTCCTTACATGATGTTAAACATCTTAGGATTTCAGGATCTATGTATGGCTTGATTCTTATTTTTCATTATATATGTAGCGACAAGCAAAAATCCATCCTTAGTCCCAACCACAATATTACCACTTTTCAAATCGGTCCATATTCATCCATTCCACATTTCACTCAAATACATTTCTTCTTCAAGACATATATTTGCCTTGATTTATATCATTACATGATATGTACTAACACCTATGCCTATAATTCTAAACCCATCTATAAAAATAAATGAGAGCAATTCCCACCTTTATATACAAGCCAGACCAATGAAGAGAGAATTTATTTTTTAAGAACTACATATGGATCAATTCTAATTCTCATGAGATAATTATTTAAATTGATAATTACATTCGTGGGACTATCCATGATTACACCATTTCAGATCATGGGATCAATTTCCTCACCATGTGATGTTAAACTACACTGCTATCAATAACTATATGTGGGTTGATTATAATTTTCATAAGATAAGTAGTGATGCCAAGACTTTCACCCTTGGTCCCATCCACAACATTTTCATCCACTTACTTGGATTTCTACATCCTTACCACATGATGATAAACTTCACAGAAGTATGTCCTTACAACATGATAATAAAATGGATGAGAACACGACCTTAGCACATGAAGTTAAATTGGAAGGAAAAAATATTGGTCTCTTGACATTCAAACTACACCAAAAACATCCCAAATACATGATGATAATCTGCAAAGGCCATCTCCCATTTTTCATCACTTATAAAAGGAACAAAATAGCCTTACCCCAGACAACTAGAGTACAATGTGATTTTTCCAACCATTAAAAGAACCACAATCCATATACCTCACTTCATATCATTAGCATCTTAGGTCACCATCAATCTTACATGGCCGTTTGAAAAGATATATGGATTTAAGTGGCCATTTTTATGAATATGCACCCATGGCCATGGATCCTGAATAAAAACCTATGTTCGTCAACCAAATGCATCACTCTGCAAAAAGAACATTCCAATACTTGTGATCCCTAAAAGCATCATGAAAACACTCAACACCGTGGTATGTATGAACTACTCACAATATGAAAATCCTATATCAATAATCATGATTGGAGAAAATCGAGCTATGATTTGCAATACCTCATCTTCTTTTTGAGAAGCTGTTGGAGTGATTTTGACCCTGGGTATCATAATTAGGCTCTTTTGTAACATCTCCCATATTAGGTCTATGGGAGTAATGACCATAAATTTCCTATGTTTTGGTAAAAGGTGTGTGACCAAAAGATCTAGCCTTTATAGTCCCATGTGAAAGGACTTAAAATTATAACAAAAGAGACACAAAACTTGTCAGGTAAGAATCCCACAAAGGGAAACCAGGGAAATATTTGAGTCTCTGTTCTCTAAAATCTTCATCTATAGAGTTTAAGAGAAAACATTAGGGGACAAAGAAATGAAATAAAGCTCATAAATAATAATCTATAGATCTAGTAAAGGCTAATTTATTCTTGTTGGACACACTAGTCCCTGAAAATGTTAAAGTAATGTCTTCCACATCTCCTCATTATGAGATGATGTTTTCATGGTTGCGACACAACCTTTACGACATTCAAACCCTTGTTAGGTATTACACTTAAAGAAAATAAATCTTAATGATTTTGTTTCCTCAGATTACCATAAAACTATCATGGACCATGGAAAGGATATATGAATTCAAGGGACAATTTTTGTTGACTATAAGTGAATGACCATAACTCTTGTATATGCACTTATGGGCATTAACCAAATGTGCCACTCTAAAAAAAGGAAATTCCGATCAATGTGATCCCTGACATCATCAAAACAACAATCAACATCTTAGTGTTCCTAAACTACTCCCAATATGACTATCCCATACCATCCTTCCGGTCTGATCACTTTGGACCATGATTTACAACACTCATACCAAAACATTGGAGTGGATTCAAAATCCTCTTTGTTACATCACAATGTTTTTTACCTTTTATCATGGATATAATAAACACTCCAATCTCAAACCTTTGATGGCCCATAGGTCATGATTAAAAACCACATGGAATAGAGATTGGGCTTCACATATAGAGCTAAACCACCCTAGGGTACGATAACCCTTCCATGATAGCTTTCCCCCCATAGCCAAATTCATTATCTAGATGTTCAAGTCTTCAAATATTGTTAGTAAATGTTGGAAAGAATTATAGATAAACTTTTCATGGCCATGCCACTGATGCATAAGGTCCATAACCTACAAAATAAAGTCATTTATTCCATGTTAGAAAGGATCTTTAATCCTTATGAGCCCTCACAATACGATGAGGGAACACAACACCTCAGAGTGTTACAGGTCATCCTCGGCTTGTTTTCCCAATCCCATATCCACAAACTCAAGATTCTAGTTTATGATTTACATCATTAATACTCCAACTATCCAGGGAGACCTAGCATCCCTATCATTTCTCCCTCAACCAATATTACCTCCATAACTCTTCCACAACCCCTAGAAAAGATACGCAGATTCTAGGGAACCCTTTCATCAATATGCATGCATTCCAATAGTCATCAACTAAATATATAAATTTTTAAAAAGGTGCTTTATTACCCTCAGGATCCTCAACAAACTCATGGATGAACCCACCAACATAGAGTGTTTCAGGTCATTCCAGGTATGTCGGCACCATATCCCATTATTATATATATGGCCCACCTAAAAGACCATAAACTAAAGTGATATAAGGTTCGAAACTAAAAGGCCCTAAACTAAAGTGATATAATGACCAAGCTAAAAGACCTAAAACTAAATGGACATTAGGTTTGAGCTCAATGTCCCTAAACTAATGTGATATAGGGTCCCAAATAAAATACCCTAAACTAAATAAATATATGGTTTGAGCTAAAATACCCTAAACTAAAGCCATATAAGGTCTGAGCTAGATGAACCTAAAATAAAGTGATATATGGTCCAAGCTAAAAGAACATAAACTAAAGTGATATAAGGTTTGAGATAAAAGAAACTACACTAAAAATATATGTGGTATGAACTAAAATTCCATAATCTAAAGTGCATGATTATTATTTAGTCGATGAAATCTTGTGAGGCCCACTATATGGACATAAAATTATTGAGATACTCTATCCAAAATTTTATCATCTTTGGTGAAAATACAAATCACTCAACCTTCAGAACATATGACATATCTAGTTGATCCCTTTGCAAATTAAGTGATTTCAAGATTTCTGTAACATATTTCTCAAAAATAATCTCATAATGGTTGGAATTTGTGAGCATCTCTTAGATAGAATCTGTTAGAAGTTCAACATTTACATTCATGATTTTATTTTCATTCAATATAAAGAAATGTATGGGTAATGAGGGAAAATTACAAAATTTAAGAGCAATAAAATATCATACACATCATGAAGGGATGAAAAATTAATAGTATTATAGAGAGTTTATAAAATTCATCCATTCACCATATGAAATAGAGGGAGGAATCTTCACAGTTAAGAGTCCCTCTAAGGCCACATAAAAAATTGAGTACATTAAAAAATCAAGTTATGAAAAAATGTGGTTGGCTATGCTGGTAAGATCAACAAGATTCGGAGAGAGGAATCAATTGAACATTGGAGTTCCACTCTCCTTTCTTCATCTACCTCTTCCCCAGCAAAGATAAATTAAACCAGAGTAGTCAACTCCTCATCCCGTCTCTATGCATTGACCAATGAGTATCAAAATGTAAAAATGGTAGACATAACACGAGAAATCACCTCTCCACATTTCTATATCTACACAGTCCAAACATCCATATGATATTTTAGTTCAGATAAATACTCACAAACTTTATCCAATGCATCCACCATCTCCCTCTTCTACTTAGTAATTGAATCCTCATTCACAAGATCTTTCATATATATTTCATTCATGGGAAAAAATATTTAGGTCAATATGATTTGTCTTATAACATAATATACATGTTTTTGATAGAAATATTCTGCCCCCATGTTATGAAATTACGGGTGAAGGTGTTCTCCTTAGTCACAAAAAATTTCCAAGGGGGTCTCAGAAATAGAGTGGTAAATCTTTTCCAAGATCAGCCTGCAATGTGTCTTAGCCTCTACAACCAATGTGGTGGGCATGAAATAAGGATGACTAACAAGTCAGATAAATATCGAAATAGGAGAAGAATACCCATATGAACTTATCTCAAAAGATTCATCATCCATAGAATGTATTTGAGGAATAACTTCCATGATGGAATCTATTTCATCGTCGGAGTGGTCATCACTCAAATGAGGTCTCTTTCTCGAATTCTCTTCCAGATCCTTGATCAATTCAATCCTTCCCTCTAAAAAAGGAATTTTCAAGGCGTACAACCTGTCTACATGATGGAAAAACAGTATTTCAAACCATTTGGATTAAATTCTACTCAATATTGGGCATAATCCCAGGGTGAGGAAGGTGGAAGAGATATATGTTGGGAGAAGAATAATCTCATCCTTAGTGTCTTCAAGTTTTAGCATCCTCCAAAATTGGTGAATAACCCAAGGGTGTCAATCTCCTCAAATACCAACCATAGGAATATGGGAGACTCATTGAGTATATCAAAACTGAAAAGAAGATCAATATAATGTATAAGGCTCAAATATAACCATATTTTCCTCCTTGGATGTGAGAACCACATCCCAAAGAGAGATCATATAATATATTTCATCAAGGGATTAGCTACCATAATCAATGATCTACCATGAGTGTTCATAAAAGAAGATGAATCCAAAACTATCAGGATGTTGCAGCATATCCTTGACCTTATCCAAGCTTAGAGACATAGCCTCGACCCTAGAAAAGTTCAACAATCTAGGATGGGATATTTAATATGAGATCCTGGAAGCATTTTAATATTTAAAATAATGGTAGTGCCCCACTATCCATAAAAATAGGAATTGGAGAGAACCACTAATCTTGTAAGGGGTGATACCTTGTTGAATAGGGACAAACATTTGATAAAGGCATGCTAGGATTGGTACTACCAAATTAAGGTGCTTCCCTTCTGCAAGTCACGCTGCCATCACCACCATGCTTACATGGATTCTTGAATTTGCATGCCCAACCCAAATGAGACAACCAATCATGATCATGGCTATAAAACCATCCAATATGAGGCTTATAGAGATCTCTAAGTCCATACAATATACCCATGATGTAAAATCTACAGCCTCTAAGATGGCCCAATATGAGCCATCACTATCACAGACTTTTTGTGAGGGCACCAATGAGGGAAAATAGAGGTTGGTCTAACACCACTACAATTGAAGAAAATATTAATCCAATACTTGAATGAAATAAACAAGTTAATTGTATGATGTTTCTTCAATTCCTCCCTAACATTAATAAGAATATACCTTTCATAAACATGGGTCTATTGGGGATCATCCCAAATATCCACAGTAGGGAAGAATTCATCATACATTTCTCCTTGGGGAAGAATTTCTCCCTAGTGATAAATGTCCCATATATTTATGCCCACTTCACCATGAGAAAAATGAAATGTGTCGGTACTAGGGAATCGATGAATGATCATATCTCGAAGGAGGTAGGGCAGATGGTATATGATAAATTGAGATATCCATATGGATTGATAATGGTAAACCTTGTATACTTCATCAGTAAATTCCAGGTATATTTTCCAAACCTAGAATGGCGACACCCACTCATCAGAGAAATTTCTTCTAGGATGACGATCCTATTTCGAGTACCATCCACAACCAAGATTATTCAAAGAAGAGTAATGTATAATCTAATATCTCAAAGAAATAGTTTGATGGGAGAAATCATGGAAATACAGACCCATAGGTGAGTTAGAAAAATGATACGACAAATAGTGGGATTGAGATATATCCAACCGACCATCCTCATCAATTGTTTTTTGAAAATAGTCAAGAGAATCAGACACCCAATGGGATGTATGATAAAAATATGTTTGGGGAATGGTAGCATCATCTAGTAAAACAAACATTTATAGAATAATTTGATGAGATAAGGGGTAATTATGGACTCCATATATAGGGAACATCCTCAATATTTCATTATCATTGTTCATAAGATATCAGGGATCCGTGTTGAGATTCCTATAAATCATGGCCCTTTCATTGGTTGTAACCAAGAAACCATGATGATAACTAGAATCCATCTAAAAACTAAGTAAGTGGAACATGTTAGACCAAGTGAATATAAGAACTTGTCAAAATAGAGACTTGAATCTTCCAACAACATCATGTGTGTCCCATGATTAGACAAAGAATTTTTGAATCACAAAATGGATTTGTGAATTGCCTTATATCATAATGACTCGCAGAGTGCATAACCCCTGAGGGGTATTGCGTAATCGCATGACCCCTTTTGAGACTCGCAATCGTGTGACCAGGATATGGTCATGAGAATTAGTCAAATTGAATGATCAAACCATCAGACCCCAGGAAACCCTTAATACCATCATAGTACCTCATGGTCAAAGTTCTACCAGAATTACCAAAGTAGTGTTCATATTCGAACTATATGATCACCTGAGTAGAAGAGATCGTACAAGATATTTGTTTTGATGAAGGCTTATAAATAGAGTCCTGTGATTAAGATCCATAGATTGATTTTCTGATGGAGGAACATGATGGAAACAAAAGAGATAGTGCTCTATAGAAGGGGTGACAGATGGAATGAATTGCTATCCACCCCCTCCAATATATAAGGGATTTCAAGGATTACCAATCATCACCCGGTAGACCAAAAATCACCTGAGACACTAATTCGTGACACATTAAATGATTTTGGTGAGCATTTACTTCCCTCAGAACCGAGAACTTTTGTAGAGACCCGAAGCTTGACGTACATGGAAATTACATTACTTTTGCAGAATACTTAATACATAACAAAAACAGACACACAAGGACCGTAATAGTTTAGTGTATTTGGAAACGTGGAACGTAATCCTCTAATCGTGGTGAAAGATCTTCAACATCTCCCATAAAGATCTTCCCCTATTTTTTTCTTACCGAAAACCTTTCTTTATATCCTAGGGAAAAGAAAACATAAAAAGGGTGATCTCAAATTATCAGTAAGGGTTAGCATGGATAAAATAAAACATACCATATACATTTGAACTTAAAAACATGAACATAATGTTTAAACATCAAAATATTGGGAAATGACATAAAACATGGAAGTACGTAAGGCATAGATCATAAAGAAACATTAAGAATGACAAAATAGAATGGGAATAACACATGTAATTGTGGAAACCATTAAGCACATGATATGATTTTCAGATTAGTCAAGGCATTGCTGCAAAGACCATCTTAGTCGACAAAGTCCCTTTCTGAATTGAGTTCACTCCTTGTTCCAGTCCGGTATTACTGAACCAGTTTAACTATCAGTTCCAGCCATGTTTATATCATGAGATATAAATTTTTACCCAATGCATTGGAGGGAGATATAGGTCCCACTCATCTCATAATGAAATCATTCTTACTTGTGCCACAAAATAAACATACATCATTCATTGTAACCCAATGAATAAAATGGGTTTCATAAACATTATCCCATCATCACATAATCCATATAAAAGAAATGGATATCATTTCATAATAAGAAAATTGAAACCATTTAAATCATAGAGACATTATACGTGAACCGTACACATATGAAATAATTTCATCTTAGATGAAAAATGGTTTTGATAAAACACTTGAAATGAATTCTTGAGGAAAATATCCTTTCTTATTCAAAATAAATTTCTTTTCAAAAAAGGTCATGCAATTTTAAAAGAAAGAGATTTTCTTGAAAATAGTCATCAAATATTTTGGAGGAAGCTTCATAAAAATAAGTCTTTATAAAACCCTAAAAATCATTTCATGTCTTATAAGATAAAAAAACATTCTTCTCGTACTTTTGCCGGAAAAGTAAAAAAATACCTTGTAAAAAAATATTCTTTACATACCATGTTGTAAAAGTAAAAATGGGTAAAAAGGACTTTAAACATACATGAAAGAAATGTAAACATTTTATGAAAACATTTTGAGAACGTATGGACATGGATAATAATCATAACCCTAGTAAACACTTACGAATAAACAATCTCGGATAAGAATGAGATTGGAATAATTATCCCTTACCTTATGTCTGATATGATTCATATGTATCCGAACCTCCTGTATAATGATTTAAATAATGTCATTGACTTTTTAACGAATCATATTCATTGTTATGATATCATATATGGTTCACTTATGACTTTATATTACCCGTTCTTTTGTAAATTCCATGTTAAAGAGTGTTTTGGGTAAAATCGTTTCATTTGTCGTCCGTGTTTTGACTTTTAATTATTCATATGATTACGTAGATCATGATTACTTAATTCCAGAATACAAAACATGATTTATATATAATATATATTCATAATATACATATATATAATAGATCTATAAATGGAAAGAAATACACCGTTCATGGAGACGGTAGGCCGTACGTACACATGAACGCTGTTTTCATTTCCTTATTGAATTGAATGGAATTAATTGGATGAAATACACATATATATATATACATAAATCCAGTATCATTATATCATATATTTCATGATTACTTAATATATATACTTTATAATCATTCATTAATGGTTAATCATTGAGAATGAATCTCATCGCTTCGTGGAGACGGTAGTCCGTACGTACGCACGAGCGATGATATCATTCCCATAATTATTGAATTGAATTGGAGAGGATGATACAGTATATCAGAATCAGTATTATGTTATAATAACTATGTATAGTTATTCTTTACACCATTATACCCATCCAAGTAAGGTGGTGTTGGAAAAACTGATTACACCACGGTGTGGAGATGGTATTCCGTACGTACGCACGCGCGGTGATTTCGTTTTCCTTAGGATGGATAGATGGTGAAATAGGGTTGTTTCATAATTATAATAACATATAAGTATATTAGTGATATTGATGCTATTACTTCATAATGAAACAACTAAATAAGAATAAGTGGAATAAGAAATAAAGTTGAAAGAATTGGTAACAGACATTACCTCTTCTTTGAAGCGCCTCTTTGAGACCTCGTCTTAGGGCACTAAAATTGGTCTTTGAAAAAGACCAGGACCTCTAGGATGTTTCTAGGGAAGTGGAGAAGAGAATTTTTCAGGGTTTGTCTAATATTAAAGGCTCAAAGTGGTGTGAGGAAGAGAGGGAGGAGGTGCCCTTTTATAAGGGAGGAGAGGGGCACCTTTGGAAATATATGAAATATTAGTTTATATTAAGTACCAACCCCACATAAAAACTTACAAAATGACTCATATCCGAATATTATATGATATAGGGTTGTAATATCATCAACAAATAAAATTTAGACATGTTAGGAATTTATTATAAACATTATCAACTTGATTTATACTTATTTAATCAATTTAATTTTATTTGTGGTAATAAAATTCTAAATTTTGAATTATAACATATAATTACTTATTTGTTGTTAATTTTCCATATTTGGATACTTTATAACATTTTAGACCATATAAATATAAATTTATAATTTTTTAAATATTTTTGTGATTTTTAAACAATTTTATAATATGTTATTTTTATAAAATAACAATAGTGTCAATTTTGACACTATTCATATATTTGAATTTAAATAACATATATATAGAAGATATGTTCTGAATAAAATCTTTAATAGATTACTAAAATGTCATATGTATCTATAAAATTAGTGGAGCACATTAAATAGTTCATATAATATATATTTTATTATTTTTAAAACCATTGTTTTGGTTTATCTCTTAATAAAATAATTATTACAACATTTTTGTATACTTATTTAATATACATATTTGTTGCATAAAAATTAAAAATAAAATTTTATGATGAATATAAATCTATTAAATTTACAATAAAGATTTTACTAGAATTTATCATCTTAAAATCACAATATTTAAATTGTTATATTTATTAAATTATGAAGGTGACAACTTTGGCATCATTTAAAATAAAATAATATAAGTGTCATAATCGCCTTAATAAGGATCCAAATGGTCAAATATTTGGCCAGTGGATGATTAGGGTTTATATATACACTAATAATAAGTTCTGTGCAGATTTTTGGGCCTTTTGATATGTATTACTATTTCAATAAAAACTATATTATTGATTTTTCACTGTATAAATAATTTCTGCATCATTAATGTATAAGATAATAAGGTAATTAAATAACTCTTAAAAATTAAAAATAAATTACCATGACAAAGAAAAACATTGTATCTTTAAAATGAGTATTTATAACCGAATTTATATTCTGAATAAACTTATATTAAAAATACTTTAATTATTAAAGTTGAGTGAGACATATTTCACTTTACTTTAAATAAAATAAACTAAAGGTCTTAATCACTTCCAAGTGGGTTCTAATGGATTCCATTTCGACCATAATATGACTTATGACAAATTATAATCATCCAATTGTATTAAGACAAGTATTAGGATAATTTTATAATATTATATTTACCCTTAATTACCCAATTTACCTTTTACTATGGTAAATAAAATTTTCCGTTGTTACTATTCATAAAGCCCAAAAATAAAAAGTAGTATATTAATATAATTTGGACCCACATATTCCAAATATGGAATCCATTTTCCCAAATTAAATACACAGAATTTGTAGAAATTAAATTAAAATTAATCCCGTTGTCGAAAGACAACGGGTTTTTGTTTAAAACTTTGCAAAAGATTGAATTTATTTAACCTAAGAATTCAATGTCAAATCAAGGATAATGACATAAATTATATTAAATGGTAAAAATAAATTCTATTTATAATTTAAAACCATTAAATATTAAAATTTAACCACATAAGTTATTACGATGAAAAAAGTTGTTTTTAATAAAAATATAGTGTGTTTTTACTATTCATTAAAATATGAAAGTTATCAGAATAATAAGAAAAATTTATCCTAGGTAAAATTTTATATCCTGATTCCAAATAATAATTTTAATTTGTAAAATTTTACTTATAAACATGTAAGAACTAGATTTAAAGTGGATGCGCCACTAAAAGGTGGCAAAACTGTTTTTTTTAAAAAATACTTATTTTACCTGAAAAATTTATTTTGTTCTTATACCATGTTATAGAAAATGTATAAGATGAATAATAATGTTATAAAATTCAAATTTTAGTTAATACTATTCATAATAGCTAGTTCGTAATAATATTATAATAATATATCGTTGTTTAGTAAAACCCGGTATTGCGTACAACACACGCTATCGAGGAAGGTCGCGATTACGTGTAATGCAAGCCAAGTCAGGGTTGCTTGTTGTGCAATAATCCTTCATTATTTTGTATAATAGAATCCAATCATATTTCATTTATACATTGAATATATATATATATATACACACTCAATTCTGCGTAGAATGACTATTATAAAACGAACTTGAAATTGTGTGTAACACAATCTAAGAATAGTGTTTCATATACTTCAAGCTAATACAGTGTGGCCTATAGAACAAGATAATCATGTTGTAGCATAAAACACATGACATAAAATAAATTAAAAAGAATACTTATCATAAAATATCAGGTTGTTACATTCTACCCCCCTTAAAATGAATTTCGCCCTCGAAATTCGTCAGGGTTATACATGATTTTCTACTTGAAAGTTTCTTTAATTGAAACACACATCGTAAAATAAAATATCAAAACATAACTTAAAAAACTAAAGTATGAAACATAACGGTTACCCAAATTAATGAATCACTGAGTTTACACATAGGATAACATACGTGAAAATATGGATATGGAATAAAAATCTAACCATCAAGTTCTGATGGAGGGTGGTAAAGGACATGTCTATGAAAAAGACAAAAATAACAAAGCCATAAATTTGTGATGATCTAAGGTACCGTCTGATTCATCAGATATAAGAGCACTAGAAAAACATTTTTGGTTTTCAGGATCATTTCTTTAAAGTTGATGAATTAAAAGAATTACTTACATGATTTTGGTACAATCTCACTGTTGTTCGTGAATTGAACAATTTCCACTTCATCTCTTAAAGAAATGAAGTTTAATTTGTTATTCGTGAAGCATTAGCAGATCATGTGATAGAATGATGGGTCATTCCATCTATTTCAAACAAAAGGTTAGCAAAAGTTATAAGTCCATCTTATGGTGAGATTAATTGTATATGGTTCCAAAAATGGACTTATACATTATTTACCATACCACTTAATAAAATAAAACTACATTACACAAACCAGGAACTTCCTGTAGGACATTGGTAGGTGATAAATACCTGTAACACTTTAGTTGTGGGTTCGATTCCCACAGCCTTGTCCGACGTGATGGGCTATCGCCCGTCCTGTAGGTTGTCCTTTTTTCTAAAACTACATTTCTATAACATACCATCAATAATATCGAAAAAAGTTCTTATCAAAAATACTTCGGTCCAAGCTCATTATTACTTGAAATTTCACATAACAATCACATGAATTCCATCTTTTATCCCCCATATATCATAAGATATATCTTGTTTGTCAAATTACAAACATGTGAATACCTTAATCATGTATTCTCTTGAAGAATGAATACCCATTGAACCTTAGTGAAAACATGAGTGCTGTGAAAAGTTAACTCTTTCCACATACCAAAACCCCAAAATTCTACATACTCAAACCATGATATAACTATTTCCTTATTTCAGTCATGAGCTCATGAATACTGTCAAACATTTCATTTTCTCCCTATCCCTTCATTATGCGCATATCATATTATTTCCAAAAATATCTCAATCACTTTCCCTGGTTACCAGTACATTTAAATTATTGAAAACCACAATATACCAATACATAAATATTCCAATATACAACGATACTATATACAACATTATTTTGGAATCCCATTACATAAACACTTAATCATTCCACCACATCATTCTCATATTCAACATTGCCAATAGTGATCGCATGTGACTTCCCTTTGTCATTTTCCTTAAGTGGTTGCTCATGTCGATCATCACTAACCCTTGGATTAGGTCATTTATTAGCATAATTCCCCATTTCCTTGCACTTGAAGCATTGAAGTGTTGGTGGAGAGTTCTCTACAGTATTTTCTCTATTCACATCATTAGAAAACTTTTTCCCATTACTTCGACAATCAGCTGATCGATGACCTTATTTTACACACTTAAAACATTTTCTAGTACCTTTTAGGCAATCTCCACCATGATTCTTTCCACACTTTGAGCATAAAGAAACATTCATCTTCTTTTCACCATTTTTATGAGATTTCTCCTTCAACTCCATCTTTTGTTTCTTGTCAAAACCATGAGATGGATATGTTACACCAACATCCAGTTCTACCTTTATAGCACAACACACAATTTCTTCATAGCTACTGAAGTCTCTTATTGCTAATGCACTTCGAAGACTTGGTTTTAATCCACTGAAAATTGATCAACATTACTTTCAGGTTGGATGATAAATCCAGATGCATACCTTGCATGTCATGTAAAATTCGCTTCCTATATACCAACAGATTCATCAGCCTTCTGCTTAAGCTCAAGAAACACCTTTTCCATCTTTGTTCGAAGAATACGAGGGAAGTACTTACCGAAAAACAAGTTCATGAACTTTTCCCATTCCATGGACTCAATTTCATCTCTTTGCCTTGTATTCTTGATAAGATTCCACCATTGATCGGCATCACCTTCCAAACGATATACTGCTAAGATGACTTTATCATGCTCATAACATTGTAGAACTGAAAACATCTTTTCAGTAGTACTGATCAATTGTTCAACCACTAAGGGATCAGAAGACCCGCTGAATGAAGGTGGACGCTACCTCATGAAGGATTCAATAGAATGTTGCTCCTTTCTCTGCTCATTTTGAAATCCAGAATGATTCATAGCTTGTGTAAGTATAGAAATAATATTGTGCACTCCATCTCCCATGACATTGGTTTGGTCAAGAGGACAGTCATTGCATTGTCCATTACATTGATCAACACGGTTCCTTCGGGTTCCAAACATCGTCTAAAACCCAAAAAGAATAGCGCGAGAGGAAAAAATCATGCTAGAGAAAACAACATAATAAAGGGAGAGTACCATCAATATCTAACATCTTAGGTTTAATTATAATATCATTACCGTAATTCTAGGACTATAACCTATACTTAACTTATACTTAGGGACATCCCTAGACATACCTTAGAAATATATCTAGAGATCTCACTAAAGTGCTCGCATCCTAGTTTACAAAGGTCTACTAAACCTTTCCTCTGATACCAACTGTAGAGACCCGAAGCTTGGCATAAATGGACATTACATTACTTTTCCGGAATACTTAATACATAACAAAAATAGACACACAAGGACCGTAATAGTTTAGTGTATTTGGAAACTTTGAACGTAATCCTCTAATCGTGGTGAAAGATCTTCAACATCTCCCATAAAGATCTTCCCCTATTTTTTTTCTTACCTAAAACCATTCTTTATATCCTAGGGAAAAGAAAACATAAAAAGGGTGAGCTCAAATGCTCAGTAAGGTTAAGCATGGATAAAATAAAACATACCATATACATTTGAACTTAAACACATGAACATAATGTTTAAACATCAAAATCATGAGAAATGACATAAAACATGGAAGTATGTAAGGCATAGATCATAAAGAAACATTAAGAATGATAAAATAGCATGGGAATAAAACATGTAATTGTGGAAACCGTTAAGCACGTGATATGATTTCCATATTTGCCAAGACATTGCTGCCAAGACCATCTTAGTGGACAAAGTCCCTTTCTGAATCGAGTTCACTCCTCGTTCCAGTCATGTATTACTGAACCGGTTTAACTTTCTATTCCAGCCATGTCTATCTCAAGAGATATAAATCTTTACCCAATGCATTTATGGGAGATATAGGTCCCACCCATCTCATAATGAAATCATTCTTACTTGTTCCACAAAATAAACATACATCATTCATAATAACCCAACGAATAAAATGGGTTTCATAAACATCATCCCATCATCACATAATCAATATAAAAGAAATAGATATCATTTCATAATAAGAAAATTGAAACCATGGAAATCATAGTGACATTATACTTGAACCGTACACGTATGAAATAATTTCATCTTAGATGAAAAATGGTTTTGATAAAACACTAGAAATGAATTCTTGAGGAAAATAACCTTTCTTCTTCAAAATCAATTTATTTTCACAAAAGGTCATTCAATTTCAGAAGAAAGATATTTTGTTGAAAATAGTCATGAAATATTTTGGAGGAAGCTTCATGAAAATAAGTCTTTATAAAAATTTAAAAATCCTTTCATTTCGTATAAGTTAAAAAAACATTCTTCTTGTACTTTTGCTGGAAAAGTCAAAAAATACCTTGTAAAAAAAGATCCTTTACATACCATGTTGTAAAAGTGAAAATGGGTAAAAAGGACTTTAAACATACATGAAAAAAATTAAACATTTTATGAAAACATTTTGAGAACATATGGACATGGATAATAATCATAACCCTAGTAAATACTTATGAATAAACAATCTCGGATAAGAATGAGATTGGAATAATTATCCCTTAACTTATGTCTGATATGCTTAGTATGTATCTGAACCTCCTGTATAATGATTTAAATAATGTCATTGAATTATTACAGAATCATATTCATTGTTATGATATCATATATGGTTCACTTATTATTTATATTACCCGTTCTTTTGTAAATTCAATGTTAAAGAGTGTTTTGGGTAAAATCGTTTCATTTGTCGTCCGTGTTTTGACTTGTAATTATTCATATGATTACTTAGATCATGATTACTTAATTACAGAATATAAAACATGATTTATATATAATATATATTCATAATATATATATATAATAGATCTATAAACGGAAAGAAATACACCGTTCATGGAGACGGTAGGCCGTACGTACGCATGAACGCTATTTTTGTTTCCTTATTGAATTGAATGGAATTAATTGGATTAAATAAATATATAAATACATAAATCCAGTATAATTATGTCATATATTTCATTATTACTTATTATATATACATTATAATCATTTATTAATGGTTAATCATTGAGAATGAATCTCATCACGTCATGGAGATGGTAGTTCATACGTACGCACGAGCGATGATATCATTCCCATAATTATTGAATTGAATTGGAGAGGATAATACAATATATCATAATCCTTATGATGTTATAATAACTATGTATAGTTATTCTTTACAAGATTATATCCATCCAAGTAAGGTGGTGTTGGAAAAACAGATTACACCACGGCGTGGAGACGGTATTCCGTACGTACGCACGTGCGGTGATTTCATTTTCTATAGGATGGATAGATGGTGAAATAGGGTTTTTTCATAAATATAATAACATATTATTATATGAGTGATACTTATGTTATTACTTCATAATGAAACAACTAAATAAGAATAAGTGGAAGAAGAAATAAAGTTGAATGAATCGGTAATGGACATTACCTCTTCTTTGAAGCGCCTCTTTGAGACCTCCTCTTAGGGAACTAAAATTGGTCTTTGAAGAAGACCAGGACCTCTAAGATGTTTCTAGGGAAGTGGAGAAGATAAGTTTTCAGGGGTTGGCCGATCTTGAAGGCTCAATGTGGTGTGAGGAAGAGAGGGAGGAGGTGCCCTTTTATAAGGGAGGAGAGGGGCACCTTTGGAAATATAAGAAATATTAGTTTATATTAAATACCAAACCCACATAAAAACATCCAAAATTAATCATATCCTAATATTAGATGAGATAGGGTTTTAATATCATCAAACAATAAAATTTAGACATTTTAGGAATTTATTTTAAACACTATCAACTTGATTTATCCTTATTTAATCAATTTTATTTTATTTGTGGTAATAAAATTCTAAATTTTAAATTATATCATATAATTACTTATTTGTTGTGAATTTTCCATAATTGGATACTTTATAACATTTTAGACAATATAAATTTAAATATATAATTTGTTAAATATTTTTTTGATTTTTAAACAATTTTATAATATGTTATGTTTATAAAATAACAATAGTGTCAATTTTGACACTATTCATATATTTGAATTTAAATAAAATATAGACAAAAGATATGTTCTAACTAAAATATTTAATATATTCATAAATGTTCATATGTATCTAGAAAATTAGTTAAGCACATTAAATAGTTCATATAATATTTAGTTTATTATTTTTAAAACCATTTATTTGGTTTATCTCTTAATAAAATAATTACTACAACATTCTTGTATAATTATTTAATATACTTATTTGTAGCATAAAAATTAAACATAAATTCCTATGATGAAGATAAATCTATTACCTTCCACAATAATACTTTTACTCAAATTTATCATCTTAAAATAACAATATTTAAATGACTATATTTATTAAATTATGAAGGTGACAACTTTGGAATCATTGAAAATAAAATAATACAAGTGTCATAATCACCTTAATAATGATCCAAATGGTCAACAATTCGGCCAGTGGATGATTAGGGTTTATATATACACTAATAATAAGTTTTGTGCAGATTTTTGGGCCTTTTGATATGTATTACTATATCAATAAAAACTATTTTATTGATTTTTCACTGAATAAATAATTTCTGCATCATTAATGTATAAGATAATAAGGTAACTAAATAACTCTTAAAAATTACAAATAAATTACCATGACAAAGAAAAACATTCTATATTTAAAAAGAGTATTTATAACCGAAATTATATTCTGTATAAACTTATATTAAAAATACTTTAATTATTAATGTTGAGTAGGACATATTTCACTTTCCTTTATATAAAATAAACTAAAGGTCTTAATCACCTCCATGTGGGTTCTAATGGATTAACCTTCGACCCAAATATGACTTAGGACAAATTATAATCATCCAATTGTATTAATAAAAGTATTAGGATAATTTTATTATATTATATTTACCCTTAATTACCCAATTTACCTTTTACTATGGTAAATAAAATTTACTGTTGTTACTATTCATAAAGCCCAAAAATAAAAAGCAGTCTATTAATATAATTTAGACCCACAGATTCCAAATATAGAATCCATTTTTAAATATTCAATACACAGAAGTTGCAGAAATTAAATTAAAATTAATCCCGTTGTCGAAAGAAAATGGGTTTTTGTTTAAAACTTTGCAAAAGATTGAATTGATTTAACCTACGAATTCAATTTAAAATCAAGGATAATTACATACATTATATTAAATGGTAAAAATATATTCAATTTATACTATAAAACCATTAAATATTATTATTTAACCACATAAGTTATTACGATGAAAAAAGTTATTTTTAATTAAAATATAGCGTGTTTTTACTATTCATTAAAATATGAAAGTTATCAGAATAATATGAAAAATTTATCCAAGGTAAAATTTTATATCCTAATTCCAAATAATAATTTTATTTTGTAAAATTGAACTTATAAGCATGTCAAAAACAAGATTTAATGTGGGTGTGCTATCAAAAGGCGGTAAAACTGCATTTTTTGAAAAATACTTATTTTACCCGAAAAATTAATTTTGTTCTTATACCATGTTCTAGAAAATTTGTAAGATGAATAATAATGTTATAAAATTCAAAATTTAGTTAATACTATTCATAAATTCTAGTTCATAATAATATTATAATAATATATCATTGTTTAGTAAAACCCGGTATTGCGTACAACACACGCTATCGAGGAAGGTCGCGATTGCATGTAATGCAAGCCAAGTCAGGGTTGCATGTTGTGCAAGAATCCTTCATTATTTCGTATAACAGAAACCAATAATATTTCATTTATACATTGAATATATATATATATGTATATATACACACTCAATGTTGCGTATAATGACTATTATAAAATGAAGTTGAAATTGTGTGTAACACAATCTAAGAATAGTGTCGCGTATACTTCAAGCTAATACAGTGTGGCATATAGCACAAGGTAATCTTATTGTAGCATAAAAACATGACATAAAATAAATTAAAAAGAATACTTATCATAAAATATCAGGTTATTAAACCTTGTCCACAAAGACGTCACTTCTAGGGGGGGGGGAATTTGTTGACACCTACCAAATGAGTATTGGAAAATTCACAAGGGAATGAATACCTGAATATGGGAGTTATTTCCCTCTCAATGTAAAAAAGGAAAAATATGATGGTTGAGAACTATGGATCTTGTTAATCATTAAGATACACTCGATCATGTGACCATTATAAGGTCACACAAAGATTCCACATGCAGCGCATAACCCACGGTTGCTCCTGGGGAGGCCCCTTTCCCCGAGCCCCTATGCTTTTCTATAAGTGATCTATAAAACCAATAACCATGAATCTGGCAGCCTAATGAACTCCCCTAGGAGACAAGGTTTGTGGGAGACAAGAACCTAGCAATCCAACATTAAAATCATATGAAAATGGGAGGAATTATGCCCAAAATGTGGAGACCCCTAGTAGTTATAATTTTCATGAAAATCATAATTGATAAAAAGGGTAATTATGATTGACAAATCCATGTAGATGTGAAAATACACAAGGCCATTGTGAAATAAAACAAATGGGTTAAAAGGAGGGGAGGTAAGAGATACTCAAGGCAATTGAAATGCATACATCATGCCTCTTGCAATCTGTAAGTCAATGCTAGTCTCTGGTACATGTCCAACTCACCAAAAAGATTCCTTTTGGATTTTTGGCCTCACCGCGTGGAAAGTTTCGGGTATGTTTAGTCAACCACAAACTTCCCTTCAGCACCTTAAGAAAAAATGGAAGGATTTTCCATGAAATGATTGTGAAACCTTGTATGACCCATATTGGTCAGGTGAGGAAACACCAAAAAATATAGTAATTATCCTTGACATTACTCATGAAATCCCACATAACTCCCAAAAATTGTCACCTAAAACCAATTGAATAAAATATGTAGGTTAAATAAGTCTCTCATGACCATAAAATGGTTGTGATTCTCTTAGGAAGTCTGTAGTGCAGTCCCATGAGACCCTGAAAAACCCCATCATTCTCTCATGGAGTATCCCAGAAAAGTTTTTGAGCACATTACGGATTCCTTCCAACAGGCACTTCGATCATGCGATGTCCCTTAAAAATGTCAACATGATAAGCAGTAATTTATTCAACACGTCTTCATGATCAAATAATTACCCATTAATTTTCAATAATCAAATAAAGGAGGTATTGATGAGAGGAACTCGTGGTCACTAGAAATTAGGCGATGCCCTCAGAATGGTCTATGATAGAGACTCACATACCCATGTGGCACCAGTGCCCTTCGCTCACTCCATCATGGAATCATGCTAGATATGCTAAAAAAAGCACTGAACAACCACAGTGTTGATCCCAATAAATTCCCCAACCCAATATGAAAATGGGTTAGGCTCTAGATGGTTCGAATCTCAACATCTGGTCTCTTAGGCACAAGGGCTAGAGTGGAAATATCGGAACAGTTGATCAAAAAAGAAACAAGAATTTTGTTAGTTAATATACTAGAAATACTCCAGAGAAATCACGCCCCAAAAATAAGGTACTTCCCATGATCATTCATAGATAACACAAATGGATACTAGAAAGTGTGCTAAGAACACACCACATGTACTTTAGATCACACGAGACACAATTAAACTGATACTAAATGAACCAATGGCCTTCACAATAAAAGTTTTATAACTAATATTAAAATTGGAAGAATTATGGGAAAATTATTCTCACTAAACCTCATGAATTTCACGTGTGTCTTAAAAATACACATGATAGAGCCAAGAAATGTCAACTTGATCTTGCAACTATTCTTTAACATGCTATGTGGGACATGTGAAATCATATGAACTTGTCATAGTAATTCATACGTTCTTCATGGGCATGCATCTTTGATCTCACAAGACCCTATGGGTCTATCACACGAGTCTTGTGACTTCCTTCAGGTACAGTTCTTGTAACTTATATTGGTGTTCTCTAATGTCAGTCAAATATTTCTGTTTAATCTAGGCATGACCACAAAGCTCTTGAGACAACCTTTGGTAAAGCCAAATGAGACCTTCATCGCCCTCCAATCATGATGGGAAGGTATCGTAATGCCCTCCAAGGATGTTAGCCAAGATATGTGGCATCCATTAAATCTTGTTTTACTAATGCTTTGGAAACCCTCCCTATGTTTCAAGCCAACTATTGCATTTGACACTAGGAAATTTTAGCTAGATCATGTGATACCCCACTGAACAAGTCTGATCGGTCATGCGATGGCTTTTAGGACAGGTCAATTGGTTTATGCGACACCCTCCAGACAAAAATTCCATGTCAGTAAGGCATCCCTTGACATGATTACATTATCCATCCTCAGTTTGAAATCCCCGGTCAATAGGGAATCATCAATGTGTAAACCTTAAAATAAAGGGGACTATAATGACTCTAGTTCTCGCCATATTCAGGATACATAGGCCACATCTCACCAATGTTGGAGCTCCATTTTGATAATTCAAGGAAATCTCAGCATCTAAGACCCATATTCAAAGAAATGAAATTGATAACTTGTAATACCTTATTTCTCAAAATGAACATGGCTCACATGGTCTTAGGGAGATGCAATTATCATGAAATATGAAATATAAATCTCCAAAATGGTACATGAATTATCAGTGTGTAATCCCCAATAAATTGAGCTATGATGACTAAAATTCTTACAATGACAAAGATATGTAGGACTCCTTCCTAATGCATGAGTTCAAATAAAAACCCCTTTCAGAGTAAGTCCATTTATGACTCCGAAATCATAGCCATTGGGACCCAATTTTACCTAGGAGATGATCACCTTACATCATGCATCAACGGAATGATAAATCAAATGATCTATCATAAACCTAATTATTTATATACTTGGGATACATAGGAGGTTCCTTCGAGACTTGATATTGAATACTTGGTGTCCCAGAGCACCCATATAATTCCTTTTCACATGATGTTAAACATCACGGGTCAAAAGAAGTACATGGGTTTTATTTTCTCTAATGACTAGGAAACAAATGAATCATCATAATGGCTCAATCCACTCCTTAGAATATTATCTACCTCCTTGAATGGAAGTAAATTCTGAAACACTTGGTCTTATGACTTCAGTTTATAAGCAGCTGCCCGTTACATGAAATTGTAGAGAATGTTAGATACATATAGAGGGATTCACTAAATAGATCCTAGTCCTTTACACATGAGAGAGAAATAACCTATAGTCATTTTTCAAGGGTAACCGGTAACATATGTAGATTAAAAAGGTATTCAAAAACATATCTTAAAACTATAATAGAGTCATGGAGTAGGAAAAAATCCCCCACAAAAGGGTGAGATTAGCCCGACCTCTCATTCTATCGACCAATGTGAGTACCCAAAATTCACCAGGCCTGAAAACCTAGGTGGATTCCTACTTCTGAATAGTATATCAGTACCCATCTATGGATGAGGCAACCATTTAATGTTTCTATGAAATGTAGAAAAATAGAAAACCTAATGCAAACTATCGAGTGAGGACCTAAACCCCCCAACCAAACCATTGAGAGAAACCCATTCCATGCCTCTACGCTCAACAAAATAGCAGCATTTAATAAAGGATAATGAGTGTTTTCATGATATAAAAATCTTAATATTGTGTGAAGTAAACAATGTGGGAATTTCCATGCATACATGAATGAAAAAACTTTGAGAACCCAAGATAAAAATATTATGAAATAAGATAGGTTGGGGAATTGATTTTGAGATAACCATTAAATAGTGAGATAATACGTAATATAAAAAATGGATAATTATGTCTATAATTGATTTTATGAAGAGCATAAAATATATTTACATGTGTGAAGTGAAATTTAATTATTTGAGTTGATAATTCAAGAAGAAGATAATGGATACTATGCAAGTAATATTCTTGCATAAAATATTGAATAAGATTTTGTGAACCTCTTCCACACATAAAGTGAGGTTGATAATTAATAATTTTCAAGGAATAAATAACATCTGAAAATACTTTCACTGATGTAACTAATCAAGTATAAGAGATCAAATTTATTAAGAAAGACCAAGATACCTAATTAGAGGTTATTAACGGAACTTGATGTGTACAAGAATGATCCAATAAAATCATGGAGGAAGATCGTGATATCATCCTGTAATGGGTCAAGACATGAATAAAGGTGATGTATTCTGATTGGTTTCAAGAGTAGGTGAATTCATCAAGTTGGTTCTAGGAGGAAAAGAATTCTCTCTAATTGAAATAGAGTAAGAAGTATTTTAATTGGATCCTTAAGAAAAAATGGTATCTCATTTATAGCTTGAGTAGAAGTATTTAAGTTAGAGATGAAAGAAAGGTAATTATCTTAGTTAGGTTTGGGATTAGTGTAATTAGTAATTTGATAGTGAATTATCTATAACTAGGGGGAATAACTGGTTGTTGCAAGGAGTGGGATTTTACCAAACATTGTAAATACTATGTGATGAATTTTCTCAATCATTAAAACTACAAATGATGTGAGATTAAGATATAATATTGAATGGATCTAGAACCATAACATGTTTCAGAGGATAAGTTGAAAAGAAAATAACTTCATAAAAGAAACCACTGACTCACCCCACCCCTCTTAATGGCCAATCCAGCTTGGGTCTCTACAATTTTTCAAGTATCAATCACTGTGTAGCTACGGTATTACTTTTAATTTTCTAAAACAATAAAAAACAATTAAATTATTACATTTATATTTATTATTTATTTTTAAGACATTAATGCTATTTATTTTTAAATATATCCCACTATTTTATCGAATTTTAGTATCCCTCAACTACTATATTAAAAATACCTAGAGTCTTAAGTAATATAGTGGAAAGGATCCTTAAAGAAACTCTTAATGGTCTAATATATGTATATGAAACTACTCAAATGTGATCAGGGTATAATTTTGGCTGAATAAAAGCATTAACCCATGACTCTTTGATATGATGATTGGAGCCTCATCTTCTGCAATGGATAGACTTTCATTGCTCAAAAAGTTTCCTATAATGTTAGAAAAATATTTCTATGGCTATTTATTGTAAAAAAACATTATTTAAGTCAAATAAAATCTCATATATAAATTCTATAATAGTTTTATGATCCCATAAATGGGGATGTCGAGCACCCATACAGCTTGTTTTGTCTAAATTTAAGAAATGGAAAAAGTTAGTGACTTAATATTTTCTTTGAGGGATTTTGATTTCTCAGTGAATGAATTCCTTTTCTATTTAATGTTCGAGTTTTATTTTATCACACTCACCACTAAATTATGATTAAATAGTAAAAAATCACCATATGGTTTTACTTTTATCCATGTTTGTTTTTTTGTTATTCGATTTTGTGTCACATATAAACATATACAGAAAAATAATTAACTATATAAAAATAATAAAAAATTAATGATGTGATCATGATTCAATTCTAAGGGTATATCCATTGAGTGAATAATTTATCATCCTAATTACTAGGTGTGACATCTTTAATCTCATTGTGTCACATCCTTCTTGAGTTTCAATGATTACCTCATTTAATGCATTGAACTATCATTTAGTGTTTCCCCATGTCTCAGTGTAAACAATATCACCTTTCACCCCCTCATTATAAATCAATTATACACACACATAGGTGACGAGATCTTCAGAATGTAAAATATAGATAAATTTTTTTTTATCATAGACATTCATGACCTTATAGATATTACAAGGGTAAAGTTATCACCAAGATCACCCTTTATTAAATGATTAGTACAAATAAATAAATTGTAATATTTAATTAAATTGATAAATAAAAATCAGGACATGTAATGGGCATTCAAGGATAATGGTCATACGATACAAATTAATCTCATGTAAATAAATTAAATATAAAAATAATTCTACATGAAGGTAATTTTTTATAAAAAATAAAATAAAATATTCTTTATTTGAAAAAAATAAAGTCATAGAGTCCCATATTTTATTTAAACAAATTAAAAATTATTTGAATGTTTATTGTATTTGTTATAATTTTAGGGACTGAGGTATTTTTAACCCCTCCCCCCCCCCTTCGAGATGGTTTCTGAGTCATGATGAAACCCAGATCGGTTGGGTAGGTCAGGAAGAGCCTAACTGGGCTACTAGCTTGGTCATCTAAAACAACTCTCCCCAAAATGGGTGAGCGATCAATATGAGGGGAGATAGCTTATGGTGCCACTAGTTCATTATATATATATATATATATATATATATCAATTCATGCAGTGGCCCGTGGGTGATGATTTTTTCATACCCCCAATATTGGAGGGAGGGGTAGAAAGGATTCCAAAAAAAACAAATATATATTAATAATTTTTTTTTTTCAATTTTGAATGTATACATTGTATGATTTTATTTTTATATACATATGATTGAAATTTTTACTGCATTGTGCCAAGGATATATATACACACATATTATTTTTATAATTTTTATAATTAAATTATTATGAAGTTTATAATTAATAATAATTTCATGATATTATAGCTTGTATAGAGAGATCCTACACCGAAATTACATTGTACATTGCCTTTAACATGATGTAACTAGTCACCTATGAAATAATATATCACTCACCAATAAAATATAAAATGAATATAAAGTTTTTCATTGTTTTTATCCTAAAAAATTATAATTTCAATCTTTGGATAACTATAACTCAACCATCTGATCTCTAATAGATTAACTATTTGTGGAAGAACGAACATGAAGATACCCACTTCATCAATAAATGAAAATTTTATATTTAATTAAGATTTATTAAATTTATAGTCACTCTGATACCAATTAAAATAACATCAAGCTTTATAGGAGCATGATAAATGTTATTTGAAAGTTTTTCATTTCAAATTTATGTAAAAACATCAAATATTTTATACCCATTCATATATTAATCCATGGATTGTTTGAAATTTAATTTATGCAAAGATAAATGAATTATAAAAATTAAATAAAAATTTATCATCATTTGATTTTAATCAAAAGCATGTTTCACTCATTGTTGGTGATCATCACTTGATGGAACTAAAACTAGAACCCTCTAGATCACCCACAAATGATAGAAAATATTTGATTGAACAACTTCATATGAAATCTGAGTGTTTGTATGGAGACTCAAAGGCTCTTCAAAATTATCACTATCATGGGAGTTCAGACTGTTGATCCTCGAATGTAGATCTAAATATTGTTGATATTCCCTTCACTTTCTCTCTATAGGACTGAAAAGAGAGATGGTTATGTGGGGGAAATAATGCATCATTTTTTCACTCTCAATTTTGGTTCTTAAAATTTTTAAATACTATGGTTATAATTTCAAAAAATTTCATTTAGTTTTTATGGTTCCTAACCCATTAAATTGACCAAAAAATAACACAAATGACACCCAAAACATACATAAAATATCATGAATAATTTATAAGATTATTATAACATCCAAGTAATGTTACATGATAAAATATATTTTGTAAAATTGACTCTCCTCTCCCATAAATATTCATTTAACAATGAATTTTAAAAATTAAATATTAAATACTTATTCAAATTTTTTTTTCTTTTATTCACAGAATGAATTATGAAATATTAAGTAAATAATTTCAAACATTCATATTCAAAAATCAAATAATATTGAATTTTTTTAGCATATATTAACCGAGACATAATCTGACCCCTTCATGGGGCCCACTATTTCTTAAACTCTAATTCACTAGAATTGGAAGAGCTTATGAATATGGTTTGTCTGTGATCCTATCGATCATTTTCATGATATTAGTGAGTGATACTCACAAACAAAGAGAAGATTATAAGAACCCATAAATACCCCTATGGAGATAAGGTTTTGTCATAGGGATAACAACCTCTTATAAACATACCTCATGTAGTACAATCTATTTGTCTTAAAATATATCATTAACTATGATGTACTTATTGTTCCATCATACTCTATTGATTATTTATTGGTGACCTTTTTTGACGGACTTATGTTCAATCACTATAAAAATATATTTAATATTGGTATGAATATCCTAGTCAACCAAGATTAAGATTTCTCATCCTTTCATAATAAAAAAAATCTTTCTGGATCATTAAACCAATGTCCTACCAGTAATGATTCACCTAACTCAAGCTACCTCACCACCACATAAATGTCGGGTTTTTTTTACTGAATCGAAGTATGATATAAATGGTACATATTGATAATTATCTTACATCTAAAGACCAATACACATGCCCGCAAATACGTTTAACAAATGAATCCCGAAACATGTGGTGATCTTATTAGTGGGTCATTCCTCATGACATTCTCAACTTCATACAACAATGAACATCATGAGAAGAATAATCAATGGTTATGATCCCCAAAAATCTATTTGCAATACATTTTATATGTCCTATTAGTATAATATATCATGACTATGGGAATTTTTTTTACGATTACTTGAATTGTATCTTGGGGTTGTGATTATAGATGGGAACTATTATAACTTCTTGATATGTACAAAAATCTAAGAACATTACCATGTAAATAGTGGATGTGGAAGTATCAATAATATTGTTGTAAGATAACATAATTTTAAAATAACTATAATACTCATATGGTAATAAAAGATTATTATTCATGTTGGGTCTAGGGAACCCACTTTTATAATAGATACCATCAATTGTTTGATACCATGCTAGTTTTAGAAAAACTAAACATTATAGTTTGAATCAAATAAGTAAAGGTGACTTGGAGTCTTTTAAGTAAATAAATTAAAATGATTGATGTTACTAAAAACAACCAGAAATTAAAGAGGTATATTAAATAAGTGAATTTTCTAAATAATTTCATGGGATAACACCCCATGGTTTCCAAGGCTAGAGAAACTGTAGAATTACATCACTAATTAGGGGATTTCCCTTTAATAGTGGAATGTTTCTAGTATCACAACACTCGATAGTGGGGGATCTAGTTTTTCATCACTAGTATAGATAGTGGTGTGGAGGCCCATACCATATATGTTCACCCTCCCGAGTAACAAGGGTTCCAATGAGTTTTCTTTGAATTCTACATTATTCATAAAAAATTCCTTTTCATGAACACTTTCAAAAGAAAATCCGCATTATTTTAAATTGTTTCCCTTTATCTGAGTGTAAAAGAGGAAAATTTATCTCAAGTCCAACATTAGAAATAATTATATATATATATATATATGATAAAAAATACATTCTTTTAGAAATAATTTTTAAAGAGGCAAGAATCAGTAGTCAAGATAGCAAAGGAAAACATATGGAAGCACCTACCAAATCGACTAAAACGGGTGGAAAGAACCAGACTATGATAGAAATCTACATAGGATTCTAAAATGGATTATAATTCGTCAATAAAATTCATAAATACCAAAACACACACTAATTAAATTGATAAATAGGATCTATAGGCCACCATGGATTTTGGGAGAAGTGAAAAAATAATAAAAAATGAAGGAGTAACTGAAATCATAGAAGGGAATGTGTTTATTTAGTGTTTACTAAGAAAATATTTAAAGAAACCTACAAGAAATAAATATTGGAGGAGAGGGGAGGTTTAGATAAACCATGATAGAGGTTATAAATCGAGAGGGGTGATAATATAAGAGTTAGCTTTTAAATTCAAGTGATGGTTAAATAATTCATTTAAATATTTTTTATTTCAAGGAAGACCATATGGTATTCCAAATAGTGCACCAACTGTGGAGTCTACACAGTCCTCGCTTGGGATCTTTCTTAGTTTGACCACACAATTTTCCAAACTGTGTTCAAACATGTGAATTCCTATATTAAAAACATTAGAAATTGTGCATGGTTGCTGTGTGGTTTGTATAAACTATGTGATAGCTTAT
Organism: Viscum album; assembly: GCA_963277665.1. Taxonomy (NCBI): domain Eukaryota; kingdom Viridiplantae; phylum Streptophyta; class Magnoliopsida; order Santalales; family Viscaceae; genus Viscum; species Viscum album. The sequence goes on from OY728153.1 coordinate 1,926,791,485, forward strand.
GCTTTCCTATTTTTTTTGAATTCATAGGAAAGGGCAATGATATAAAGGTTAGAAATAAATGAAATAAAATATCAGGTAAAATAATAGAAAATGGTATCAGGGGTGTGATAATTCTCCCCAACATAAAACTTTTCAGTCCAATAAATTAAACCAAAAACTCGATCTATGGACAAAAAGGGTCATTGCTTCCTCATATGGGCTTCTCGCGCACATGTTTCATGAATCATCAAGTTCGGTCTAAAAAAATGAAATAATAAAATAAATTTTGTGTGAATAACATTATCATTGGAGTAACATATCCAAATAGGACATCTAGTAATTGAGATCTCTAGTTCCAATTCGATCTCTTTCTGATTAATCAAATAGGATAAGTTAGGCTTGTAGTTATTTAATTACAAAATAAAGAATACATTTTGAATATTTTCCAACTAGGGTAGAAAATCTAATATGTTTGTAACCATCCTGACCTACATGGTGATCTTAAAAGGAATGTGTTGCCTTGGGGAAATCATCTCCTTATTCCTCAGTCACTGATGACTCAAATGGGGTAAATAATTTAGAAAAACATGGTCCCCTACAACAAAATCCAAATGGAAGTGATGAAAATAGATGTAAGAAATATGGAGACTTTTATCTATGACTATATTTTTTTGAATCACCTAGATCTTCTTAACCATCACATGGACAAGTGTTAGTCCATCTAAGGATATATCTCCTACCTTTCTCTATCATAAAAGAAAAAAACATAGGTTTATATAGAGTTATGAATGAGTCAATAAAGATAGAATACAAGTAGATATTATAATTGGAAAACTCAACAATTCCTAGATGAGTATCCCACACACTACTGATGTTGATGGAATATTCCCATATCATTTCTTCTAGAATCCAGTTAGATTATTTTTCAAGGGTTAGTATATTGTACTAAACTTCACCCTAGTGCTCATTTCCTCTTGTAGGCCCATTGAGAACCAAGATGTAAACTAGGGGACCTGGTCAGAAATACCAGAAGAGGGAACATTGTGAAGGCCCACAAACTCCTACACATACAATTATCTAATTTCATCAACCAATATTATCTATTTAGTTAACAAGATGTGGGTAGATTTATTGAAACAATCGATCTTGATCCAGATAGAATTTTGTGCCTAAGGGGTATGAGGTAGTCTGATAATGAAATACATGGACACATCATCCCACTCACTTGTATGAATAGGAAAAGGGTGGATAACAATATAAGGTACTTGGCATTAAGTCATTACATACTAACATTAATAACACTGAGATACCAAGTCTATTGTATCTCTCCTCATGCCCGACCACCAAAATTTCTTCTTTATATCATATTAAATCATGGTTTTATTAGGGTAGGAAACTCAAAAGGACAAATTAAATTATTCCTAAACTATTTTTCTCACTATATATGGCACCACAATGTTGCCTCTAACGAAAAGTGAACATCTTGTAGTAAGAGTTCACTCTCTAGGGGTCTCGCTACTGTACAAATCTCCTCGATGACATTGGTATAAATTATATTTTTTTCACTCTTAAAAAAAACCTCAAGGAGGGAATAAGTTAATTAAATATTAAATAGAGATTAAGCATATACATTACATCTCTCTACAAGTGCTGCTCAAGCATAAGCCTCATGAGATTCCACTCCTCAATAGATTCCCTATTGAGTTAAGATTGATACTTTCTTCTCAAAGAATCAACAACTGAATTACCATTACATACTGTATAGGCATGTTAAAATTCAAAAGTATGATGGTATTTTTCCATTCATTTATACCTAAGGTTTAGGTCCTTATGATAGAATATATAACACACATATTTATTAATAGTAAAAACATGAACTTATGACCAAAAATATAATGTCATAAAAATTTAAGTGGATGCATAATGGTGGCTTCTTCTAGGTAATGAATATGACAATTAATCTCATGTAACTGGAGATACCTAGAGGTATAGGCCACCATGTGATCAACCTACATTATAAACCAACCCAAAACCATGTATAAAACATAAAAAAAAATCATATATCCATGAACGGATTCAGAAAGGAAAAAATAGGGGCCAAGTCCAAATGATGATTTAGCTCATCAAAGGAGGATTTACAATTAGATGTACCGATAAAACTCACTCCATTATAGGTGAATATAGTCATAAGAAATGTTTCCATGGAGAAATATCGGATGAAATTCTTGTGATGATATGTTAATTATATGAATTTGTGAATTTTAAATACAATGTTGAGCTCTTCCTATGTATTAACTACCTTTACATTATTCGGATCAACCAAAATTCCATATTGGAACACCAAAAACCCCAAAAATAACATTTTTAATATCAATAAGTTTCACTTAGATGGTTTTGAAAATAATCAATGATCCCAAGAATCCATAATATGATCATCAATTAATTCCCATATTCCTATTCTAACTTAGAATGGACAAGGATGTTCTCCACAGACAACACAAAAACAGATCGAGATACTAGTGGAATATCTATTTCATCAAATCCATGATGAACATCGAGTATTTGTATATAACTAACAACATTACTATGTATTCATATTTTCCATACATACTTTGGAAGGTTGTATTAGGAATGTTAGAATCTCTTACCCTAAGATGATGGTACCCCGACTAAAGGTCGATTGTAGGAAACCACCATGCCTCTTCAAAAAATAATATTATAGGTCCTCAATACAGGCACAATATATTTATTTTTGATAATTACCTAATTTAATTTTTATAATTGATATATATTTAGAGATAAATATAATTCTTCTTATAAAAAAACACAGCAAATTCGCAGAGAGATACACTCTGGTGGATAAACCCTTTTGAGTCTAAATCATCTAGATGGATTTTAACTAAGTTAATTCAATTGGGGAAATAAGTAATGTTAATACAGATATGGGTTTCAATCTTTGAACAAGGTAGATAGATAAAATGACCTCTAATATGGAAGGAAAACCTGAGAAATCCTTTAGAAATTCTTTAAGGATATCCCTGACAAAGGGGGGGGGGTAATATACTCCCATGATTCCCATAACTGACAACCCATAACAAAGAAGATACCCAACATCAGAGAATAACCCCTTTAGAAAGTGGAGGTCACACTTGAATGGATCAAGGATCCCATTCTCCTTAGAATAGATGAACATCCCCATCAAGGGATATTATGGACACCCTTCTACGATAGTAGTCTATGTGTATGAACTCAGGTCTTCATTTTAGGTATGTCTTTCCTTTTACTGGATTTTTTGAGAAAAGAGGAGTTTTTGGAAATTTTTGAAGTATACGTCGTGTACTTTATGAGTACACGCCATGTACTCCTTTGCCGCTCAAAGCCATGTGATGGAAGTGTCTGGGCCACACACACGGTGTGTAGGGGTGATGTAGAGGTCGCTTAAAGTGGATTACAGAAAAAACCAAGCACACGCCGTGTACCCCAGAAGTACACACCGTGTATTTTTTTTAATTAAAGGGACTAGGGTCGTGCCTGACAGATAAAACTTTCTTCTTCTTCAGGTTCTTCATTCGGGAGTGACTCATACGGCCGAAAATATTCTCCGAGCCCCCGTTCCTCCATACATTCTCCGAATCGACCACCGACGATTACATTGGAATCGCAGTGGTGAGTTCTTCCTTCTCCTAGAGCCTTGTTTTCCAATTCCTCTTCTTTATCAAGATATATTGGGTTGAGCGTTTTGGATGTTTTCTTAGATATTCGACGTTCTAAGAAGAATTAATCATTGTGGTTCAAGTATATCGATCTCCTAGCATTGAAGTAGATGGTTTGTGCCTTTCTGTAAGAAGTCTTTGAATATTTTGTGCAATTCCACCAATTTCCTTGAACGGGGTATTGCATGTTTCCTATTTTTCCCATGTTGTTGCCTGCTTTTCTTGATTGCTTGAGTAGAGGTAAATTTTTGTGAATAGGGTAATTTTTACTGTGCTATGGATGTTTTTCCATGCATGTTTTTCTTGTTAGGCGTTGTTTTAGTTTCCATGCCTAGTTGTAGGATAGTGGAACTGTTGTACTATTATGTTTTTTTTGCCTTATAATGATAGCCAAGTAGTTCTTGAGGTTTACTTGGGGCGATACGTGCACTATGCATATTTGTTTTACACAGCGCTGAGGGAACCTAGTGTAGTGGACCATAGGGAGAATGGACGTAAGGGCTTCTCCAGAGTGTCTTTAATTTAAGATGCGAGACCATAGGGGGAATTAATGTTGAGTTCTTCCTCAGAGAGACTGTAGTTCCTCAACGCGGGCCACAGGGGGAATGATACATTGAGTGCTTCCCCAGAGAACCTTTAGTAAGATACGAGAATATAGGGGGAATTGATGGTGAGTGCTTCCTTAGAGAGTCTATTCTATAGCTTAACCAGAGGTGCAAGAATGTGTGTTCCTTCTAGAGGGTTGCTAGTACTTCTAGGTTGAACCATAAGGGTTAGACTATGAGAAATACCCATGGGTTACCTGTTGTTATTCTTTTTGATTGGCTATTACTTGTGTACATTATCTGATAGGCACTGTGGATTGTAGCTGTTGTGTGCTTTCCTGTTTAATGCTTCCTGTATTTTTACAGCCTTGTATTCACTGACTGTTAGGAACAGATCTTTGGGTGGTTGCCAATTGGGACATTGTCTCACACCCTATTTGGGATATGATTTTGGGCCCAAACAGATTATATTGTTGCAGGTATATAATAGGGAAAGCTCCCTTCTTCTTCAGGTACCTGACCTGTTGTGGAGCTAGAGAGCATGTGACCAGGCTATGGCTTGTGATGCTAAGGAGTTTACCTGTTTTCCTTTTCCACTTTGGTTAAGAATTGTATTCATCATTGTGACTTTTTTGGCTGCATTCCTAGACATATGTATCATGAATCATTTTATATACATTTGTGTGTGATCTAGTTGTTACTATTAGTCTTCCACTGTTTATCGTTTACTCTTATATGGATGGTTATAGTTTCTGCTATTGTCAAATTGTTTTTCTTCCACTATGTACTCTGCCAATGAGGGCATAGTTTACCCACCATCACACCCAAGGCCCTCACTGCTAGTCAGCAGCCTCTGGTATTTGGGGAAATGTTCTTGGGGCCATGTGACCAACAGGGTATGGGGCGCCTCTAGGTGGATTCTGGAACCGGGATGTTACACTCTGTAACACCTCGAACTAAATAATCGTGTATGGAAAAAATTTCCACCTAAAATCATGTGTGTATCCATATATAAAAGAGGTTCTGGAATAGTGGAGATGGTCTAATAGGGATCAGAAGGAGAATATTCTATTGGTAATATAAAAAAATATAGAACATAACAAAAGTAAAAAAAGGAAAAAAAATCCATAAAACAATAGTATAAGGATAAGAATATCAACCAATGATACAATAATATGGAATGTCAGTCATATGGTCCAAGGAAAATAAATGATGACCCCTACATGGGTGAATAATTGTAATAAATCATATAAAAGCTATGTAACATGTATCATGACATACAAGAACCTATGTCCATCCCAAAATCGCCTCACACCATAGTTTATCAAATGTTGAACTACCCACTATAGGTACATTTCACATTACTATATACTTGATCATGATATCTACATGTGCACTAAGATTCCCATTTTGGGTGTGAGTATAAAACCAATTATATCACCACCAATGGGTCTCTAACATAATAATATAATATATACATTATAATTTATGACAATGATTAATTCCTGTATAAACTATAATTAATCTTGTATATGAACACATATGTTGGGTCCTTGTTGACAAGAACTGTCAGATTTGGTACCATGCTAGAGGGAATATCACACATTGGATCAACTTACTCGGCCAATTGATCATATTCCCACACCTCTTTTATTGGATAACCGTTCACTCATTTATGAAAATTCTCATTGAAAACTATTTCATGTCTTTAGGGAAAGCCACACACCACAAGTCAAACCAATCTCATAACACCAGGGAAATCCATCTCCATGAGTCGACCCAGTATCATGGATTAGGGTAATTCCATCACATCATCTACACACCCCCACTAAGGGAGAGACTATCCAATATGAATCAACCTTGTCATTCAATTACAAAGATTGAGGAACTACACATGTAACACAAAATGCTACAATAATCCAGTTTATAATAATTTCATGTGAAGTAAGAATCACATAATCAACACACATCAACATATGAATCATATAAATCATGGGAATCATAAGGATACATGTGAAAATCACATATGAGTCATATCAAGCATTGGTATCATAAGGTTACACACACACACACCACATGTTAATTATCTCAAGATCATGGGCTACACACACACCATACCAACAAGGAAACATCATTTACATAAGACATATATATTAAGGACTATATACCTCAAGGATGATTACATAATGAAACACATAAAGAGATGATCAAGGAGATATGTATAATCATCCTAGAACTAATTCAAATGGTAGGAGATTTCCCCAATCAACTTTTCCAAAACCATCTACTTCATATGCCCATGAGAGAAGAGGAAATTATTCCAAAACATGACACTATATTCTTATAAATTGTTCACCAAACAAGTATAATTGGAAATGGGTTAATCCTGGGAATAAATCAAGTAAAACTGTGTTAATAACTCCTATACATAATAACATGCAGTTTCCCATTTGAGAGACTCAAAAACAAAAATGATCAGTGGCCAAAATGATTATTTCAAAACATTTGGATAGTCATTACCACAATGTGAGGGTTCATTATTTGACCATGGTGTATTCGAACATAACTTGATCAGAGCCCCTATTTGGGTTTCCAAATGACATCAGTCATGACTCCCTAGATGTTAGAGGCTAGTGACTAGTAGAGAGGATCTAACAAAAACATAGAGATACTATACCCATTTATCAGAGTTAGCCTAAATAGAAGTAATATCAATAGATGTAATAAACAGTAGGAAAAATAAATGTAAATCATATAGGAAAATCCATAAAGTAACCAAGTAGCACATGCAATAAAAATTTAATGATTACACTACCAATTAGGAAGTCACAATGTAAAAACCCCAATATCAAAACCAAATATCCCAAACATGAACCCGACTCCTAACCCTATCCTAAATTCCCATTCTCCTACCCTTCCTCACCTAAAAAACTCAAACATTAGGGCCTTATCCTAAACCTGTACAAGAGAACAAGTAGAATATTATCAGTTACCCAAGTTCCATAGATGTTGGAATAAGGTGTGAGTACAACTTAGTAGGACACTATATATATTTTCTAGAGCAATAACCAACATTCAAAATAGTTTGAAATTATAGTGCAATAAATAATTAACAAGGAAACAATGGAAACATGCTTAAAATTAAAACATCTATTAATTCTCCAGTTTATAGTTACAGATCCAAAGTTTTAACCAACCAAAAAAATTAGATATGTTCCAAATGGGACCCTAAGACATAAAATAAAGGGGTCATGCATGTTTATTCAAAAATGGGGATTAACTATTCAATTTAATTAAACAATGTAGCTTTGATAATCAGTCTAGGTAATAGTATCATTTGTATACGTTTTGAGCATTGAGCCTCAGTCCAACATCCCAAACCTAGACAAATTTATAATCATAGAGCCTCCTTCTAACATCCTAAACTAGAAAAAACATTTTCATGGTCTAGAGCCTTAGTCTATCCCCACCCAAGGATAAGGATCCACAATCCAATGTCCATGTCATACTTTATATCAGTGGGGCATAGAGTATCCATCTAGACTATATGTTGATTAAAGCATCATTACAAAACCCCACTCATTCCATTACCCACATAGAAAATATTCTTTATCCATTTTTCACATTTACCCACATTATCATCAAATTTACCAAAGTCCTAAAGGACACTACAAACTAAATCATGGTGTAAATAAAACCCAACCTTTTTTTGAAATTAATAAACAAGACCAAATACCCTTTTAAAAATCATCTAGATGTGACCTTTTAAAAAATGGGTCTTCCTATTTGAAAAACTCATACATTCATTAAGGATCTCATTACCATCTACAATCATTAAATATAGACATTAAATAATTTACATAAATGGGGATACACAACCTCATTTCAAAACATCATTTGAAATATTTTAAGAAAACCCCCAATTTGAATCCCCTTGATCTCAAATCCTCCTTTTAAAACATTACCCAATTTAAAAAATTCATATACCTTCACTAAAAACCATAACTAGTAAAACCCAAAACACATTATTTACCCCATTTTAAAAATCCTCTTAGGATGTTCATAATGACAATATATAATCTTTCCAATTATCCCCTCTAACCATACCCATATACAAAATTACAATTCACATCCAATTAAAATTTAAAACTACCCCATATCAACATTTAACAATTCATTTAACTATCATCAAGGTTTTGACATAACGCAGGGGAAGCCATAGGATTGGTATCACATCATCTACACACCCAATGGGGTCTATGAAGGATATCTCTCCTAAATTTAAGGTCCAAATTACCCTCATTAGTCAAAGATAATAAATAATGGTAATGAAATACATATTCACAACCATATACACTTATAAAACATTATAAACATGGGAAAAATATTATATACCATCCACTTTATGCTCGTAGACAACCACCCATCAAAAATTAACCCTCAATTTGAACTATACCTACCTCAAACACTAAGATGAAGAACAATATAAAAGAACAATGCTTTAGATATTTAGAAGTAGAAGAAACAAAATAACATATAATTTATATAAAAGGGACTAAAATGGAGTTGAAGACTTATGCAGAGCTTAGATACTCACCCTATTATACTCCAAATGATTAAGAATCAAAGGAGAAACACCCTTGGTAGAGGAATAGGTGGATGCTTTTTCCTCACCCTAGCTATAGGGGGTCGAATGAGGGATAAATTTAGGGTAAAAAATTTATGGATGGGAGATAAAAATAGTAAAATATCACTTTTAAAGAGGCTTATGATTTTCCCAACTGTGTGAAAACCATGCTCTTACCTCTTTATAAGAGGAAACTGAGCCACCGAGTTTTGTTCACCACCTCCATGGTTTGAAAAACTATGTAGTGGTCCTCTACTCACCACTTTCCAGGTGGACATCAAGATATATGGTCTCATAGGACAACCTACATGGTTTTCCTAACAATGGATTCCCTTCTATAGTCTTCACAATTATGGTGCATGGTTACTACTAACTTGGCATCAATTGCTCTCTTAGCATCGATTGGCCTCTTTTCCCATTTTACCATGCCACAAATCTTCCAAACACCACCGAGACCTTCCCTATACATGGGTAACCTTCCATTGACCCATTAAGGAAGATTTTAGCTAAAATTTTCAATGAACGCAAACCTAATCAAACAATGATATCTTATAAAATCCAAACATTATGAAGGATCACCCTCAAGAAACATTCCTAATAATCACAGAGCCTCTATAACAACCAGCGAAACAATTGTGCCCACTAATCACTTTAATCTCCCATGTTTCTTCCTAAATGTGTCCATGGAAACATGGTATTCATATCAATGAATAGTCTAACACCATAAACTTCCCCTCTGCGATTCACATAACAAGTCGTATGCTCCACAAATGATGCACTGACCACAATACATATATTAATAATGTAAAAAAAGATAAATTTCTAGAATACACCCTAGAAAAACAACACAAAAAGGGGAATCGAGATAAGAAATATCACCCAAGGAGATCTAATTGGTACACATCTAGTCTGATTCACCTCAAAAGGCCAAAAAAACATATCATATTTAGTTACCCACCTGTCACTCTTTTCAAAACCGACAATGAACCAAACATGGAAGCACCAAAAGAAACAAAAGATTAACCAACCACATTTGATAACCTTTGATAGTACACAAATCAAGCACCAATTTCCATGTTCTATACCCAAAAATCCTAAACAAAACCAAAACATATCCCTTATTTCATAGAACTCAACTATTTAAAACCTAATCCAAATATTGTTATCAAAACTATAACACCATGATGACACGTACTAAATCCCATCCAACCCATAACATCCATCACATAATCAACCGAACCCATTCCTTATTTGGTGCTCCCTAATATATTATTGGCTCATAACCACAAACATTTAATGGTTGATACATCCATCATCAGAAAAGGACCACAATAACCGAAAATTCATGTTTCTATAAAACAACTGATGAATTTCCCAAATCACCACCCCAAAAAATATACAACAGTTCCTACTAGCATCGATATACTACCTTACCATCACAACCACCCAAAAGGGACATTCATCATCTATCCATATAATAACAAAGGATAACTCAGCTTTCCTAAATCCCCTCTCCCATTTAAAAAATGAACTTTTGAAAAAAGTAAATTAACCATAGGTTTCATACATCCCACCACACACATTTTCTCATATCATATTTGGGTAATTTTTAGTTGTATCGTCCCATTGAATTCAAAATTTAACTATTGGAATGTCACCACCTTAACTATCCACAATGAGCTCCCACTTGTAGCATACCACCACGATTCAGTATACCTAACAGAGTGTATCCAAAACTTATGATGAAACTCCAAAATCAAGGAATATACTACTACCCAAACCATTATCGTGTTCCATGAAATTTACTAACAATTTAATGAAACAGTCACCCTAGATGTTTTGATAACCACCATGATCCTATAGTGTCTCCTAACCGAAATCCACTAGATGGGTGCTCCGAGACAGGATGGACACATAACCTCAAGAACATATTCCCAAATTCTTGAGGCTTATAACTAGTAGTGAGGGCCCTATTTAATGTGTCTATAGGGAATATTATGCCTTCATAGGTGATAGGTAATATACAGCAGAAGAAAACCAGATTATAAAAAATAGGGGAAGCATATAAATAATTAAACTGCAACAAGAGAAAATAAATAACCCCAAAAAAATAAATAATATGTGAATAAGATGATAAATAAACTATATACACAATGATGTCATGCTATGATATCTGTCATAAAGTAAGTGTATGGAAAATAGGAATACAAGCATCCGATCAAATTTGTAATGAAAATGACACAAAGTTAAACAACTACATCTTAAGAAAAGGTTAAATCCTTTTCCCCAAGCTCTATCATAAGAAAAAAACAACACTCAAGAATTGGAAGCGGCAGACTTCCCCTTATCCATAACTACGAGCATAAAGTCTACTCAGGTACCAAATGACACTCGAAGAGGGAGTGATATAAAATCCCAGTAGACTGACACCCATGGTGTATAAATCCTTAGATTTCATGCTGTAAACAATATAAATGTGACAATATGTGATAATTAAAAAAAATAAATAAAAAAAATAAAATAGGTATAACTTGGTACGGGTTCTCAACATCACCCTTAAATTCCACCAACTTTTTCCTAAGCTAGAAATCTAAATAATGTTTCTATAATAAGTAGGATACATATATATATATATATATATAATCTATAAATAAAAAAGTAGAAAAAAAAGAAACATACCCTCGAGCTTGTGCTTTGGAATGAATCCTAATTTATGTGTCAAACAAGTGTGCATAAAAACACTAGAAGATATCACAATTCACACAGAACTCAAGAATCATCAATAATAACCCTCTACGCATTATCAATACAATTATGTTCAAGTTGAGAGTTGTATTGTGAGATCATCCCGAAGGTATCTCTATGGTACATCCATCAATTTTTTCAATACCACCAGACCCATCCAAGTAAATATTATGAAACACCATGTATCTCTCAAGGCATGGGTTTATCATGAGTCTATCTCGGTATTGCACATAAGGGGTCAAGTATCACCAGATTGATGGAGTAGAATCTTTTCCAATGGTTCCATCATTAAATGTCTCAATGGTAACTAGTATCACCCATGAGTATTTAGAAACCAAGGGAAACCCTTGTTTGGAAAATCCTAAGACATCACTTCCCTGGTGTAATGTGTAACCAGTTAGGAACAGAGTGTCCTTGTGTAGACCTTAATATAGAACCCACATTGTATCACAACCCTAAATTTAATTATATTTCAAGGAAGTAGATTTCACAGTGTATTCAATTATAATTTCAACAAAATGATTTAAGCCACAAGGATACATGTTCTACCTAATCATTCAAGTCAGACAGTCACACTCATAACACATTATCAATAAAAATATGAACAAACATAACATGATAATAATTTTAATAAGGAATAATCATTAGGAATAAATAACCAACAAAACCCAAATTTCATGGCTAAAAATTATTCTAAAATAATTTATTTAATTAAATCTCCAAAGAAAGGGATCATGAAACACATGCGGTTAATTTATTTAATTATGCGGCCCTAATAGAAAATAGTCCAAATATGTCAGGACACCCAAAGGAGTGTCCACAATGTTGCAACAATTTAAACAAGATATTTTATCTAAAAAATGTTAAATAGTCCTGTAGAGTAGTTTAAATAAATTAGAATAGGAAAATTGATCATTGTCGGTATGCACCGATGAGTGGAAAAATATGTGATTTAAAAGATGCAATGAAACGAGGGGAAAGAGAGTAGACACCTTACCTTTTACTCATAGAGGATCCTATGCTCCATTAAAATCATTGATTTGACATGAAATGGAAGAAATGTGATGGTTTTAGAAAACCCCCAATTTCAAGTAACAATCTTCCATAGAAAATTGTGCGATAGATAGAGAACGATATCATTTGATTCTTGGTGCATGAGCATAGTCTTACTTATAGATTTAAAATGTACCGTACATTATTGAAATCAGAGAATAAACAATGTTGTAGTCGGCACCCGAAGGTAGAGAGGGGTGGTGTGCACCACTTAGTAGGGGGTGATACGCTAAAAAGATGGGGAGAGGAAGAGAAAAAAAGAAATATAATGAAAGAAAAGGAAATGAAAAAAATAATTAAAATTAAATAAAAAAGAAATAATTAAAATAAAAAATAATAAATCTGTAAATGGTGGAAGAAATGAAATAATTAATAAAAATGGGTTTACCCTATTTTAATAATTTTTAATATTTCTCCAACCATTTTTTATTATTTATTTTTATCCCCTTTTAAAAAATTTTATATACCTAAAATTATCAATAATTTTTATCCCTTTTAAATTTTTATCCTAAAAGTACTTGTAGAGCATGATGTAAAAATCTTACAAAAATAATAAGAAATTATTTAATTAATTTTAAAAGTTTCTCGGGACCCGCAATAGGGAGCGTAGGTGAACACTCTAGGTCACTTTACAATTTTGGGCTAAATATTTAAACGGTCCATACCTTGATTAAATACAAGACATTACAACCCCCTCCTTAAGAAAACTCATCCACGAGTTTCCATTCCAAGGGTAGTGGAACATAATCTAAGTGAAACTCAGGCCATTGAGCTTGCACATCAGCCCCTCGCTCCCAGGTCTCATCCTGAACACATGTGTCACCGTAACACCCAAACTAGAGGAACTAACCTGCCACAGAGAACATTCATTATACTGTCGATGATACATATTGGACGCTCATAAAAGGATGAATCTTCTTTTATATCACTGTCTTTAGGATCAAATTAATGGGAAATGTCTGGATAATACTGTCAAAGCTGTGATACATGGAAGACATCGTACATGGCATGAAACCTATGAGGTAATAGTTACCAATATGCTACGGGACCAACTCTCTCCACTATCCCAAATGGCCTAAAATATCTCGGTGATAAATTCCCCTATCTACTGATCTTCCTGTGACCCAACCATGGGGAAACATTCCAAACTATTCGATGTCCCACGTCAAACATGAGAGTTCTGCAATAATTATCAGTATAAAATTTCTCATTGGACTGAGATGTAGTCATAAATTTCAGAATTATTTGAAGTTGTTCAAACATCTCCTGAATGAGGTGAGGACCCAACAGAGCTACCACACCTACTTAGAGCCATCATAATGTTGACAACATGGTCTGCCATAGAGGGCCTCATACAGAGGCATTTGAATCATTGCCTGAAAGTAGTTATTATAGGTAAACTCAACAAGAGGAATATGTTTCTCCCAATAACCTCTAAAATCAAGGATATAAGCCCATATCATATACTATAACACTTGTATGATCCACTTAGACTTCCCTATGGTCTAAGGATGATATGTCGTACTCAAGATTACCATTGAACCCATCACTTTCTATAACCCTTTCCAGAACCATGAAATAAAGAGGGCATCTATGTCCAAGATAATAGAATGAGGTACACCATGAAGCCTCACTATCTCTTGGATATACAACCTTCTAAACTAATTAATTGAACATGGCTCCAGAAAAGTTACGTTGTGAATGACTTGGGTCAATCTATAAAAAATCATCCATACTACATTGCTGCCTCAAGGAGATCTTTGGAAAGACTATAATTAAATCCATAGTAATATCATTCAATTTCCAATCATGAATAAATAGAGGTTATAGAAGTCTTTTAGGTCATTGGTGTTATGAATTCATCTACTGACAGGTGGAACATCGTGTAATGAAACCCACTATTTTCATCTTCATACCCGACCACCAGTACTAATGACACATGTGCCTATACATATTTCTAATTCCCAGATTAAATTTCCAAACTGAGGTATGATATTCCTTCATCCGATCTTCTTATATATCAAAAGGTACCCATACTCAGCCACAATAAAGAAGAGTTCCATTTTCCATACAGAACCCAACCAAGAGGAGGTTTCTCTCATGTGATGCTTCCCTTCAAAATGATCCCCTTTGGATTAGATAACTGTCACATACGGGCTCACTCTAGAAGAGTTAATTTCACTATAAGATCTATTAAAACTAGTTGACTGCGTTGTTCTTGAACCTCTAGATGCATCTTAGAAATCAACTCCATCATCTTCCATCCACTATTGGTTTCCTAAATGGATTGTATCTATGTATTGTAGATCAAAGCATCATCGATGAAATTTCCCATACCAAAGGTATAAGAGAGCTCAAAATAGAATGAATAATGGTATTCGACCCACCTATGATACCTTAAATTCAAGTCTCATTGTGTGGATATATATTTCCTGATTTTATGATCCATATAAACAAAAAACCTTTCACCCAACAAGTAGTGTATTCAATAACATAAAGCATGAACCACAATTTCTAACTCAAGGACATGTGTAGGATAGTCTCATGAGGTCTCAGCTAGAGGGATATATAAGACAAAACTCAATCTCTCTCCATAAAATTGTCACCCTTTCCAATTCCTGAAGCATCACAGTAAACAGTATTACTTCTACCTGGTTCATACAGAATTAGGTTCAGAGCTGAATTTATCCTTCCCATTAACTCCTGAAATTATTTTTCACAATCATATGACCAGATAAACTACAAACCCTTCTTAGTCAGCTCCGTCGAAGGCACTTGTATGTGGCATAAATCATGTATGAAATTCCTTTAATAACCAGAAAGACCCAAGAAACTACGTATATTCAAATTATTTTTGAGATGCCCCCATGAAACTATTACGCTCACCTTTTCTGGGTGGACGGGCATTCCTACCTCATATATTATATGACCCAATAAGTGAACCTTATCGGTCTAGATTTTGATTTTTAGTAATTTTCTTGTAGTTGGATCTCTCTCAGTGTACTCAACATGATCTCAACAAGGGTTGCATGGCCGTGTATGGAATTTGAATACACAAAGGTGTCATAAAAAAACAACCACAATGGAATCTATGTATGGGTGAAAAAATTGATCAATAAAATCCATGAAGACTACCAACACATTTATGAGACCTAATCGTATAACTAGATACTCATACAAGCCATACCAACTCTGGAATGTCATATGTGGTATGTCAGATGGTCGAACATGCACATGGTGATATCCCCACCTCAGATCATTCTTAGATAAAATAGTTTCTCATTGGAGATTCTTGAAGAGGTCATCTATATGAGAAAATAGATATATATTCTTTATCATAAGATGGTAAATCCCATAGTAATCAATGCAGAATCTGAGGGTACCCACCACATAATTAGAGAAAAGAACTGTTAAACACCACAACAACATGCTTTTCCTGATAAAACCCTTAGCCTTGAGGTCTTAAAGAAGCTTTTTGAGTTCATGTAGCATTTTCGGTGCCATCCTACATGTAGGAATAGACACTGGTACTACCCTTGGCACTAGCTTGATGTTAAACTCCACATCCCTTATGGGAGGTAATCTACAGAAATCTTCAAGGAAGATGTACTTGAAACGATCGTCAATGGAATGAATATCCCCTAGTTGTGATCCTTGATCATTCATGAAGAGAATTACTAATTCAGCTGTCCCCCTTCCTAGTCTTTAAAATTTAAGTCTACCTCGATTTTCTTATATATCCCATTCTCCATTGTGTAGATATGTGTCACCTTCAGGGGATGTTTAGGACACTCGACGAAGATAGAAATCAACTTGGGAATGATAATGAGTGATCCAATCCATACCATGAATGATTTCAATGTCATATATATCAAGGATATAAGAATTAGAAAGTAAATAGTGCCCTCATTTCACAGGGGGGCACTCTTGTCACTGGCGTATTCCCTATTTTCTAACCCATATCAGATTTTTGAGAGACAAGATTCCATAAAGGTACTCGATTGTAAAACCAAGGAATTCAATGATAGTAGTAGATAAGAAGGAATGTGATACACCAGTATCAAAAAATGTATAAAATAAAGTAAAGGCTACTAGAATAGTACCTATAATCATAGATAATCCTACACTCTACTCCTCTAGTGATGGTTGCACTATGTACATAAGACCTAAACCACAACCCTAAGATGCTACCTGACTGATCTGAGTAGGTCTGTTATGTTGTCAATGATAGTCTGGGACTTCATTTACTTGACCATGGCCTCCACCATTACCTCAACTTGATCATCCTATGGAAAAAAGAACTTCATACATACTATAGAGTCGTAGATCCCATACCTAATAGAGGTTCTTGTTTGGATCCCTTACCAATGGATGCTGATGAGAATGAATATAGAAACACAGAAATTGACCCATCATGCCGCAAGCTTGGAATTCCATTGGGTCTCTCGTGGGTAAGGGCTTCTTATGACCGACTATGCCGCACTGATGACGTGTGATAGAAATGTCAAAACATGCTTCTGGGAAAGGATTTCCCATATTTTTACTTTCAAATTGGAACTTATTATTGCTTGAAGAACTATCACCCTACTATAGAACCGAACTACCATGGCTCAAAAGTTTAGTTTCCCTGATAATTCATTCTCAAAACGAGGGTCATATTAATGATATCTATAACCATGGTCAAATAAATGATGTTCACCTGCGAGTGGATGGTATATCCAAGTCCATACTCAAAGCATTTTGTAGTTGTCTATGCGTCACCCATCAGAGATGGGGGGAAATGATAAAGCTCTATGAAACGAGTAGAATACTCTAACACTGTCATAGATCCCTACTGAAGATGTATGAATTCTATGGCATGATCACATAATAGAGTTTGTGGAAATAACTGATTGTATAAAGATGCATGGAAGTATTCCCAAACTACAATCTTTGGACTAAGTCAAAAATCTATATAATCTTTTTTTAATAAGAAAGATGCATATATATTTAATCTATAAATAAATAGGCATACAAAAAGGAACATACCCCCAAGCTTGTGCTTCACCTTGGTGTCTAATTTATGTGTCAACAAAGTGTGATTGAAAACACATGAAAATCTAAAAATTCACACAGAACTAAAGTAGAATCAATAATAACCATCCACACATTATCATTGTTATTATGATAAAGTTGATAGTAAGATTATGATCCCGTCCCCAATATATCTCTAAATTACATCCTTGAATTTATCCAATACCACAGAGCCCTCCAAGGAAATCTTCAAAAAGACTAAGTATCACTCGAGGCATGTCATTATCATGAGTCCATCCTGGTATTGCACATAAGGGGTAATGTATCACCTGAGGAATAGCGTAGCCAATTTTACAATAGTTCCATCCTTGAATGTCTCTTTGGGAACCAATATCACTCCTAAGGTTTTTATAAACTTAGGGAAACCCTCGCCTGGAAAAGCCTAAGACATTGCCTCCCTAACGTAATGTGTAACCAATCCAGAACACAGAGTTTGTGTAGTCCTTAATACATAACCCATGTTGTCTCACCACCCTATATTTAATTATATTTCAAGGATGAAGATATCATATAGTATGAAATTATAATTGAAGAAAAATTATTTATGAAAAAAGGATCCACATACTTCCAAACTGTTCAAGTCAGACAGTCACAGTCGAAAGAGTTTATCAGTAAAAATAGGAAAAACACCACACAATAATAATTTTAATAGGGAAAAATCATAAGGAATTAATAATCAATGAAACCCAAAGTTAATGGTTAAAAATTATCCTAAAATAATTTATTTAATTAATACTCAACAAAAAGGGATCATGCAACACATGAAATTAATTAATTTAATAGTGTGGGGCTAACAAAAAATGGACTAAATATATCGGTACACCCAAAGGGGTGTGAAAAATGTTTCAAAAATTTAAAAAATCTAATTTATCTAAAATAAGGTGCAATATTCATGTAGAGTAGTTTAATTAAATTTTAATTTGTAAAATTGAACATTGACAGTTCTCTTTGATGGGTGGAAAAACATGAGTTTTATGAAATGCAATGATACGAGGGGAAAGAGAGTAGAATCCCTACCTTGTACTTGTATTAGATCCTACCCTCCATGGTGATATTTGATTTGAATTGAAATAGAAGAAATCAAAAACATTCAGAAAACCCCTTATTTCTTTTAAAAACCATCCATGGAAGATCGCATAAAAAATAGAGATCCATATCATATGATTCTTGTTCCATGAGGTTAAAAATACTGAGATATTTATAGTGAAACAAATGACATCAAAATTGGAGAAAAAATTAGGTTTCAGTGAGCATCTGAAGGGAGAGGAGGGTGGTGTGCCCCACATAGCAGGGGGTGAGACACACCAAAGAGAGGGGGAGGAAGAGAGAAAAAAATATGAAGGATGAAAGAATGAAAAGGAAATGAAACAAAACAAAATTAAAATAAATAAATAAGAAAATAATTAAAATAAAAGATATAATAAAAATAAAAATAGTGGAGGCAAGGAAATGATTAATAAAAATGGGTTTAACCAATTTTATTTATTTTTAATATTTCTCAAACCTATTTAATTTTATTATTTATTTTCCCCATTAAATTCTTTGAAATTCCAAATGAATATTTTTATTCCATTTAACCATTTTGATTATTTTTATCCCAAACACAGTGCTAGGGCCTGACATAAAAATTTTACATAAATCCTGAGAAATTATTTAATTAATCTTAATAGCTTCTCGGGACCCGCAACAGGGTGTGCAAGCATGTGCCCTGGGTTGATTTACAGTTTTGGACTAAAACATTAAATGGTATGTACCTTGATTAATGGAGAGATGTTAAAATCTCATGACCAACACTAATATTATTCAACCAACACATACATGGCCCACATGGACTTCTTAAGAAACCTAAACATATACCTTATAGGTTTATATTTTTCATCCTGATGCCACCATGTCCAACCCATAGTCAGATTTACACATCCAATACTTAAATACTGCTCCCCACATTATGAGTATCCTTTTTACTACTTTCCTCAAGAAAATATAATATCCACAGATCAAGGCCCAATCACATCAGAGCCTAAGAAGTGGTCACGACCACATAGATATCACTAGAGAGAAAAAATGAAACATAAACCATCACTCATTCCCCACTTCTAAGAAAGGAATATTTATCATTTTCCAACATATGGCCACCTCATTAACCCCACATAGAGATGGTTGGTTATGATCCAACCACTATAAAAATTAAATTTTAACTTTCTATAGTGAGGAAAACTTCACAAAATTCATTCATCCCATTATATGTAAGCCATATATAAATTTTCGTTTACCCAATTCTCACTCAGTGTAACCCTTACAATGTCATGATATTAGGAATTATTATCTCAAGTCTCAGAGAAAACCAATATTTCATTGATGAAACCACAACAATAAATATAAAACCTAATAGCCTCTCACATAACCAATGCTTCCCAATATGATTTAATGGAGATTGAAATGCACTGGCATTTGAGCTACCTATTTACACAACCCAAAAAACATCATACATCTCTATCATGCACCCAACACCTCGTACTCATTAGAACACATGAAGCCATGAAATTTTTGTGGTCATTCACTAAACATGGTTCAAGATCCCATGAGATGTACCTTACCGAAGTTGTGCCCAAACACCCACTCACACTACTAACCATGATTCTTGGCCCATTAGACACATCAGACTCTATACATTCTAAATGTCCTATACACCAACCCAAACCATCACAAAAAAAGCTTAACAATAAGACCACCCATCACCCTTTGTGTCACCTCCATAACAAAAGAATCAATCAATGCTTTGGTTACCCTCTGTCTTGTCTACCCAAAATCAACACTTAATACCTATTTAAAAATAATCAAAATTTATGGGTCAAATACCAAAGGATATCAAAACTTCTAAAACTGACCTTTTAACCAATCACAAGCACTCGGGTACTTCCTTGAGAAAGAATCCAAGGCACAAAATTCCAATTTTAATGAAAATATATAGAATCTACCGTGAATGGTTACCACATCTAAAGAATTCACACAAATGCAACATTGGGATCAAACATAGTTTCCTTAGATTACTCAAGTCACTAAATTGTAGCCACCACCCATGACTTATTCCCCAAATCCACTGATGCTCCCATATCTCCTACTAGGACATACCCACACTAGGTAACACCTTTTGTGTTCGATTTTAATGGACTAAAACATACAAATTTTCCTTACACATCTGAGGACAACCAATCTAATGGGCCATCAATGATTTTCAAACACAACCGAGCCCATAAAATGGTGCCACATTTTTCATGGGACACAAGATCTCCCTCTAATACATTCAAATCAAACCATAAACATGTCACTTATCCTAGGTGGTTGTTCTGCTCTCATTCTGAAACACACCACATCTAACACACAAAGAGAATATTAACTCCAGGTCCCTCACCAAAGAAACTCACACACATACATCAGCACTAAAAACCCAAAACCCCCACATAGTTCCAAAATAGAACTCATAAGGAATCAACACGAAAGGGTCACCACATCCATACTAATAGGAAACATTTCAAAACATGTTTTTCACAAACTAACTAAAAGTATAACATGAAAAATCCCCCAAAATGATGAAACCAAACCCATAAAGTCCTCAAAACATATAACCAATGTTTTCCAAACTGAGGAACTCTCATTTCCCAAACCACTCATACACTAGGTCCACAAATAAAACAAGGTATACTCACCACCAGTTTCTATAAAAGTTCCACCATTTCAAATTCTCCTTGGATTAACATTATCATTTTAAAACCTGGTAATTCACATTTCAAAATCTTTTACTACCCTACATTTCAAAAAATAAAATCATTAATTAAATTTCATATTTCAAAACATTTTCATTTCCAAACATTTCAAGAGATATTAGTAGGTATAAAACACATACTGAAAGTAATATACCAACATATGAATCCCAAGGAACTATCAATCACAAGAAACATATAGAGGACCTATAAATACTATGTTCCTATAACAATTCTTGAACACACACAACCACTCCTTCCATACTAGGCCGAGATATAAAACCACATAAAAATAGAGGCATATTCAAGTGAACCACTTAAGGTGGAAGTATCAACAAACTATAAAATCAAAATACAAAATATCAATTCAAACACCTAGAAGCTTGGGTTTTCCCATATAAAAGTGGTTGGAGGAACCCATGTATGAGCTCATTACTAAGACCTGAATAGATCCTAGTATGTAGTCTACATTACCTAAAATATAAATACAAATGACACTGGATTTGATAAAACTTTATAATTCCCCGGCCCGAGAGACACTATAAATGGTTTCCCGAGTTAGTTCACAAAAAGACATAAGGAGTTCCTCGCCATTTTCTGGAGGCTTATGTCAAGAAGAGGTGGTTTAATGACACACGTAGGGAGACTATACCTTCTGATCAGATTAATAAAAATATATATAATTAATATCAATAGATTCAATAACCAACATAAATAACAAATGGACAGTATGTATAAAAATAAAGAAAGTAACCAAGTTCCACATTTTATAATAATATGATGAGTACACTATTTTTTAGAAAATTGTTCAAATAAATCCCCCAATAAAAAAACCATAAAAGAACCCAAACATGGAACTGAGTCCGAACTCGGTCTTGACATCCCACGATTCATCCCATCCTCCCTTGAACAACCCAAACACCTAATCCCTATCTTGAACCTGTATTAGACAATAAGTAGCGTCTCCTTGGGTATCCAAGTGATATGGTGGCCTGAACTGGGTGTGAGGACCAATCAATAAGCCTCTAAAAATAGTGGATAAATAAATAACCAAATTTTTAAATAGTGTATTTATAAATCATAGTGAAATAAATAATAAACAAGGAAAAAATGTAAACATGCTTCACAATAAAACATTTTTTAATTAGATGTTTTATATTTTCAATGTACAATGTTTCATCCAACAAACCAAACTTTCTCTGGTAATCCATAGAATAATGGGGTCATATAATTTTATTCCCAAATGGGAGTTCACTAATCAATTTAATTAAACCATGTACCTTGGTTTATTAGTCCAGGTAACAATATCATTTATATACTTTTGGAGCATAGAGCCTTATTATTGCATCCCAAACATTTCCAAATTTAGGATCATGGATCCTCAGTTTGGCATCTTAAACAAGGAAAACTACTGGTGGGTACATAGAGCCAAATTCTAGACCGAACCAAGGATAAGGAACCTCAGTCCAATATCATTGTCATTCAATACATCTGTGGGGGTTGGATCATTAGCCTAGCCTAGACCATGGGAGTAGAGACTTAGAGTAACGACCCAAAATTTTATTAATAAAAATTCTTCTTGATATAACTAAATTTCTTATTATTTAATTTGGTTATATGACATATACACTTCGTTGGTTTTATGTTTTTTGGATTTTAAAATTCCATTATGAATTGTGATCATTTCTAATATAGCCATTAAATAATGATCACATGATTAGTATAAATATACAGCTTTAACAAATCCAATTTACACAAAAAAAAGGAAGTGATGGCCTCATCCAGTAGAATTTCTCCATACGAAGCCCAATTGATAGAGATCGGAAAGGAGTTGGTGTCACTGGGCTTCGCTCTTGACCAATCCAAATTTGAGATACAACACGTTAATCTCAAGCAGAACCGCCTATAGAGGAAGTGGAAGTTAATAGAGATTACCACCTGGGTGATGTTATCCAAGCCACCCAAGAGTTTGTCACCACCTCATACCTTACCATTCAGTCATATGCTGGTGTTATATAACAATACCCCAGTACTATGATTATGTGCATTATTTTTTAATATAGAATATACATTCATTTTATTATTGTTACTTTGTAAATATTTTTTAAAGAAAAAAACATTTTTAGTCTATTTTGATGAATCAATGGATTTTTTAGTAAAACAATATTTTAATAAAACATTTACACTAAATTAATTTTCATTTAATATAAATTACCATATAATTATTATTAATATAATTGTGATTTTTATTAAGGTTTGAAAGAATTTTGTTTTTCAAAACCCAGGAAATTTTTATAAATGTCTATTTTTATTTTAAAAGTAAAAATTCACACATTTAGAAATTTTTTTAGATAAAATGAATATTATTTTTGGAATCAGGATGTCGAAATTATCTAGTGGTCAATTTTTCATAATTTTCGGAGACATTCAATTTTTTGGGTAAAAATGAAATATCGTTTAAATATAAAATGTGTTTTATTACATCATAATGACCTACTAGTAATGTAATAAAATACTATAAAAATTATGATAATCCAATATATGGTTTACCATTAAAATAATTTTATTTTAGGATTGTTAGATTTATTTCACAAAGCATTAGTGGACCCTTCAAAACCTACAAAACATTTTAACATTTTAATTTCCTTGAGAGTGAGACCCACCTCCACAAAATCCAGACTAATATTTTTAGAAGTTCGTCAATTTTCCTTATAAAATAATTTCTTTCACTCCTCGTTGGAAAAAACCATGGCAAAAAACCATGGGTTGGTTTGTAGTTTTTATTAGTTTAATGTGTGGTGTCCAAAACCAAAATAATTAAGATTTTCTCCCCTTTTCCTATATTAACCCACCCAAGATCCCACTTCCTTTTTACTCAAAGCATTTTTATCTTGACCAACCTCTTACCCCCTCTCTATAATCCTCCCATGTAACACTAAGATCTCAATAAGCCTCTCTCAATCCCCTCCCAAGCCTTTGGGATCCCACTTCCAAGAAAGGGATTTCATCCTTTATCATTTTTGTCCAAATTTCATTATTTTATGCCCTTTTATTTTCCATTAAAAATGTTGGGGTATGATTTCACACCACCCCCATACTTAACTCCTTATTTTTTAATGTTGGGAGACACCTTTATCTCTCATTAATTCCTCCCATGTACACCTGTTACGGTGCTGAAATTTTGTAATGGATTTCTTCTTTTCTCATTTTTGTCAAAATTTCATTATGTTGTTATGCCATTTTATTTTCAATTAAAAATGTTGGGGTATGATTTCTCACCTCCCCCATAATTCAATATTTATTTTTTTAATGATGATAGATCCCTTTCTATCTCATTAATTCCTCCAATGTACATCCGTTACCATGCCGAAATTCTGTATGAAATTTTCCTCTCATCATTTATATTCGAACAATTATTTTGTTTTATGAATATAAAATTCCATTACTTATGTTGGAAAATTTATCTATATGACCCCTTACAGTCCATTTCCTATACATATGTTGAGATACCCCTTTCTCTGTAATCAACCATTTTTATGAATTCTTATGTCACATCATTATGCTGTCGAAATTGCACCGTGAGTTTCCAAGTTGAAGTCATTGTGTCGTGAATACCATGCCCATTTATCTATCAAGGCTATCCACCTTCATGCACATTTACTTATTTATTATAGAGTTTCATGTATGAATTACACATTCCTTTATCATGGAATAAATTATGATCTTTAATGATTCTATGTTGTATGATCCATGTGGCACACTTATGCATGAAATGAAATGATTAAGAAAGGTGCGCCCTGATAGCCCTCCAATGCATTGGGTAAAATTGTTTATCATGATACGTCAAGTGCAATGAGGATTTACTCATGATAATTCATGTGCAATGAGGTTTTACGAATTCTCTATGTGCAATGTGCCTTGGATCATGCTAATACCATGTTAAGTGTCGTTGCCACATTTCAATGTTATCATAATCATGCTATATCATGCCTTTATGTTCATGTTTCTCTTATGCTCCATTAATATTCCTATTTCCTAACATGTACTATATGCTTCATGTTATTCCTTGTTTACTCCATTACATGGATTTATAACTCACCCTTTTCGTATTCATTCCCTCATGTTATCCCATGCAATTAAAATTACGTAAGAATGTGTGTGGTCATGTAAAAGAAGTTTTCAATAAAGATATTTATTTCTTGTTTAAAGTTTTTATGTAATGTTACTAACCTTAAAATACACTATACCTCTCGATATTCTATATTTTATCAAGTTATTATTTGATTTAAAAAATTATGTTCATGTTTTTAATAAAAAAAATAGGGTTGTTATAGTTGGTATCAGAAGCTAGGTTTAGTTAGTTTTGGTATTAGGATTTGAAAACCCTAGTGAAAGCCTTTTGGATAAAGCTAACTATAATAAAATTTCACAAAATTTTGGTTAGTAATTAGTAAGTGGTTTATTTAGAAAAAACATTCCTATCTCGATACGAGTAGGTAGAGGCAGCTCTGGAACAGATGTACCTAGGAGTGAAAACACTGACAAGGAGTTTTGGGGTTGACATAAGATATCCCAGTACACAACAACTGGCCTCGCTGAACTCTTGGTTAAGAAACTCATAGGGTATATGTTTTGGTAAATTCATAAGATTAGTATGATCTATTGTTAATGGAATGAAAAAATTCACCTAATAATAAATGTTGGGAATTAGATTAGGGATAACATGGATTTATGCCTATAGATTCATAAGTTACAGAAATAAAAGTTATTTATAAGTCATCAATTTTTTTTCTTCGATCACCCTTTATGTGTTACCCCTAAATTTACTTTTACTCCAACCAATGACTGGAAATAAGAGGACTCGGTCTAACAAATGATGCAAAGATCATTGTGATGATTGTTTTACTGAGAAGACCAATCCAATGGGAGCTAGAATCATGAACATTTTCATGATAATATCTTAGTTAACTCAATTTTTGAATAGAAATATGGGTCAATAGGAATATTCACCCCCCTCCCCTATGAAAGTAGAAGTCTCAATCGATATATTCATGAGACAAAGGCCTCCTACTTTAAATGATATCCTGATCCCTCAATTGTCGAACAATGGATAAACTCCATTGAAAGGATGTTCTTCATCCTTCAATGTTCTGAACAAGATAAGGTTCTCCTGGATGCTTATCATATGAAGGGTGAATATGATCAATTGTTAATATTGACAAAAAATAGGAAGCCTGAGGAGGATATCGAGGAATTGGAATAGAAGGATTTCTGGAAAATGTTTTTTGATAAGTATTTTCCTCGTACTCTCCGACTTAAGATGTAAGGGGACATCCTTTACCTCATTCAAAAAGATGATGAATCTGTCAGAGTGTAGAAGTAAAACTTCACGAGACTTTAATGGTATGCCTCCATCATTGTTGTTACCTCTGAATACAAGGTTCATTGTTTATTTGGTGGGATTAAACCTAGCCTATGGATAGCCCTAACGATCCATGACTTGGATATCTATGGTGAAATTGTCCAATGTTCCCTCAAGGTAGAAATGGAGATCCGAGAATCTTAGGGTTATAATGTGGATAAGAATCATAAGGTGGAATTCAATTCTGGCAGTCTCAATGCCTTGTTCATTACTTCAACTGCAAAGAACCAGGTAACCTTAAAAACTAGTGCCCTAATCCAAGGGTTTTCAGAGGCAACCAACAACCTCCTAGGAAGAAAGGGTGATGTTTTTCCATCAGTACCACTGAATTGAACCCCAACATCTAAGTGGTGATAGGTACTCTAGTTATTCATTCATGGATATTGAATGTACTTTTTGATTCTGGTTATATGAATTCTTTTATATCCTGAAAGATTAGTGGAACAATACCAACACCACCAAAAATTATGGACGTAAATATGTTAGTAAGTATGGAAAAGAGGGAATCATTTCAAACCATGAATATAAATCCTCCTCTGTCACAATTTTTGGAATGAACATTCCAGCAAACCTCATCATACTCTCTCTGGTGGAATTTGATGCAACTCTTGGCATGGATTGAATTTCTCTATATAAATCCAACATAACTTGTCATGAGAGGGAAATCACTCTCCATATGGTGAATCGACCTCAGATTCTTTACAAGGTAAAGGATGAGGATGAATCTTATTTTTCCCCATAATATCAAGCATGGATATTTATACCATATTATCATGCATGTCTTGCTATGATGATTGAGTATAAGGAAGCATCCATCCTTTAAGACATTACTATTGTGCGGGAATTATCTGAAGTGTTTCTCTAGGAATTGACTAGTTTTCCCCCTAGAAGAGATGTTTAATTCTAAATTGATCTTATAACTAGGGAATTGCCAATATACAATAATCAATATAGAATGGCTATTTTGGATCTTGAGGAGCTGAAGAAAAAACTACAGGAGAATCCGGATAAAGGGTTTATACGCCCAAGTGTTTCACCATGGGGTGCACCATTCCTCTTCGTCAAGAAGAAGGATAGGTCAATGCGCCTTTGTATTGATTATCGCGAGTTCAACAAAATCATGATAAAGAAAAATTATAATCTTCCATGAATTAATGACATGTTTGATCAGCTACGTGGAGCACAATACTTCTCCAAGGGGGATTTGCGATTTGGATATTACCATGTAAGGGTGAAGAAGGAGGATATCCCCAATAATGCTTTTTGAAAATTGTATAGGCACTATGAATTCATAATAATTCCTTTTGGAGTCACTAATTGTAAGGACCCGACACCAATTTCCAGGATTCGGTGCCTTGTTTTATTTTGTTGGCATACATAAAAGGAATACATATCCTGAAAGACCGAGTAGTTTAGTATTATTGGAAACAGGATACATACATAAGTTCAATATTAGAACATTAAGAGAAATAAAACATGGAAAATTCTTAGACAACACCCATAACTCCTAGGTTATTTCAGAATGTTATTCATAATAAACATATTCATTTCTTGAAAAAATGATACATAAGAAATGGTTGATCTCAAACACTCAGTAAGAGTAAGAAACACATCGGAAGATAGTATAAACATAAGACATGGTGCATAATTGAAAACACTTGCCTTTAATAATTAACTTGAACACATTATGACAGGAAAATGAGCTGAGTAAATAAAGCCACAATAAAACATAATCATGGATATTCTACTTACCGAATAACCACATGAAATATCAATAGCTGAACTTATAATGATTGAATGAATTATTCTGGACATTCTGAAACATTTTTTCAAGGCCTTGTCCAAGACGTCTAATGATTAAGGCCTCGGCCAAAATCCATATCACATTGGGAAAGGCCTCGGCCAATTCCTCGTCTAGTAGTCTCATGAAACCTACCGATGCTTCGAGGGGATATAGTGGGACCCAACCATCAAATAATATGTCCAATGAATTCCTCATATGAGTGGGGATAAATATAAACAACATATATATATATATATATTCATATTTAAACTATCATATGAAATGTAACTAACTTTCCCCAATTATTAAACACAAACACTAAGCATTCAGAATAATATGGTGAATGGTTTTAGGATAGATCATCCAAAATAATGTTAGTCATAAAACATTCAATAAAATATGTTATATGAAATCATAATGATTAACCCCAACAATACGTAAGAATCAACAAGAGTTTTGAATCAAAGTAGAATAATCTTCTAAAATCATTAAGCAATTCTTTTGATAAATAATCTTTTATTTTGAAAAGAACATATCTTTTGGAAAAATCCTTTGTATAAAACCAGAAGTAAAGTAAGATAGTATTTTATGATAAATTTTTTTTTAGAAGGAAAATTGTTTCCAAAAATATATTATAGCTCACCCTTGAAAATAGATAAGAATTTGAGAAATTCCCTTGTATCAGGCTCGTATTTTTCGAAACAGTTTTGAGAGATCCTTTCAAAACATGTAACTATCCCAAAAATAGGGAAGGATTATGGTTGGTGTACATATATATAATACCCAAAAATAATTAATGAGGAGAACGTATCAATACATAAGAATTTCATTAAGGAATTTAGACAATAAAAGTAACCCGAATGAAAATGGAAGTTCAGGTGGAAACCCTTACCTTAAATGTTAATGTGTTCCCCTCTTGATCTTAAGGTCTTGGAATATAAAATTATACAACTAAATAACTTATTTTAGAACCTAATATACATGTATTTAGTTTATCATAATTCTTTTGAGTTCATTCACGTTATTATTTATGAGTTATTATATTGAATTCCGTCGTTCCAGAGTGTTTGTTTTCTTGATTTTCACAATTGGCTCACCTGTTTTTAAGTAATGAAGGTCATGTGGAATGGTTGTAAATATCCAGAATTGAAATTAATATTATTTATGAACATCCAGAATTGTTGATGGCAATTTATATCATTTGGTTACATGGAATGAGGATGAATCATTAGATGACAATCACTTTGATTATTTGGCGGTATTTGGATTATTATGAACTAGTTTTGTCACATAAATTAATAATATGTATATATACTGGTTATGGATTAATAATTAGGTTGTAATTGATATATTATAGCTGGGTGAAACCATAAATATAGTTTCATGACCAGTAATGAAGATGAAATTGAAGAACGGAACTTCTTCGTCCATGAAGGCTATAAATTGGAACCTCATGGACGTTGATTTCGTATATAAAAAATAAAAGGGAGGGAGTAAGAATATGTATGATGGTTCTTAAATTCACATGGTATAATTATAGTATATATATTATACTAGAGTTATCATGATCATTTGGATAGAGGAGGTGAGGATAGGATAGCAAAAGAAGATAAATTCCAATGAAACTCAAAGAAAAAGAATGGTGCATTACCTCTTGAAATAACTTCCTAAAAAACCTCCTTATGGGAAGGGATTTAGGTCTTTTGGAAACACCAAGAGCTTCCAGGTCGTTAAGGGAGTGACTAGGGAAGGGTATTTGGGCATAACATTTAAGAGCTTCAAGTCTTAGAGGAGTTAAGAGAAGAGGGAGTGGTGAGGAGTTTTTATAGTGGAGGAGAGGGGTAATTTTTGAATATTTAATTCATTATTTTATTATTTTCCTCAAGACAACAAATAGTATTGTTTCATGTGACCCCTAATAGTAATAAGTGCATTTGAGTTCAAAACAAGTGTCCTTACATCACTTATGATTTCATAAATAGTGTATGTAACTGATAATTTGTATATACGGTATTTTATTGTATTTCACTATTCATAAAAAATTCTAGAATTTCAGAAAAATCCAAAACATTACCCCTAAAATTTTTCAACGTTTAGAATTCAAAAATGAACTCCATTTTTTAAAATTAATTTTCTAAATATTATTAATTTTATTTTTAAATAAAGATATAGTTAATACAAAAAATAATAATTTTAAGGTGCAATTAGTTTTATTTCATTTTGAAAAATTAATTAAGATCTCATTATCTTATTTCCTTAATAAAATAAAATAATAACATTTTTTACTATTCATAAGGGTCGTCTTACAATTAATATTACTATTCATAATGGTATGAAACTATTCACCAAAAAATCAAGATTGTTCTATCTGACTCTAAATGACTTACTGATCACAACTCTAGATGACTGTTATTCAAAATTCCAAACACAGCTGAGGCAAAGTTGTGTTTAATGGCTAGATTATAAAATGAATTCAATATTTATTTTCAAAAAAACATGGGATGTTACATTCTCCCCTCCTTAAAAAAATTTCATCCTTGAAATTTCATTTTAAAAACTAGGCCAAAAACAGGTGGAGGTACTTTTCCTTCATTTCTTCCTCCAGTTCCCATGTTGCCTCTTCATACTTATGGTTTCACCATAGTACCTTGAACAGATGAGTCATCATGTTGCGTAGAACATTGTCTCTACGATCCAAGATTCTCACTGGCTTCCCCTCATAGGAAACATAATCCTCAAACTGTACCACCTCTAAAGAGAGTACTTGTAAAGGGTCTGGTATGTACTTACTTACGAGGGATACATGAAAGACATCATGTACTTTTGACATGGTAGGTGGAAGTGCCAGTTGATAGGCCACAGATCCGACTCGATCGAGGATCTCAAAGGGGTTGATATACCTGGGACTTAGCTTTCCTTTATTCCCAAACCTCATGACCTTCTTCCATGGACATATGTATAGATATACCAGGTCTCCAACTTTGAATTGAAGGTCTCATCGACAATTATCCTCATAGCTCTTCTGTCGACATGGAGCTGCCTTGATATGCTGCAGAATGGTTTTCACCTTCTCTGCCATTTCTTCAACCAATTCAGGTCCTAGAAGATTCCTCTCACCAACTTCATCCCAACACGCCAGTGATCTAAACATTTTCCTATAAATGTCTTCATATGGTGCAATTTGGATGCTCGTGTGGAAACTATTCTTGTATGAGAATTCAACCAGTGGAGGATGTTGATCCCATCCTCCGTTGAATTCCGTATAACATTCCCTCAACATGTATTCTAGTGTCTGAATAGTCTTCTTAGATTAGCCATTAGTTTGAGGATTATAGGTTGTACTAAAGTTAATTTCAGTGCTTAAATCATGTTGGAGACTTTTCCAGAACTTCGAGGTGAATCTAGGATCACGGTCAGATTCAATAGAGAGTGGTACTCCATGAAACCTTACCACTTCTTTGATGTAAATATGAGCAAGTTGATCTAATGAGAAGTCCTCTCGAATCACTATGAAGTGAGTTGTCTTTGTAAGATGACCCACAATGACCCATATAGCATTTTTTCCTCTAGATGTCCTTGGGAGTCCAGTGACAACGTCCATGGTAATGTTCTCCCAATTCCATGATGGTATGGGTAGTGGTTGCATCATACCCTTAGACTTTTACCTATCAGCCTTCACTTGTTGACATACCAGGAACTTTGACATATATTCAAAAATCTCCCATTTCATATTGTCCCACCAAAAGTTTTCATGGATATCTCGATACATCTTTGTTCAACCAGGATGTATAGATAAATTAGAGCTATGAGCATCATCCAACAGTTCTCCCTTTAGCTCAGGAATAGAGGGAACACAAAGCCTCTTACTGAATCTCAAAATGCCATCTTCATAGGATAATTCAATCACCTTCCCATCATTTAGTGCTTTAATTTTCTTTTGAAACTCTTCATCCTCATCCTGAGAACTTTTTATCCTCCCTAGTAAAGAATGTTGGGCAAGCATTTGAAAAATTAGTGATGTGCTACATTCCTTAGTAGTTCCCATATCCATCTTTACTAGATCCATGAACATTGGATCCCTTTCCACTCTCATCTTATTCATAATTCCATGGGCCTTTCTACTCAATGCATGTGCTACCTTATTTTCTTCTCCGGGAGGTAGTGTATTGTGAAATCGTAATATTTGAGTAGCTCAATCCACCTCCTTCTTCTCATGTTGAGTTCTTTCTGTGAGAATATATACTTCAAATTCTTATGATCTGTATATATCTCACATTTTTCTCCATAGAGGTAATGTATCCAAATATCCAGAGAAAATATTACTGCTACTAACTTTTATCATGGGTTGGATAGTTTTGTTCATGAATTTTTAGTTGCCTAGATGCATATGCAATCACTCGATCATTCTGAAAAAGGACACAACCACGTCCTTTATTTGATGCATCACTAGAGATAACAAACCCATAATTCCATGATGGTAGGTTTAGGATCAGAGCATTCACTAAAATCCTCTTCAATTCTTCAAAACACTCTTCACATTCCTTGGTCCATTCAAACATGAACCCTTTTTCGTGTGAGCTTGGTCATTGGGTTGGCTAAACGGGTGATGTTCTGAATGAAACGCCGATAATAACCTGCTTAACCAATAAAACCACATACCTTAGTTACATTAATTGGAGTAGTCCATTATTGCACAACCTTTTTCTATTCCATATCTATATAAATTCCATCATTAGAGAAAATTTAGCCTATAAAGGAAACTGATTGGAGCCAGAATTCACACATTGTAAACATCCCATATAATTCATTTCTTCTTATAGTCTTTAGTATAGTGTGTATGTGATTTTCATGTTCTTCATAGCTTCTAGAGTACACCAGGATATCATCAATAAACACCCCCACAATTTCATCAAGATATTACTTTAAAACTCTATTCATCAGATCCATAAAAACAGATGGTGCATTAGTTAGTTGAAAAGGCATTACTGTAAACTCATAATGCCCATAACTAGTTCAGAATGCTGTTTTTGGAATTTCTTCCTTCCTCACAAGTAACTGATGATATCCAGATCAAAGGTAAATCTTTTAAAAATATTGGGATCCATGAAGTTGATCAAATAAATCATCAATTCTTGGTAGAGGATACTTACTCTTTATTGTAATAGCATTTTTCCCTATAATCAATGCACAACCTTATGGATCAATATTTCTTATTAACAAAGAGGACAAGGGCTCCCCATGGAGAAACACTAGGTCGAATAAATAATTTATCACTCAATTATTCTAGTTGCTTCTTTAGTTCCACTAACTCCACAGCGTCAATTCTATAAGGGGTCTTTGATATGGGTCTTCAACCAGGAATGAAGTCAATGGAAAACTCAATTTCCCACTCTCGATGATGTCCAATTAAATCTTCTGGAAAGACATCAATATACTTTTGCACAATAGGTAAATATTCTATTTGAAAATTCTTTTTCTCACCCAAAGTTATTTCATTATGTTCCTCCTCAATAATTGAATATAGTTGAGCTACTGTGGGTGGATCTAGATAAGAATCAGGTGCTGACGTTTCTACTCTAAAGATAAGGTACTCTTTATCATCATCAAAGATTGTAACCTCCTTCTTCTTATAATAAATTTTTGCATCATGTTATAAAAGAAAATCCATACCGAGGATTATATCAAACTCAATTATGGATATAACAATGAGATCTGTAGATAAAGAACATTTATAAACCCTAATGGGAACTGATTCACAAAACATTGTTGCAATGATACTTCATTTAGGAGTTTTTACTGACAAATCCCATGTTAAATCAAATTGGAAATATCCAATTTTCTTAGAAAACTGGGAAGATATGAAACAATGTGATGATATAGAATCAAATAAAGCATTGGCTAAGTTTGATGAAATGATCAAAGTACCTACCACCACATCACGTGAAACTTCAACCTCTGTAGTTGTGATCGCATATGATTTTCCTTGATCCCTTGGCCTCTTCTGTTCCATATTTCGTTGACGTTTTAGACAATCATTAGCATAGTGACCTATCTCCTGATGATTATAGCATCAGACATCATTAGATTCTTTCTTTTCTTTTCAATCACCAGCAAGATGGACTTTCTTACCACATTTGTATCATTCTTCTTTTCCTTTTAAGCATGCACCAGTGTGTTTCCTTCCACAATTGTCACATGGAAGAAATTAAACTCTTCCCTTCTTCCCAGTTTCCTTATATCCTTTCCCAGGTTTTTCAGTAGACCTCTTACTTTCTTGATTTCCCTTAAAGTCATAAGACTTAGAGAATTCTTTTTTGGTCTTGATAGCACATGAAACTATGTTCTCATATGATGAATCATTTTGGGAGAGCAGTTCCTGCCAGAGGAATGGCTTTAGGACATTGGAGAATTGATCTATTTTTCTCCTTGGATTTTGTAGTTAGTCCAAAGAATGTCTTCACTTCCTTGTAAAGTTGGCTTCATACTTGGCAACATTTTCATCTTCCTTTTGCCTCAGATTCAAGAATTTCCTCTCCATATCTGCTCTTTGTTCACGAGGGAAATATTTTTCTAAGAAGATTTCCTTAAAATCCCTCCATTCCATCTCTTATATTTCTTCCACCTCCTTTGTGTTTGGGATTAATGAACAACACTGATCTGCATCTCCCAATAGACGATATACTTCTATGACAACCTTCTCTATTTCATTACATCCCAAAGCAAGAAATATCTTCTCAAGGGAACATATCCACTACTCTGCTACAAAAGGGTTTGTAGTCCCATTGAACGATGGAGGCTGTTTTTGCATAAAGCGATCTACCATAGCTCCTCCATGTGGTGGATCCAGATGCTCCATATGAGTATGGTTATTATTCATAACCTGAGTAAGTTATCCCAATATAGTTATGAGTTGCTCAGCGCCGGAGCCAACATCATTATCTTTCATTGGAGGGAAATACCTACAGGGAACACATGTATTCGTACGGTTTCCATTCCTTCCACATGGCACCATCTCTAGATAATGGCATACACTAGATTAGGTTATCCTAATGTATATTCATAACTTAACAAAATACTTATAAAAAATTTAGATCCTTTGTATGGATAATCCTATATTCAAAAATGGTTTCTTTGAGGAAAATTTTACATTTCAATCCTGCATAATGGCTTGTAAAGAAAAATTGAATTATCCTAACCATATCCCCCAAGAGTGTCATAACCAAGAGTGAAGCAATGCCCATTGTCGTGCACCAGTTCCCATTTTAGTCTTTCTCAAAGTGGTGTTTTCGCGTTTTACCCCTAGATACATCTGCTCCCGAGCTACCTCTACCTGCTCGTATCCAGACAGGGATGTATTTCATGAAATATCCATAGATTCTATTCCTTACCAAAATACCAGGATTTTATTGTATGTATATCCTCAAAGAATAACTTAGGGACTCTTCCCTAATTCTATATTTTCTAAAACTAGTTTCTATGTATTCTACTAAACTTCCTCTGATACTAACTATAAGGACCCGACCCTAATTTCCCGGAATCGGTGCCTTGTTTGATTATGTTGGCATACATAAAAGGAATACGTATCTCAAAGGATCGAGTAGTTTAGTATTATTAGAAAAAAGTTGATACATAAGTTTAATATTACAACTTGAAGAGAAATAAAAAATGGAAACTCCTTAGACAACACCCATACCTCCTAGGTTATTTCAGCATGTAATTCATAAAAAAATTATTCATGTCTGGAAAAAATGATACATAAGAAATTGGTGAGCTCAAACACTCAGTAAGAGTAAGAAATAAAACGTATGATAGTATAAACACAAGACATGGTGCTTAATTGAAAACACATGCCTTTAATAACAAACTTGAACACATTATGGCAGGAAAATGAGCTGAGTAAATAATTCCATAATAAAACATAATCATGGGTATTCTACTAATTGAATAACCACATGAAATATAAATAGATGAACTCATAATGATGGAATGAATAATTCCAGACATTCTAAAACATTTTTTCAAGGCCTCGGCCAAGACGTCTAATGATTAAGGCCTCCTCCAAATTCCATATCGCATTGGGAAAGGCCTCGACCAATTCCTCATCTAGTTGTCCCATGAGACCTACCGATGCATTGAAGGGCTGTATCGGGACCCAACCATCAAATAATAAGTCCAATTCATTGTTCATAAGATTAGGGATAAACATAAACAATATATATATATATTCATATTGAAACTATCATATGAAATGTAACTAACATTCACCAATTATTGAACTGAAACACTAACCATTCTGAATAATATGGTGATTGGTGTTAGGATAGATCATCCAAAATAAAGATAGTAATAAAAAATTCAATAAAATATGGTATATGACATCATAAATTATTAACCCCAACAAAACATAAGAATAAATTTTTTTTTGAATCAAACAAAAATAATCTTCTAAAATCATTAAGCAATTCTTGTGATAAATACTCTTTTATTTTGAAAAGAAGAGTTCCTTAGGAAAAAACCTTTTTTAAAACTAGAAGTAAATTAAGATAGTATTTTAAGGTAAAATGAGAGTTTTTATAAGGATAATGGTTTCCAAAAATATATTATATCTTTCCCTTTAAAATAGATATGTATTTGAGAAATTCCATTGTATCGGGCTCGTATTTTTGGAAAAGGTTTTGAGAGATCCTTTTAAAACATGTAACTATCCAGAAAATAGGGAAGGATTCTGGTTGGTGTAATTATATATAATACCCACACAGAATTTAAGAGTAGTACATATCGATACATAAGAATTTCATCGAGGAATTTAGACAATAAAAGTAACCAGAATGAAAATGGACGTTCTGGTAGAAACTGTTACATTAAATCCGAATGTGTTCCCCTCATAAACATAAGGTCATGGAATATGAAATTATACATATAAATAACTTATTTAATAACCTAATATACATGTATTTAGTTTATCATAATTATTTTTAGTTCATTCATGTTATTATTTATAAGTTATTATATTGAATTCCGTCGTTCCGGAGTGTTTGTTTTCTTGATTTTCATAATTGGCTCACTTGTTTTTAAGTAATGAACTTCATGTGGAATGGTTTTAAATCTATATAATTGAAATTAAATATTATTTATGAACATCCATAATTTTTAATGGACATTTATATCATTTGGTTACATTGAATGAGGATAAATCATTAGATGACAATCACTTCGATTATTTGACGGTATTTGGATTATTATGAACTAGTTTTGTCACACATATTAATAATATGTAAAAATTCTTGTTCATGATTAATAATTAGGTTTTAATTCATATATTATAGTCTCTTTCAACCATAAATATGATTTCATGACCAGTAATGAAGAAGAAATTGAATAACTAAACTTATTCGTCCACAAAGGCTATAAATTGAAACCTCATGGACGTTGATTTCATTTATAAAACAATAAAAGGGAGGGAGTAAGAATATGTATGATGGTTCTTCCATTCACATGATATAATTACTGTATATAGATTATATTGGAGTTATCATGATCATTTGTATGTAGGAGGTGAGGAGATGATAGCAAAAGAAGATAAATTCAAATGAAACTCAAAGAAAAAGAATGGTGCTTTACCTCTAGAAATAACTTCCTCGAAAACCTCCTTAAGGGAAGGGATTTAGGTCGTTTTTCAAGACCAAGAGCTTCTTAGACATTGAGGGTGACTAGGTAATGGTATTTAAGAAGAAAATTTAGGAGTATAAAGGCTTAGAGAAGTGAAGAGAAGAGGGAGTGGTGAGGGGTTTTTATAGTGGAGGATATGGGTAATTTTTGAATATTTAATACATTATTTTATTATTTCCCTCAAGACATCCAATAGTATAGTATCATGTGACCCCTAATAGTAATAAGTGCATGTGATTTCGAACCAATTGGCCTTACATCACTTATGATGTCATAAATATTGTATTTAACTAATAATTTGTATATAGGGTATTGTAAAGACCCGAAACATGACGTACATGGACATTACATTACTTTTGCAGAATACCTAATACATAACAAAAAAAGACACACAAGGACTGTAATAGTTTAGTGTCTTTGGAAACATGGAACATAATCCTCTAATCGTGGTGAAATATCTTCAACATCTCCCATAAAGATCTTCCCCTTTTTTCTAACCTAAAACCTTTCTTTATATCCTGGGAAAAGAAAACATAAAAAGGGTGAGCTAAAATGCTCCGTAAGGGTAAGTATGAATAAAATAAAACATACCATATTCATTTGAACTTAAAAAAATTATAAACATTAAAAATCTTGAGCAACGACATAAAACATGGAAGTATATAAGGCATAGATCATAATGGAACATAAATCATGATAAAATAGCATGGGAATAAAACATGTAATTGCGGAATCCATTAAGCACATTTAATGATTTCCATATTATCCAAGGTATTGCTTCCAAGACCATCTTAGTGGACAAAGTCCCTTTCTGAATCGAGTTCACTCCTCATTCATGTCCTGGAATACTGAACCAGATTAACTTACTATTCCAGCCATATCTATCTCATGAGATATAAATCTTTACCCAATGCATTGGAGGGAGATATAGGTCCCACCCATCTCATAATGAAATCATTCTTACTTGTGCCA
Source organism: Viscum album (assembly GCA_963277665.1). Taxonomy (NCBI): domain Eukaryota; kingdom Viridiplantae; phylum Streptophyta; class Magnoliopsida; order Santalales; family Viscaceae; genus Viscum; species Viscum album. Next base: position 1,926,830,827 of record OY728153.1, read on the forward strand.
CAAAATAAACATACATCATTCATAATAACCCAATGAATAAAATGGGTTTCATAAACATCATCCCATCGTCACATAATCCATATAAAAGAAATGGATATCATTTCATAATAAGAAAAGTGAAACCATGTAAATAATGTAGAAATTACACTTGAAACATACACATATGAAATAATTTCATCTTAGATGGAAAATGGTTTTGATAAAACACTTGAAATGAATTCTTAAGGAAAATATCCTTTCTTCTTCAAAATCAATTTCTTTTCACAAAACGTCATGCAATTTTAAAAGAAAGATATTTTATTGAAAATATTCATGAAATCTTTTGGAGGAAGCTTCATGAAAATAAGTCTTTATAAAACCGTAAAAATCCGTTCGTGCCGTATAAGTTAAAAAAACTTCTTTTCGTACTTTTGCCGGAAAAGTCAAAAAGTACCTCGTAACGTAAACAAAAGAAGGATTCCTTACATACCATGTAGTAAAAGTCAAAAATGGGTAAAAAGGACTTTAAACATACATGAAAACACTTTTATAATACATGGACATGGATGATAGAAATAACCCTAGTAAATACTTACGAATAAGCAATCTCGGAAAAAAATGAGATTTGCAAAATTATCCCTTACCTTAGGTCTGATATGCTTCATACGTATCCGAAAATCCTGTATAATGATTTAAATAATGTTATTTACTTATTACAGAATCATATTAATTGTTATGATATCATATATGGTTCACATATGACTTTATATTACCCGTTCTTTTGTAAATTCCATGTTAAAGAGTGTTTTGGGTAAAATCGTTTCATTTGTCATCCGTGTTTTGACTTGTAATTATTAATATGATTACTTAGATAATGATTACTTACATCCAGAATTTAAAACATGATTTATATATAATATATATTCAGAATATACATATATATAATAGATCGATAAATGGAAAGAAATACACTGTTCATGGAGACGGTAGGCCGTACGTATGCATGAACGTTGTTTTTGTTTCCTCATTGAATTGAATGGAATTAATTGGATGACATACATATATATATATATATACATAAATCCAGTATTATTATGTCATATATTTCATGATTACTTATTATATATACTTTATAATCATTTACGAATGGTTAATCATTGAGAATGAATCTCATCGCGTCGTGGAGACGGTATTCCGTATGTACGCACGAGTGATGATATCGTTCCCATGATCGTAGAATTTTATTGGAGTGTATGTATACTATTATAGAATCAATATCACTTTATAATAATCATATATAGTTATTATTTACACCATTATACCCATCCAAGTAAGGTGGTGGTGGAAAATAGATTACACCACGACGTGGAGACGGTACTCCGTACGTACGCACGCACGGTGATTTCTTTTTTCCATAGGATGGATAGATGGTGAAATAGGGTGGTTTCATACATATAATAAAATATCAGTATGTGAGTGATACTGATGTTATTAATTCATAATGAAACAACCTAAGAAGAAGAAATGGAAGAATAAATAAAGTTGAAATAATCGGTAACAGACATTACCTCTTCTTTGAAGCGCCTCTTTGAGACCTCCTCTTAGGGTACTAAAATTTGACTTTGAAGACGACCAGGACCTCTAGGAGGTTTCTATGGAAGTGGATAAGTGAATTGGGTAGGGTTTGGCCGAGCTTGAAGGCACAATGTGGTGTGTTGAAGAGAGGGAGGAGGTGCCCTTTTATAAGGAAGGAGAGGGGCACCTTTGGAATAACTAAAAATATTATTTTATTATAAAGCAAAATTCGGTTTTAAATAGCTAAAAATTTATTTATTTCGAAGCTAAGGTGGGGATGGGTCTAAACCCGTTCATCCAATATAATTTAGACAAGTTTAGGTTCCAATTTTAACCTTATCATTTATATTTAACTTTATGTATATAATTTTACTTTTACCGTGTCTTTTTGTTTTCTTACACTATTCGGTTAATAAACTTACTATAAGAAGCCAAACGAACCCAAAGTTGTTTATTATTAATATATATAACCCTATATAAATCATTTGGCCGAACCTTAGATTTTTAGGAATAAAATAACAATTAATTATATAATATTTGTTTTAAAAACTATTTTATGTCAATTTTGACACTATTTAGTAACTGATTTTTGTGAAAATCATAACAGAATGATTAGTTCTAAAAAAGTTAATTAAATCAATACTAACATATAATATTAACCTAGTAAATTAGTTTAATTCATAAAAAGTCTCAAATTAAATTTATTTGGGTATTTATAACATCAATTATGTCAATATTTCATTAATAAGATAATTACTGCATCATCTTTGTGTCATAACTAAATTAAATTATTTAATGTCTAAAAATTTAAAATAAAATACCATTATGTAGGAAATCGTTTTATATTTCTAATTAATATTTATAGTCGAATTTATCTTATGTATAACCCTATATTAAAAATGATATACTTATTAAACATTGATTTTAACTATTTTAGCTATTCTTTAAATAAATTAATAATAAATGTCCTAATCTAATCTATGTGGGGATAAATGATCATATTTTATTCCTAAGGTTGTTTTTGGTCGAATTACACTTATCCAATAGAATTAGGACATGTGTTAGGAAAATAATAGTATCATTTTTACCCTTAATTACCCTATTTACTTTTAACCTTGGTAAAAAAAGTAAAAAGTTACTATTCACCAGAAATTATTTTCATCTCATTGAACCACATTTTACTTACTGACATCAACTGTATATCTCTGATTTTTGAAATTCCATTCACAGAAGCGGTAAAATTAAGTTTTATGAAAAATTCATTTTTTTAACTACCACTTAGTGGTTTCATTATTCATCAAAAAATAAAAGTTTACAGAAAAATACCAAAAATACGGCCTAAGCTATATTTGATATTATGAACTCAAAAATGACGTCTATTTTACCAAATTCAAAATATATCAGTTGCATTAATTAATTTAAAAATTAATTCCCGTCATCAAAACAAATAGCATGTTCTTAAGAGATAATAACTATCAAAAGATTAACACTTGTTTATGTCTGGTTTAAATGTGAAATTAAATCCAATGACCAACATTGTATTAAATTGTAAAAATATATTCTAAATATACTTTAAAACCACTCAAATTAATAATTTATCACTATTAATTATTTCGATTGAAAAGGTTGTTTTTAATTAAAATTTAGTAATTTTCAATATTCATCAGAAAATGAAAGTTATCCGAAAAGTACCAAAATTTCACCCTAATCTAATTTCAAAATTCCTAATCCAAAAATGAAGTCCATTTTGAAAAATAAAATTTACAAAATTTCAAAAAGTGGTTATTACTATTCATAATGCCTAGTTTTAATAATATTTTAATAGCATATTGTTGTTTAGTGAAACTCGTTATTGCGTAATACACATGCTATCGAGGAAGGTCACGATTGAGTGTAATGCAAGGCAAGTCAAGGATGCATGTTGTGCAAGCTTCTTTTGGTGTAGAGTACAACACAAGAAATTAATGAAATTAAAAAAATATTTTTCATAAAATCTCGGGGTGTTACATTCTACCCCCCTTAAAATGAATTTCGCCCTCGAAATTCGTCGGGGTTATAAATGGTTTACTCCTCGAAAGTTTCTTTAATAGAAACCCACATCGTAAAAAGGAATACCAAAACCAATCTTTAAAAACAAAAGTATGAAACGTAACAGTTACCCAAATAAACTAATCACTGGGTTTCCACATAGATGAAAATATGGATATGGAAGAGAAATCTAACCATCATGTTCTGATGGAGAGTGGTAGAGAACATGGATATGGAAATGCCAGCAATCACAAATCCATAGATTTGTGATGATCTAAGGTACCATCTGATTCATCAGATATAAGGGAACTAGGACAACATTTTTGGTTTTCAAGATCATTTTCTTTAAGTTGATGAATTAAAAGAAATACTTACATGATTTTGGTACAATCTCACTGTTGTTCATTAATTGAACAATTTCCACTTCATACCTTAATGAAATGAAGTTGAATTTGTTATTCGTGATGTGTTAGAAGATCATATGATAGAATGATGGGTCATTCCATCTGTCTAAAAGGTTATAAAAGTTATCAAAAATACATAACTCCATCTATAGTGAGATTAATCATATATGGTTCCTAAAATGGACTTATACTTCATATATCATACATGCTTAATATAATAAAACTAGTTTCTACTAAACAGTGACTTCCTGTAGGCCAGTGGTAGGCGATAAAGGCCAGTCACAATTCAGTTGGGGGTTCAATTCCCATAGCCTTGTCGGACGCGATGGGCTATCGCCAGTCCTGCAGGTTGTCCTTTTTCTAATGCTATATTACTATAAAATCCCATTAATAATATCGAAAAAAGTTCTATCCTATCTTATGTCCAACATAATCCATTCCAATATTTATTCTTATCTAAAATACTTCGGTCCAAGCTCATAGTATAAAGAAAATGATTACTTGAAATGTCACATAACAATCACGTGAATGCCATCATTTATCCCCCATATATCATAAGATATATCTTGTTGGTCAAATTACAAACATGTGAATACCTTAATCATGTATTCTCTTGAAGAATGAATACCCATTGAATCTTAGTAAAAACATGAGTGCTGTCAAAAGTTAACTCATTACACATACCAAAAACCCAAAATTCTATATACTCAAACCATGATATAACTATTTCCTTATATCAGTCATGAGCTCATGAATACTATCAAACAGTTAATTTTCTCCTTATCCCTTCATTATGCACATATCATCTACATTCCAAAAATATCTGAATAACCTTTAATGGATACTGGTACCATTTATCATACACTTTCAAAACTCAAGGAAAGACAACAGTGTAACAATCCTTAGATGTCTCTTTATTCCATAGTACCATGAGATTACTTATAAAACATTACACATGATAAACACGTAATCATTCCACTACATTCTTAAACCATTGACTGAGCTTCAACAATTATTTCATCTCACTTATCATTTGTAGTCTCTTCATCATCATCAACATAAATACTACCCATACGACCATACTGATTCTCTTCCTGAGACTTTCCCTTAGGTCATTGGTTTGCATAACGGTCGTACATTCCACATTTAAAACATTTAACCATTGTTAATGTCGTAGCAATACCATTATCCTCATTCATGGTGTTAACTGAACCTTTTCCATTGCACTTACTGGCTTGGTGTACTTCTTTTCCACACCCAAAGCATCTTCCAGTTCCTTTGAAACATTCTCCTTGATGCCTTTTCCCACAATATTTACATAGGGGAAATTGAACTTTCTATCCTCTATGATCATCATGAAACTCTATCTTTCTCTTATTAGCCGAGTCAGGAAACTTACCAAATTTTACTTTATTGATCATATTATGAGATTGCTGATTTGGCATAATAATGATGTTTAGACTTCCAAATCCCATTTCATTTGGTTGCTCATGAAGAATATCATTCCATTGTCCATCATATCCTCTATTATCGTAAATCATCTAGTTTCCAACCATTTTCTAAAACCCAAAAAGAATAGTGTGAGAGGCAAAAATAATGATAGGGAAAATAACATAGTAAAGGGGAAGCACCCTGAATATCTAACATCTTTGGTTAAATTCTAATATCGTTACCGTAGTTCTAGGACTATATCCTATACATATACTTATCCTTAGGGACATCCCTAGACACACCTTAAAAATATCTCTAGGGATCTCACTAACATTTTCGCATCCTAGTTTCCAAAGGTTGACTAAACCTTTCCTCTGATACCAAATGTAGAGACCCAAAGCTTAACGTACATGGACATTACATTAATTTTGCGGAATACATAATACATAACAAAAATAGACACACAAGGACCGTAATAGTTTAGTGTCTTTGGAAACTTGGAACATAATCCTCTAATCGTGGTGAAAGATCTTCAACATCTACCATAAAGGTCATCCCCTATTTTTCTTACCTAAAATCTTTTTTTATATCTGGGGAAAATAAAACATAAAAAGGGTGATCTCAAATTCTCATTAAGGGAAATCATGAATAAAATAAAACATACCATATGCATTTTAACATAAAAAAACATGAAAATTAAAAATCTTGAGCAACAACATAAAACATGGAAGTACATAAGGCATAGATCATAATGGAACATAAATCATGATAAAATAGCATGGGAATAAAACATGTAATTGTGGAATCCATTAAGCACATGTAATGATTTCCATAGTAGTCAAGGCATTGCTGCCAAGACCATCTTAGTGGACAAAGTCCCTTTCCGAATCGAGTTCACTCCTCGTTCCAGTCTTGTAATACTGAACCGGATTAACTTACCGTTCCAGCCATGTCTATCTCATGAGATATAAATCTTTACCCAATGAATTGTAGGGAGATATAGGTCCCACCCATCTCATAATGACATCATTCTTACTTGTTCCACAAAATAAACATATATCATTCATAATAACCCAACGAATAAAATGGGTTTCATAAACATCATCCCATCGTCACATAATCCATATAAAAGAAATGGATATCATTTCATAATAAGAAAAGTGAAGCCATATAAATCATAGAGACATTACACTTGAAACATACACATATGAAATAATTTCATCTTAGATAGAAAATGGTTTTGATAAAACACTTGAAATAAATTCTTGAGGAAAATATCCTTTCTTCTTCAAAATCAATTTCTTTTCACAAAACGTCATGCAATTTTAAAAGAAAGATATTTTGTTGAAAATAGTCATGAAAACTTTTGGAGGAAGCTTAATGAAAATAATGCTTTATAAAACCGTAAAAATCCGTTCGTGCCGTATAAGTTAAAAAAACATTCTTTTCGTACTTTTGCCAGAAAAGTCAAAAAGTACCTCGTAACGTAAACAAAAGAAAGATTCCTTACATACCATGTAGTAAAAGTAAAAAATGGGTAAAAAGGACTTTAAACATACATGAAAACACTTTTATAATACATGGACTTGGATGATAGAAATAACCCCAGTAAATATTACAAATAAGCAATCTCGGATAAAAATGAGATTTGCAAAATTGTCCCTTACCTTAGGTCCGATATGCTTCGTATATATCGGAACCTCTTGTATAATGATTTAAATAATGTTATTGACTTATTACAGAATCATATTAATTTTTATGATATCATATATGGTTCACTTATGACTTTATATTTCCCGTTCTTTTGTAAATTCCATGTTAAAGAGCATTTTGGGTAAAATCGTTTCGTGTGTCATCCATGTTTTGACTTGTAATTATTCATATGATTACTTAGATCATGATTACATACATCCAGAATGTAAAACATGATTTATATATAATATATATTCAGAATATACATATATATAATAGATCGATAAATGGAAAGAAATACACTGTTCATGGAGACGGTAGGTCGTACGTATGCATGAACGTTGTTTTGGTTTCCTCATTGAATTGAATGGAATTAATTGGATGACATACATATATATATATATGCATAAATCCATTATTATTATGTCATATATTTCATGATTACTTATTATATATACTTTATAATCATTTATGAATGGTTAATCATTGAGAATGAATCTCATCGCGTCGTGGAGACGGTATTCCGTACGTACGCATGAGCGATGATATCGTTCCCATGATCGTCGAATTTTATTGGAGTGTATGTATACTATTAAAGAATCAATATCACTTTATAATAATTATATATAGTTATTATTTACACCATTATACCCATCCAAGTAAGGTGGTGGTGGAAAATATATTACACCATGGCGTGGAGACGGTATTCCGTACGTACGCACGCGCAGTGATTTCTTTTTCCATAGGATGGATAGATGGTGAAATAGGGTTGTTTCATACATATAATAACATATCATTATATGAGAGATACTGATGTTATTACTTCATAATGAAACAACCTAGGAAGAAGAAATGGATGAATAAATAAAGTTGAAAGAATCGGTAACAGACATTACCTCTTCTTTGAAGCGCCTCTTTGAGACCTCCTCTTAGGGCACTAAAATTGGACTTTGAAGAAGAACATGACCTCTAGGATGTTTATAGGGAAGTGGAGAAGAGAATTGGTCAGGGTTTGGCCGATCTTGAAGGCTCAAAGTGGTGTGTTGAAAAGAGGGAGGAGGTGCCCTTTTATAAGGGAGGAGAGGGGCACCTTTGGAATAACTAAAAATGTTATTTTATTATAAAGCCAAATTCGGTTTTAAATAGCTCCAAATTGATTTATTTAGAAGCTAAGGTGGGGATGGGTCGAAATAATTTCATCCAATAGAATTTAGAAAAGTTTAGGTTCCTATTTTAACCTTATCATTTATATTTAACTTTAATTTAGATAATTTTACTTATACCGTGTCTTTTTGTGCTCTTACACTATATGGTAAATTAACTTACTATAAGAAGCCAAACGAACCCAAAGTTGTTTATTATTAATATATATAACCTTATCTAAGTAATTTGTCCAAGCCTTAGATTTTTAGGAATAAAATAACAATTAATTATATAATATTTGTTTTAAAAACTATTTTATGTCAATTTTGACACTATTTAGTAGTGGATTTTTGTGAAAATCATAACAGAATGATTAGTTCGAAAAAAGTTAATTAAATCAATACTAACATATAATATTAACCTAGAAAATTAGTGTAATCCATACAAAGTCTCAAATTACATTTATTTGAGTATTTATAATATCAATTATGTCAATATTTCATTAATAAGATAATTACTGCATCATCTTTGTGTCATAACTAAATTAAAATATTTAATGTCTAAAAATTACAAATAAAATACCATTATGTATGAAATTGTTTTATATTTCTAATGAATATTTATAGTCTAATTTATCTTATGTATAACCCTATATTAAAAATTATATACTTATTAAACTTTGATTTTAACTATTTTAAACCTTCTTTAAATAAATTAATAATAAATGTCCTAATCTAATCCAAGTGGGCCTAAATGGTCATATTTTATTCCTAAGGTTGTTTTTGGTCGAATTACACTTATCCAATAGAATTAGGACATGTGTTAGGAAAATAATAATATCATTTTTACCCTTAGTTACACTATTTACTTTTAACCGTGGTAAAAAAAGTAAAAAGTTACTATTCACCAAAAATTATTTTCATCTCATTGAAACGCATTTTACTTACTGACATCAACCGTGTCTCTCAGATTTTTTAAATTCCATTCACAGAAGTGGTAAAATTATGTTTTATGAAAAATTCATTTTTTAACTACCACTTAGTGGTTTCACTATTCATCAAAAAATGAAAGTTTCCAGAAAAATACCAAAAATTAGGCCTAAGATATATTTGATATTATGAACTCAAAAATGATGTCTATTTTACCAAATTCAAAATATATAAGTTGCATTAATTAATTTAAAAATTAATTCCCATCGTCAAAATAAAGAGCATGTTCTTAAGAGATAATAACTATCAAAAGATTGACACTTGTTTATGTCTGGTTAAATGTGAAATTACATCCAATGACCAACATTGTATTAAATGGTAAAAATATATTATAAATATACTTTAAAACCACTCAAATTAATAATTTATCACTATTAATTATTTTGATTAAAAAGGTTGTTTTTAATTAAAATTTAGTAATTTTCACTAGTCATCAGAAAATGAAAGTTATCCGAAAAGTACCAAAATTGCACCCTAAGCTAATTTCGATATTCCGAATCCAAAAATGAAGTCCATTTTGAAAAATATAATTTACAAAATTTCAAAAAGTGGTTATTACTATTCATAATGCCTACTTTTAATAACATTTTAATAGCATATTGTTGTTTAGTGAATCTCGTTATTGCGTAATACACATGCTATCGAGGAAGGTCGCGATTGAGTGTAATGCAAGGCAAGTCAAGGATGTGTGTTGTGCAAGCTACTTTTGGTGTATCATACAATACAAGATATTAATGAAATTAAAAAGAATATTTTTTCATAAAATCTCGGGGTGTTACAGGTATTTAATCGTATTTCACTATTCATCAAAAATTCATGAATTTCAGAAAAATCCCAAAAATTTACCCCTCCAATTTTTCAAGGTGTAGAATTAGAAAATGAAGTCCATTATTCAAAATTAATTTTCGAAATATTATTAATTTAATTTTTAAATAAATTCATAGTTAATTAGAAAAATAACAATTTTAAGTTGCAATTAGTTTTACTTCACATTGAAAAATTAATTAAGATCTCATTATCTTATTGCCTTAAGAAAATAAAATAATATTATTATTTACTATTCATAAGGGACATATTACTATTCATAAGGGTATGTTACTATTCACCAAAAAGTCTAGTTTGTTTTATCAGACTCTAAATGACTTGGTGGTCACAACTCTAGATGACCGTTATTCAAAATTCCAAACAAAGCAGCGGAAAAGTTGTTTTTAATGGCTATATTATAAAATTCATTCAATATTTATTTTCATAAATAACATTGGATGTTACACTAATACTATAGAAATCATTATGGACTTGAAGAATATAGACTTTAGATATTACCTCAAAATGTTTGTGGAAGTCTTTATAGACGATATTCTAATATACTCTAAAAATAAGGAGGATCATGAGGAGCATCTAAGAACTGTACTAGAGACCTTGTGAAAGTAAAAGATCTATGAAAAGTATAGTAATTGTAAGTTCTAGTTTAATAAAGTATCATTATTTGGTAATATCATCACTAACAATGGGATATATGTGAATCCCTCCAAGACATATGAAATAGAGGGATGGATGAGGCCAAAATAGGTAATAGATATCTGTAGCTTCTTGGGGTTAGATGGATATTATTGTAGATTTGTGAGAAATTTCTCATGATTTTCAAACCATCTTACCAATATATCATGGAAGGGAGTCAAGTTTTCTTGTAGTGATGAATGCAAATTTTGCTTCAAGGAGATGAAAATGAGGCATATCACTATGCATTTTCTCACACTACCCACAAGTGGAGAAAATTTTGTGGTATTTAGTGAATCTTTGAAGAAAGGCCTAGGTTTTTTGTTGATGTAAAATAAAAAAGTCATTACATATGCTCCAAGGAAATTATAATTTAATGTGAAAAACTATTCATCAGATGATCTAGAGCTGGATGCAGTGACATTTGCTTTAAAAATTTGGTAGCATTACCTATTTGTGGAGAAGTTTGAAATATATACAGACCACAAAATCCTCAAGTATATATTCACAAAGAAAGAGTTGAACACGCACCAAATAAAAGGGCTAGATCTGATCAAAGACTATGATTTCTCAATACATTACAACCCTTGGAAAACAAACAAGGTAGAGGATTCTCTATGTAGAAAGGACCTAGTGATTCTATCATTGATGAGAATAAAAAAGGATCCAATCTTCTTATATTTAATGATTATGGACATGGGAATCATAAAGAATGAAACATCATCAATCCTTTTACAAAATATTACTCAACTGTCGCTTTTGGAAAGGATAAATTCTACCCCAAAGGATGATGTGGGAATTCAAAAAAAGTGGAAACTACCATAAAAGGGAAATCCTCAGAGTTTATTGTAAATGAAGAAGGAATTTTGAGATTTGGGTTAAGAATATGTGTTCCATCGAATCCATTGTAAAAGAAGAAACTTTGGGATGATTCACATACTTCAAATTTCTCTATTCACCCAAGAAACTCAGAGATGTATTAAGATATCCAAGAGCATTATTGGTGGGATAACATAAATAAAGAGATCACTGAGTATACATCAAAGTGTCTAGTATGTTAGTAAGTGAAGGATGAGGGGAATAATTCTAGGTGGATGATGCAACCATTACCCATACCAACATGGAAATGGGAGAACATCATCATGTAATTTGTCACCAGAAATTTGAAGACATGCAAAGGAAACAATACTATTCGGGTTTTTTTGGATCCTCTTACAAAGACTTCACATATCATTGCAATTCGAGAGGATTTCACACTAGATCAACTAGAACAGATATACATCAGAGACATCATAAGGCTGTATGGAGTACCACTATATATTGTATCTGATTGAGATCCAATATTCACTTATATTTTTTGGAAGAGTCCTTAACATTCTCTAGATACTGAGATGAACTTCATTAAGGCTTATCATCCTCAAACTGATGGCCAATTTGAGCAGACTATCCAAACCCTTGAGGACATGTTGATAGCATGATAAATAGACTTCAAAGGAGGATGGGATCAACATCGTTCTCTTGTTGAGTTCTCATACAATAATAGTTTCCACTCAAAAATCGAAATGGCTCTTTATGATGCACTATATGGGAAGAGGTGAAAAACACCATTATGTTGGGATGATGTTGGAGAGAGAAAACTCCTAGGTTCGGAAATGGATGGAGACATGTTAGAGAAGGATAAGACCATCCGCCATCAAATTAAAGCTATTCTGAGTTGACAATAGGGCTATGATGATAATCATTGATGAGACCTAGAGTTTTATGTCAGAGACAAGGTATTCCTCCACATTTCATCGTGGAAGAGGGTTATGTGATTTGGTAAGAAGGTAAAGCTTAGTCCAAGGTACATCAGCCCTTTTGAGATCCTTGATCACATTGGAACAGTGGAATATTGAAAAGACCTCCCACTAAACCTATCTCAAGTACATGATGTATTCTAGGTATCACACTTGAGGATGTATATACCTGACCCATCGGATGTACTCAATCCAGAGGTGGTGCCATTGGATAATGAACTCTCCTGTGAAGAGAAGCCGGTGAAGATCTTAGATCGTAGAGAAAAAGTTCTATGAGATAAGAAAATTTCATTCATCATGGTGTTGTGGAAAAACCACAAGTTTGAAGAGGCAGTGTGGGAATTAGAGGAAGTGATTAGTGTGGGAAAAGAAAATCTTTAGGGCGAAATTTTTTAAGGGGGGAAGATTGTAACGACCCAAACTTTTATTAATGAAAATTACTCCTGATCTAATTAAATATATTATTATGTAATATGGTTATATAAAATATGAACTTCCATGGTTTTATGTTTATGGATTTTAACATACCGTTAAGAATTATGATCGTTTCTAATATATCTATTAAACAGTGATCACATGATTAATATAAATATAGGGATTTAACCAACCCAATTTTCTCAGAAAAAGGAGGCAATATCCCTATCTAGTACAATTTCTCCATAAAAATCCCATTTTTCAGATCTTTGAAAGGAGGTGTCATTACTGGGATTCTCTCTTGAGCAATCCCAAGCCGAGCTTTAACATGTTAAGATCGAGTAGAACTCCCTATGAGAGAAGTAGATGTTAATAGAGATTACCACCCAAATGATGTTATCTGAGCCACCAAAATAGTCTGTCACCATCGCATACCCTACCCTTCGGTCTTATTCGGGTGTTATAAGGGGTTATATAACATGACCCTATTACTATGATTATGTACATTATTTTTTATAGAGAATATACATTCATATTATCATTGTTACTTTGTAAATAGTTTGTCTAGAAAAAATAGAATTTCTAGTCTATTTAGATGAATTAATGGATTTATGAATTAAATAATATTTTAATAAAATATTTTTACTATATCAATTTTCATTAAATATAAATGAATGTACAATTATTATGAATACAAGTGTGATTTTTATTTTGGTTTGAAATCTATTTTAATCAAAACCCAAGAATTTTGGATAAATGTTATTTTTATTTTACAAGTAAAAATTCACATATTCAGAAAATTATTTAGATAAAAAGAATGTTATTTTTGGATTCATGATGTCAAAATTATCCAACGGTGAATTTTTCCTAATTTTCTGAGACCATTGAATTTTTGGGTAAAAATTAAATACCATTGAAATATATAATGTGTTTTATGACATCATAATGAACTAATAGTGATGTAATAAAATACTATAAACATTATTTCAGGCCAATATATTTTTGAACAATAAAATAAAATGATTTTAGTTTTTTTATTTTACAATGATTTAGTGGACTCTTCAAGACTTATAACACATTTTCACTTTTAAAATTTATTTTCTTGAGAGTGTGACTCACCTCCACATAAGAAAGCCTAATGATTTAAGATGTTTCAAAATTTTCCTTTTAAAATAATGTTTTACACTCCCTTTTGGAAAAAACTGGGGGTAGAAACCATGGATTGGTTTGTTGTTTTGTTTAGTTTCATGTGTGGTGGCCAAAACCTAAATAATAAAGAATTATATTCCTTTTCCTATATAAACCCACCCAAGATCCCACTTCCTCTTCACTCAAAGAATTTGGAGATCGACAAACCTCTACCCTACTCTCTATAGAATCATCCCAGGGCACCCCAATATCTCAAGAATCCTTTCTCAAGCCCCTCATAAGCCTTTGAGATTACACTTTTAAGTAAATTATTTCTTCATTTCTCATTTTTGTCCAAATTTCTTTATGTTGTTATGCCCTCTTATTTTCAATTATAAATTTTGGGGTATGATTTATCACCTCCCTCATACTTCCCTACTTATTGTTTAATGATGGGATACTCTTTTATCTCTCATAAATGCCTCCCATGTACACCTATGCCAAAATTTCGTAAGGAATTTATTCCATTCCCATTTTTTTCCAAATTTCATTTGGTTGTTGTGCCATTATATTATCAATTACAAATGTTGAAGTATGATTTATCACCTCCCCTGTACTTACCTATATATTTTCGAATGATGAGAGATCCTTTTCTATCTCTTTAATGCCTCCCATGGACACTTGTTACCATGTAAAAAATTGTGAAAGAAACTTCTCTCTCCTCATTTACATTCAAGAAATTCTGATGTATTATGAATAAAAAATTCCATTAATTATGTTGGTACATGTATATATATGACCCCCTTACTGTCCATTTCTTGTACATATTACAAGACACCCCTTTATCTCTCATCAACCATTTTTATAAATTCTTATGTCATGCCGTTATGCTGCTGAAATTTAACCATGCTTTTCAAAGCCAAAGTCAGTGTGTCGTGAATACCATGACCATTTATATATCAAGGGTATTCAACTTTATGAATGTTTAATTATTGATTATAGAGCTTCATGTATTAATTCAACATTATTTTATCTTGTAATAAATGATGATCTCTAATGATTCCATGTTCTATGATCCATGTGGCACACTTATGAATGAAAAGAAATGTTTAAGATGGGTGTGACCTGATATCTCTCCAATGCATTGGGTAAATATTAGTTTCATGATACATAAATTTCCATGAGAGTTTACTCATGATAATTCAAGTGTAATGAGGGTTTACTCATCTTCCATGTGAAATGATCATTTTCTCATGTTAATACCTTGTTAAGTGTAGTTGCCACATTTCCATGTTATGAAAATCATGCTATATCATGCCATTATGTTCATGTTTATCTTATGATACATTGATATGACAATTGCATAAAATGTACAATATTCTTCATGTTATTATTTATTTACTCCCTTACTAGTATTTATATCTCACCCTTTTCTTATTCACGTCCTTAGGTTATCCCATGCAATGCAAAGTATGAAGGAATGTGTGTGGCCATGTAAAAGAAGTTTTCAATAAAGATGTGTATTTCATGTTTTAAGTTGTCATGTAATTTTACTAAGCCCCAAATAAACTAGACCTCACAATGTTCTATATTGTATCATGTTAATGTTTTATGTAATAAATTATGTTTAATTGTGTAATAAAATTCAAGGTTGTTATACTTAGTACAATAACCCTGTCATACAATTTACCAGATGGACATGATTCTTTAACCATTTATCCCATTTACCCAAATTTAAATCTTATTTTACTTGGTCCCAACAGACCCCCAAAGCTATATCATAGTGTAAATAAAAACAAAAATTTTGTTTTTACATAAAACACCAAAACTGAATACCCCTTTAAAAATCATTTACATGTTAGCACATCAAAACATTGATCTTTCTCTTTAAAAAACTCAACCATTCCCCATGTCTATAATTTCAATTTACCACTATTTATAAGGGATATTAAATCATTTACACAAAATAGGTACAATAACCTCATTTAAAATAATTACTTGAAATCTATTAAGAAAACATGTTTTTAAATCACCTTGATATCAACTCATCTTTTTAGAAATTACCAAATTTAACAACATCATGTCCATTAATTGATATCTATAGGTGATAAAACCCAAAACAAACCATTTAATTTTTTTTAAATTCCTATTATTCACTTTAATAAGACAATATATGATCTTTTCAACTATCCCCAATAACCATACCCACATACCAAATTACAATTCATAAACCATTCACATTCATAATTACCCCATGTCAATGTTTACCAATTCATTTAACTATCTTAATGGGTTTGTCATACCCCATGGGTAGACCTAGGTTTGGTCTCACATAATCAACACACCAAATACGGTCTATAAATGGTCTCACACCAAAATCTAAATCCTAAATTACACTTCTTTGTGAAAGAATATAAAATAGAGATATGCTGTACATAGGTACAACCAAATACACATATAAAACAATAAGACTGTAAGAAAAGGATTATATACCACCTACCACATGCTCATAGACAACCACCCATCCAAAATAAGCCCTTCTTTTGAAAACTATTATCCTTAAAAACTATGATGCATAACACCCTATAAAAACATGGGTTTTGATATTTGAAATAAAAAGAAATAAAACTATAAGAATCTTCTAGAAACAATGTATGAGACTTACATAAATCTTAAATTCACACCCAATTACAATAAAATTGCATATGAATCCAAGAGGAAACACACCTTAATATAGAGGAGGCTGCTCGGTAATCACCCTAGATATAGGGGTTAAATTAGGGATAAACATGGTAGAGAAACATTTTTGATTAGGAGAGAAATATTTTAAAATCTCACTTCCAATGAGGAAAAAAATAATTCTAGATAGTTTTCCAATATGTCTTCCAACCATGTGGTTCCCACTATCTAAGATGAAACTAAAATACATGGTTTCAATAACCTATCACATTGTTTGAAAACCACATATTGGAAGTCCAAGGGGACTTCAAGCCACACAGTATCCTAGGAAACCATACCTAGTTTCCCTAATATTTCACACCCTTCTGAAGGTTGCATGGTTATAGAGAATAGTTACTACTAACCATGAACCAATCATGAAATCACCACATATTGGCGTCTTTTACCCTTTTACAATGACCTAAACTCCCAAAACACGCTTGATACCTTTCCTACACATTGGGAAACATTCATTAACCAATTTAGGTAGATTTTATCCAAAATTTAAAATAAAACAGAACCCTATAAAACACTAGGATCTTACATTATACCTAGTAACAGAACATGATGACCAATTCAACATGTTTTAAAAAAAATTCATGTTTTGGACAAACCATGCCTTCCACCATGGTGTAGTGAGTATTCTATAGTCATGGTCCACCATAATACTTATAGTTATATAAACCTAAGACCAAGACCATATGTAATAATTTTGGTCCAGTCCATTTCACCTAAATAGTTTCTAGGTTTAAAACAGCTTTCACTACTACATGGTCCGGCACATGGTGTAACTAAAAACATCAGAATCCCTATTTAGGACACCAAGTATCCTTATAAATATCCCAAAACCAAAATTAAACTATAAAAATTCTTAATAAATCACCTTCAATAATTATGGATGTTACAAATTTCGTAACATCTCATCCCCATGATTTATTTCCTTAGGCGTGATCTAACAAATTGGACTATTTAACCAAATATTTTTATTCACACTCCCATGTAACTTCTTTAATAACCATTCCTTGTGATTGAACTCGAACCATAGGAACTATATTTCTTTTTAGAACATTTTTACTTTTTCAACAATAAAAATAGGTCACTCCACATATGATGTATCTTGTTTAAACTAAAATTCCTTATAGATAACCACATTCACATGATCAGGATCCTAATTTTGAATATGAGAAATATTAAACACATCATGAATAGCTTAATATCATGTGGGGAGGTATGACTGATAGTACACTATTTTATATGTTCAATGATCTTGAATAGTCCCATAAACCACTGTGAATATTGTTTCTTCCTCCAAAATTGATGATATAATAACAAAGGGGACTCCCAAAAGAAGACCTGATTTCCCATAATAAACTCTAATAGTAATATCATTTAGATAGAATATTACCATTTCATGATCTAATTTTTAATTACTCTTTTCTTAATCAACATCACTCATTCTAAGGCCTCTTTTACCATACATAAACAAACAACTTAAGTCTCACCTTTATAATGCCAACATAGTAGTGAATGAAATGGATGGAAATAGAGACCTAAAATTGAGACATTTGAATCAAATAATAGAAAATATTATTCAATGTAAACTCCACTAAGTATATATGATCATCCCATTGTCAACTAAAATTAAAAAAAAGGTTTGGTGTATATCCCCTATGGACTAAATTATTATTTTTGAATCCCCTCCAGTCATTGGATGATAGGTTTTACATAGCTTAAAATAAATCTCCACCACCTTCTGCAATCCCATAAAAAACTGTGAATCAAAATGTGTGACTTTTTTTGAAACTAATCTAAATGGATCTCTATGAAGGTATAAAACCTCTCAAACATAGATCTTTCCGAGCTAATCCACTGAATGTGTCTCACAAATCAGCAATAAATGAGACACTTTGTTCGTTTGATCATCTATAACCAATATAATATATCATAATTTTGTGGGCTTAGTAAACTCCATGATGAATTCTATCATCACTTCATCCCACTTTCACACAGGTACTAGAAGTTGCTGAAGTGACCCACATGATGATGATTCTTATATTTTATCCTCTAATTGGTCATGAAATGAGAGAAAATTCCTGTAATATCCCTTTTTATTTTGGCAAACTATAATCATCATCTAATTTTATGATACATATTGGTTTATGTTGGGCGAATTTTCTATTATGAAGTATGAGAGTCAGTCATCAATTATTCTCTCATAGAATAGGGAACCACTACTCTACCCTGAACATTAATCATATCACATTCATCTAGGTTTCATCATAGAATGTATTCATATGAGGAAAATATTTCATACAAAAAAAGATAATATAGATCACAATCATAACTATAATTTACTCACTCTATCAAAGAAGATGTGATTTCCAAGGCTGCAGAAGACACTCCTCCTTAATCCTCAATCATACCCTCCTACAATCTACCCACAAATTCATCAACATCCACTATACTTATGACATTATCTCTTAAGTTCTTATGTATTCCCATTAGTATCATCTATGAAAACATTCCCTTTTCCAAAATAATAATCCATCTTGAACTTTAACATCTACATATACTCTACCCAATTTCTCTGAAGATGATTTAAGTCCCCCTAAGAAAATATAAAACAAAAACTCTTATGGTTTTTATAAATGAAAAATCTATCACCAAAGAGGTGATGCAACAAAAAATTCCATGCATAAACAACAGAGGCAGACTCTCGGACATGATTGGCGTAGATCCACTCATGATGTTGAACCTGTTGAGTATAATAAAAAAACCTAGTCATTTTTCATTATGAAAACTATCAAGAAAACCCTAAAAGAATCATAATACAATCCTTATCAAATTCTGAGTTTAATGAAGATTAGAATTGGAGTTGATGTCAGTCTTTTCCTAAATTAGAGGAATTATTCTTCACACTAATATGTATATTAAAACATTAAACCATTATTGTTATTAGCGGGAATGGGAACTACCAAACTAAAAAAGTATTGAATTAAATTGAAACTTATGGAAGTGATACGGTATTATTCACCGGGTGGTCCCATAAAAATCTATGAAGTTTCACTATTGAAAATTCCAAATGATCATTCAGAATGAATATAACATATCATTTAAGTTAGCAATATAAGATATTCATAGGAAAACCCACTTTTTTCTAAGGGATACATATCCATGGATTCTAACAAAAAAACACATAGTAAACCCCCATTAGAACCACCCTATACCATAGTCAATTCTCTAGTACTAGGATTTCAGTCACAACCATATATACACAAAAAGTGTAGTAGTCTCCAGTTCAGGTAATTAAATTAAGGAAATAATGTACTACATAAGCACAAATCAAAAACTGCAACATGAATTCAATTAATTTAACCATATTCAAAAAAAGAAATAAAATTTTTGTTTTAGAAATTTCGATAGTCACATGACATAATATTGCTGATGAAAAAAGAATAAAACAATAGAAGAAGATGAAGATGGACAAAGACACATCGATTTATGCGGTGCATAAAAAATACCAACATCCATAGAGAGGCAGAATAAATTCTCTTGAAATTGGGAGAAAAATTTATAGGGAGATCAAATTTTTACACATAAAAATAATTCATTAAATGACTTAATAAAGTTAATGAAGTACAGTTCCACCAATCACATAGAAAGTCTACTATTCTATAGTGAAGTCTTGCTGGAAGTGTGCATTGCAATAGGTTTATGTCCACCCAAGACCAAAATGATATAGTGATCAGTGGAATGAAGTCTGTGAAGCTACAGTACCATAATCTCCAATGTCCGAGCTACTACAATAGTCATGCTGTTGTCCATAACGCTACAGTGCCCCCTTGGTGTTACTTGGCCATACATTCTATAGTGGGTCATTGTTTCTACAGTGATTTAAAAATTTGGTTCACATTCTTTTGGCCCATAGAGCCTCAGATTAGGGGCACATTGCCCCATGCTACCACAAATGGTCTAACCACATAGTTAAACCCGTGAGTGTTGCGGCTTGGTGCGCAATATGGGTCACTAGAATTTGGCCCAACATCATCCAAATTGGCTGGGCTACACCCATCCAAAAATTTTGATGTATGAAACTATGTTCTATGTCATGATCCAATAATTCACCCAAAATCTAATAAATCAAAATATCAAAATCAAGTGCGTAACACAAGGAGAATAAATCAATGTTAACAATAATCAACAAGGTCATTAATCCCACTTTCTAAGAAACATGATGTTCTACTGCATAGTGTTTTCCATACACTAACACAATTCCCCTTCACAAGTCAAAACCATCTTATCTATTATCTTTGAAAATATTAAATCAAGTAAAAATAGGGGAAACTATGTGGAAATAGGTGGGTTCTCTGATGTCATTTTTTAACACCTACAATTGAATCACTATGTGCATGCCAGAGTGCCACTTAACCTAATGCACTTCTCCCCATATGCATGAGGATGCTGACTAGTTGCAAAGTCCCAAGAGGAATCATGGGGATACTATTCCCTATGTAACATAAAACCATAATATAATATAATAAAAAACCATAATTCATCAGAAAATAGTACAAGGAGAAGAATATAAAACCATGCTATAACATTATTGTATGCATTAATACAATATAATATATATAAATAAATATCCATATATGTTTTATATCATTGTAGTAAAGTAGAGGGAAAATAAAAAATTAAAATGGGGAACAACATTCAAGATCCATATTTTTAACCAACAATTCCTCTCAATTCCCTAATACCGTTACTCAAATGTAAACCATAGGGTCCTTTCTCTTTACTTGATCCCAAATCTTGAAATCTACATGTGTACTAATATGTCTGTGTACGGTATAAGTATAAAACCAAATAGGCCACCATCAATTAGTCCTGAACATATGTTCACAATATACACAGTGTATGTCATGAAAATAATCAATTTTCAAGTAAATAATTGTTGGTTAGAGTGGATAATAAAGTGGGTGGTGAATTGAGTTCTAATTAAAATTTCTGTTACAAATAAGTTCTATTAAAATCCCCCAATTTAAAAACAAGTTAAACTGTAGTAAATTTATACAGATTAAAAATGTTCAATTAGATTCCTAAAGATTGATTAGTTCTCAGTCAATTTAATCACAGGATTAAACTGGCTTTTGAAGCTGACCTACTAATTCACAACAAGCATAAACACTTGCTAATTTAACTATCAAAGTAACTTTAGAATAGTTTTATATTTCAAAGTAATAAGTAGAGGAATATAAAATATATATGTAGTATATTTTAAACATAAACTAAAAATGCACCGCAAATATAACAAGTGGTTCAGTCTCAAGACGAGACTTAGTCCTCTCAAATTTATATAAATTTGATCCACACCCTGGATTGGGGTTAAAAACAGTTTGAGAAACCGTCCAGGCCACGCATGGACCTCTACCTCATTTCTTTGTCAGAAACAAAACAATGACCAGGCCACATAAGGACCTCTTCCACAGTTGTCGTGGGTAAACAAGAGTAATAAAATTTGGTTTGAGGATTTTGATATCCTCCAGTTTAGTGCAGGACACAGTGTGTGTGTAAGATATAAAGAGTACACCACACTGCTCGAAAGTAAATAAACAAATCACTTAGAGAGAAAAAAATAAGAGTTTAGAAATCTCTAGTGATTAGCAATGCAAATCTGGACTTGTTGGATTCATCATAAATGCTTCTGAGTCCTTCTCTGGTTTTTTTGTTAAAAAACAGAGTGTCATAGTTCATCTTGTATTCCACGAGTGAAAATGACCTCTTTATTTGTCATGTGTTCTTTAGTAGCATTGGATTGCACCCATGATATTTCCTTGAAAGTCTTGCAATCTCTCCTTCTTTATCAAGATTGTTTTTCTTGTTCAGGACAGTGCACTCATGTTTCTTGAGTAGTCGCACATATGTAAGTTCTTCTCGTTGTCTCGTCACACTTGCACACGTGTACTCCAGCTCAATATTCCTTATATTCGACGAGCTCTGGCAGTAGGAATGATTCCCTTTTCATAGGTACGAGATACAGTTTCCTGAAATACCAAAATCTATCATTAATTATCATTAATTGCATTAAAAACATCAAATATGACCGTTAGAAATATTTAAATAATATTGAAAAAATGTTAAGAAATGGTGTCACAGTGATTATTTAAACGGTGTCTTCTTCACGGTATGGTCTTCTCGGTATGTGGTTCACGGTATGTGGTTCACGATATGTAGTTCATAGTATGTGCTTCAAGGTGTCTCCATGTCACGGTGTCTGAGTCACGGTGTGTCCTTCATGGTGTCTGGCTCACGGTGTGTCCTTCATGCTGTCTGGGTCACGATGTGTCGTTCATGGTGTCTGGGTCACGGTGTGTAGCTCACAGTGTCTAGGTCATGGTGTGTAGCTCACGGTTTCTGGGTCAAGGTGGCTCTATACATAGACAAATATCTGTATTTAGACTTAAACAGTAATATGCAGAATATGGATTAAGCTGAACCGTTAGAGAGTAATAGAACTTGAAACATAAATACAAAGGTTTAATAATATCAGTACGATTTGTGATCATGCATAAGACTTGTAAATAATAAAGGGAGTAATGAACATTAATAAGATTTTCTATCCTTAAAACATGATGTGTAGTTATTATTGAGACTGGAGAGCACTAACAAGATGTTCAATTAAGATTGAGATTAATTAATAGTAATAGGATTTGGGATCATTAAAACATGATTGATACATGGGGAGTCCAACAATATCCCCCTTTTTGATGATCACAAATCGAGTATAGTGAAAATATAAATGAAATGCAACATTAAAGAAAAATATCATATGAGAATAACAGAATTAGAGAATAACAGATTCGATAATCACATATCTCATTATATTACTAAGACTTGTAGGTTTTCTCCCCCTTTTGGGATTATCAAAAAGTAGAGTGAAATGAGGGAAACACTGCATTTGTCATTTAGAAGGTTCAGAATAAAACATACAGGATAAATACAAATAGTAAACAACAAAAGAGATCCCATCAAAAATGAAAAACAGTCCTTGGACTCTTCAGGGAGCGGCCTTTTCCTTGCCTTTATCAGCAAGAGTTGGTGCGGATATAGAAGGAGGCATAGATGTGGTAGAAAAAACTGGTAAGGGTAGCCCGTCAAAAATGGATAGAACCAAAGTAAGAGCAGTAGAAGATATGGGATGTGGTTGGTCAAGAATGATTGGACGGATCTGAGAAAGAGCTTGGCTGACTGACATGACAGTTGAGGCGAGGTCAGGTAGACCATGTCTAAGGGGTGCAGCAATTGGAGCAAAAATAGCAGTACTCTGCACATGAAGATATGGATTCAAGAGATTGATGAAATCAGTAATGATTTCTCCACCATATTGCATAGCATTTTCAAAATCGTCCTTATTCTCCATGAAAATATCCAACAGTCTGGTGAACTCTATAAGCTTCTGAACATGAGCTTTAAAAGCTTGATTTATAGGAGGGATTTTTAGGTTTTCCAAAAGATACTTATAGTGATTTGTCATGTCACTTTTGGAGAAAATCCAGGTGAGATAAAAATCTATTTTCTTTGTGATCTCATGTTGAGCATAATTGGCTATCTTATAATGGATCTGAAGAAGATCAAGTGCTCTATCACTATTCTTCATAACTTTAGCCAGAGGAGACTGATCTAAACCACTGAAAACATTCTGAATTTCTTCCTTGATTATAGATCTAAACACAGAAGCATCCAAAGAAGGTGTGGAGGTTTGACCAGGGAAAGGAGAATCTTTGACAGCTTTGGTTAGAACATTGAGATGTTTTAACACTTTCTACAGACATCCAGTGTATTCATCTGTGAGCTTATTCAAATTTTCTACAAGATCCCTCATGCGTTGCAGCATTTTTGTGTGTCTTTTTCCAATATTATCATCAAAAGATATCATGTAGGGGCGCACTTGAGACACAATCTCTCTAGAAAGGGTGGAATCAGTTGGTTCAAGAGAAGAAGAAACAGGTGCAGGGGTAGAAACAGGAGCATGCACAGGATTTGATCTTGAAGATAGTTTTTTTGCAGGTTTTCCACCAAACCATTCAACATTGCAACATCAACACTAAGCAACCTACTTTCAACTATGACTTCTTGAATTTCTCCGATCATCCTTGGTTGAATATGAAAAATAATGTTTTCCAGCAGAATTGAGGCATCTTTTTGACTTAACTGAGTCACAGGACGAGGTTGAGTGGATAAAATATTCTTAACACCAGCTAAAAGAGTCTCTCAAAAAACTTTCATATCATCTTTAGTTACAAAAAAGTGTTTCTAGGGTAAGAGTGTAGGTAAATATAGTGGAGCATGTTCTGGTTGCGATTCAGAGTCATCTTCAGACTCAGATTCTGATTCAGATAGAGTTTGGGGCTCTGGTTCTGGTTCTGGATGAGCTACAGACTTCAGTTGAAACACAAAAGAGAGATCCATTCTAGTTGTAGTCACTTTCTATGACTCATTCACATCATAAAATCTTGGGAAAACATATCAAGTGTAAATAGAATATGTGAAAATAGGTTGAGAAGCTTCAGCAGATCTAGCTTCTATAATCTCAAGGTTTTTAGGTTCCTCCCCCTCAAAAAGTGCTTCCATTTCAGATTCTTGAGGCTGAGAAATTGGGTCATGATCCACATGATCATCTCTAATCTCTTCAGAAAATTATTGCCTTTCTATCTGAAAGGAAATTTCCATCCTCTCTTCAATAGAGGGTATATACTCAGGAACCGATTAGTCCACTGATTGTGCTTTTAGCCTTGGTTATTTTTCAACAGGGAGATCCTCTTCAACAGGATCTGTCTTTACCATTTCTTTCTCCTCAAAATCAGGAAAAACCAATTATCTTGCATCCATAGGATGAGTTTCTGGATTGACACCCTCACTAGAAGCATGAGCTTCCTCTTCTCTAAAACCAACATCAAATTCCTCTTTTGAAGGCAATTCAGCAGGATCAATAGCAGGGAAAACAGTCCATTCTTTTTCAACAGGAGTTGCTTCTATTGGAGGTATTTCAGCTTCTTCTCTAAGTGGTACATCAGATGCCACTTCCTCTTCTTCTTCTTCCGAATACTCAGCCACTTCATCTGGTTCCAAACCAGGATCAGAAACATTCTTTGGCCTTCTTGGATAATCAAAAACATTATACTTCTTATACAATTGATCATTATCCTCAACCCATTTCTTCTTCCACGGGTTCCAGTTAATTTTCATTCTTCGACTGATGGGCTTGGATAGGAAGAACTCAAAATCCTCTAGAATCTCTTCATTCAGTCCAACAACTCCTTTTACATCTAGCATGGCTGAAATCATCCTTAAGTAAAACAAGGAGGTGGATTTGGAAGTGACTTTAATCAGATCACATATATGGTTAATGACATACTTGCAAAGATTGATCTTATGGACATTATTCAATAGGTTAATCAGGAACACATCATGATAATTCATCACAGCAAAATATCCTTTTCATGGACTAATCGAATTTTGAACAAACTTGAATAGTATTCTAGTTTCTCCATCCAGCTCTGCAACTATATCCCTTCACTTTGTGCCATTACCACTTATGGTTTCCAAGGCCTTTTCCAGATCGAATATGTCAGATGATGGAGGAGGGTCTCTCTGGTATTCATCACAGATTCTTTCATGAGGAATCCTTAGGCATGCGGCCCATATTCGTGAAGTGAAAGAACATTCTTGACCCTCGATCCAGCTGGTCTCCATCAAACTTTCTCTAGCATCAAAAGAAATATTTACAAATTGGTAAAACTGAGATACCAACCTCGGATAAATCGCGCTATCTTTTCTAGAGAACCATTCGAACCATCTTTGTTCTCTTATAATTTTCAAAACCAAGGACTTACTAGACAGTATCCACTCAGGGAAAATCTCTTTTTCAGGAACTACTGTACGGTTTAAAAGGTTTGGCTTCAGGGGTCCTTCAGGTGTTATCCTCCGTATCCTCTTCTGTTTCTTAGAGTGGTGCTTCTCAGATGGGGGTGAAGATGGACGCTTCATCTTTGGAATCCACTGAAGGTTCAGGAACGAGATAAGAAGAGGTTTTCAAGGTAAAGAGGGTTTGAGAGAGAGAGAGAAGGAGAGAATTCGGGTGAGAGATCGAGTGAAACCTTTATGTTTTATCATTTGAAAATGTCAAACATTATAAAAAAACGCGAGAAATCAAATAGCGGGGAAATAAAAATTACATCAATACAGGTTAAGATAAGATTATAAATAATATTCACGGTGAGACCATGAGTAGGCATTACGGTGTGATTAAAAACAGTTATCACGGTGAGACAATGACCATTCTGTGCAGTCACGGTGAGACAGTTAGGTGACAGACCATGAGCACAAGGTGTTAATGGTGAGACCGTAATCATGAAACAGTAACTGTAAAACACTGAGTATGAAAACGTAAAGTAAAATTTAGTAAAGTATTAAGCATTAAGATCAATAAGATATCTATTTATGATTAATCATGCCAAGATCATGTATGATGTAGTCTAATCCTTCATAATTTAATGGTTTAGTGAATATATCAGTAAGTTGATATTCAGTACCAATGAATTCCAAAGTGATATCACCTTTTTGATAATGATCCCTCAAAAAGTGATGTCTTACATCCATATGCTTTGTCCTAGAATGTGAGACAGGATTCTTAGAAATGTTAATAGCACTTGTGCTGTCACAATTTATTGGGACATGTCTGAATTGATATCCATAGTCTAGTAATGTGTCTTTCATCCAAAATATTTGTGCACAACAACTTCCAGTAGCTATGTATTCAGCTTCTGCAGTAGATAATGCAATAGAATTTTGTTTCTTATTACACCATGATACTAGTTACTTGTCAAGAAGGTGACACGTTCCATATGTTCTTTTTCTATCTAACTTACATCCAGAAAAATCAGTATCAGAATAACTAACTAATTCAAATGATTGTCCTTTGGGATAGAACAGTCCTAGATTGGGAGTAAGCTTGAGGTATTTGAAAATTCTCTACACAAAATTTATATGTGACTCTTTAAGGTTTGCTTGAAAATGAGCACACATACACACCGTAAACATAATATCAGGATGACTAGCAGTCAAGTAGAGTAGAATTCCAAACATTCATCTATAAGTGGTTTGATGAACAGATTTACCATCTTCATCAAGATCCAACTTATAGGTGGTACTCATCAGAGTGTCACTACTTTTTGTGCTATCCAGTAGAAAACATTTTTAAATATATCTAGTATATTTACTTTGATTTAAAATAATTCCATCAACATTTTGAATGATTTGAAATCCAAGGAAAAAATTTGAGTTCTCCCATTTAACTCATTTCAAATTCGTTTTGCATCATTTTAGAAAAATCAGTACATAATGTAGTTTTTTAAGATCCAAAAATAATACCATTTACATAAAGTTTTACAACTAAAACATCATTATAAATACTTTTTATAAAAAGAGTAGGATCAGCTATACCTTTTGTAAAACCTTTGGAAATTAGAAAATTACTCAATCTATCATACCAAGCTCATGGAACTTGTTTTAAACCATATAAATCCTTTGATAATTTGAAAATATGATTTGGAAAATGAGGGTTTGTGAATCTAGGTGGTTGTTCAACAAAAATATCCTCAGCAATATATCCATTTAAGAAAGCAATCTTAATATCCATTTGATATAGTTTGAAATTTAGATGTGCAGCATAAGAAAGTAAAATCTTAATGGCTTCTAATCTGGCTACTGGAGAAAAAGTCTCCTCATAGTCAATTCCTTCCTCTTGACTATAGCCTTGTGCAACTATCCTAGCTTTGTTTCTAACTATGTTTCCAGATTTATCTACTTTATTTCAAAACACCCATTTAGTGCCTATGGTGAAAGTGTCCTTAGGTCATTCAACAAGTTTCCAAACTTTATTTCTTTAAAATTGATTAAGTTTTTATTTCATAGAAATTACCCATAATTCATCATTAATAGCATAATCAATGTTTTTAGGTTCATGTTGTGACAAGAAGGCTTGATGTTCAACCTGATTTCTAATCGAAGCTCTAGTCAGTGTGCCTCTATCCAGATTTCCTACAACAGCATCTAAAGGATGATTCTTTAGAATCCTAGTTGATCTAGTAAAGGTAGGGCTAGAAATTTCAGGATCTTCTCTAGGTTCAGTTTCATTAGGAGTAGATATTGGAATATGTCCAGAACTGGATGTTTTTATAGCAGGTTCTTTGGATTTTTCATTATGGTCCAGAACAGTCAAATCTTATTCAAGATTTTCAAGAGAAGTTTTAGGCTCATGTGGATCAGTTTCATCAAACTTGATGTGAAAATATTCTTCAACACATTTGGTTCTTTTATTATGGACTCTATAGTCTTTTCATGTTATATATTATCCTAAAAAGATTCATTCATCACTCTTAGAAGAAAACTTATCAAGATTATCTTTTGTATTAAGAATAAAAACATTACATCCAAAGACTCTATAGTAATTGACTTTAGGTTTTCTATTGTTCCACAGTTCGTAAGGGGTCTTCTTAAGAATAGTTCTAACTAAGACTCTATTAATGATATAATAAGTTGTACTCACAACTTCTTCCCAAAAGTAAATAGGCAGGTCATATTAATTAAGCATGGTTCTTGAAATTTCTTGCAGAGTTCTATTTCTTCTTTCTACTACACCATTCTACTGAGGTGTCCTAGGAGCAGAAAAGTTATGACTATAGCCATTGTATGAGCTATAAGATTCAAAGTCTTTATTCTAAAACTCATGGCCATGATAACTTCTTAGAGTTTTAATCTTAAGTCCACTAAGGTTTTCTACATACTTGGAGTATTTAACAAAATAAGAACAAGATTCACTTTAGTGGGCTAAGAAGTATACCCAAGTATATCTAGAAAAGTCATCTACTAAGACATAGACATAGTGCTTCCCATTTAATCTAGAAACTCTAGATGGTCCAAACAAATCCATGTGAACCAACTCGAGAGGTTGAGAACTTGAAACATCTTTCTTTGATTTGAAAGAGATTTTTTGTTTCTTTCCCTTTTGACAGGGATTACAAACTTTGTCATTTGGAAAATCAAGTTTGGGTAACTCTCTAAATACGTTTTTTCTAGTTAATTTCCTAATTGAGTGTATATTGTAGTGTCCCAATCTTCTATGCCATAACCAGGACTCTTTATGAAAATCATTTAGGCAGGTAACATTTTGTTTAGCTAAGGAACTTAAATCAATAGCATAAACATTTTCATTCCTTAAAGCAGAGAATACTAAAACATTTTTATAATTAAAAACATTAGAAGAATAATTTTCAAACATGACACTAAAGCCATCATCTCACAATTGAGAAATACTTAACAGATTATATTTTAGTCCATCAACAAATAAAACTTTAGAAATTAAAACTAAATTAGTGTTACCAATTTGGCCTAGACCGATGATATTTCCTTTAGAATTATCACCAAAGGTGACATAGCCTCCATCAACCATTATTAGACTTTTGAAGAATGAGTAATCCCCAGACATATTTCTTGAACATCCACTGTCCAAATACCATGTCTTCTTGTGGGAACTCTTCAAACAGATATCCTATAAAATAGTTTTAGATAGAATATGATTTTGGTTCCCAGATTCTCTTGGGTCCAGATAGGTTAGCAATCAATCATTTTGGTACCCAAATTTGTCTTATGGGTTTCATATAATTTACATAATCAAAAGATTTTGAGAGATAAAATATATTTGATCTACAATTATTTGAATAACTAGTTGAATCATATGAATGTCCAGAACTAGAACTACCAGTATTTTGTCCAGATTTAGGAATAAATATATTCTTAGAAATCTGTCTCTGTCCAGGTTTGTAGATATTCCTGTAGTGTATTTAGGTTCCACTTGATTTCCTAGAATTTTAGTTAGTGTGTCATTTCCATTTGTGAACTTCTCTATGTCTTTTCTAAGTTGCTCATTAGACATTTTCAGTTCAATGTTTTCCATTAACAGTTGAACATTTTTCTCTTTTTCAATAGTAAGTTTGGTTTCAACAGTTGTAGTGAGAACATGTTGTTTCTTCAATGATTTTGTATTTATACTTAAGTTCATTGCATGTCTATTCCATCATATTACAGTATTCAAATAATTCCTCACTAGTCATGTTTTCAGAATCAGAATCAGATTCTACATCATCTCTAGAATAATAATAATTTAAAACAGGAGTATCTAAGGTTACCTCAAATGTTTTGTTCATGAAACTCATGTTGGCACGATTTCTTTCAGAATTAGACATTTCAAATTCACTTGTGCTGTCTTCAGAAGCACTCCAAGTGGACTTCATGGATTTCTTGTACTTATTGTCCTTATAGTCGTGTTTCTTTTTGAACTTCAGTTTTGGAAAGACTGCTTTTATATGTCCTTTTCTTTTTCACTAATAGAAAACAGCTTCATCACTTCTATCTGGCTTTTTCCAGTCCTTATCCCAATTTCCCTTATTGTCATACTTTCCCTTGTAATTTTATTTTCTGAAAAATTTCTTCTTCCTATAAAATTTCTTAAACCTTCTTGCTATATGATCCATTTCATCATCACTATCAGAGTATGAACATTCACTTGTTCAACTGTAAGTTTGTATTTGAGATTTTTCTTTGTCCTTGCTCTTTGAAGCAGTAGTCTTGAAAGCCACTGATTTCCTTTTTAGTTCATTATCTTCCTATTTATTCACCTTGAGTTCTTCATCATACATCTTAATATTACCAATGAGTTATTTGACAGGTAGAGCAGTATTGTCACATGACTCTCTTATTGAAATAGATGTGCCTCTCCATCGATCTAGAAAACATCTCAGTATCCTCATAATTTGTCCCTTGGTTGGAACAACCTTTCAAAGTGAATTCATTGTATTGACTATCTCATTGAACCTCAGATATATATCAGAAATAGGTTCATCATTCTTCATTTTAAAATTGTCATATTTAATATTATATGTATTCAATCTCATTTCTTTAACATTGGTTGTTCCTTCATGATAAACAGTTAAATTATCCCAAATTTCAAAAGCAGTTTTACAAGCAGATATTCTGTTAAATTCCTCATCTCCTAGATCACAGTACATGGCATTCATGGCTTTACAATTATTATTGTAACCAGTATTTTTAGGTTCATCCCAAGTTGTTCTTTTAGTTTTCGGAATTTTATATTGAGACTCTGTAGCATACCAAATATCAAAACACATACTCTCTAAATGAATTTTCATTTTATGTTTCCACTGAGCATAGATTGTAACATTGAAGAAATGTGGCATGTTAGTAGTAGCACCCTCTAGTCTATTATCCATAGCTAGATTTTAGAAATTAAAATTTAAAGAAATAAAATTTAGAACTAATAGAAATTTAACATCTTTAAAGATGCAACTAAAATCAAAGTTGAAAAGAAGAGTATTTCAAAAATCATTAAAAAACAAATCCTCTGATAGCAAATGTTGGTCGGAGTGGATACTCAAGAGGGGGTGAATTTAGTTCCAATTAAAATTTCTGTTACAAATAAGTTCTATGAAAATCACCCAATTTAAATACAAGTTAAACTGTAGTGAATTTATATAGATTTCAAGTGTTCAATTAGCTTCTTAAATATTGATTAGTTCTCAGTCAATTTAATCACAGGATTAAACTGGATTTTGAAGATGACCTTCTGATTCACAACAAGCATAAACACTTTCTAATTTAACTATCAAAGTAATTTTAAAATAGTTTTATATTTCAACGTAATAAGCAGTAGAATATAAAATATATATGTAGTATATTTTAAACTTAAACTAAAAATACATAGCAGACATAACAAGAGGTTCAGTGTCAAGCCGAGACATAGTCCTCTCAAATTTATATAAATTTGATCCACACCCTGGATCGGGGTTAACAACAGTTTGAAAAACTGTCTAGGCCAGGCATGGACCTCTACCACAGTTCTTTGTGGGAAACAAAACAAAGACTAGGCCACACAAGGACCACTTCCACAGTTGTCATGGGTAAACAAGAGTATGAAAATTTTCTTTGAGGATTTTGATATCCTCCAGTTCAGTTCAGGAGACAGTGTGTGTTTAAAATATACAGATTACACCACAACGCTCAAAAGTAAATAAACAAGTCACTTAGAGAGAACAGATAATAGTTTAGAAAGCTATAGTGATTAGCAATGCAGCTCTGGACTCGTTGGATTCAACAAAAATGCTTCTGAGTCTTTCTCAGGTTTTTCTGTTAAAAAACAGAGTGTCGTAGTTCTGCTTGTATTCCACGAGTGAAAATGATCTCTTGATTCATCGCGTGTTCTTCAGTAGCATTGGATTGCAGTCATGAGAGTTCTTTGAAAGTCTTGAAATCTCTCCTTCTTGCTCAGAATTTTTTTTCTTGTTCAGGATATTGCACTCAGGTTTCTTGAGTTGTCACGCGTATGTAAGTTCTTCTAGTTGTCTCGTCACACTTGCACACTTTTACTCCAGCTCAATCTTCCTTATATTCCATGATCTCTAGTAGTAGGAATGATTCAATTTTCATAGGTACGAGATATGGTTTCCTGAAATACAAACAACTATCATTAATTATCCTTAATTTCATTCTAAACATCAAATATGACCATTAGCAATATTTAAATAATATTGACAAAAAGTTAAGAAACAGTGTCACAATGATTATTTAAACGGTGTCTTCTTCACGATATCTTCTTCATTGTATGTGGTTCATGGTATGTGGTTCACAGAATGTAGTTCACGGTGTCTCCATGTCACGGTGTCTAGCACACAGTGTCTGAGTCATGGTGTGTCCTTCACTGTGTCTGGATCAATGTGTGTCCTTCACGGTGTCTAGGTCACAGTGTGTCCTTCACAGTGTCTGGGTCACGGTGTATAGCTCACGGTGGCTGGGTCACGGTGTGTAGCTCACGGTGTTTGGGTCATGGTGGCTCTATACTTAGACAAATATTTGTATTTAGACGTAAACAGTAATATGTAGAATATGGATTAAGCTTAACCATTAGAGAGTAAGAGAATGTTAAACATAAATACAAAGGTTTGATAATATCAATACAAATTGTGATCATGCATAATACTTGTAAATGATAAACAGATGAATGAACAGTAATAATATTTTCTATCATTAAAACATGATGTGTAGTTATTATTGAGATTGGAGAGCACTAAAAAGATGTTCAATTAAGATTGATATTAATTAATAGTAATAGTATTTGTGATCATTAAAACATGATTGATACATGAGGAGTCCAACAATAATATGTATTCATGTGTGTGAACTCATACATCAAGTCCTTGAATATCCACTTTACCTTTTTGACACCATGTTTGAGGGAATATCATATGTTGGCCTAATGTACACTACCCACCAATCATTTATGTAAGTACTCAACCATAGTTTCCTAGAGTTGGTGCCTAATTTTATTTCATTTTCATATAAAGAAGGAATAATAATCCTGAGGGACTAAGTAATTTAGTGTATTTGAAAAAAAGATACATACATAAGTTAAACATTACAACTTGAAATGAAATACAACATATAAGTATTGTTGTGAACATCCATAACTATAATTTTATCTTTGCAGGTCAATAATAATAAACTTCCACATGTCCTGAGAAAATGAAACATAAGAAAGGTGTGAGATAAAACACTCATTAAGAGTATGTAATACAATATAAAATAACATAGACATTAGGCATGGTGAATAACTAAAAGCACATGCCTTTAATAACAAACTAGAACACATTATGGTAGGAATAAGAGATGAATAAATAATTCCATAATAAAACATAATCATGGGTATTCTACTAGTTGAATAACCACATGAACTATTAATACTATTTTCATAATTAGGGAATTCATAATGTGGGAAATTATAACCATATCATCAAGGCCACATTCCAAGACCATAAATATCCATTTTTTCAAGCCCTCATGCAAAGAAAATAGTTTGTCTCATGAGACCTACCGATACATCGAGGGGATATATAGGTTCCTTCACAAAACTTACTAAGTCCAATTAATTCCTCATATGAAGTAGGTTAATCATTAAAAAAATATATATTCATCTTGAATCTAATATATGAAATGTAAATAACATTCCCTGTAAAATAAGCATAAACAATAACCATTTGGAGTAAATTAGTGAATGTTTTTATGATAGAACATCCTCAATAAAAATAATAATAAACCATTAAATTAAATATGGTATATGATATAATAAAATAATAATCTTAAAAATACATAAGAATCAATATGAGTGTTGAAGTAGATGAAGATACTCTTATAAAATCATCAAGTAATTATTGAGATAAATACTCCTTTACTTTGAAAAGAAGAGTTCTCTTTTGGAAAAAATATTTATATAGAACCATAATTGATGTAAGATATTAATTTCATAATAAAATGATAGATTTTATAAAGATAATAATTTAAAAAATAGATTATGGAGTTCATTTTAAAATTGGTAAGAGTTTGTGAAATTCCCTTGAATCGGGCTTGTATTACGGGAAAAATTATTAAAATATCATTATAAAATGTATAAATATCAATAAATGAAGGTAGAAATATAGTTGGTAAAAATATATAGACATTATCTCCAAATATATGAGGATTAAATATAAATAAATAAAAAATTAATGTGGTAAGTAGAGAATAAGAGTAACACGAATGAAAGTGGAGGTTCAGTAGAAAACCCTTACCTTATGTCCGTTGGTGTTCCACACATGATCTTAAGGACCTGAATAATCAAATTTAGGCTCATAAATTGATGACTAAAGAACCTCATCTACATTTATTATATTTTTCACATCTTTATTAGGTTCATTCATGGCCTTTTATGGGTTAAGAGATCCAATTTCATTGTTTGGGAGTGTTTTCTTCATTGATTTTCATAATCGTTTTACTTATATTCATGTATGGATAAGAATTTTGAATGAAAATGTTTGTCCATAATAGAAGTTTAATGTTTTAGTGAAAAAAAAAAATATTATATAGTTATAAAACTCTTTTGGTTTTTGTGAGTGAAGATGAATCATTATATAAAGCTTTAATGACAATTGTTTGGGTTAATTGGTGGTTCTTGATCACAATGAACTTTTTTTGATTTATAAATTAATATAATGTGTACAAAAGGATTACAAAACATTAAATACATATATTATAGTCTGGTTCAACCATAAAAATGGTTTCATGGCAAGAATTTAGGAATTTAATAGAAATTGAAAACCCATCATTCTTGAAGTGATCTCCCGTTAGAGCCTCTTTAGGGGAGACATTTTAGTCTTTCTATGAGACCAAGGTCTGTTGGATGTGGGAGATGATATTGGGAGGTTATTTTAGTAGAATTTAGAAAATTAATAAGGATTTATAGGTGTAAAGAGAAGAGGGAGTGGGGGGGGGGGGGGGGTTATAGTGGAAGAGAGGAGGATTTTCCCATTATTTTAATATTTATTTTATTATTTCATTCCAGACAACCAATAGTGTTTATTCAAGTGACCCATAATAGAAATAAGTCCACATGAGTTAGAACCTAGTGGGATTACAACATCCTTAGATCACATATTACCCAATAAATGATGTATTTATCATTTATCGTAAATTATCATATTTTACTATTCACCCAAAATATCAATATTTTAGAAAAATCCAAAATATATACCCCAACCATTTCTCGATGTAAGTAATTCAATAAGGGAATTCATTTTTGAAAATTATTTTTGAAATATTTTTATTTTTATTTTTAATTAAAATATTAATTTATTCTGAAAAACATCTTTAAAACTACTGCTTACTTTATAACAAATTGAAAAATTAATAAAGGTCCCATAATATTATCTTAGTACCCTAAGACAATAAATTAAAAATTTATTATTAAATTTTATTAAAATACATATCCATTTTAAATTATTAAATTATTCTGAAAATTGTAATTAATGTATCTATGACATATAAAAACACCAATACTTATACTATGATCATTTTTTCACCTATAAGATGTCTAAATTGTATTTATAAACTCAAGGGTGAAGTATCTAGTTTTTTTCCAAATTACTATTCAATACTATTCATAAGTGTTACATTACTATTCAAAAGGTTATGTTTATATTTTATAAGGATATGTTACTAGTCCAAAAAATATTAAGTTTGTCTAATCAGAATCTAAATATCTTACTGAACACAACTGTGTATGTATGTTTTTCAAAATCCAAATCACAAAGGTGGAAATATTATGTATACCAGCTAGGTTATAACAAAGTGGTTCTTTGTAGATACTAACAGTTTCATGTATTCAATTTTAATTTTATCTTAAAAATCACGGGGTGTTACATTATCCCCTCCGTAAGAAAAATTCATCCTCAAAATTACTAGAATTTTATATCACAAAGATATATGGGTAGTTCTTCATCATAATCTCCCTAGGATCCCATATTGCCTCTCCGATTTTATGATTTTTTAAAAGTATCTTTACCAGTAAATTATTCTAATTCCTCAATACTTGTTCTCTATTTTCTAGAATCAACATAGGTTTTTCATAGTATGATAGGTCAGATTCTAATTTTATACCTTCAGAAGTGGGGAAATGCATTGGGTATGGAATGTACTTTTTTCCGACGCTTTCGCCGGGGCGCGCGCATCCGTCCGTCCGCGGAGGAGGACGCACAGCTTTGTTGCCCCGCACTCCCGCTTTCCAAAGGCGGGCGGCATTCGTTCCTTGTTCAGGTACGCCTGCTCCTTGATCGAAACGGGATGATGGGATGTCGGTTCTTACCTCTGTGGATTCCTCCTCGGAGCTCATTACCTAGTCCGGGTCTCCCCATAGATTTCATACGTAGTTCGTGAAACTCTTCCCAGTTCCATGTTTCCATGGACGCCGGTTAATTACACTGCTTCTGTCAGGACATTCCAAAGGGTCCGGTCAGGGCAGCAACCTTCAGTCAGGGGAGTAGCCACGTTGAGGCATCAGTAGCGTGTCCGGATGCTGGGGAACCTAGCATGTCTGTCGGTTGTCCCTGGTCACAGGGCTTCTCGAGGGGGTGGAAGCCCGAGGCATCCCACATCGAGCGCGGTGAATTATATGTCATAGACACATATCTGAGGTTTTCCTCAGCTTTCCGTGCTTAACACAGGGTACGCCACGAGTTTAACGTCCAGCGGAGACGGATCAACCCAACCATAACATTGGCTAGAATAGATCGAATTGAGGGATTTCCCTTGAAGGGATGCCGATACCGGGCTAGCCCATGGGCGGCTGTGAAGAGGAGCATACTGACATGGTCTCACCGAGATATGACGGTCCGAGCGAGAATCGGGGTGAGTGATAGGTGGGTGAATGGAGTGGAGGGGGAGTGAAATGGGACCATCGCAGGGGCGACAATGAGGTTGGTCTTGATCCTTGAAGAGGCTTCCTACGTATCCCCATGGCAGGGAATCAAAGTCCGTGTAGTTCGGGATGGTGCCGGTAAACCGACATGAAGGTGGACCTTGGCCCGATGAATGTCGTCAGCGAACCAACGTGAAGGTGGACCTTGGTCCGATGGGCATCGTCAGCGTGCCGACGTGAAGGTGGACCTTGGTCCGATGAGGGATGGTCTTGAACCTCGGGGAGGCTTCCTACGTACCATGCCTTGACATGGATCAAAGACCTCATAGTTCAAAGGGGTTCATCGGTGAACCGACGTGAAAGTAGACCCGTGGGTCCTCTAGTGGTGGGCTTGAACCTCGGGAAGGTTTCCTACGTACCATGCCTTGACATGGATCAAAGTCCTCGTAGTTCAAGGTTGATGGAATACAGTTTAACGTCATGCAGGACGACAGTGAACCCTGACGTGAATAAACGATGGGCGGTGGGTGTCGGTGAACCGACGTAAATGAGGGACCTTGGTCCAATGGGAGATGGGCTTGAACCTCTGGGAGGATTCCTACGTACAATGCCTTGACACAGATCAAAGTCCTCGTAGTTAAGATTGAAAATGGGGACTTGGAACACCGACAAGGAGACGGTCTGGGCCAATGATTGTTGGACTTGAACCTCAGGGAGGCTTCCTACGTACCATTCCTTGACATGGATCAAAGTCCTCGTAGTTCATATTGGGGAATACAGTTTAACATCATGCGGGATGGGGGTTAACCGACGTGAATAAGGACGTAACGACTGGATGGTGGGTTGACTTGAACCTCAGGAAGGCTTCCTACGTACCATGCCTTGACATGGATCAAAGACCTCATAGTTCATATGGGGGCTTTTTCGGCGAACCAATATGAAGGTGGAACTTTTTCCTATGAGTGGTGGGCTTGAACCTGTGGAAGGCTTCCTACGTACCATGCATTGACATGGATCAATGTCCTCGTAGTTCGGGATGGATGAGTCACAACAGCTTGCCGTCAGACAGGGATGCAGTTTAAAGTCATGCTGGATGAAGGTGGGACCCGACGTGAAGAAATGATGGGTAGGCTTGAACCTCAGGGAGGCTTCCTATGTACCATGACTTGACATGGATCAAAGACCTCATAGTTCAAATGGGTGTGCAGTTTAATGTCATACGGGACAAGGGGGGCATACAGTTTAACGTCATGCTGGACGAGGGCGAAACTCGACGTGAATGAACGACCGAGCAATGTGGCTTGAACCTCATAGAGGCTTCCTACGTACCATGCCTTGACATGGATCAAAGTCCTCGTAGTTCGCTATGGGTGGAGGTTAGGGTCGGCGCTCACTCTAAGCCCACGTGAGTCATGGTGGGTGTGAGAAACAAGAGGTTGCAAGGACCTGACGATCACGTCGCAAAGGATGCGTCCGTGAGAAGCGAAGAGGGGCTTACCCGTTAGGCGGCCCATGGTGCTGGGACATACTCCAGGATGGAGGCCCAGGCTGAGACAAAGTGCAGGGGTCACAGTTTAACGTCATGTGTTGAGGACGTGGTGCTTGGCAGTTTAACGTCCTGCAGCTCGGACGAGGTGGGTTCACTCCACACCCCTAGGACTTACATAACCGGTACCCTCTGGTCCTTGGGGAAGGGAAGGTACAAGTAAGGCCATGGTCAAGGGGGTTGTGGAATGAACCATCGAAGGGTCCACGTTAGCGTGGCTATGCGGAGAAGCAATAGCCGTTAGCGTGCCTATGCGAAGAAGCATTAGGCAAAGCAACGCCACAGGTGGTGTTGTCCATGGGACTTTGAAATCACATCGTGCAAACCTGGAGGGTCGCACGGGAAGAGGAATCGCTAAGCAGAGGAGTGTGCTTCACGAAGTGGAGTGCCTTGGCCTTGGAATGGGACATAGGTGTGGGGGGAAGGTGCTTCGTGAAGTGGAACAGTGTTCGCGGAGCACTGCCTCGCGAAGAAGGGGTGTCTCGCGAAGCAGGGTCCTGCGAAGTAGTGTGCTTCACGATGTGTAGCGATCCTGCCTTAGCATAGGGATCACTAGTATGGGTTGGGTGTTTTGAGAAGCATAAGTGCTCCGCGGCTGCCCGGGTTCCCTTGGGAATCCCCTTCCTTCGCGAATGCCCTTGAGCTTCGCGAAGGGCATCCCTCTCGAAAGAGGGGCTCAAAACAAGACAAAGTAGAGGCGTCTCGCGAAGTAGAAATACCTCGCGGAGCTCATGATTCCAGGGGCAAAGAGTGCTTCGCGATTCGGGAGAGGAGAAGCTGAAAGGTTGAATTGTCCGTCTTTGGGACTCAGGGGGAGTCTAGTATTTATAGGGAAGGGGCGCCGCGAAGCAGAACTCACGTGCCGCCTCCGGTGCTTCGTGGCGCGCTCGCGAACGTCAACGTCGTCCACGGAGGGCACCACCTCTGGAGCTTCGCGGCAGGCTTGCGAACGTCAAATGCATTCGCGGAGGATTACCGCCTCTGGAGCTTCGCGGCGGGCTCACTAACGTCAAATGCGTTCGCGGAGGATTACCGCCTCTGGAGCATCGCAAGACCGCACTGCCCGCGGTGCTTGGCGGCGGTGCTTCACGGCGGTGCTTTGCGGCGCTGCTTCGCGAGGCAGCCTGCTAGCCTTCTTTTTCGTCCATCCCTTTCTTGAAATATTTTGGCACCAACAAATTCCCCCCTCAGACTTGGATCCGCAGAGGGCGAAGGGTCGAAGTCTGAGGGAAAATCACCAAAATTGTCGGTGGTTCGCGATGCCGCTACGCCAAGGGGTCCCGCGGTGCTGACCGGGGCCACGGATCCGGGCGCGCCACGATGCTCCCCGCGAATGAGGCACGCCGTGATGCTCCAGGGTTGCCGCCTATAAATAGGGGGTCAACCTCTTTTGTCTTCACGTGCCTTCCTTGTCTCTTTGTGCTCTCGACTTCGCGAAGCTCCGCGTACTCCGCGACAGCCCTCCGCGAATCGAGCTTCGCGGCGAACCATAGGTCTCCAGCTCCGCGTCCGCACCAAGCGAACCTCTGCTTGTCGGCCTTGGCCAGACTTCCCAGCTTAGTCTCGCGACCGATCTTTGCGATCCGGCTTCGCGATTCAGCTTCACGATTCATCTTCGCGGTCGAGCTTCGCGATCCAGCTGAAAAAATTCTTTTCTGAGGGCCAGAGTTAAAATGGACCATCAAGAGACTGTATTGGGGGTGCATGCAGATGCTGCTCGTCGGGATGAGATGGCCAATTGTCCAGGCCTGGGGGAGATGGTCCGAAGCCACTCGGACCACACTTCTTTGATAGATCTTCTATCGGAGGGTCATAAGGATTATCCGCAATGCAAGAAAGTGCCATTGTACGGCTTCGGGATGAGGGATGACGTCTTTATCCCTGAGGCGAGTAGGGATGAACTAGCTTGCTGGTTCAGGAGCATACCATGCCAGCACCAATGGTTCAGGGCGGCCGATGGTCACGCACAAGAGAACTTCACACCCGTCACCGCTGACTGTCTCTAAAACCATGTGAACGACATTGACGGGAAGCCAGTGCAGCCGGAGACTTCCCCTCCCCTCTACCGTAATATGCTGAAGGAGGATTTGCAATATTCGAAGAAGGGATGGTCCGATGAGTGGGACCTGTGACAGGGCGGAAACTTTAATGATGACTGGGCATGGGCCTACTGGGTAGGCACCTCATGCGAGGAGTTTGGGGCCGAGCTGAGGAGAGTGGGGTTGTATGAGGTGGCGTGGGCCTCCCAATTCCCCATTTACCAACCCAAGCAACTGATGCCGGAATTGCTGAGTAGATGGTCATCTAGGACCAACACTTTTCACCTGCATGACGGGGAGGTGGGCATCAGCCTGTGGGATGTCCACCAGATTTCTGGGGTTCCGATCTTGGGGGCCATGTATGACGAATTCCTTCCTGTCATCAGCGCGTGGGAGGATATGGAGAAAATGCTGCGACTGGCGTCAGCGCTGATGGCACTTGTCCCTGGAGAGGACAAGGAGGCGGTATGGGATGTCCACTTTAGGAGATGGTTCAAATGCTTCCTGAATTTCCCAGAGAATCGAGAGTTCCCTCCGAGGTCTCGAACTTGTCCGAGAGCGGCCCAACAGGGCAAGGGGCACTCGTATTGGCGGGTCTTGGAGGACAGCCAATAGAGGACTTGGGGTTTTAGTGTCAGCACTGAACAACAGCCGATAGTCAGGCTGGCGGCATTCATCGCGGCTCTCATCTGTGGTTGGATCCTACCGGTGAGAGATACAAGCATGGGGGTACGGCCCAGCTCGTTTATCATGGTGTTGATGTTTTCCATGGGGCAGTGGATCAATCTGGGGATTCCAATGCTCGAAAAAATGTACAGAATGTTGCGGCATATTAGCGAGGGAAAGAAGCCGCCAAGGATATGCGGGCCCTTCCACCTCCTGTATGGGTGGATCGCAGCGCATATCAGGGGTATTTATGAGTATCCAAACCCCATTTCGCCACAGGGATCGAACTTTTTCCCCTCCATCCTGAACGCGGTCAGGAGCTTCCCGTTCAAACTGGTCGTTCCGATGATACTGAATCGGGTGTGGAGGGCGGGCGAGTTTAATTTCCACCCCTTCCCCTTGCCGACAGGGATACTTACTGATGACGGGCGGGGAATGGAAGAACATCGGGCCTACCTCCTGGCCATTCGAGGTGGAGTTTTGGTGGCATGGATAGATCGTGATCCACTCTGCGAACCGTACACCCCGCACCGGTTTGCGAGGCAGTTCCAGTGCCTCCAGCGGCTGACCCTGCAAGTCTACTGGGAGGTGCATCATGAGGAGCAACCGTGTGTGATGAGGCAGCTGTGTCTCATGTTCACACGGGAAGATGGGAAGATTTGGATTGCATTGCCTCCATCCACCGCCGCTTTTGGATTGGTGAAGGAGTACGCCATCAGTTGGGAGGCTGCTTACCCAGGGGAGATGCTGAAGCAACCCACTATCCGG
Organism: Viscum album; assembly: GCA_963277665.1. Lineage (NCBI taxonomy): Eukaryota > Viridiplantae > Streptophyta > Magnoliopsida > Santalales > Viscaceae > Viscum > Viscum album. The sequence goes on from OY728153.1 coordinate 1,926,873,992, forward strand.
GTCGGTGACAGTGGGCCTCCTCTATCTCGAGGTCTGGGTAGGAGGGCAGCTAGGGCCGCTCGCGGTAGCGGGGCCGTCACGGCGGCGAGACCCGTGCCGGCCGAGGGTATGGCAGCAGTGGTGGATCCGTTGATTCCGGAAGAGCAGGGCCATCTGGAGGGGCGGCCACCGAGGGGATTTCGTAGGATATCCACTCAGGCTCCGGGGAAGCGTCTGTGTCATATTGACATAGCAGAGGATGCCGTCTTCCCGGAAGCTTGGGACATTTGGGATTTCAACCAGCAATTCCTCAGCCCACCCGAGATATGGGCCCACCTGAATCGCCTCGGGATGGAATTACCAGGCATAGGCCCAGTTCGGGCTGGATTCATGGTGTCTCCGGTGGAGGAAGAACAGTACCTGGATGAGCTGGAGGATTACGTCCACTCCAGTGGTTCCCCTTGCCCAATGACAGACCGGGTGAGGGTACTGTTGAATCAGACGGTCCCCCCAAAGTTATCGGCTACCGATCTGAGGGAGTGCTTCCCCTTGCCGGTGGAATCCGAGGACTCCTCTCGGGAGGATGAGGCTCGAGGAGGGAGCCCGTTGGAGGAGGGCGAGGTCGGAGACCAAGGCTCAGAATCTGACGACTTTGCAAAGGCTCTCGAGGTAGCATTCTGTACTTCTCTCCTTACGATCTGTTCTTGGGTCACTATGGACTTCTCACCAGTGTTTGAGCCATGCAGGAGGAACTTGTTCGTAGGCCTCGTTTTTGCTCCTTGGCGGGTGATGATGCGGGACCTTCAGAACCCGCGCCTATGGCTGCATCCATTTCCACGTCTGGTGGGACCAGGGCGCCCGAGGTGGCTCCTCCGGAATCTCCAGACCTGCCAACAGTATATGGAGGGCCTCATCTAGGGGTCCCATCAGCACCAGCTCAAGAGCAGCGCCAGGAGGTCGATCTCCGTAAGTCTCCTCTACCGGTCTCCTCGTTGTCACATGTATGCCATGTCAACTAATGTTTGTGTCCCTCTCTGTCGTGAAGTTCTCCGACTGGCGTGGGCTGCTGTGGCAAGACTGGTCGGGATGTCTGGTGGCGCCCCTCCTAGGGGCATGCCGGTGATGGTGGCGATAGTCCCCCCATCTCCTCAAGTTTTGACGCACACCATCACTGGCGGGACCATTAGCAGGGTTGTACCCGAAGTCATTGAGGTGGACTCCGAGGAAGAGGATCAACTGGTCAGTCCCAATCCTGTCACGCCTGCTTCGGCGTCAGGTGTCGTACCGGATTCAACACCAGATGTAGATCCTGCCGAGGATTTCGTGCGGGCGTATCCCGCGTACGAGCCTGCCAATCGCGTAGACTGGGACGAAACAGCCTCCGACGAGGAAGACAGTAGCATAGTCCACCGCCGGTCATGGAAGATGATCACGTGCTTTATCAAGGACACCCCCAAGCGCAATGGCTGGCCGAAATGGATAGACTCCGCTCGCGGTTGTGCGAACTGTGTGCTGGGGGAGTGGATGCCCAACTTCCTCACACACTCATCCGAGATCTTATGGCTGAGAAGATCCGGGAGCATGATCGTGGGCTCAACGTGGGCTGGCAGCGGAGGAAGGAGACCAGCATCAAGAAGCTCCAGGAGGCTGAAGGCGAGGTCCAACAGATGCAGACCCGGGCAGACGAGCTTTCAGCCTCTCTTGATGCACAATCTGAGCTGGTCTCACGGTTGAAGGCCCAGCTGGTAGAGGCAGAAGAGCATATGAGGAAGACCTCTGGAAAGATGGCTTCCGTTCAAGCGGACATAGAGAGGGCCAAAGCCAGGATTGACGAACTGCACCCCGCCGCTGCTGAGGAGGAGCGGGAGCAAGCCTTGGATGCCGCGAGTGAATGGGTGGCGGAGCTGCAACGCTCTTTTGACGGGGTCAACCCATCCATGGGGGGAGTCAACCCCCCAGGTATTGTAACAAATCCAAAACCCTTCTATTGGTACTTTCGTGCTTCAATTTCTTTCCTTTGTTTTGAATGTCGTAGCACACACGATTTCCACTGTTTGAATTTCCTTGTTACATCCCTACAATTTTTGCGGGACGTTCAATGACAATTCTCCAAGCCAGTCCAGATTCCCGAAAGATGGGGGAGGCTTGATCGGAGGTGGAACTTCCAGGATAGACGAATTACTGTTTCTTCAGCGTGCTCTTACACATGAACAGGGCAATGCCAGGGGCGCTGAAATTGGTCCAAATAGATCAAAATGGGAAGTGTGAATCATGACACCCAAAATCCGGAACACTGTGGGGATGGCATGACAATAAGGGACAACTGTTAACCTTGGAGGAGAAGCGGTACCCTTACTGCGTTAGCCTATAATGGGGACAACAAATGAGGGTTGACCGTTGACCATGTTCAAAACACGGGACCATGTCACAAATGTTGTTGATCAATCCTTCGGGACGTTGGCCCAGGACAGTTGGCGGACCATAGGTCAGACATCCATACTGTTAGGGGGTCCTTCCAAACATGACCCGTCTCCCAGAACATTGTCCCAGGATGGTAGGTGAGCCGATGCGGCATGAGACCAGGCCTTTAGGGGGTTCCTTCAGACATGAAATAGGATGAGGGTCCGAATAAGGGGCACGCAAAGTGTGGAATATGGAGTGATGGTTTGTCCAAACAGAATCCAACACTTAGGTAGTTACACCACCGTGGTGGGAGCACACCAGATGACCGCATCGATCTGATCATGGATCATTCCTTCTTTGGGACAGGGCCTCTCTGGCGAGGGGACCTGTCACTTCCCAGTGAGATCTTGGGGCATCCTGAACTTGTTCAGGGTAGAACCGCAGTTTAGTGTCATGCGCTGAGGACACACAGACTCTTTTAGTTTCACGTCATACGATAGGACATGGAGAAAAAGGAAAGATCCCAGGGGGTGTGTGGCGCGGTAGATATGAAACCGACGTGAATGAGGACTTGGAGTCCAAATCGTACCACATACCCTCGGAGGAAACTTTTCAGGTCAAAGGACCAAGAGTGAGGATTGGGCTGGGCCTAAAGCAGACTGGTCGGGCGTTCCTACGTACCCCATGAGGATGGGAATCAAGCCATACGTAGTTCTGGAAGTGCAGTTTAATGTCATGCGGGACGATGAGAAGCCTGGCCGCGTTGGTACACATCCTGCCAAAACTACTAAGCCCACGTGAGTCATGCTCGGTGTGGGAAACAAGCAGTAGTGGTGGGAATTTCCCGACACAAAAAGGGGAAGGTTAGGGAAAAGGGATGCTCGGTAAATACCATCCCAATAACACTCACACGATCATTTGGCGCACCTATATGCACGAAGATAAAGAGCCGAGTATGATGTAATTCCACTTGAACATGAGGAAGTGGAAATGTGTGAATCATAGCGCTCGCGATTCAGATCACGATGATGGCGGCGTGATGATGGAGGATAACTGCTGACCATGTTCGCAACACAGCATCCTGTCACGTTAGCCTAGAATGGGGACAGACAAATGAGGGTTGACCGTTGACCATGTTCGAAACACGGGACCGTGTCAAAAATGTTGTCAGATATCCATAGGGACGTTGGCCCGAAACGATTGGAGGGCCCTTAGGTCCAGCATTCATGGAGAGAGCTTAAGCCTAGTATCCATGTCGTCCGAGGGTCCTTTTGGATGTGGAAGAGGATGAGGAACCAAATAGAGAGTTCGAGGGGAATGTCCGTATGAAAATCCCACACTTCGGGTTCTTTGTCGAAACACATCTGAATACGACAACGAGACGTATTAGAGAGAGGGAGTAGATTAATTTCCCATGGGGAGATCTTAGTTTAGGGTCGTAGAATTTGGATCATGGATGGGTAAGGGGAGGAGGGGAGACATGGAAAGGTGGTTACAAAACCCGACTTGAATGAGGAACTAAGCCCTACTTACCATGCATTCTTTGGGGAAATGCTCGAGTCAAAGGACGGAACACAAAGGTTTGGTTGGGCCCGCGGGGAAGTGCCCGGACGCTCCTACGTATCTCATAATAATGAGAATGAAGCCATACATAGTTCTGAAGGGCGCCTTTTAACGTCATGCGGGACGAGGAATAGGAGGGATAACCCTCAGAATAGGGGTGCGCGTGGTGCAGCTCGTGCGAACCCGACGTGAATGAGGGCATAATTCCTCACTACGCCACGCGGTCCCGTAATCGGGGTCCTGAAGGTAGGACCAGAGAGGTGAATTTTCTGAACTCAAGATGGACCCAAAGACAAGGGGTTTGGGAATTCCAACGTATCCTATCAAGATAGGAATCAAGCTGAACGTAGTTCTTGATGGGAATCTTAGTTTATGGTCTTAGATCTCAGACCATGGATGGTGACAACTTCCCGAGTAAGCACAGATGTCAACCCGATCCCTAAGCCCACATGAACTAAACTCGGTGTGGGAAACAAGGGGGGTATCCTCATCGCAATACATGGGGTGAGTCAAATGGGAGTTGGTAGAGAGCCCCGAAGGAGACCGTCGACACAGCTTGTTTCCCCAACACGCAGATGTGCACGGAGGAAAAGTACCAAGGGTTCTGAGACTCTACTTGGACACGGTGAAGTGATGAAGTGTGTGTATTGTGCACCCTACATTTTGGGCTTAATGGGTTGGAGTGGCGATGGAGGAACACTGTTAACCATGGTGGAAACACAGCGTCCATATCGCGTTAGCCTGAGGTGGGAACAAAAAAAGAGCATCGACCGCTGAACATATTCGCAACGCGGGATTTTATCGATTTGTTGTCCGAAACCCTCGGGGGCGTTGGCCCGTAACGGTAGGAGGGCCCTTGGGTGTAGTGTCCAGGCCATTATTGGGGGTCCCTCTAGGTGTGAAGGATGATGAAATCCCTGATGTAGGGATACAAAAATCCTGGAAAGCGGGCGCGGACGTGTCTGAGTAAAGCTTATCATTCCAGGTAATAAACCAGAGTACTCTTAGGCACATTGGTGAACCGCTGAAAAGGGATCGACAAAACAGCTCAGTAGGGAGAGGTACAGGGTGTGGTCATTACGAGATCGACGTGAATGAGGACATAATCCCACACCACACTATATAATCCCCTCGTGGAGGAAGGGTAGGACAAGGGGCCAAAATGGGATGAAAATTCCCGAGGGACGGGGTTGTACCCAAATCCTAGACATTCAGGTGGTCCTACGTATCCCACGAGGATGGAAACCAAGCCACACGCAGTTCTCCAAATGTAGTTTAACGTCATACTGGACGAGGAGGAGAGTAATATACCTCTAAACAAGGGAGGTGTACGGTATGGCGAAGTATCCGCCGTGAATGAGGACATAGTCCTACATCACACCATACGATCCTATAAGATAGGACCTGGGCCGTGGCCCGGAAAGGCCAAGGGGCATGATGGTTAGGCATTGGTCAGGAAGGCCAGACCTGCTTGTAGTTTAACGTCTTACATGAGGACGAGGGTCGGGGACCTGAGGAGGCCAAGGGGCCTGAGGCTGAGCCTCGGTCAGGAAGGCCTGACTGGCTTGCAGTTTAACGTCTTGCAAAGAGGACGAGGGGCCAGGGGGCCCGAGGAGGCCAAGGGACCTGAGGCTGGGCCTCGTAAAGGGAAGGCGTACGACACGGTACATGATCCCGACGTGAATGAGGATGTAGTCCTACACCACACTGTACACCCCGGGTAAGAGATTGGGCGGAGAGGCCCGAGAAGGCCAAGGGGCCTAAGATCAGGCATCAATCAAGAAGGCCTGACGGGTCTGCAGTTTAACGTCTAACATGACGACGAGGGTCGAGGACCCGAGGAGGCCAAGGGGCCTGAGGCTGGGCCTCGTAAAGGGGGGGAGTACGACATGGTACATGATCCCGACATGAATGAGGACGTAGTACTACATCACACCATACACCCCTATGGGGAATTGGGTCCGTGGGCCCGATTGCTAGCACCACCCGTGGGGATGTTTGTCACCTCGGGATGGGGCAAAATGAATCACTGCACTCGATGTCTGGGACATCTCGGGGTGGACCCGAAGATCCAGGACACTGTTGACAATGTTCGAGACACAACGTTCCTATGGTGACCTGATATGGGAGCAACAAATGAGTGTCAACCACTGACCAAATTCGCAACGCGGGACTTGTATCGGCTTGTTGCTTGAAAACCCTCAGGGGTGTTGGCCCATAACGGTAGGAGAGCCCTGGGGCGTAGTGTCCAGGCCGTTCTTGGGTGTCCCTCTGGGTGTGAAAAATGATGGAATCCCAGTGAAGGAGTGGGTGAAGCATAGTTGTATCCATCCACGGAAAAGGAAAACTACTCCCGGGGGATGTGCAGCCGGGTCGAGACTTGCTCGATGTGAGTTGGGGAAAAAGCGTGCACTCTGCCATGTCTTGACTCGAGGGGAAGATTTTGGCTTTTGGGCTGGGCCAATGGACGGAATGTCCGGGAGTTCCTACGTATCCCATTAGGATGGGAATCAAGCCATACATAGTTCTTGAAGGCCATGCAGTTTAGCGTCACGCGGTTAGGACGTGGGGGGAATAGAAGAACGAGATTGGGCACACGGTGCAACCCTTAAAATCCTTGTGTGAGCGGGGTTGTATGAGTGAGGCTAAGAAAGCCTACTCCCTGGCTACACAAAGATCCTCCAAGGAAACTACCCCCAGGGGGGATAGTGGAAGAGAAATTCTTGGGGCTGGGCTCAAGACGAGGCGTCCGAGCATTCCTACATATCCCATGAAGATGGGAATCAATTCACATGTAGTTCTTGACATGGAGTTTAACGTCATGCAGGACGAGGAGCATACCATTTTGGGATATGTAAGGTACGACAAGTAACCCGACATGAATGAGGATGTAATCCCATACTATACCATACAATCCCACAAGAGGGTAAGTCGAGGAAAAACCAAGGGGGTCTGGGGCCAGACCGCGGTCAGGGAGACCTGACCAGCTTGCGGTTTAACGTCTCACGGTGAAGACGTGGGCTAGGGGCCCAAGGAGGCCAAGGGGCCTGAGGCTGAGCCTCAGTCAGAATGGCCTGAATGGCTTGCATTTTAACGTCTTGCAGTAAGGACGGGGGGCCAGGGGCCCAAGGAGGCCAAGGGGCCTGAGGCTGAGCCTCGGTCAGGAAGGCCTGACTGGCTTGTAGTTTAACGTCTTGCAGTAAGGACTAGGGTGCAGTTTAAGGTCGTGCGGGACCATCTCGCAGTTTAGGGTCGTGCAGGACCCTTTTGCCCTAGGAAAAGTATCGCTTGTGGAATTTGGCATTGCTGGTAGGGGTTATACGTTCTCCATCTGTGGTCACCAAGAAGTAGTCTCCATTGGGGTAAGCCTTATGGGTGATATAAGGCCCTTCCCATTTGGGTTCTAATTTGGGAGGTTTCCTACTAGGGACCATTGGCGCTCGAAGGGCCAGTACCAGGTCACCCTGTAGAAAAGAGCAGAGACAAACCTTCTTGTCGAAGGCCCTCGTTATCTTTTCCTGATGCCTTTCTAGATTGTGCAGGGCACGAAGGCGGTTCTCATCCAGTGCTTCTAATTCGGCTAGACGGATCTCGGCTACCTCATCTGATGTCTGGTGGTCATAAACTGCAATGCGTAGCGACGACAGCTGGATCTCAATGGGTAGGACGGCCTCAGCCCCATACAGCAGTGAATATGGGGTCACCTGGGTAGAGTTGCGAGTCATCGTCTGGTAAGGCCAAAGGGCGTTGGGGAGCTTGTCCGGCCAACTCTTCTTGTTCTGACCAACCATATTCTGCAGAATGTTAGAGAGGGTTTTGTTAAATGCCTCGATCTGTCCATTTGCCTGCGCGTAGTAGCGGGAGGTATGGTTCGACCGGATATCGTACTTGGCGTACAATTTCTTCAGTTCAGCCGCTCGGAAGTTGGTGCTATTATAGGTGAGGATGGCGTGAGGGACCCCAAACCGGTGGATAATGTTAGAGCTCACAAAGTCAACGATGGAACGGGCCTTGACCTCTTTGAGCGGAACTGCCTCTGCCCACTAGAGAAGAAATCTGTAGCAGTCAGGATGAACCTACACTGGCGGGCTGTTGCTGGTGGATATGGTCCCACTACATCAAGCCCCCATACCGCAAATGGCCAAGATTACTTGGTGGGGTGGAGGGGCTCTCGCGGCCGATGCAGGAAGTTGGCGTGAACTTGGCACGCGTGGCATCTCTTGGCATATCCAATACAATCGTGGATCATAGAGGGCCAGAAGTACCCCAACCTACGGATCTGATGGGACAGCTTCAATCCAGCTTGATGGGCGCTGCAGGAACTGGCGTGAACCTCTTGCATAACTTGAGGTATCTCTACTCCTTGGATGCAGCGGAAGAGGACACCATCGAAACTCCGCTTATAGAGGATCTGTTCAAGACTGGGGCCACTCTGGAGGGTAAATTGCAGCGCGCGGCGTCAGATTCCCTCGCGCTTGGCCTGGTCGTCAGGGAGGCGACAATTTTGGAGATACTCGACAAAAGGCGCCCCCCGGTCGAGAGTGGCTTCCATCACTACGTCTGACAAACCCGGGACCCCTGACGTAGAGGGTCCGGCAGTGAGATGAATTACCCATAGGCCATCATTGTCCTCTTGGGTGACGAGGGCAATGACTCTCTGGTGTGCCACATGTATGATCAAATCATCTTGATCGGGTTTCGCAAGCGATGCGGCTAAGCCATCCAGGGAATCTGCTTGGACGTTCTGCGACCGTGGGACATGAGTAACCTCTGGTCGAGAAGAGAACTGGGCCATTGGGCGGAGGGTGTACTCCAGCAATGGTGCAAGCTCTGGTTTCCTGACGACGTAGTCGCTATTAACCTGTTTGATTACCATCTCTGAATCTCCCTTCACATGCAAATGAGGCACATGGATCTCAAGGGCCAATTCGAGGCCGGTGATGAGAGCCTGATACTCTTCCTCGTTGTTTGTGCAATCTTCTGACAACAAGAACGAGTATAGAAGGATGGCCTGCACCGGTGTAATGAAGACAATACCCAGGCCCACTCTATTGAGATTGGGATCATTGAGCCTCCTACCGGTGGGGCTCTGGGAGGCATCGTCGAAATGCATTTGCCAGCACGGGACAACATGATCGACCGAGAGGATCGTCTCATCAGGGAAATCCAGGTCCAGGGATTGATCTGCAGAGGTTGGATGGGTAGATAAAAAGTCTGCCAACGCATGTCCCTTAATGGCCTTCTGAGGTACAAACCTGATATCAAACTGCCGGAGAATCACTGCCCACCGTGCTAGCCGGCCAGTCAGCATGGGGCGGTTCAGGATGTACTTCAGTGGGTCTACCCAGGAGACCAATTGCACCTCATGGTGTTGCAGGTAATGTTGCAACTTCTGCACGGCGAATACGAGCGCAAGGCAGCTCTTTTCGATAGGGGAGTACCTGAACTACGTATCGAGAAGCATGCGACTAAGATAGTAGAGACTATTCTCGGTACCTTCGTTATTCTTCTGGGTGAGCAGCGCACCGAGGGATCTCTCCAGGGCGGTCACATAAAGGACCAGCAGCTTTCCAGAGACGGGTGGCATCAAGACCGGAGGTTGGAGCATATACTGCTTGATTTCATTGAAGGCGGTCCGACACTCCTCATCCCATTCGTAGGCGGCGCCCTTCTTCATGAGCCGGGAAAAGGGCTTACACTTGCCGGCCAGATTGGCGATGAATCAGCGTATATAGGCTAAGTGGCCTTGGAGGCCTCGAAGCTCCCGAATGTTGCTTGGGGGAGGAATTTGGATGATGGCCTTGATCCTATCCGAGTCGATCTCGATACCTCGGTATCTGACAACAAAGCCCAGAAACTTCCCAGAGGTGACCCCGAAGGCACACTTCAGCGGGTTCATCTTCAGGTGACGGGAACGGAGGAAACCGAACACTTTCTCGAGATCTTTGAGATGGTCCTGGCGCTGACATGATTTGACTACGAGGTCATCCACGTAGCATTCCACCAATGTCCCAAAGATCTGTTTGAATATGCGATGCATGTCCCTCTGATAAGTGGTACCTGCATTTTTCAAACCGAATGGCATAACCTGGTAGCAAAAGGTACCTTGGGGAGCCCTGAAGGTAGTGGACTCCTCGTCTTCAGGGGCCATCCGGATCTGGTTGTACCCGGAATATCCATCCATAAAAGAGAGAGTTTGGAACCCGACCGTGGCGTCAATCAATAACTCCGTCACCAGGAGTGGGAATTCGTCCTTTGGGCAGTGGTGATTAAGATCGCGGATGTCGATGCAGACTCTGATATGCCCATTCTTCTTTCTGACTGGCACAATGTTGGCAAGCCACTTGGGGTACTGTACCTCCTTAATGAAGTTGGCTTTGATAATCTTGTCAACTTCGGCCTCAACCATAGCACCATGGGAAGGGTGCATTTTCCTGGGAGGCTGCTTAAACCCTTAGTGTTTTGCCGGGAGGCCCAGACGGTGAACGACTACCTGGGGATCTAGTCCTGGCATCTCGTTGTAACTCCAGGAAAACACGTCACGGTGTTGTTTAAGGAAGTCTACGTACTGCTGCCGCTCCTCGAGGGACATGGCTGCACTGATCAATGTGGGTCTTGGATCTGCCTCGCTACCAAGGTTCACCTGTACCAGTTCATAAACTGTGGTAGAGACGCCTTTTTCAAAGGCGGGGGGAGCCTCCTCCAGGTCTTCCTCCCCACCCATGGGGGAACTTCCAGCGACGGGAGATGCTTCTGGGCTATCAAGATCAGAGGGTCAGCTGGTGTCGGCTCGGGCAGCAGCGGTCATCACATCGGGAGACTCACTTTCCATCAAGACCGTAGCAATGAAGGCAGTCGATCCTATCCCATCTGGCCTTCGGCCTAAGGGGCCCCGTTTGATGATATCAAAGTAGTGGTGGCATGTCGGCCTGAGTCGGTTAATTCCAGCCCGGCGGAAGAGACACGTATGGTGCACCGCGTTTGTCAAAATCTTGATATTCCGGTACCGTACAGGGGTAGGAGGTTCCGGGATCACTTGAGCCTGGTTGATGTAGGAGTACAAGGTGATTTTCCGTCATCGCTTGGACATGGGAACATGCCTTCCTTGCATACCCGAAACAACAAAACATTGCCCCATGTCGGGGGTTGTGGCCTCCAACCGGTGTATCGGGAGGATGTAGGCGTCATCCATGCTTGCCCAGGGATCACTTGTGACCGGGGCAGGTTCATCCTCACTTACTAGGATCTGTTTATCCTTACTTTTGTAATAACCCACATCCAGATAGCGGGCCTCACAAGAAGCGAAAGGGGATGCATCTCCTTGGAGCACGCCTACGAGACCATTGAGTGAGTACTTGAGGCACTGGTGATACGACGACGGGACCGCTGCATGCAGATGGAGCCATGGCCTACCCATCAACGCGTTGTAGGCGGTGTCCTGAGAGACGAACATGAACTCAGTGCTGGAAATTAAGCCACCGAACTTAGTCTTCAGGCGGATCTTACCGACTGGGGTTTTCTCGGTCCTGTTGTACCCCTGGATCCTGAGGTCAGAGGGAGTCAAATCACCTTTAGACAGAACTAGCTTTCGCAACGTCCGAGTTGGAATTAGATTGATTCCGGAACCCGTGTCAACGAGGCAGCGGCAGACTTCCATGCCATTGAAGTGGCCAGTGATGTACAACGGGCGAATGTGCCCCTGTATAGGAGGGTCCTCATCTTCACCAGAGAACGAGATAACCGCCTGACATTCGACGTTTTCAATCGTCTCGGTATAGAAGGCTTCTGCAGCTGCTACCTCCGTCTCAAACTAGAGGGGGAACCTTAGGGCCTCGGCAAGTGCCTCGCACATTTCAGATGACATGCGAAGGGCCTCAAGGATGGAGAGCCTCGCCGGAATTCCGACCAGGTGCTTCAGGACATCATACTATCGTGCCAAACGCGAAACTCTTCTTACAGGAGGTCGTTCGGCACTTGGAGGCATAGCGGGTCCTGCCGGTTGAACCGGCGATCGGCTAGTACTGGGTACATCCTACTACCTACTAGTCGAAGCCTAGATAGTAGTCGCCGGACTAGGATTGAACAGCGGAGGATGGCCTGTAGCCGGGAAAGGCTGACTGTGATACGAACGAGGCAGCTCTCCCCAATCCAGTAGCATGAACGGCGGTGGAGATAGAGCCGAGGGCGTTAGATGGGGTTGCGCGTGCTGAGATCTGCGCTGAGTCTGCTGCCTGGTCTCCGTAGCGTGCACGACTTGGCCAAAAGTTCCCGCTGACGTACCTCGATGACCGGCGCAGTTGCGATTCCGCTGATGTTGACGTCTGCTGGGAACATTGGGGAGGTCTTCCTGGCGTTCCCCCTCATCGGGGGTCATATAGGGCTTTACCAGCTCTACGGTGTTAACCGAAGCGTACCCCTGGCTGTCGCTCGAGGAGTCATCCGCCGCTGGGTGGATTTTGGGAGGAATCCCCATTTCAGGGGGAATAAAGTCACTGAGAGTGCGGGATGATGATGGCACCGGTGGTGCGCGCTGCTTCTTCTTGCGTCGCCGCTACTTGCCCTTTTGGGAAGAGGTCGACTATGAAGATGAGGAGGAGGCACCAGCTACTTCTTATGAAGGATCCGACTTCTTCAGGAACGCCCAGATGATACCATGGGCACAGACGACGGTTTTTCGAGCCATCCAGTCGTCGTATTTCCGGGATCCGCGGCTGGGGACCTGCTGCCACTCGCCTTCGCTGTCGCTGCTGATCTCTGATCCTGCAAAGACACCCTCCACTTGTGCTGGTGCTAGGCCCAACTTGACTATGTTGTTATTGACCTGGTCTTGAAGCCAGTCTTTAAACACATAGCATTGCTTGAGGGTGTGCCTCAGAATCCGATGATATGGGCAGTAGTTGGGGTGATCGGTGAGATTTGCCTCTGCCAGCCTTCTACACTCCGGCAGGCGCACGATCCCTTGCTCTAGAGCACTTCAAAAATAGCCAGGGACCTAATTTTTGTTGAATGAATAATTCTGGTGCCTTCTTTCCAGGTAGGGGGCCCTGGGGGCCTGGCCCTGACGAGGGGCCAGAGGGGCCTGCCGAGGAGGCGGCGCCTGATTGTCTCGCCTAGGTGGCGGTGGCGCATTGCGCGGGGGAACCTGTGGGTTCTGAGGCGGTCGCTGCTGGGCAGGAGCCTGTGCTTGAGGTGGAGGACCTCTACGGGGTTCCGGGGGTGGTTCTGCCAGCAGTAACTCCAGCTACCTCGGGGCTTCTATTTGGGCCACCACGACGGGTTCAGCCCTGGCGGTCCTCCTGGCTGGGATCATAGGGGGAAACAAACGTGCCTGACTAGCTTGTTGCAGGACTTCCTCAAGGCACTGAGCCTTATTTGAGAAATATCGGAGCCCTCCAGGGTAGTTCTGGGTAATCAGGGAGGGTACCAGCTCTGTATTGACGTTCCCCACACACATCGTCAGTAATTTCTCCTGAGTCAGTGGCATATCGAGAGAATACGTAAGTCCCTTCCATTGGGCGATGAAATCTATGACTCGCTCGTCAGGCCTCTGCTTGCACTTGAAGAGGTCTACAATGCTGGTCTTCCACGTGGTGGAGTTGAACTGGTACATGAACTGTCGGCGGAGGTCCTCCCAACCGGTCACCGATCTGATAGGGAGCTGGCTGTACCAGACGAATGCCGGACCTTCCAATGTTTGTATGAAACATCGGAGTTTGGTGGCTTCTTGCTGATCCGAGGACCCCAGCATGGGGCCATACCTGGAAGAAAAATGTGCCAAGTGCTATGGCGGGTCCCCTGTCTCGTTGAAGGGAGAGAAAGTGGGGTTCCCAAAACCCGGTGGTGCGGGCATATCATCCACCCACACGGGATAAGGCTTGCCATCCAGTGGGACCGCCACCTACCGCGTTTCCAACTCTTCAAGGCGGGCTGTGAGTGCCGCAATAAGATCATCCGGGTGGGGGTCCCTGTCTTGGAGGGGTTCCCTAACCACTAGTTCATTTCTAGGTTCTTCAACATGGTAGAATGCTTCGGCTGTTCGTGGATCAACTGGCAGGACGACCTGCGGGGCGACTGGGAGACCCCGGGTCGGGTTCTTCAGATTGCCCCGTCGCTGGGGAGGGTTTGGCGAGACGTATTGCACCCTCTAGCCATACGTTCCAGCTTCTACCCTGTCTGCGGCAGTAGCATGATCAGGGCTTCCCGGAGGCATCTCACTGGGGGGAACATGTTCCTGCCCCTGCTTCCCCGGCCTGGGATCACCATAGTCGGGACGCCGCTCTGCGGCGTGCTCAGCCAAGAGTTTGTCAACCATCCTCTTCTGCTCGGAAAGCTGCTGGCGTAACATGGCCTTCTCGGGATCTTCATCAGTTTTCTGCACAGAGGCGGACGGGTCGGAGTGCTTGACAGTTCCGACGTGCTCCTTACCCTTACCGGTGTTTCGACCGAGTACCAGTGACTTGGTGGGTACGGGGAGGCCTTGCAGGTTCCTCTGCTGACGGGTGACTCTCCCTGATGGGTCCAGCAGTGGCGGTACGCCCTCAAGGGGTAAGTCTCCATCAAGGAGTTCAAGATCGTCTTCCTTGTCCGCAATGTCGGCCATGTGGACCGCGACACCTCTCGAGGGCATGTCCTCGATGTCGCATAGCGAATCGGGCTGCCGTCGGATAGGGTCGAAGAGGAGAGCGGCATAGTATCCCCAACCACGAACTTGCACATGGGGGGTGGCTTCCTTAACGATTCTGCGGAGTTCTTCAAAGCTCTGAACGCATTTCCGTTGTAGAGCGCTCTGGCGGCCTGGCGACTCAGGGTGTTGGGCCACAAGGAGTGCGCCCACATCGATCAGGCGGCACTGCTCGCCGATTTCTTCGAAGTGCTCTCGACTTCTGGGGTACACCACCCATTCGTAACAGAGGCGGAAGTGTGTCGCCCATAGGGTTCGACAAAAGCACCCCACTTCTTCAGGGGTAAGAGACTCTGGTATGCGAAAGTTCAGCACTGCCATCGGCCAGAACTTTTCTGGGAAGTAATCCGCTGCAAGAATACTCCAGAAGCTCTTAGGCCCGAACTCGGGGTCTGGCCCTGTATTTCCCCACTCGTCAACCGGGGGGCGGCTGAGGGACCGGTAGCGGTACCGAGGTGGACCTCTGGGATAGTAAACTCGGCGGTGGAGAATATGGCGAACGAGCTGACTGGCCGCCGAATTCCGGGCCGTCCTCCGAAAAGTGAGGTGACCTGGCCACGATGTCACGGTAGGATGGGCTGATAGCCACAGCTTCCGGCACATGGATCGCAGCTGCCGGCGACCAGTCATGTCGTCGTTCTACCGTCGCTGGCCCCCAAAACAGCTCTCCGTGATCTCTGGTGGAGGTAGATGGCGCTTCTGGTGACGATGGCGATGATTGCGTGGTTGAGACCTACGGAACTCCCAAGATTTCCTCCTCCTGGATGTACCTGCGGAGAGATATGGGAATCTGGTGGACCTCATATTCCGGGAGGATGAGGCCAACGTGTCTGGTTCCTGCCCTAGTCCTTGATACGGAGGAGCGGGGAGAATATTCCATCGCTGAGTCACACTCCGCTTCAGAGTCGAAGAAGCGGGCATGTTTGATCACCACCCTGGCTTTCCCATGACTCTTCTTGTGGTGGCGACGACCTTCTCTCCTGCCCCGGGGTGGCTCTTCGGGACAGGGTTGATCCCTATCAGGCAGCCTCGAGACGGCGCTGGCACCATGGCGGAGAGGGACCCTGCTCGAGATAGCCGAGGTGCGAGGGGCACCGGGGAAAATGTTGAAGGGTGTATGGGGAGGACCTCCATGAACAGAACCCATGTAGGCGGAGCCTCTGTTGGAATTGGCAGGAGCATGGGGAGGACCTCCATGGTCGCTGCGGGCGGAGCGAGGCTGACCTTCACTCCTCGAGTTGCTGGGGCGAGGAGGACCTTCACCGGTTGCAGAGAGGACATAGGGAGGGCCCCCACATTGGGGAAGGACTGGATGGACAGTGCCTTCAAATCGGTGGTCGGGGGCAGGAGGGTGGACTCCATACCCTATAGAGTGGGCACGGGAAAGGTTTCCATGCCGAGCGTCACTGCCGCGGGGCAGGTCTTCCTTCGGGATGGGGGTAGCACGAGGCATGCCCCCATGACCAACTTCGGAGCGGGGAAGGTCCGCACTCTGTGGAGTAGTGGTACGGGGAGGACCTCCGTACGGGGTGACATCACCGCAGGTTAGTCCGCGGCGATCACCACTTGGGCCTGCAACCCGGAGAGCCAACCCAGCCTGCCCGCGGGGCGGTTGGGGTCTCGATCTTGGTTGAGTGAAGGAGTTCCCCTGCTCAGTGTATGCGGGGGCTTCATAACGCACGTCGGCGGTGGATTGGTCCACTGTAGCTATCGACGTCGATGCGCCTGGGAGAGCGTCCTCAGCCTGGTCCCGGCACTGACGTCGGGTTAGGCGAGCTGGTGCAGGCGGTGCAGGGACATGGCCTGCCTGCTCTTCTTGTGGAGCCGGATGGCGACGCTGACGCGGCCGGATGTGAGCTCTCGCCTAGAGCCCTCGGGTCGGGACCTTGAGCGGGCTGAGCCGGACGGAACTCGCCTCTTCGGCGTAAGGCGAGGAGTCGTCAAGGCGTTTCGGGGACAGGCTCCTGAAACGGTTGAACGTTGGGGTGGGGAGCAGGGGCTCCCTGCGCGGCCTGTTAGGGCGGCGTTGACGGCGGGGCCTGGAGGCCTCTAGGTCCAAGCGGGCCATATCCCTAGTTGGGATGACCCCTTCCTCCTCGTACCTGCGCACGAGGTTGTTGATCACCCTTCACTGGATGACCTCTGATGGGGAATGTGGGCGTGGGCGCCCCGTATTCCGCGATGTGGTAGCCGTCGCGGCGGCAGCGGCGCCATGTGGGATGGCTGTGGCGATGTTGCCCCTGCCCCTGCGTAGGCTAGCGAGTGGTGATCGCATCTCTGTAACAACAACCTGATTCCTGAGAAATGAAGGGATCAACTCATCAGCACTGAGAGGAAAGGGATTGACTGCCAGTGCCCCAACGTCCTTCCATTATCCACGTCTGTAAGAAGGATCCATGCCAACACACTGCAGAACAGAGTGCCCCACGTTCTACTGTCCCGACTTCCGGTGAGTTTCACGACAGGCCCGCCATTTTCTTAGCGGGACCAGGCGCCGGATATCTGGATCCGGTGAAACATCAATCTACTGGTGTCTCGAATGCTACTAATCTCCATATTGAGGAGAAAAATTTCACATCGGGTTCACCATTTCTATTTCTGACGCTTTCGCCGGGGCGCGCACATCCGTCCGTCCGCGGAGGAGGATGCGTGGCATTGTTTCCCCGCATTCCCACTTTCCAAAGGCGGGCATCATTCGTTCCTTGTTCAGGTACGCCTGTTCCTTGATCGAAACGGGATGATGGGATGTCAGTTCTTCCCTCTGTGGATTCCTCCTCGGAGCTCATTACCTAGTCTGGGTCTCCCTCATAGATTCCATACATAGTTCGTGAAACTCTTCCCAGTTCCATGTTTCCATGGATGCCGGTTAATTACACTGCTTCTGTCATGACATTCCAAAGGGTCCGGTCAGGGCAGCAACCTTCAGTCGGGGGAGTAGTCACGTTGAGGCATCAGTAGCGTGTCCGGATGCTGGGGATCCTGGAATGTCTGTTTGTTGTCCCTGGTCATAGGTCTTCTCAAGGGCGTGGAAGCCCGAGGCATCCCACATCGAGCGCGGGGAATTATATGTCATAGATACATATCTGATGTTTTCCTCAGCTTCTCGTGCTTAACACAGGGTACGCCGCGAGTTTAACGTCCAGCGGAGACAGATCAACCCAACCAGAGCATTGGCTAGAATAGATCAGATTGAGGGATTTCCCTTGAAGGGATGTCGATACCGGGGCTAGCCCATGGGTGGCTGTGAAGAGGAGCATACCGACATGGTCTCACCGAGATATGATGGTCCGGGTGAGAATCGGGGTGAGTGATAGTTGGGTGAATGGAGTGGAGGGGGAGTGAAATGGGACCATCGCAGGGGCGATGGTGAGGTTGGTCTTGAGCCTTGGAGAGGCTTCCTACTTATCCCCGTGGCAGGGAATCAAAGTCCACGTAGTTCGACATGGTGCCGGTAAAGCGACATGAAGGTGGACCTTGGCCCGATGAATGTCGTCAGCGAACCAACATGAAGGTGGACCTTAGTCCGATGGGCATCGTCAGCGTGCCGACGTGAAGGTGGACCTTGGTCCGATGAGGGATGGTCTTGAACCTCAGGTAGGCTTCCTACGTACCATGCCTTGACATGGATCAAAGACCTCATAGTTCAAAGGGTTTCATCAGTGAACCGACATGAAAGTAGACCCGTGGGTCCACTAGTGGTGGGCCTGAACCTCGGGAAGGTTTCCTACGTACCATGCCTTGACATGGATCAAAGTCCTCGTAGTTCATGGTTGATGGAATACAGTTTAACGTCATGCGGGACGACAGTGAACCTTGGCGTGAATAAACGACGGGCGATGGGTGTCGGTGAACCGACGTAAATGAGGGACCTTGGTCCAATGGGAGATGGGCATGAACCTCTGGGAGGATTCCTACGTACCATGCCTTGACACGGATCAAAGTCCTCGTAGTTCAGATTGAAAATGGGGAATTGGCACACCGACAAGGAGACGGTCTGGGCCAATGATTTTTGGGCTTGAACCTCAGGGAGGCTTCCTACATACCATGCCTTGACATGGATCAAAGTCCTCGTAGTTCGGATTGGGGAATACGGTTTAACGTCATCCGGGACGGGGGTGAACCGACGTGAATAAGGTCGGAATGACCGGATGGTGGGTTGACTTAAACCTTAGGAAGGATTCCTACGTACCATGCCTTGACATGGATCAAAGACCTCGTAGTTCATATGGGGGCTTTGTCGGTGAACCGACATGAAGGTGGACCTTGGTCCTATGAGTGGTGGTCTTGAACCTGTGGAAGGCTTCCTACGTACCATGCATTCACATGGATCAAAGTCCTCGTAGTTCGGGATGGATGAGTCACAACGGCTTGCCGTCGGACCGTGATGCAGTTTAAAGTCATGCTGGACGATGGTGGGACCCGACGTGAAGAAATGACGGGTAGGCTGAAACCTCAGGGAGGCTTCCTACGTACCATGCCTTGACAAGGATCAAAGACCTCGTAGGTCAAATGGGTGTGCAGTTTAATGTCATACGGGACAAGGGGGGCATACAGTTTAACGTCATGCTGGATGAGGGCGAAACTCGACGTGAATGAATGACCGAGCAATGTGTCTTGAACCTCATGGAGGCGTCCTACGTACCATGCCTTGACATGGATCAAAGTCATCGTAGTTCTCTATGGGTGGAGGTCAGGGACGGTGCTCACTCTAAGCCCACGTGAGTCATGCTCTGTGTGAGAAACAAGAGGTTGTAAGGACCTGACGATCACGTCGCGAAGGATGCGTCCGTGAGAAGCGAAGAGGGGCTTACGCGTTAGGCGGCCCATGTTGCCGGGACTTACTCCAGGATGATGGCCTAGGGTGCGACAAAGCGCATGGGTCACAGTTTAACGTCATGTGTTGAGGACGTGGTGCTTGGCAGTTTAACATCTGGCAGCTCGGACGAGGTGGGTTCACTCCACACCCCTAGGACTTACATAACCGGTACCCTCTGGTCCTTGGGGAAGGGAAGGTACCAGTAAGGCCATGGTCAAGGGGGGTTGTGGAACAAACCATCGAAGGGTCCACGTTAGCGTGGCTATGCGGAGAAGCAATAGCCGTTAGCGTGCCTATGCGAAGAAGCATTAGGCAAAGAAACGCCACGGTTGGTGTTTTCCATGGGACTTTGAAATCACATCGTGCAAACCTGGAGGGTCGCACAGGAAGAGGAATCACTAAGCAAAGGAGTGTGCTTCACGAAGTGGAGTTCCTTGGCCTTGTCATGGGACATAGGTGTGGGGGGAAGGTGATTCGCAAAGTGGAACAGTGTTTGCGGAGCACTGCCTCGTGAAGAAGGGGTGTCTCACGAAGTAGGGTCCTGCGAAGCAGTGTGCTTCGCGATATGTAGTGATCCTGCCTTAGCATAGGGATCACTAGTATGGGTTGCATGTTTCACGAAGCATAAGTGCTCCACGGCTGCTCGGGTTCCCTTGGGAATCCCCTTCCTTCGTGAATGCCCTTGATCTTCGCGAAGGGCATACCTCTCAGAAGAGGGGCTCAAAATGAGACAAAGCATAGGCGTCTTGCGAAGTAGAAATACCTCGCAGAGCTCATGATTCCCTGGGCAAAGAGTGATTCGCGATTTGGGAGAGAAGAATCCGAAAGGTCGGATTTTCCGTCTTTGGGACTCAGGGGGAGTCCAGTATTTATAGGGAAGGGGTGCCGCAAAGCAGAACTCGCGCGCCGCCTACAGTGCTTCGCGGCGCGCTCGCGAACGTCAACGTCGTCCGCAGAGGGCACCGCCTCTGGAGTTTCGCGACGAGCTCGCGAACATCAAATGCGTTCGAGGAGGATTACGGCCTCTGGATCTTCGCAGGGGGCTCGCGAACGTCAAATGTGTTCGCGGAGGATTACCGCCTCTAGAGCATCACGAGACCGCGCTTCCCGCGGTGCTTAGTGGCGGTGCTTCGCGGCGCTGCTTCGTGAGGCAGTCTGCCATCCTTCTTTTTCGTCCATCCCTTTCGTGCAATATTTTGGTGCCAATAGTACTTTATTAGCAATGAGACATGGAAAACATTTTTTACATTAGATAGGTTCGTTGGAATAGAAAAATGATATGAAACAACTCCAATTCTCTCCATAATTAAAAAAGGTCCTATGTACCTATGTCTTAGTTTCCCTTTCTTCCCAAATCTTATAACACCCTCCCATGGAGATAATTTTTAGAAAACATAATCTTCCACGTGAAACTATAAATCCATAGTACTATTATCAGCATATATTTTTCGAATTCTTTGAGAATCAATGATATGTGCTTGAATAGTCTGTAACTTCATGTTTGTTTAATACACAAGCTCTGGGTCCACTAGCTTCCTTTCACCAAATTCATCCCAACATGTTGGTGAATGACATCTTTTTCAATACAATGCTTCATATGTTCCCTTTGAAGATTGGAATGGAAACTATTATTGTAGGAAAAATCCACCAAGGGTAAATACTGATACCACATACTTTTAAAGTAGAGAAAGGATAATCTCAACATGTCTTCTGATGTTTGGATCATCCTTTCTGATTTCCCATCTGCTTGAGGATGATAAGGTATTCTTAAACGAAGCCCAGTATCCAGATATTTAGCAATAATTTTAACAAATTTGAATGTAAATCTTAGATTGTGATCAAACACTATTGAAATATGTTCTCCATGAAGTTTATCAAATAAATCATCAAGGTGAGGTAGGAGAGACTTGTTATTTATTTTTATAGGATTGATCTCCCTATCATCAATTCACAACCTCATAGATCCATATTTCTTCTTAACGAAAATAACATGGGCTCCCCATAGTGAAACACTAGGGTGAATATATCCTTTATCACTCAATTCCTCTAGTTGTTTATTTAGTTCCACAAATTCCATAGTATCCACTCTATAATGGGTCTTTGATATGGGGCTTGAATCAGGAATTAAGGTAATGGAAAACTCAATTTTCCACTCTGGAGGATGTCATGGTAAATAATCTAGAATGACATCAAGATATTCTTTTACAATAGGTATGCCCTCTATTTGAAAATTATTTCATCGCCCATAGTTATTTCATTCCCTTCCTCCCCAATAATTTAATTCAGTATAGATACTAGGGTGGATTTAGATGAGAATCATATAGTGATGTTCCTACCCTAAAGATAAGGTATTCCACATCATCCCTATAACTGTAACCTCCTTCTTATTATAATAAATATTTGCATCATGGTTCGAATGACAACAGATACTAAAGATTATATCAAATCAAATCAGGGGTATGAAAATAAAATCATTGGAAAAAGAATGTTTATATGCCATAATGAAGAATTCCTAACACAACTTTGTTGCAATGATACTTCCCTTAAGAGTTTTGATTAAAAAATCCCTTATTAAATAAATTTGAAATATCTAATTTTAGTGGAATAATAACAAGATATGAAAGAATGGAATGAACTAGAATCAAATAATGCATTGCGTATGTTTGAGAAAATTATTGAAGAACCTTCCACCGCATCATTAGAAACATCAACCTCCATCGTTGTGGCTGTATAAGCTTGGACTTTCTACCTTGTATTTATTTAGGGAATGTTTCCCTAACTCTTAGTAAACTTATGTGCATAATGTCCAATTTCACTAAAATTGTTGCATTGAACAATGGTAGATACTTTATTCCCCTTAAAATCTTGAGAAAGGTGGTCTTTTTATCTGCACTTGTAATAGAATATCATTCCCTTAAGGAAAGTGCTATGGTGTTTCTTCCCTCAATTACTACAGGATGGATTGTCAACTCTTCCCTTATTCCCCATTTTCATTTTTCCATTTCCAGATTTTTCGACAACCCGCTTCTTCTTTAATTTTCCTTTAAAGTCATAAGAATTAGAAAATTACTTTTCCTTCTTGATTCCACTTGAAACTATATCTTCATATGATGAGAAACTTTGGGATACTAGTTCCCTTTAGCGGAATGGTTTTAAACCATCAAAAAATCGATCAGTCTTACTCCATGGATTACATATTTAATCTGCGACATGTCTTGATAACCTTGTGAAGTTAACTTTATACATGGGAAGATTTTCATCCTCATTCTTCCTCAGATTCAATAATTTTTTTTCCATTCCCGATCATTGTTTGTGAGGAAAATATTTTTCTACAAATATTTCCTTAAAATACCTCCATTCTATATCTTCTAATTCTTCCTCCTCCTTTGTGTTTTGGATTAATGACCATCACTGATCTGCATCTCTTGATAGATGATAAACTTCCATGACAATATTCTCTCTTTCATTACATCACAAAGCAATAAATATTTTCATTAGTGAACTTATCCACTGCCCAGATACAAATGGGTTTTTCGTCCCATAGAATGATGGAAGTTATTGTTACATGAAGAGATACAACATATATCCTCCACATTGTGAATTAGGATTCTCCATATGAGTAAGTTTACTTTCCATAACCCGATTCATTTTTTCTAGTATAATTATAATTTTCTCATCACTAGTCATAGCTTCAGATCCAATATCATTATCTTGCATCTGAGGGAAATACCAATATGGGATAAGTGTGTTTATATGGTTTCCATTCCTTTCACCAGGTTCCATTTCTAAACAATTGCATACACTATATTAGGTTATGAATCATAATTTATAATCTCAACATAGAAAAACACAAAGCATAAATTGGAATTCATATACATAGATAATCTCATAATCATAAACATGGTTTCATTAAATAATTTTTTTGATTTAAATACTTCATAATAGATTGTAAAGAAAATGGCAATTATCCTAATAATATCCACTTATATTATCAAACTAGGTTTTTAGTAAGGCCCATTTTCATATACCAGGATACCCAGAGTCAACCCTGAAACTCATTTTTTGAGCTTTCACTCCTAGGTACATCAGTTCTAAAACCACGTCTACTTGTAGTATCCATACATGGATGTATTTTAAAGAAAGATCCACATAATCTATTCCATTCCAAAAATTCCATGATGTTATTTTATGTTTATCTTTAAAGACTATCTGAGGATTTTTTTCAATAATCTATGTTTTCTAAATATAGTTTTCAGGTTTTCATCTAAACTTCCTCTGATACCAACTGTAAGGACACGGACCTAGTTTCCCGGAGCCAGTGAATTATTTTATTAAATTGGAATATAAACAAGGAATATGCATCCTGAAGGACTTGGTAGTTTAGTAAAATTGGAAACGAGATACATACATAAGTTAAACATTACAACTTGAAATTAAATACAATATATAACTTTTGTTGGTAACATCCCCAACTATTAGTTTGTCCTTGTTGGTCAATCATAATAAACTTCTTCATATACTGATAAAATGAAACATAAGAAATGCGTGAGCTCAAACACTTAGTATGGGTAAGTAATAAAATAGAAGAGAAAATAATCATTATGCATGGTGAATAACTAAAAACACTTTCCTTTAAAAATAAAATTGAACACATTATGGAAGGAATACGATCTGAATAACTAGTGAAATAATTAAACATAATAACAGGTATTCAACTAGTCAAATAAGAACAAGAATTTTAAATACTATTTTCATAATGTGGGAACGCATAATGCATGAAATCATAACTATACCGTCAAGGCCTCATGCCTAGACTAGAAATATCCATTTTGTAAAGCCTTGTGCCAAGTCCATAGTTTGTCTCATGAGACCTATCGATGCACTGAGGGGCTATAACAGGCCCCACTTGCACATAATAAGTCCATTGAATTCCTCAAATTAATTGGGACAAATAGTAACAAAATATTCATTCATATTGAAACTAATATTTGAAATGTATATAACTTTCCCCATATATTAAATATAAACACTAACCATTCAGTGTAAATTGCTGAATGGTTTTAAGATAGAAAATCCACAATCAAAATAATTATAAACCATTCAATTAAATATGGTATATGATATCATAAAATATTAATCCCAAAAATACATAATAATCAACATGGGTGTTGAAATAGATGAAGACACTCTTATAAAAAAATCCAGTAATTCATGTGATAAATACACTTTTACTTTAAAAAGATGTGTTCATTTATAAATAAATTTGTATAAAACTATATGTGAAGTAAGATAGTATTTTAATAATAAAATTATATATTTTATATTTATAATTGTTTCAAAACACATATTATAGGTTTACCTTGAAAGTAGGTAATAATTTGAGAAATTCCCTTGAATCAGGATTGTATTACCAGAAGAAATTTTAAAAGATCATTATAAATTGTATAAATATCCATAAAATAATGTAGTAATATGGTTGGTAAAAATTTATAGAAAAGTATCAAAGAATATATGAGGAATAAATATTAATAAATAATAATTTAATTGAGGTAATTATATAATAAGAGTAACCCCAATGAAAGTAGATACTCGGGTAGAAAACCAATACCTTAAGTCTGTTGGTGTTACTCACTTGATCTTAATGTCCTGAATAATAAAATTTAGGTTCATAAATAAATTATTACAGACCCTAATCAAAATTTTATTTATTTATCATTTCCTTATTAGGTTCATTAATTACCTTTTTATGGGTTAATAGACCAAATATCATTGTTTGGGAGTGTTTTCTTCATTGGTTTTCATGATCGGTTTACTTATATTCATGTACAGATAAACATTTACAATGAGAATGGTTGTATAAAATATTATTTGAATGTTAATATTGAAAAACTATAAGACTAAATTGTTATAAAAATAGTTTGGTTATTGGGACTGAAAATAAATCATTATATTTAACATTAATGAAAATTGTTTGGGTTAATTGTCTCCTCTTGATCACAATGAACTATTTTTGATTTATAAATTAATATAATGTGTAAAAATGGATTAAATAACCTTAAATACATATATTATAGTCTGGTTCAACCATTAAATTGGTATAATGACCATAATTGTATATTGTAATAGAAATTAAATACCTTTCGTCCTTGAATTTTATAAATTAACACATATTAGATGGTGTTTCCATTTCGAGTATAAAAGAAGGGGAAATGAGATATGAGGAAGAATTATTCCTTTATCATAACAAAATTAAAATACATGTAAGGTATTAGAGTCATCACACCATTTGGATGAAAGGATGTGAGGAAATACAAATAAAATAAAATAACATGAAATAAAAGAAATAAAAAAGATGAATTTACCTCTTGAAGTAATCTTCCTTGAGAGACTTTTTAGGGGATACATTTAGGTCTTTATATGAGACCAAGGGATTATGGATGTTGGGTAGGGTATTGTTATGTTATTTTAGTAGAATTTAGTCATTTCAAAATTCTTGAGAGGAGTTAAGAGATACGAGAGTGATGGGGGGTTTTATAGTGGAGGAGAGGAGGGGTGCCCAATTATTTTACTCTTTATTTTATTATTTCCCTCAAGAAAACTAATAGTGTTGATTCATGTGATCCATAATAGTAATAAATAAATGTGAGTTCTAACCAACTGGGATTACATCATCCTTACATCACTAATTACCCAATAAATAATGTATTTAGAATGTAGCGTAAATTATCATATTTTACTATTTACCCAAAATTCAAGTATTTTAGAAAAATTCCAAAAAATTTACCCCAACTATTTTTAGATTAACATAATTCAAATAAAAAATAAATTTTTTAAAAATAATTTTCTAAATGTTATTTATTTATTTTTTTAAATAAAATCACAATTTATTAAAAAAACCACTTTAGAACTATAACTTGTTTTATAATGCTTATAGAAATTAATAAAGGTCCCACAAATTTATATTGTTACCATAATAATATAAAGTTACAGTTTATGATTACATTTTATTAAATCACATATACATTTAAAATTATTAAAATAATCAAAAATTGTAACTATAATATTTATGACAAACAAAAATACTGATACTTATACTATGATCATTTTTTCACTTATATAATTTCTAAATTGAATTTATATAGTCATGGGTGAAGTTTCTATTTTTTTCTGATTTACTATTAATTAATATTCATAAGAGTAACATTACTATTCATAAGGTTATGTTACTATTCATAAGGGTATGTTACTATTCATAAAAACTTATGCTTGTCTTATCAGACTACAAATATCTTGCTAAATGTAACTGTGTATGTCTGTTTTTCAAAATCCAAATAACCGAGGTGGAGAAATTATGTTTACTAGCTAGGTTATAACAAAGTGGTGTTTCATAAGGACAAAGTGTTTCATGCTTTCAATATTAAATTTATTTTCAAAATCATGGGGTATTACAATCTATCTATATCATCCATGAAGGGATATTCATTCCCGCCATTAATGAAAATTATCACACCAACCCATTCTATAACACACTGGTAATAATCACACTACATGTCAACCAAATGCTATAGCTCTATGGAAATCCATTACCATGAATTATCATAGTCTCATAGATCTAATTCAACCCATCACATTTTCTACACTGCCCCTATAAGGGAGAAACTATCCCATGTGGCTCAACCAGGCCATTCATTTACTGAGATAGATAAAATACACATGTAACACACAACGCTATAATAAGTTAGTTCATAATAATGTCATTATATGATAAATCACATAGTCAACACACATCTATATGTGAATAATATCATGCATTGTTCTCAAGGGGCTACACACACACACCACATGTGAATCATATCAAGCATTGGTCTAACAAGACTACACACACCATATGTGAATTATCTCAAACATAGGTCTCATGGGAAAAAATGAACTTTATAAAATAAAGGGAAAACTTTTTAAATATTCCCTATTTGTTAAATACACCCTACCTCAATTTAAATATGATATCACAACATAGTGGGATCAATATCAGAGATGGGGACGCTCTTCCTAGAACTTTTTCTAACAAATAGAGATAACCCCAATCTCCATTCTCTGAATCTTATAACTCAAACACCCATAAATAAACAGGAAACCAATCTAAAAAATCACACTTGATTTTTTCAGATAAATAAACAAACTAATATTAGAGGAAAATGGTTATTATTTAGTAAATTGATTAAAAACCCAACTGTCTCCCTTGAATAATTGTATATGGTTTCCCCTTTAAAACTCACAAAACCCCAAATGATTTCAGGCCAAATAATCCATTTCAAAAAATTTAAAAATCACTCATCATGGAAAAGTTATGTGAACCATGGTCGTGGTGTTTTCGAACATGTGTAACCCTAGAAACCCAACACGGTGACCACTACTACATTTTGTAAAAACAATGCATATTTTTGACACACCATACACTCCCGGTTACCATGGTGAGGCTGCTCTAGCTGTGGTCTAAAATAGGACTCACATCTCTACATATATGAGACCACTACCAACCATGGGTATGTTGGTACTACCATTTTCATACAAGTGGTTTCCAGGCCTAAAAAGTAGTACTCCATAGAATGGTGCACATAAAAATGTTGTAAACTCTTTTAAAGACACCAAGTAACCTATAAATCTTACCAAACACCAAGTTAATCATAATAAGGATCTATGAAATACCTTTAATAATTTTGGATGTTATAGTATAGGTAACACTTAATGTTCATCAACCAATCCATCCTACATATAATTTCAAAGAGATACTTTTCTATATTGAGGGAATCCCAGGACATTTTCACCTCAAATAAAGTGATGACACATGAGGGACACTAGAGAACATACTCGTTTCCTAGAAGAGTTTATATTTCCATGGTTGAAGGCATAGTATACAATAAATGATTTAGAAAATCCATAGTTTTTTCATAAATAAATTAATTTGTGGATATAATATCTAATAATGTAACTCACATAGATAATGATATATGAATAGTATTTCTCATTTTAATTGACCATACATCAAACATGGTGAAGTCCTAGTCCGCTTATTGATGTTGTCTGCTATTTTACTTTTCCAATGTCTAAACAATGGATAGTATTTCTAATCTTTACTAGATATACACATGATATAACTCAACTATTACATTCTGACTTTAAAAGTTACATCCACCAATCCGAAGATCTTATGATTATGTCTAGGATCATCCAGGAGTCGAGGAACCCACTGCACTTCTTATTAGATGAT
The DNA here is from genome assembly GCA_963277665.1 of Viscum album. Classification (NCBI taxonomy): domain Eukaryota; kingdom Viridiplantae; phylum Streptophyta; class Magnoliopsida; order Santalales; family Viscaceae; genus Viscum; species Viscum album. The sequence continues at coordinate 1,926,902,702 of OY728153.1, forward strand.
ACATTGTAAAAAAACAGAGGACATGTCCCATTACATTGTAAATAAGGGAATAATTTAGTTTATATGGACACACATGAATTATATGGATTTCCTTGCCACACTAATGATGTATTGGGACTGTCCTCTAAACTAGTGTATAAGAGAATGATAAGGATAGATATTGAAAACCCCTAATAAGGCTTCTAGTCAACTGATACGACATTATATTCTTCTTAGAAATTATTGTTTTGCTCTCCCATGGTAAATAAGAAATATATACTATACATGAAATTATGAATTGACAAATCTCAACCACGATGGATCAATACAACACATCTTAAAAAGATGGATTCTCGATATGGAATATATATGAATTTATATCAGGTCTTAGGCCCCTACTGAACCCCCAATCATTCAGCTTATCATTCACAACTATATGGACCCATCCTTAAAAAATCCATAAATTATTTCTCTACAAAATAACTCATTTTATTTGATTCATAATGTTATTTAGGTTTGTAGTTTTATATAATTAGGTGATCACCCTTACATAAATATATATTACAACACAAAGTGAACACTTTCACCCAATATTCACTTTTCTTATAATAAAAAACTTCTAATTTGAAGCAAATTTTCTTTTTAAAACATATCATCACAATATTCATATTAACCTCACCATTATCCGTAATAATTCATAAAACTCTATTAAAAACATTTAGAAATGTAGTGAAATCACAAAAATATTAGTAAGTGATATATAAAATTAAATAACGAAAGAAATAAATTCATTAGGTCATGAATAATCATATAAATATTCCTTTTCAAAATAATCTTTTAGAATAGAGTTAACAGTTTTATACCTATGAAATCAACTTCTCTTAAAAAATATTTCCTTAAAACATCTTAGAAGAAATAATAAATGAAAAATAAAACTCATAAATGTTTCTTTGTAATTATGAAAAAAATATGACATCATTTTCAAAAAATATTATACATTTCACCATTAAGAAGTAGAATAATATTTCATTTAAACATAATCACAATAGTTTACCTTTTGAAATCATAATATTCCCATAAAAACGCATAAAAAGAAAAGATAAACTATGTAGGTAAATTGGGAAATAATTTTAATATTACTCAGAAAATCCCTCTTATACATGGTATAACCTACCTAGTGCATTGGAGAGCTATATAATGCAAAAAACCCTTTGTTTTTAACTGAACCACCCATCCTAGGTTTATAACAGAACCACCAATCATTGATTTGTAATAGATTCACATGTTGTTATTTTATAATGAAAAAAAATAATCATAAATAATTCCGAAGAACAATAACGTAATATTAACGCTTTAAAACTTGAATTTCCATCAAAATATTCTCTACACCCATTAGAAAACATTTCCAAATATCAAAATATCCATTCCATTTAAAACCCTTGTTTAAAAGACACAGAACTAAAAAAATAATATTTTTTGTTTTAAGAAATAATGAAAAATTGTAGGGGAATAAAAACATCCAATAATGGTTATGAAGGTGGATAAAATCATTGAAAAAACTTTTTTTTAAAATAGAACATTCAATTTTTCAGTTATCAAAATTTAATTTATAAAATATGTAAAAAGATTCATTTTTGAAAACCATTAAAAAAATATGAATGTGGAATGAAATAAATATGTAAAAGGATTATATTGTAATTAACATATGTCCATGTTAATAAATCCTAAAAATAATTTTTATAACAAGGAAATGGAATAAGAATATTAATAAAATAAATCTAAAAAAGAGTAAAATGTGGTTTTAAATGTAAAGTGTATCGTACCTCGAGTATGAAAAATTATACATGTTTATAATATTCATTAGTGATGAAATTATATTAATTATTTAATTTATTAATAAGAATTTTAATATTTAATATTCCCTTTATTTTATTAATTACAATGTTATATATAGTTACTTAATCATCTATTTTCATATTGGATGTTTTAATGATATTCATCTTATATGTTAAAAAAGAATTTTTAAAGTTGAGTACAGTAAAATAAATCATTATTAAAAAACATCTGTAATAATATTAAATAAATAATTATAATTTTTATACATTAATTTTAGTTTTAAAACCATCCATAAATTATTATTAAGGAAAATAAATTAAGTTACAATTATTGAGACGATAGGCAGTATGTATGCAATGAAAATTATTTTTATTTTCCATAAAGAATGATTGAAAGAAAGTAAGTGTCATTTTATACTTGAAAAATTATTTATATATTATATTATTATTAAATCCCCAAGCCTCCATTGTACTCTTCTCTATGAATAGTATAGTAGCGTGTGTTGTACGCAACTCCGAGTTCTAACACACACCACAACCAATCAAACTAGCCGTTAGGAATAGTAATACCTAATTTTTGAAATTTTATAAATTTTATCTCTCAAAATGGACTTGATTTTTGGATTATAAATATTAAATTTAGCCAAGGGTGAAATTTTGGTACTTTTTAGATAACTTTTATATTTTGATGAATAGTGAAAATTACTAAATTTTAATTTAAAAAAACTTTTTTAATCAAAATAATTAATTGTGGTAAATTATTAATTTTAGTGGTTTTAAAGTATATTTAGAATATATTTTTACCATTTAATACATCTTTGGTCATTGGACATAAAATCACAATTAAAACGGACATAAACAAGTGTCAATCTTTTGATAGTTATTATATCTTAAAAACACACTTTTGGTTTTGACAGCGGGAATTAATATTAAATTAATTACTGCCAGTTCTGTGTTTTGAATTTGGAAAAATGTATTCCACATTTGGAATCAGGATTTCCAGAAGGTGTAAATAGGTAACTTTTATTTTTAGACATTTTTGAATAATTACTTCGGTAAATATTTTATTTACCATGGTTAGAGGGTAAATCCGGTAAATAAGGGTAAAAAATAATGTTATAATAATAATAAATTACCCTAAAACGTGTCCTAATCTTACTGGTGGATAAATTTACGACCATGGGAATCTTTGGGTCGATTTTGGGATCCCATGGAGCCACTTTTAGGTGATAGGGACACTTTATATTAATTAAGTTAAAGTAAATACAAAAATGCCATAAGCTTATATCTTTTAAGAAAACAATATTTATATAGGGTTATATATGTTATATTTTAGATTATAAATATTAATTAGAAATATAAAATGATTTCCTAAATAATTTTATTTTATTCACATTTTTTAGACATTTAAAATGTAAAAATATATATGACACAATAATAATGCAGTATTTTCATTATTAATGAATGAATCAAATAATTGGTATTATAAATGTTAAAATAAATATAATTTGAATATTTTTATGACATAAATGAATTTTATTGGTTAATATAACATGTTATAATTTCTTAAATGAATTTTCTTCTAATTAATAATGTTTTTAAGGCTTTAACAAAAAACAATTATTGAGTAGTGTCAACATTGACATAAATGAGTTTTTAAAACAAATATTATATTTTTAATTTATATTATATTCCTAAAAATCTAAGGTTTGGACAAATGATTCATATAATTATTTTTATATCATTAATGGACCACTTTGGGGTCTCTTAGATTTATATAGTATGTTTATTAACTATATAATATAAAAATATAAAGTGACATAGTAAGTTTCAAACTAATTAACTAAGAGTTAAAAATAAAAGATAAGGTTAATATAAAGACCCAAACCTATCTAAAATATATTGGTTGAAAGGATTTAGACCCATACCCAACTTATAATTTGAATAATACACTTTTAAGCCTTTAGAAACCGAATATGAATTTATTATAAAATAATACTTTAAGATTTTCCTAATGAGCCCCTCACCCCTCTTATAAAAGGGCACTCCCCCTTCTCATTATTTCACACCTTCAAAGCCATTTGGCTCAGCCAAAATCTGCCCAAATATCCTCCCAAATTCCCTTAATTCATCTTAGAGGCCTTATTTTGATCATAAATCCAACCTAAGGATCCATTTTGATCAAATCAAAAGGAAGAACCCGAAAAAGAGGTAACGTCTTCACCACCCTCTTTAAAGTTCCTTTCTTCTTCAACTTCTTCATTCATTGTTATTTCCATTCTAAAATAATAACTCAAGTATATTATATATACTGTGATGTTATTATAATTATAGAACAAACAAATTCATTATTTTATCCATCCCTTGAATGATATGTCACCATACTTGCGTACGTACGGCCTACCGTCTCCACGTTGTGGTGAAATTGTTGTTCAATATATTATTATTTAAATGGTTCTAATAATGATATATAATTCATGTAAATAATAAATATAACATGATAATGATTCTCTCTATATGATATAACATCCAATTATATATTATTTTAATATCAAAAGAATGATATTGTCGCTCGTGCGTACGTACGAACTACTGTCTCCACGAACGCGATGAGATTCATTCCCCATTATATCCATGCAATTATAATTATCATTTCATGATTAAAAATAATTATTAAGGACTTGATATCATTTTGTATATGAATAATATAAAACCTATACATAATAAAAATGACATATGTCATAAAACATATAAAATAAAATGAGTAAGTTAACACCCAAAACGATGATAATACTAAGATATTATCAACAAAGCAATGTTAAAATATCATATATGATATCATATTAATGTATATGATTTTTGTATAATTTAATAGAAATTATTTAACCATTATAAAGGAGGTTAAACTACCCTCAACCAAGAAAAGTACAAGTTAAGGGGTTTTCATCTCACTCCTTATTCCCATGAGATTCATACCATATTGCCACTATTACCTTTTGTGTGGCGTATGTAATTCCCATAATTGTATTCTTTGTGTAATACACTTTAATTTACGTGTATTTACATATTCATTGTATGATATCTCTTTCATGGGGTGTATGTTTCGTAATTTACCAAATTGGTAAGGGTTTATTTCACAATCTCTTCATTATCTGAGGTTGTTTATACGTAATTATCTACTGGGAACTCTTTATCATCCACATCTAGGTTTCTAAAAAATGTATTTCAAAAAATTCTTACTATTTTAAGGAAAATGGTTTAAAGTCATTTATATCATTTTTCGACTGTTTTTATAAGAATTTTATAAATGAATATTTCCGTCATTTTCCAAACAAGGTTTTTTTAACCTTTTCGACAGAATTAAGGTAAGAATGTTTTTTAACTTATACGGAAGGTGTGGCTATTTTCCGCCGTTATAAAATCTTTGAATCTTCCCTTACAAAATTATATGAATATTTTCAAAGTAAATGTTTTCTTTTATAATTATGATACTTTTAAATGATTAAAAAAAGATATATTTATATCAAATAATTTTGATTTCATCTATGTAAACATCCTTTGATAAATTTTACACTTATTTGAAGTTGATTTATTGTGATACAAATCTTCCATATTTTATTTAAGTTTTTGTGATATGTTTGACTATGGATGAGTTATTTTTATTCCATTAATGGTTTATGATTAATTTTTTGGCATTTCGTATGTCATTTTTAATACAAATTTTTATGTTATATTTCATCCTCTTCTTAAGATGAATGTGTTGGACTAGTATGTTATGGGTTGGGGACCGGTAAAAGTAATCCCTCCAGGTTGGGGTCCGGTTACAGAAAACCCTCCGGGTTGGGGTCCAGTTATTAGAGGCACTCCGGGTTGGAGTCCGGTTACAGAGGCTCTCTAGGATGGAGTCCGGTTACAAAAGCTCTCCGGGTTGGGTTCCGGTTACAGTTATCTCCTAGGTCTTGGAATGAGGGCTTGACACAAAAATTAAAGTTCATCATTATGCATTCCCTTGTTATGAAATTGGTTATTGATATTGCATGTGATTTGTAGATTAGTAGAATATCCATGTAAATAATTAAATGGAATTATTTAATTTTATCTTTTCTATATTACGATGAAGTTAATGTTTAAAAGGATTTTTTTAGTTATAAATTGCCTTAAATGTTTATGTTTATTTATGAAAGTTTCTGCTATATTGTTATCCTTACTGAGTATCTGAGCTCACCCCTTTCAATGTTTTATTTTTCCCAAGATGTGAATATGTATTTTATGAATGACCTGTAAGGATAGTATGAGGGGATATGAAGAAAATATGTTGTTGTAGTTTTTCTTTATATTTATGGTTTAATGTATGACTTATGAATATATCTATTGTTTCCAATGTAACTAAACTGATCAGTCTTTATGGATTTGATCCCTTGTGATGATGCCAATGTTATGTAATAATGCACCGACTCTAGGTAACTGGGGTCGAGGCGTTACAGTTGGTATCAGAGGAAGTTTAGTACAACCCTTGGAAACTAGATTTAGATAAACGTTGATTAGAGAATATAGCCCTAAGATAGACTTTGAGGATTGGTATAGAAGAACTTCCTAGAATTTTGGTATTGTAGAGAATTTGTGAGTTTTCAAGGAAATACATCCCAGTCGGGATACAAGCAAGTAGAGGCGGCTCTGGCACAGATGTTCCTAGGGGTAACACCCGAAAACACCGCATTGAGCTTTACTCGGACGGGAACTGGTGCACGACAATGAGCCTTGCTGCACTCTTGGTTACAACACTCTCGGGGGATATGCTTAGGAAAATTCTCAGTTTCCTTACAAAACATTATGAAGGGTTATGAGTATATACTTCTCAAAGAAAACATTTTTATGATTATGGATTATATTCATAAACTGTTCAATTTATGTTAAGTGTTTTAGAAGTATATAATTATGTATTTTGATTTATAAACTGATCTAGTTTATGCCATTGTTTAGAAATGGAGCCAAGTGGATGGAATGAAAACTGTATCAATGCATGCAATCCATGTAGAGATTTCCCTCCTGCTCAAGATAATTATAGTGGAGCTGGTGATTCAACTGGTGCTGATCAGCTAATCACCATACTGGGAAAACTCACTCAGGTTATGAAAAATAACCTTACCCGTATGGAGAATCCTGATCCACAGCATGGAGGATCAATGTTAGATAGTTTCATGAGGCAGCAGCCACCAATAGTCAATGGGAGTAAAAATCCATTAGTAGCGGAGCAATGGATAAGTTCCCTAGAGAAAATATTCCATGCCTTGGGGAGTAGTGAAAGGGAAAAAGTTATCATGTCAGTTTACTGCCTCACTGGAGATTCTGATCAATGGTGGTCATTGATTTAAAACATGAAGGAAGATGATAAAGTATCAAATATGGAATGGATGGAGTTCAAAGATCTTTTCATAGAAAAATAATTTCTCCGTGACCATCCAACAGATATGGAAAAGAAATTTCTAAGTCTAAGGCAAAAGGAGGATGAGAATGTCGCAAAGTATGAGGCTAACTTTACAAGGTTAGCAAGGTATGCTGGAGATTATATACGTAACCCGAGAAGTGAGATTGATCGTTTCTTTTATGGGTTAAAACCATTTTTTCGTCGAGCATTAGTCCCACAATATTTCTCAACGTACGATGATATAGTCTCATGTGCAATCAAGACAGAAAAGGAATTCTCTAAATCTTTTGACAATAAAGTAAAGCAAGAGAAGAAGAGAATGATGGATCAAGAGACAGATAAAGGGAAAATGGGAAAGAAGGATTTTACATTATGTGAAAATTATGGGAATAAACACCCCAGTACTTTCCTAAAAGGAATGGGAGTTTGTTACAAATGTTGAGAAAAAGGTCACCAGACTCGTGATTGCAAGAGAAAGAAGGAGGTTGTCAATGTTAAATGCTACAAATTTAGAGAAGTGGGTCATTATGCAAATGAATGTCCAAAGCGTCAGGGGAACTTACCTCAGAAAAGGGCAAGGGATCAAGGCCAAGCTTATGATGTTACTACAGTTGAACAGGAATAATTAATGTATTTGTGTTTTTGGACTCGAGGATTATATTCTGGTTATGAGAACAACGTTATATATATAAGGATTGTACTACAGTACTCATTGTTTTCATTAAGGGTTTAATATGACTAAGGTAATCATATTTTAAGTACGTGACAATAAGAGAAACTTTACTCCGTTTGGAGAATCTGACGTTGCGATTGAATTTTGAATTTAGATACCTTTTACAGAGAGTCTGGACAGAGGTACTTTGGATACCTATAATATCTTGGAATGGATTAAGTTGAACTTTGGATAGTATTATTCATGGTTAAAACATTTCTTATGATTATTTTTGGAATATTATGATACTATAGTTTTAGGAAAAGGACAACCTGTATGTTGGGCGATAACAAGTCGCGTCGGACAAAGCTGTAGGAATCGAACTGACAACCATAGTACGAAATGCTATTATTACCTACCAATACCCTACAGGAAGTCCCTGGTTATTAAAAAATATTTTTTTCATTATAATGGTATGTGTTAATGATAGGAACCTTATACTATTAGGATAAATACAATATTTTTGAGTTCTATTATCTTTGGGAGTGAGAGATGAGTTTGTGGTAGAAATTAGTTGAAGGATAAAAAATCTACTTGTCAAGATGTATATATATATATATTTATCTTATTCTATGATGAAATTAATTCTTGAACTTCAGGGAAGGGATATTAAGACCAAAAATGTGTTATCCTAATAACTTATGTTTTGTTGAACTGATGATATTTTAAATCATCGTAGATTGATGGATTTGAGGCCCTCAATTCCACACTTATTTGTGATTGATGACCTCAATCACTCCCTATAAATATTTATGTTTTCCATTTTATTAAGTGTCTATAATTTCCCCCAATGTTCTTCTATTTGAAACTTGATTTGGTGGTGACATTTTCATTTCCATTTCCCTCTTATTAAAACTAAATTTTATTAACCCTATTTCCAATATGGGTTTCCCACAATGGTATTCTATATTTTCAACCTTTTATTTTCTAAGAAAAATTTCCAATTATGGGGAAAAAATTATTTGAAGGAGGGGAGAATGTAACACCCCAATCTTCCACGGTACACTTCTCTTTGAATAATATAGTAGCGTGTGTTGTACGCAACTTCATGTTCTAACACACATCACAACCAATCAAACTAGCCATTATGAATAGTAATAACTAATTTTTGAAATTTTATAAATTATATCTCTCAAAATGGAATTCATTTTTGGATTTGGAATATCGAATTTAGCCTAGGGTGAAATTTTGGTACTTTTCGGATAACTTTTATATTTTGATGAATAGTGAAAATTACTAAATTTTATTTAAAAACAATTTTTTTAATCAAAATAATAAATAGTAATAAATTATAAATTTGAGTGGTTTCAAAGTATATTTAGAATTTATTTTTACCATTTAATAAAATTTTGGTCATTGGACAAAAAATCAAAATTAACCCGGACATAAACAAGTGTCAATCTTTTGATAGTTATTATATCTGAAAAACAATCCTTTTGTTTTGACAGCGGGAATTAATTTTAAATTTAATTTCTGCCACTTCTGTGTTTTGAATTTGGAAAAATTGATTCCATATTTGGAATCAGGATGTCCAAATTGTGTAAATAGGTTAATTTTATTTTTAGACATTTTTGAATAATTACTTCGGTAAATATTTTATTTACCATGGTTAAAGGGTTAATCCGATAAATAAGGGTAAAAAAATAATATTATAATAATAATAAATTCCCTCAAAACATGTCCTAACCTTATTGGAGTATATATGTCTGACCATGGGAATCTTTCGGTTGATTTTGGGACCCAATGGAGCCACTTTTAGGTGATAGAGACACTTTATATTAATTATGTTAAAGTAAATACAAAAATTCCATAAGCTTATATCATTTAAGAAAACAACTTTTACATAGGGTTATATATGTTATATTTTCGATTATAAATATTCATTAGAAAGCTAAAACTATTTCCTATATAATGGTTTTTTATTTATAATTTTTAGACATTTAAAAAGTAAAACTATATATGACACAATAATGATTCAGTATTTTTCTTATTAATGAAAGAATCAAATAATTGGTATTATAAATGTAAAAATAAGTACAATTTGAAAGTTTTGATGACATAAACGAATTTTGTTGGTTAAAATGACATTTTATGATTTCTTAAATGATTTTTTTTTCTAATTAAAAAAGTTTTTAAGACTTTAACAAAAAACAATTATTGAGTAGTGTCAAAATTGACATAAATGAGTTTTTAAAAAAAATATTATATTATTAATTTATATTCTATTCCTAAAAATCTATGGTTCGGCCAAAGGACTCATATAATTATTGGTATATCATTAATGGACCACTTTGGGGTCTCTGAGATGTATAAAGTAAGTTTATTAACTATATAAAATAAAAATACAAAGTGACATAGTAAGTGTAAAACTAATTAACTAAGAGTTAAAACTAAATGATAAGTTAAATATAATGACCCAAACCTGTATAAAATATATTGGTTGAAATTATTTAGACCCATCCCCACCATAGACTTTGAATAATACACTTTGGATCCTTTAGAAACCGAATATGATTTTATTATAAAATAATAATTTAAGTTTTTCCTAAAGAGCCCCTCACCCCTCTTATAAAAGGGCACAACCCTTATCATTATTTCAAACCTTCAAAGCCATTTGGATTGGTCAACTTCTGCCCAAATATCCTCCCAACTTCCCTAAATTCATTCTAGAGGCCTTAGTTTGATCAGAAAGCCAAGCTAATGATCCCTTTTGATCAAATCAAAAGGAAGAAGCCAAAGAAGAGGTAACGTCTTCACTGCCCTCTTTAAAGTTCATTTCTTCTTCAACTTCTTCTTTCCATATTATTTCCATTCTAAAATAATAACTCTAGAATCATCTATATATTGTGATGTTATTATAATTATGGAACAAACAAATTCATTATTCTATCCATCCCTTGAATGACATGTCACCATATGTGTGTACGTACGGCCTACCGTCTCCATGTTGTGGTGTAATTGTTGTTCAATATATTATTATTTAGATGGTTATAATAATGATGTAATATTGATGTAAATAATAAATATAACATGATAGTGATTCTTTATATATGATATAACATCCAATTATATATTATTTTAATATCTAAAGAATGATATTGTCGCTCGTGCGTACGCATGGACCACCGTCTCCACGAACGTGATGAGATTCATTCCCCATTGTATTAATGAAATTATAATTCTCATTTGATGATTAAAAATAATGTTTATGTACTTGATATCATTCTGGATAAGAATAAGATACAACCTATCCACAATAAAAATGACATATGTCACAAAACATATAAAAGAAAACGAGTAAGTTAACACCCGAAACGACGATAATACTAAGATATTATCAACAAAGAAATGTTAAAAGATCATATATGATATCATATTAATGTATATTATTCTTATTTAATTTAATAAAAATTATTTCAACATTATATAGGAGGTTAACCTACCCTCAACAAACAAAAATACAGGGTAAGGGGTTTTCATCTCACTCCTTATTCCCATAAGATTCTTACCATATTTCCACTATTACCTTTTGTGTGGTGTATGTACTGCCCATAATTGTATTCTCTGTGTAATAAACTTTAATTTATGTGTATTTACATATTCATTGTATGATACCCCTTTCATGGGGTGTATGTTTCGTAAGTTACCAAATTCGTAAGGGTTTATTTCACAATCTCTTCATTATCCGAGGTTGTTTATACGTAATTATCTACTGGAACCTCTTTATCATCCACATCAATGTTTCTTAAAAATGTATTTCAAAACATTCTTACTATTTTACAGAATATGGTTTAAAGTAATTTATACCCTTGTTTGACTTTTTTTATAAGAAGTTTATAAATGAATCTTTCCGTCGTTTTCCAAATAAGGTCCTTTTTAACCTTTTCGACAGAATTTAGGTAAGAATGTTTTTTTAACTTATACGGAAGGTGCAGCTATTTTCCACTATTATAAAATCTTTGAAGCCTCCCTTAAAAGATTATAAGAATATTTTAAAAGTAAATGTTTTCTTTTATAATTATGTTAGTTTTAAATGATTTAATAAAAAAGAGATATTTCTCTCAAATAGTTTTGATTTAATCTATGTCAACATCCTTTGATAAATTTTACACTTGTTTGAAGTTTATTTATTATGATAGAAATCTTCCATAATGTATTTAAGGTCTTTTGATAAGTTTGACAATGGATGAGTTATTTTTTTTCCATTAATGGTTTATACTTAATGTTTTGGAATTTCGTATGTTAGTTTTAATATGAATGTTTATGTTATATTTCATCCTCTTATTAAGATGAATGTGCTGGACTAGTATGTTCTGGGTTGGGGACCGGTAAAAGTAAGCCCTCTGGGTTAGGGTCCGGTTACAGCAGACCCTCCGGGTTGGTGTCTGGTTATTAGAGGCACTCCGGGTTGGAGTCTGGTTACAAAGGCTCTTCGGGATGGAGTCCGGTTACAGAGGCTCTCCGAGTTGGGTTCCAGTTACAGTTATCCCTTAGGTCTTGGCATGAGGCCTTGACAAAGAAATTAATGTTCGACATTATGCATTCCCTTGTTATGAAAGTGGATATTGATATTGCATGTGATTAGTCGATAAGTAGAATATCCATGTGAATAATTAAATGGAATTATTTCATTTTATCTTTTCCATATTATGATGAAGTTCAAGTTTAAAAGGATTTTGTTTTAGTTATACATTGCCTTAAATGTTTATGTTTATTTATGCAAGTTTCTGCTATATTGTTATCCTCAATGAGCATCTGAGCTCACCCCTTTCAATGTTTTATTTTTCCCAGGAGGTGAAGAAGTATTTTTTGAATGACCTGCATGTATAGTATGAGGGGATATGATGAAAATATGCTGTTTTAGTTTTTTTAATTTATGATGTAATGTACGACTTATGAATATATCTAGTGTTTCCAAGTCTACTAAACTGATCAGTATTTCAGGATTTGATCCCTTGTGATCATGTCAATGTTATGTAATAATGCACTGAATCTGGGTAACTGGGGTTGGGGAGTTACATTATTTCTACAAATATAGTCAAATATATTATTTACATGTTTAGTTCATTAAAAACAAATTACATTATGATGTGTTCATTAAACGAATCACAACACTTCGTGGAGGTGGTAATCCACATATACACACAAACGGCATTATCATTTTTAAATAGATGGAAATGTAAGAAATTAGGTGATATATTATCTATGAATAATGATATATATTTCATGAATTATATATATATATATATCATTATAACCATCTGTGAGAGGCAATGATGGAAAATGAATTACATCGATTCAGAAGGAGGTAGTTCATCGTACACACGAACGATGGTTTAATTTCCCATTTGATGGATCATGGGAGGGATATAGGTTGTAAAAATAACCTAAAAATTAGCATTATATGGAATATACTGATGTTATTATTTTATCATAGTTTTATAATATTTTAATGAGGTATAAGAAGAAATAAAATGAAAATCATTGGATAAGAACCATACAACTTCTTCAGACAACCTCTTTTGGTTTATAACTAAATCATTTCTAGGTTATTTTTATGATAAAAAATATAATATAATAAATTTTTAGGAATGTTAGTAATATATTTGGGTTGTAAAAGGTTGATATATTGTTCTCAAAATGTATTAATAAGAGGGAAGATGAGGTTCCATTTTTTATGTGAGAGGAGGGTCCCATTTCGGATTTCATAAAGTATTAAATTAATAAAAATTAATTTTCATATAAAAATGGAAAAATTGATATATTTAGAATCTATAAAGAATATTAATCCCAATTATTTAATATAACAAATTTTTTACAATTCAATTTTATTTTTTTCTCCCTTTTCTCTTTGTTTAACCCCCATTATCCCTTTTAACAATTACAATGATATTAGTGTTTTTTAATCGTTAGGGGTTAATCAAGTTAATATAAAAGGACAAGAGACCAATAAATGGAACATGGTTCATAGTTTCAAACTTATAAAATTTAATTGGTTGAATATAGGAATTTTAGTATTATTTTATCATTTAATAAAATATATCTTATTATAAAAGTTCATTAATGTAATTTTTGTAACTATTCTATTAATTTGAATTTGAAAATCACAGGAAAATAATATAACTTTAATATAATACATTAAAATATGTTAAAGTTTTATTTTTGTACGTAAAATTTTTGGGACACTATAACATATCCAAAAAAATATAAGACATAGAGTTTTTAAAATCATTTACATGATTTTTCTACTTCTATCCCAATCACTCAGTCAGCATTGTATAAGAACATTAAGAAATTATTTAATTATTAAAAATGAAATATAAATTACCAATAAAATAAAAATAATTTTAATTTAAAATAAAAATATTTAACTAGATATAATTTGTGTTGATCTTTATAAAAAATATTATAGAAAATAATATTAATAGAGAGACGCTTTTAACTTTATATTTTACTTAAATATTACAATGTCAAAATAAAATATAAATGATAAAAAAAGGACATGTTGAGATTTTTTTGAGACAAAGGTTGAAATATACTAATATAATGAAATAAATTCAAGTGTCTGATTGAATTTGAAGCCTTATCACATTAGTTCTGACCCTAATCAATCCATTTTACCTTTACCATGGCAACAAAAATTTTCTATGGTTACAATTCATAGTGAAAACAATAAAAGGGGAATAGTTTAAAATTTTCGACCTCATGATTCCAAATATTTATTATATTTTTCAATATATAATTTCTATAAGTAAATTAATTTAATTTATAATGAAAAATGGAAAATGTAATGAATAATAGTTTTTTAGAAAAATGGTTTTAAAGCATAAAAAAGGATTTTATACCAAATTCAAGTGTAAAACTCATTATAAATACCATAATTGAGTTATAATTAATCAAAATTAACTAATATAATTTTAAATATATTCCAAAATATAAATTTATTATGTTAATACTTGAAATGAAAATACAATTTCAAATAAAATTATTATTTGTTTTCTATTCATTGGAAAACTAAACATTTTATTATGTTCTTAAAAACCACCCAAAGAAGAATTTCATATGCTCATTTACAAATTGAAATTTATTATTTCAAATTAAAATTATAAAATTTATAAAAAGAAATATTATATAAAACCATATAATATATGTATATAAATTTAAAATTAATAAAAGTATTTAGTTTCTAACTAGGAAATTAAAAAAAAAATCTTATAGTGAATATGTCTCAATAAAATCTAATTGATGAATATAAATAAGCCCTGAAATTTTATATTCTATAATTTCCTATGTTTTTAAATTATTCCTAATTGATGTAATTGTTTCATTTTAATTTTACTCATTACTTTGACAAGTGGGTATATTTTTCTTTGATACCATTTTTTGATTCCCATGTGTCTTCTTTAACCATATGAGTTTTACAGATAACCTTAACATGAAAAATTAAAATATTGTACAAAAAATAATTTATGTGGTAAATAAATTTTTTTGTATGTTTCTGTGACACACTTATACTGTAAAATAACACTATATTTGATTGCATATATGACAGACAACATCAAATCCTAAACAAACACCAAAATATTATTATTTTCATATGGCCTTTAAAACCTAGGAATTTATTTGGAGGGTAATAATATTATTAAGATTATTATGAAATATATTTAAATGAAATAATAATTGAAAATTTATTTATTAAGGCTTAGGAAATAAGTACTTAATTTTTTTGTAATGTTATTTTATGCTTTAAAAATACGTTTTGTTCAAAAAAATGATTTTATTAATTATTATGAGAAATATTACAGTTAATTTTTGGAAAATATATAAATTTTATTTTATAAAAATAAGATATTTTTTTAAATAATCATACAAAATTTAATTTATGCTGAAATATTCATACTTTTATGAAATTATTGATTTTCAAGTAAATAGTGGAAAATACAAATTTTTATTTAAAAACGTATTTCTCTTTTTTCCAGTTGAAAAGTTTTATTTAATTTAAAAATGGTTTTAATGTAAAATTAATTATATTATATTATTAATAGACCAATTATGTTCATTGGATAATACATTATAATTTAGTTTTTCATAAAAACAATTTTATACATAATAATACATTTCTCAGGAAGACAACATCGTTCAAAAATTCCATTTGATCTAATTTTTTATTGATATTAAAAAATTAATCATAGAATCTTATATATAATGAATTTGATAAAATGGATTCCATATTGTGAATCATAATTTTAAAATTCCATAAATGGACCCCTTTCATATTTAGGAATTATGAATAATAGTTGTGTTAAAATTTATCACCTTAGTGGAGGGTAAATCAGGAAAACATTAGTTAACACTAAATTATATGTTCATAATATTTCATCTTAATTTTCATTGGATGTGTTTAATTCAAATCACATAACCTTATTACAAAAATTTACTTTTTAAATGGAAACTTTTCCATGAAAATGACCCTTATAATATTTTAAGAATAGAAAGTTACAAATGTAACTCTATGAGTTTTAAATATCTATTAAGTGTCCTCATAATGAAAAAAAGAATGATATGACCAAAAATAAATTTTTATTCTGATATTAATGAATTTTTTTTCATTATAAAAATTTAATTCATTTTTATAAATTATATAAATACAATAAATTCTTCTTTAACAAAACATAAATATTTATTCAATTAACCGAAAAATAACATAATTTATTTTAAAAATATTAAAAGTGATATAATATTAATGGGTTAATGTGTCCAAATAAATCTCCACATCTATATGATATATTCAAGAGGTTTTAAAGAGTTATTATTTACTTTCCCTTTGTTCTAGATATAGTTAATGTCAAATTAAATAAATAGTGTTAATAATGACATTAATGATATATTATAATAAATAATATTTTACTAAATCATATAAATATCATAAAAATATTATATTAAAAAAACGAATAGGATTTGGTTTTAAAAATAAATCATGGTCCATTTAAGGGTCTTTTTCATTTTATATTACCATTATTGATACTTAATGTGATGAAAATGTTAATATTACTATAATTGTCAAAAGGGTTAATAGGGGTTGAAATTAAAAGATAAGCATGAAAACACAACTGAAAATTGTAAAACATTAATTTAGGGGAGTATTCAGACTTTAACTCATATTATCTCCATATATTATAAATTTTTATCCATTAATATATAAATATTTATTTACATTAATTTAATATTTTATTAAATTCCAAGAGTGATTCACCCCTCTTATATAAAAGGACACCCTTCTTTTCACTTCATACTCCACTTTGAGTCACATAGCTCAATCAACACCTACAATGTTATATTATAAACATCAATATAAAAATTATAGAGGATATGTTCCTCTAAAAATACAAACCCTATGACTCTTAAGAGGATACCCAAATGATTTTTTCTAAAGAAGAGTAGGTTCAGACACATACGAAAGAAGTCAGACTTGAGGTAAGGGTTTCTCATCTCACTTGTGTTTCTGCGAGACATATTTCAAATTCACCACTTGTTTATATCATTTAGTGTATATAAT
Organism: Viscum album; assembly: GCA_963277665.1. Lineage (NCBI taxonomy): Eukaryota > Viridiplantae > Streptophyta > Magnoliopsida > Santalales > Viscaceae > Viscum > Viscum album. Next base: position 1,926,920,209 of record OY728153.1, read on the forward strand.
ACCCATTTTTATAGGATATACCATGAATCCATTTATTCTCAAGGTATTTATATTCTTGTTTGATTTTATTTATTTCTTGGGGGTTATGATTCCAAAGTTACCAAAGTAGTGAGAATTTATTTCCTAACCCCATCATTATTCAAGATTGATTATTTTTAAGTATCTATTATGGAATATCCCTATTCAATATCCATATTTTCAAGAAACCATTTAAATTTCTTTTAATATTATCCAATGATTGTTAAATGTTATTTCAACCCAATTTTTACTTATACTAAATAGATTAAAACAAATCCTCCTCCCATTTTCCGAATGAGGTAATTTTTTTCTTTTCGTACACAATTGCGTAGAGAAATGTTTTTTACCTTACAATAATGAATAGATTTTCCCAAAATCATTGATAATATATTCTTTAAATATTACTTTATCTGTTTACATTGTTATTTTTAAGAAAACTATTTCCTTTCATATTTTTTTATGAATTTATGTGATTCCAAAGTAAAAAGGTTAATTTCTTCAAAAAAAAATTTAATGCTATTTTGATGGAACTTGTATTAATCAAAGATAATAAACCTAATTTTTCATATCATATAATAGTATTTTTTTAATGATACTATCCTTATCATTTTTTTAGATGGTTTATGATTATTTTGACTAGGGATATACTTTTTTGATACCTTTTGTTATATTACTCTGGATGGTTTTGGATTATGTTTACTAATTGGGAAAATTATTAACATTTCATATGATATTTTAAATAGAAATTCTAAAATTAATTATGTTTCACTAATTTCATGTGAAGAATTCCTTATTGTTAGTAATTTATATTAATGGCCTGTTATAGCCCCATGATGAATCGGTAGGTCTCATGATACAAACAAGAATGAGCATTTGGCCATAGGCTTTCAAATTTATATATGATGTCTCGAAATGATTCCTTGATGATATGGTTATGATTTCCAAAATTATTAATTCCCTCATAATGAGATTATTTATTGATTCAAATTAAATTATTTTAATTGTTATGATATCCATGGATTAGTTTCAAGATCATGTGGCCATTTATTTGGAATTATTTTATCATAATTTATCCATTACATAATCTTAATATTTGTTATGTTATTGATTATTTGGAATGTGTTTTCAGATATTTACTATTTAATGTTTATTAATTTTGATCCATTCTTTTTTTAGCTTCAATTTTACACAAACCCTTAATGAGCATCTGAGATCAAACTTTTATTATGTTTCCTTTTCCCCATGATTTCAAAAATGTATTATGATTAATACACAGGTGCATGAAAAATAGGAAAATTACAAACTCAACGATATTAATATATTGTATTTTATGTTTAAAAATGTTATTTTGGAATTAATTATTTATATATATATATTTCCAATTCTACTGAACTATTTTTCTTTGTGGGATGTGATTTCTTCTATCTAGTGCTTGTGTAATAATACAAACACTAGCTCTGGGATATTGGATTTTTGTTATTTAAATTTGTTATCAAAGAATGTTTAGTATAATCCTTGGGACCTATATTCTTAAGACATAGATTTAGGAACTTCTAACTATGACAGACATTGAGAATAATCTCAAATATACCTATCTTATAATATTTATATGAACCATACATAAAATATTCAATTTATATCATGTTATTCACTAATTTAAAAATTATAAATTATAAATAATAATTTTATTATTTAATATTGTTTATTAAATTATTTATAAATAGAACCTAGTATAAGGAATTAAAAATTTATCACTTTGCATAATCCATGTATGGATTTCTCTTTTGGGAATGATAATGATGCATGCGATGGAGTTACAGAAGGAGATGAAAAATTATAACAATATTAGGGAAGATGAATCACGTTATAGGAAATAACATTTCCCATATAAAGAAATATTATAATTAAAAACATGGCATAACAATGTTATATTTCTTCATGCATCATCAACCACCATTATTTAATTGGTATAAAAATCCATTTATTCGTAATAAAAGGATATGTTTCTTAGAGAAAATATTTCATGATTTGGGAAGTAATGAAATGGAGAAGGTTTTAATTGTATTTTATCATCTCTCATGGTATGTAGATAAATGGTGGTAATTTATTCGAAACACTAAGGATGAGGAGGAGACAATGTGAATGGAATGAATGTATTTGATGACGTTTTCATGGAGAAGAATTGTCCTCGAGAATAATGAGATTATATGGAGAGGAAATTCTCGAGTCTAAGGCAAAATGAAGAGTTAAATTTTACTAAGTATTAAGATTACATTTCAAGGACATACTGGCATGTTTTTGACTATATACATAATCTAAGTAGCATGAATTTCCATTTTTTTATAAGATAAATCCATTCCTTTAAAGAGAACTAGTATCACAATCATTCTCTTCATGTGAAGAAACAATATTATGTGCTATAATGAAAGAGAAATATTTCTAAAAGTCATATGGACTTTAAGGAATTCAATATAATAAAATAAATAGAGATAAAAAAACACATATGGGGAATAGGTGGAGAATGATTTTCCCACATGTGATAATTATAGAATGAAACACCACGGTACTTTCTTGAAAGGAATGCGAGTTTACTAGTAGTGTGGAGAGAATGGATACTGAGCATGTAATTTCAGAGGAAATAATGAAGCTACCAATGTTCAATTATTTAACTATAAGGAGATCGGGAACTATATAGAAAAATTTCCCATGCGTAAATGGAATATAACTTAGAAGAAAAAAGGGTATCATTGTCAATCTTAACCTATTACCACAACAAAAGTTTAATGATTAATGTAATTGTGTATGTGGATTAAATAATTATGTTGTAGAAGTATTTTATCAAATACATTCTGGTTATAAGAATCACAAAACATATAATGATTATACTACAAGGGTTTTACTTTAATTATTTGAAAGCATATGATGAATGATGCTGACAATTAAGAAAATTGAATAGCGGTATGGTTGTTTTTTGGAAAATGAATGAATCAGGTAATGATAACCCTAAATATGTTCTAATGCCTTGCTAATAATGTTTAGTTGAGATAAATTAGAATATTGACATTAAAAAATTTATTGGTATGGTATTATTATGTTGAAATTTTTTGGTGATTTGGTGAAATGTAATTTATGATGTATTTTACCATATTTTTTGATTTATAAGGTGTATGGTATAAGGATAATGATAATAATGATTCATGTTATTAGTATCTGTGATCAATGTATTAAAGGTTTTTGGAATGTAAAATTATAAACTACACTTTTTTGTCTAGGTATAAAGTTTTCATCAAATGTTTGTGCTGTGAATATGGTCAGTAATATTTTGGAGGCTTCTTAAGTTAAATATTTATGGAATGGATATTATTTTTTGAGGATAAAGTATGATTTATCATATTGGTTATTGTATGATAACCATTTTTGTTTTAGTAAATATTTAGATGCCTAAGGAATGACTTATATATCTTAGGTTTAGTGAAAGTGCTTCAAGAATGAAAAATTCATCTCGAGCATCTATTTCATGGAGTAAGAGATGAAATGAAAATATATCTAAGAACAACTAAAGGTTAATATTTAGATTAAGAAATAAAAATAAATCATGTATGTTTATTTTATCTAGTTGTCTGTATGGATATTATATGAATCCATCGAATTTAGGAAGAACACGAAATAAAAATGATATTAATTTGCTTTTCTTACTAAGAAATCAATTGACTTTTTACCCTTCAAAGATTTACAGTTTTATGATGGTTAACATTATCATGAAATATTCTTTATCACTCTATATTAATTTTTTGGTATAATTTTTATCTTCCATATCCATGTTTTCACCTCTAAAAAATTATCCTAGTTAGAAACCTAGTTGTGTGGTGACCTTCATACTTGCCATTTCATATTTTTAAGAGGAAATTTTATTGCCCTTTTTATGATGTGGGTTTACCACAATGGTATTTTAAATGAAAAAACCCGGATTATTGTTCAAAAGTTCAAATTTAAATGTTGTAATTTATTTAAGGTGGGGGATGTTAATTTAACATGATGAGAATTTTAAAGAACGCCTTTTTGATTTTGTATAGGAGACAGAACACGGAATCCAAAACAAACCCCAAAATATTATTATTTAAATATGAACATTATAACCAATAAATTAAATTGGAGGGTAATATTAGAATTAATTTATTTATGAAATATATATAAAAGAAAAAATACATGAAAAATTTGTTACAAATTCTTAAAAAACAAGTACCCAATTTTCAGAAAAGTTATTTTATGCTTAAAAATAATTTTCCCTAAAAAAATGATTTTTCATATTTTATTGAGAAAATATAGTAATCAATTTCTTGAACATAAAAAAATTTTATTTTATAAAAATAATATAATATCTGAAATCATCAAACCAAAAGTGAAATATTTATTTTTTTAAAAAATATTTATTTTCCATTGAATTGTGAAAAATACATATTTTTATTAAAGACTATATTTCTCTTACATCTATTTAAAAAGATATATTTTATTTTTAAATTGTTTAAAAATAAAATTAGTTATATTATATAAAGGAAAATCCAATTAGGTTAATTTCAATATATTTTATAATTGAATTTTGTTTTAATTTTTCTTTATACAGAAAAAGGAATTTTTATGAAAACTATATTTTTCTAAAAATTAGTTTCATCCCATTTTTTTTACTTATTTTAATTTTTTTCATCTTCTTATTGGGATTGAATTTTATAAATTCGATTAAATATCTTTCATTTATTTGTTCAAATTTGGGAAATATGTTACTTTTTTTTGTTATTGTGAATAATAACTTTGATTAAATTTATCAGCTCCGAGAAGGGTAAATTCAGTTAAAATATGTTAAAAAAATTAATAGGTTATAATATTTCATATTAATTATTATTGGATGAATCTATTTCGAACCTTACCACACTCTGAATGAAATTAATTTGTTTAATGTAAAATTATCCTTGTAAATGACCCTTATTATATTTAAAGGAAAAAAGTTAAAAAAATTCAACTATATTAGTTTTAAATTTCTATTATATGTTCACAAAGGTACAAAAAACAATATGAAAAAAATGTATGTATATTTTTTGATTAAATAAATTATTTAAATGATATAACTATATTTATAATTTTGATAATGTATATAATTACTTTAAATTCTTGTGCAACGCTAATGCAATATTTATTTTATTAGAAGGAAAATAAAATAATTTTTTTTTTAAAATTATTTTATTTGAATGAGTTAATGCGTCCTAATATTTTTCTAGATCTATGTTAAATATTATTGAGGTTTGAATGCATTATATTTTAATTACCCCTTTTTTAAGATATATTTAATGTCCAATTAAATAAATAGTGTCAGAAATGAAATTAACTATATTTTATAATAAATAATATTCAATTAATTGATATAAAAATATATAAAATAATTTAATAAATAAATTAATGAGATATAGTTGTTCTCCTCAACCATAGACTATTTATGGGTTGTTTTTCATTTAATCATATCATTATTAACATGAAAGGATGAAAAATATAAAAATAAATAAAATTTCTAGTTGGGTCCACAAGGGGTTAATACTAAATGATATGGATGAAAAACAACTAAAACATATCTAAATTTCATTGTATTAAAATATATTGACTCACCTTAATATTATATTTGAATATAATAAAATTGGAAAATTAGGGCATAAAATTTAATAAATATTATTTAATATTTTAGTAAATTCCAAAAGTTACACTCTCTTGTCTTATAAAAGTAAAACCCTCCTTTACCTTCCTTACACCAATTTGAATATGCTAGATCTACCATCCACTACCAAATTATCTTCATAACATCATTTGAAAAAATTATATATGTTCTAGTCCTCCAAGAATTCCAACAGTAGGATAATTAAGAGGATATCGAAATTATTTTATCCAAAAAGTGGAGGTTCAAACACATTCAAAGTAAGTCATGCCTGAGGTAAGGGTTTCTGATCCTAAAATTATTTCCATGAGAAACATGTCAGATTCACAACTTGTTTCTTTCATGTGGTGTATATATTACCCTTTTTGACATGATATATCATGTTTCCGATTACAAACATGGCATTTGAAGTTTAATTTATAGTTATTTATTTCATGGGGGTTAAGATTCAAAAGTTACCAACGAGGTAAATGTTTATTTCATGATATCTTCATTATTAAGGATTGTTTTTGGGTAATTATAGAATAAGAAATATTTATATTCCATTTTCTTATTTTCTATTCTTTTCAAATTTGTTTTTAATATTCTCTTATGATTGTTAAAAGTCATTTTCACCCATATTTTACATTTAAAAATTGGTTTAAAAGGAATGTTCATTTAGTTTTATAAATGAGGTACTTTTCTAATTTTCATAAAAAGGTCTGAAAGGAATGATTTTTTGACTTTCATGTCATGTTTTTATATTTATCCCCCCATGACCAATATTTTAATTAAAGCATCCTTTACATGTTTAAAAGGTTATTTTAAATGAAAAAGTTTTCATTCATTTTTTTATGTTTATTAAAAGATATATTCAAATGGAAAATTTGATTTTTCTAAATATTTTTAATGAAATATTATCATATTTTAATTCATGAATGAAAATTACCATCATTTTACATATGTTATACTATGAATTTATTGTATCGATACCATCCTTATTATTTATTCATGTAGTTTATGATCATTTTGAATGGGGATATAGTATTTGGATTCCGTTTGAAAAATTAATAATTTTTTATGATTATGTTTATTTCATAGGGAAATAGTTAAAAGTTTGTATACGAGATTCAATATGAATGATTAATTTGATTATGTTTCAACCGTTTCTTTGGAGGAATGCATTAGACATAATATGTAACACTGTATGATTTAACAAGAAGAACATCATGTTTTATAGTATATATTACACACAACAAAAAGACTAGAATATAAAGTAATACCAAGATAATTTAAAATATATTTATTTTTAAATAAATTCAATCTCCTCAATAACGTTCAATTCACACAACATGAGGTTTAAACAAAACATGATACTCCATTGGAATATTATAATTTAAACATGAGGATTATAACCATGTTTTTATGTTGGAAGGTATGAATAAGATAAAATAAATTATTAAAATTATATTTTTAAGAAATGTATACAATAATTTCAATCTATATATATTTATTATAAAAAAATAAGAATAATTTTTAAAATTAATAATTATTTTTTGAAAAAATTCATTTTTCTACTAGGTGGTTTTTTTGCGCTTTGCGTACATAATATAAGACCAATTTTTAACACTTATATTATATTTATTTGAAAAAAAATATTTTTTGAAATATAATTTTAAAAAATATCTTTGGTTGATTTTATGAGAATTTTTTGTTGATAAATAGTAAATAATTTTTTTTGGAAATTAACTTTGTGTTTAAATTGGTTGAAAAGTTAAATTATATGTTAAATTTGATTTAAAGACTAATAAGATCAATTATATTATAATTTATCCAATTCAGTTCATTTTAATCATATTCATATTGATTTATGTTATAATTGTTTTTAAATGTTTCAAGGGTTTACGTTGGAAAACCAACATTTTCGTCGCGTTTGTGGGTTTAATATCAAAATGAATTCTTCCAATTATGTGAAATGAATTTGAAAAAAAAGGATTTAATTTTTGGATTTATAATAATTTATATTATTTATTATGTTAAACTAATTTTTTTACCATAATTAATAGTAAAAATACTAAAAAATATTTATCAGTTAAAGAAAACATGGGTTTAATGGGGGTTAATCTAATATTATATGGGCAAACTTTTGAACTAAAACGTGTACCCAAAAATATTTTATAGACATTTTTATACCTTATGAAATTTAATTTCCTTTAATTATCCATTTTGAGCCTTGTTTTAGGTAGAAAACATGGGTATACTTTATTATTTTCAAAAATATCAATTGTATCCTATACCCCACTTATAAAAGGTCATCCCCTATCCTCTCCTCTTCATAAGCTAATATCCCTTTGATTCACAAAATATATGGAAAAATATATTTCTTAAATTCCTATCCACATATTATATTCCTTTTTGTGATAAATAATCCAATCGTGGAATGTTTTAGGTCAAACCTAAAGCAGTTTCCCGAAGAAGGGGTATGGTTTTTTACTATGGGTTTGCATTTGACTTATTCTTATAACACATTTTAGTATTATAAAACTATTAAAAAATAATAAAATCATTGTCTAGATATTAATAATATTTTCTATCTTATCGGAGCAACCTATATCCATTCCCACTTCTATTAAATGGGAAATAAAAACCGTTGATCATGTGTATGTCAGACAACAGCCTCACGAACCGATGAAATTCATTTTCCATCACCACATTTCAAGGATGGATATAAAATTTTTATAACATTTTATATGATATTTATTGAAATATTATACTTATGTAATTATGATATAATGCATACATGCTTAAACTGACTCAGTGGGGGATCGATAAGGTCGCTCATTTGTACGGTGGACTACCACCTCACAAAGCGATGCGATTAAATTTTCACTTAAATTTTTCATGTAATGTAGTAAGGATAAATAAAATGAATATATGTTATATTCATGAAATAAAAATAGTTCTGTAAATATAATATCATATCTAACTCCTCACCTACCAATCCATTGGAAAACAATAACGTCACCTGTTGGCACGTGTGGACAACCACCTCCATATAGCGATGCGAATTTTTTGGTGTTCTATTTTTACATGTATGGTAATAAGTATGGATTCGATTAATATATATTATTTATATAAAATAATTATTTTTAAGAAAAGGTTAATTAAAATCAATTAATTATTTCATCCATTAAAAAAATGGACGCAACATCCATACATATGTATGACTTATAGTCTCCACGAATGGTGAAATTCATTTTTATCATTAAATTAAATGTATTACTATAAATACATATATAATGTATGTATATATATATATAATATTAATATATTTTTTATCATTATGGATATTATGTAATAATAATCAATGCAGAAGGACCTCAATTACCAAACTAAAACATACATGAAAAATGAAGCAATTATCACCTTAAACTGTGATTTTAACATGGAATCGTTAATTAATGTGTGATAAAATATTGTAATTAAATAATATATGGTATGATATATATAATTATGGTTCTATAATATATTTATAATAAACCTATATATAATAAAACATATTTTCCTACACATACAAAGGAATTTAAACCTGAGGTATGGGTTTCTTATCTCACTTTTTCTTCTATGAGATATATGTCATTTTCACCACTTATTTATTTTGTGTGGTGTATATACTACCACATTGAGTTGTTATATTACGAATACATTTATCTTATTAGTATTTAATGTTTCCTTTTACTTTATTGGAATAATGTGGATTATGAATTAAATGTTACCAAAATAGTAAGGTTCTATTACACAATATCATCACTATTGCAGATTGTTTATTCTTAAGTCTCCCTTGGGAGACATAATCCACATTTATATATTTTTAAATTGTATTACCTTTATGGTTATTAATGAAATTTTAAATTTAAAATACTTTCTAATCTATTTTTTCATAAATATATTGATAAAATGTTTTATGGAAATTCAATTTTATTTCTCCCTTTGGTCAAAAACCCGTTTTTTCCATATCATTGTTTTTAGAAAATGTTTCAAGTTTTTTTTTGAAATTATTGAAATGATTTTTTAATGTATTTTTCCATTTTTTCATTTTCTGATATTTTTTTATAAAATAATAATACCATTTTCCAAAAAATTCTTATTTGGATTTTAACAAAAATGTGAAAGTAATCGTTATTTTAATGTGTATCACGTGAACAAAATCATTCATCCATTATGAAAAATAAATTTTATAAATATTAATTTACACATTTAAAAGGATAAATTAAAATAAATGTATTTTCCAACTATTGTGTGAACTTTTGGGTTTAAAAAAATATTTTGAAATAAAATGGTTATTTTCATAAAAGAGTTATAATGGAATTTTTACAGTATTTATCTTCATCAATAAAAAACCCCATATTTTAATAATACTCTCTTGTGAAAATCTTGTAATGATATAATCCATATTATTTCATGGTACGGTTTGTGGTCAGTTATACCATTTATGTACTACTCTGATTATATTCACAATAATACCTTAAATCGTTTTTGATTGTGTTTATTGATTGTGGAATGTTATAAAATTTCATATTCTAGTTTTGTATATAGATTTTTATTATTATTATGTTTTAAACTTTCATATGATGAATTTATTAGACTTATTAGGTGATGGATGAGGACTTATATAATACCTTGATGCATTCATATGTCTCATGGGTGAAAATAGATTGGTTTTTTACAATGTCTAACAAATTTATTTATATGTATTGGAATTGGGACACAATGTTATATTTTAGATACCAATCATTATTCATTATATAATTATTAAATCAGTTATTGATATTCAATGTAATTATTTTATTATTTAGAATATCCATGTTCATGTTTCATGATAATTTGATTATCTATATTGAATTATTTTATCATCATTTTTTATTTCATATTATTTTCAAGTTATTGATTAAATTTAATGTATTTCAGTTATTTATCTTTTCATATTTATTATTCCTTACTTACAAATGACAAATTTCTCAATATTATTACCCTTACTTATCACCTATTCTCACACCATTCTTAGGTTTTATTTTCCATAGGATACCATAAAGTTTATTTTGATTGATATATAAGGATATTCTAAAAGAAATAATGATGTTTTCAATGAAAATACTATGTGATATTTTATGTTTTCAATTTTACTATCAGATTCAATTGTGTATCTAGTTTACTACAAATACTAAACTATTTGGTCATTCGTTTGTGATTATTTTTACATTATGCTAGTGTAATAGAGTAAACACCGACTATGGATTACTAGAGTTAGGTTATTTATAGTCAATGTCATTGGAAGTTTAGTAGAAAACATTAGAACTATATTTATAAAAAATAGAATAGTTTACCTAACACAATGATGTACATTGAGGACAATTATATAAGAACATCTTAGAGGTTTGGGAGGGTATGGATTATGTGGTTTTCCTAGAAATACATCCTAGTTAGGATACTATAATTGGACGTGGTTCTAGAACTGATGTACCTTGGTGTAATAACTCTAAAAATGGATAAATGGAATTCACTTAAGAATTACTTGGAATATAACAATGGGCCTTACTGGACACCTATTTTGACATTCCATGCAAATATGATTTCGTTAATTAATGTTTTCTTTACAAACCATTATCAGGGAATTGAAAATATTTTTATGATTTGAAAACATTCCCAATGAAACCATTTTTTTATAATGAGATTATCTATGCATAAGTTTTTCATGTTAAGTTAAGTGTTTCACTAGTTATGGAATTATAAATTATGTTTCACATTATTCTGATCTCATATAGTTTATGAAATATGTTATAAATAGTTAATAGTTGAAGGAATGAGAACAATCTCAACACACATACCCCATAAAAGAATTTTCCCCCTAGGAATGATAATGAAGACGAAGCAAGAGTTATAGTTGAAACATGTCAAATGAATAACCATATTAGCGCAAGTAACTTAGGTTATGCGAAATAATATTTCTCATGCGGAGTAGCATACTGATCTACCATACAGTGTAGCAATGTTATACCACTCCATGGATCAGGAACAGCCATCATTCAATGGGACTAAAAATCTATTTGATGTTTAAAAATGGGCAAGTTACTTATAGAAGATATTTTATTCTCTCGAAAGTAATGAAAGGGAGAAGGTTTTCATGGAAATTTATTATCTCTTAGTGTATGTAGATAAAGGGTGGTAATTAATTTAATTCAATGAGGATGAGAAGTAAATATAAAGGTTTCCATCATAAATGTAAAAGAGATTTTGTGTTGAAACATGATGAACATGGATATACATATTCATGTAGTAACTCCTTTACTAGTGATGATTGAAAAATTGATCTTAATGTTCATGATAAGTTCTAATTATGAGAGTTCTATTTAAATGTTGTTTGATTTTTTGGAAGTTTATAACTAGTGAGAATAGTGATGAATTAATATCAATGATGGAAAATTCTAGATAATGTTTTGATATGTTATGAAAGGCTATCCAAGTGAGAAAAATGTTTTGATGATGGTTTAGAAGTGCTACATGACTATTTTAGTTGATTTTTAGTGATTTAAGAGACTTTATAATGAGGATAATTGGTTTTGAAGGAATATTGAGGAAGGATGAAATTATGATAAAATGGTGGAATCTAGATACATAAAAGAGGGGTTGATATAATGGGATCTAAAAAAGAGTGAACAGTTTAAGGGTATTCACAACTAAGGCACTGTATAAATGGATCCACATATGAATATTCTTGTAAAGAGATCCAAGTATGGGGATCATCATAAGAATGACTGATGTAAGGGGATTCACATCAGAGTCATCAATATAAAGAGATTCATTCAAGAGGATCATTTATCCTTATGTGAATATTGATAATTCCATAATTTTTCTATATATATAATTTGTAAAATAAGTCATGCAATACACAATTTGATATTCATGGAAACTAAATATCACAATCCATTAAATGAATTGTGTTACATGCTAAGAATCAAGAATCGAATTGAAGGCTGTTCTATAAGGAAGAGTGGGGGTCCACACAATAAGCTATACTACCATATCACAGTGCATGAGTTCAAGTACATGTAGATAGAGACATTAATAGAATTATGTGTAGTGTATTTTGTAGAGAATTTCATATCACGATACTTAAATATCACATGGAGAATATATAAGTCCTAGAGATAAATGTGTAGAGGACCTTGACTCGATTAAAATGTGTTTGAATGAGAAAATATCTTACTTTTTAAGATCATGGTTTTTCAATAACTTTTTTTGAAAATTTTATTCAAAACATACTATTATAGTTTTATATAGATATGTAGAAAATACTACTGTGTTAGAGGGAGAGATACTCCTTGATGTTGTTGTTCACTAATGAAACATTAGCAAGTCGAAGAAAATATAAACCCAATGTATCCAAGACACAACAATTTATTGTGAAATATTGAGAAGTCCAACAATATAATTACTATGATGGAGAGAGAAAATCCATGTGATCTAGGAATATTGAAGAAGTACAGTCATGTGGACTTAAAGAAGGGTTTGAAATCGCTCCCAACGGATCTGACCGTGATTCGATCTGAGGATATATGGTCATGTTACAACCACCCAAATACAATTTTATGGATCATTGGTAGTATTACTTCAGGTATTAAAATCTAAATCATATATAATTGATATGAGTTATTTTTATCAATTTTTTTCTCCTAAACTAGTGTTCCAGTTTGTGGTAGTTGGAATAGTATTCTATAACATGTCTTTAATTCCACATGGAAGTTCAATTTTTCAAAACAAAAGTTGATAATATTATTTTAATCATTCTTTTGATATATTTATGTATGAAAACTAACATAATGAAAATTTTTGTGGAACGCATAAACAAAAACATAAAAATGTTTTTTCTAGTTATAAGACATATAATAAATCAAAATGGGCAATTATGAAATGTAAAGGGGTGGATCGAAGAAATATCCACCATGCCTGGATCGAAGAAAGCTCCCCCATGGAACCTCCTTTGCCTCCATTGTGGCTGCCCCACTGCATACTCCTCTGGACACCCCCACACCTATATAGCCTAGTTCGGTCTTTGTCCTCATCTGACCAAACTCGAGCCACTGATGGCTTCGTGGCCTCACAGGTACCCTACACCACTTGTGCATCAGGATCCAGACCACAACTCTCTTTTTCTAGATCCAGAACCAATCGATCTTTCCTGGTCATCAATAACACCGACCCCCACCATATCAAGCACTACCGCCAAGGTTGAGGTCACCGTCACACTGCTTCTCATTTTCTCTAGCCATCATCAAACCCCTTTCTCCCAACTTCAAACTGTAGCCACAATCCAAAACACCATCACCCAGTGGAGTGTGATCAACCCTTCACATCCACTAGCAGTATGCCTACTAGGTTGAACCCACACCCCACTACCGGCTGCGAGGCACCACTATTTGGTCCCTTCCAGATTGCTATCAAATCAGATATACCCGAAACTGGACTGACCAGGTCATCCCATCCCAATATGTGTCATGGGTGGGAATTCCTATCCCAAAATAGCTTTGAATGGGTCCATCCTGGCCTAGAATGAGCCTGCGCGGTCTTAGACCGACCCAAAATGGACATGCGTGTGGAATTAGGGCCAAGGGTAACCAAAATTAATTTAATTTTGGTTTTAAAATAAAATTATTAATGTACTAATTTTTTATTCAAATATAACATTTTGATATCCTGATGAAAAGATAACTTATTTTAGATATTAAATTGAATTAATTAATTAATTGATTTTTTTTATCAAAATTATTTTTTTGGGACTAAATAAAATAAAATATTTTTAATAATTTTTTTTGAATTTCACTACTTCTTTTAATTTATCTAAATTCCCCATAGACATATAATTAATTACTATTTAATTTTTTATCCCACTTTTACTTTTACCTATAGACTGGTCTTGAGAGATTTACCGACTTATGTATTCTTGGTTTATTGGATTAAATGAATTATAAAATTGTAGCCAATGATTAAAATTAAATATTATGGTATGCACATCATATTGTTTTTGGTCATGTATAAGGGTGAGCATGTCCATATTTATCTATTTTATATTGCAACCCTAGTTCCTCTCACATGTTCATAAGTATACTTATACTTTTGATGACGACTCTTTAAGAAGCAGACCCTGGCAAGGCGAGGTGAAACTCATATGAGTAGTGGATACTAGATGGGGAAGAGCTGCATCGTGAGTCAAGCTATGACTCAGTTATGACATTACTGGGTCATGGTCAAATCATTATGTTCAAAGGGATAAACCAGTTTTACATTATCAAGACCAGTTGAGTCATTTATTTCTTTTATGCATTTGTTTAATATTATAAGCATTTCCCTAACACGATGAAAAAACATAAAAAAATAAACATCAAAATACATAATGATGTGACAAATATTTTTTTCAATTAATGTTCAATTTTGAGAATGAAAATATAGAATGAAAAATATTACTTGAAATGGATTACATTTGTCAAGAAAAAATAATAAAAACACTGAAAGGAAAATTAAGTCATTAAACAACTTCCATCATTTGAATTTTAAAAAAACCTGGTGTTTGGGGTGCTCATTATCCATATTTCAGGGTTCCTCTTACTATAGTGGACTACTTATGAGAGTTATGAGTTGACTTAAATTATTTCGGCAACAAAGAATTAGTAAGATCTAGATTTTTTCAACTTTGAAGAAAGTATTGAGTAAATCAAGTTTAAAATTTTAGAAGTTGAGAATTTACTCAATAGATCAAGGAACCATAAGTTAATGTGGTTGGTTAGTTAAACACCTACCTTGAACTTTTTATGTAGTGGTGTAGCCATATATTGGAGACTATGAGGGGATGTTAAAGGATTCATTCCACTATAATACTCAAGTGACGGAGTATTAATATTCAATTACATAAGGTTACAAAATTCAATAAAACAGTGGGAGATATTTAATGACTTAATTAATTAATCATGAATTTCTAAATTGGAAATCAAGATAACTGTAATAATATTATAGATTTAATGTTCACAAAAAATGGAAAGTAATACCACAAGAACATTGTGATATTTTTTTGGACAATGTCAATGTCCTTTCCAGTATGAGTTTCCACAATGTAGTACGGGCACTTGCGCACAATACTACGATATCATAAAATCAAGGTGTTGGAGTCCCAAAAAACTATTAAGCCACCTCAGGAAGTGAGGGTGTAAAAATAATTATAGTAGAATCATGTAATTCACATATTCTGGTTATTTCACAATTCTTTCATCAACATTTGATGTTAGTTGTGGATATTATATCTATAAAGGGATGATATTATATGTTTTGACATCTTTGAGAAGCTTGTGAGGATAAAGTTAAGGGCAAATATGAATAGGTGATGGTTATATTTTATGTGTGTAAATTGAATGATGTATTATTATATTTCAATGTATTCCTTTTTTATAACACTATCACCCAGATACACCTGTTTTTATGATTTCCAAATGAACAACATGTAGTAAGTGGTTCATTAAATTCTCAATAATATTTTTAAATAAATAAGACCATTGATGAAATATTATTCTTTATTTCTAAGGGAGAACATGTTAAAAGACTAGGAAATGAGGCTAATTTCCAACATGACTTCAAAAGTAACCTTTACAATGCCCTTAAAAATGTTATTAAACATGAGGTTCTTGGCCTTTCCTATCATGACATTAAATATATGGAAATTTAAATGCAATGAATATAATCAAATAAGTATTCACATATTTAGGTATATTTATTAATTAAAATTAATGTGTGGGTCATAATTCTTTGGTATTATATAGAATATTACTTTTATTTATGTGTATTTAAATTCACTAACGAATTAAGTATGGAAACATTACTGGAAGTAAGTTATATTCTACAAGAAGCTGAGAAAGGGTGGTTCCGAAGTTAGTGCTGAGAAGTTAACAACTTCTAATTATCAAGCACATGATTATAGATTAAATTTAATTAATTATTACCAAAACATTAATCTCACGTGTCCAATGGAGGCTGGGATACATTATTCCAATTTATAAATGAATGTTATTTGCGGTGTTTCATAATCAACCAATAGTTCAGTAATATAAGAATCAAAATATATACATGATGAATATAAAATTTAGGACTATATAACTAGATGGGGAATGATAATAATTTTTCAGGAAGCACTAAAATTAGACATTAAAGATATACACTATATGGTATTTAGACTTAGTGGAGCTAAATACCTTAGGTTTTATTAATGAATATAATTATTTTGATTGAAAAAATATACCCTTATAAATAAAGTTAATTCATAAATATTTATTAATTAGTTCAGGTATAGATCTTAAACTATTCCAAGGTTAATTTAGTGGTAAAATATACGTCATAAGATTCATTTTAGTGTTGTGAAGGAATGATTAAGTGAAACATGATATATTCATTTTCAGAAGATATAAGATGCTTTGGGCTAGAATGAAATGTAATATCATGGACAAGAATTCAAGGATCAATATAATGTTGCATAGAGTAATTATTAAATGCATATTACCTTATCCAAATCATGGATATATTGAATATATGGAGGATTTATGATTGGTATTACATATAAAAATTTATCTACAATATATATCATGGAGTTATTTCTAATTGAACATTTTATTATACACATTAGAGTCATGATCTATGTAAAAGGAGCTTTAATGCCAAAATTTATTCATTCCAGACACTTATTTATTTCAATACATGATTTTAAAATAGATACATTATCCCATAACCACATGAAAACTATAATGAAAAATGGATATCATATGAGTTATATTATTATGGAAATCCTGATACTTCTATATTTCAATACATGATTTTAAAATAGAGTTGTTATCCTATAACCATATCCCACTATAACGGAAAATGAATATCATATGAGTTATATTATGATGGAAATTAATTATTTCATAATAACATATGTTTAGTTGAAAATATTTTTAGGATATTAAAATAATTGGATCAATAAAAACACAATGCACAGCTATTATAATTAACCAATATTTTCATAGGATATTAGAGAAATCCATAAATTGAAAGAGTTGTAGTGATGGGGTAGACTGAATTTCTATAAGAGGGTGAATATATCTACTTGAGATAGTAGGATAAATATTGACTTGGGTTTATTTAATCCTAAAGATGAATAAATAGTTGGTAGTAGAACAAGTTCTGCAAGTGCCATGGAAGAGAAATGTTCTAGATATACATTTTCAATAGGAATGATGAAGACATAGTGATGGTTTCATATTCATTGTGAATAGTGATAAATTATTCAATGTGAATAATAATTCATTTAAGTAGAAAAAATATGGAATTATTCCAAGATTGAAAAGAAAAATTAATATTAATTAATGGATTCCTTGTATCAAAGTGAAAGGGTAATATTATTTTGAATACTGTGGTGGGAAATCAAGTGTTTTGGTACATGGATAGAACAATCATGGTACAAATAAGGATTGATTATTTATAATAATTAGTTATTCCTAAATCCATTAGAAATTTACATGTTATAACCAATTTCAATGATCATATTATTGATCATTGGATGCAAGGAACATAAATCGTGGAATGCATCTATAAGATGAAACCATAAGGGACGGTGACATCCTAGAATGCCAATCAAGGGTTCATGTTGCAGTAATCTAGTTCTAGATTAAAGTATGTGATAATATATTTGAACATTAATTTGGAACGAATATTTTTATTTGTGTTTATCAGAGGTTAGTGTGAGTTACATTATTTTCCAAATAAAATATAATGTGTAACATATAAAACAAATTGGATTTACATTCAGTTAATTACAGAATAAAAGACAAACCTCAGACATTAACTCAATGTAGAAACATATAATATTTGGAGAATGTTCCATTGAAGAAGATGTAATAGTTTCTTAGAACTAGTCAATTTTACATGTATTAACATGGTATTTAAACAATACATGTTGGAACAATTTGTGGGAGAATTGCTACTATTGTCAAATGGAATATATCTCTCCAAGAAGACATGAATAGGAATAGGAGGAGATTAAAATGGCAAGTTGAATTCCATATGCTTTAGTGATGGATCAATTATGTATGTAGTGATGTGTACAAGAAATGTTATTTCTAATATACACATTATAGTAGGATAATATCAGTTATATCTTGGATAAATACATGGGAATATTTTAGAACTATCTACTAATACTAGAGATAGTATAAAAAATATATAACTAGTATGTGAAGAAGATGGGATACTTTTTTTGAGGGGATACAAACTTGTATTCCATAGATAAATATGATCTAATATCACAGTCAGGATAAGGGGATCTGTGAGAGATGTTCATATAAGATATTGGCAAAAATATCTACAAATACAGAGTATGTTGAGTCTTTTGAGGCAGTTGTGAAGTAGTGTAAAATATGAAATTCTTTATTCCTGTTATTTGAAACACTCATAGTATGTATAGTGTTATTATAATGTAAATTATAATACAATTACAAGCCATGATATCATGTTTTGATAGAGGAAAAAAGGATTAAATTCAGGGATTATATCTCTTAGGGATTTTTACACAAGGAGATGAGGTCGCACATAGAAGAATAGATAAAAAATGTGACATCGAATACCCATAAACTAAATTAGAGACTCATTAGAAAATATATCATAATCATATGAGAGATGACAAGGATGGTTAGAATTTTTCTCTAGTATAAGTGGGAGTATTGTAAAAGTGGCTTCCTTGGACTAAATAATATCAATACCTTTTTTAGGAGATCACGAATATAGTTAGTTATATATATATTGTACACTTCCCATTATAGTGTATAATTTTGTGTGTCCACTATATAATGGTAATGTCCATAGATTAAATTTCATATCAAAAGGGTGTAAAAGATCCCATGCTACAATGAGAACCTAGAGATACTATGATATCAGTCTTAAACATATGTTTTATGGTCTAGATAAATCATGAAAACTAGATACATTTGATGCCTAACTATCTGGTGTTGGGGGATCGTAAACACTTAGTCATATTCTCATTATGTTCACACATGGTGATCTTTAGTAGTTGAGATCACGAGGACATTCCTTCCAATAGGAACACCACATGTTTTGAGTGTGCCATTTATTATTCCTTTCTATAGACATGGTTATTTTTCTTCTAACATGATATCATTGTTAATGTTCTCTATTTTATCATGCACTTTGATGAAAGGAAAACATGATGACAATGAAATCATGGTGAGGTAGCTTTTGTTGGTTGTGTCATTAGTGGTATGGATTTGGTTGAATGATTAAGAAATAAATTTTTACTTTTGAGTTGAGGAAGTAATATATCTTAGGCCTGGTTGATCAGGATGGTAGTAACTTAATAAGTCCTTGGATAAGCTAGTCATAGGTAAATATATAATGTTATATTAACAAATAATAAAGAAATAAAGGATGGTGACACAAGTGTGCATCCAAATTAATGATATATATACAGAAATAGGTATTATATTACACAATATCTGTTTTTAGGTTGGTTGTTGTTTCTATGACTATTCATTATCTCTTTAGGGGCCTTTATTAGTTTCTATACTCTACCCATAGTCTATAAATACTATTAAAAAATATCGATATAAGTTCCTATAGGATCACAAAAAATATTTTTCTCACGAATCTACCCTATTTTAGTGAATATGGATATAGAACACGGTGGGACCAACTATAGGGTCCTAGAGTTACACAATTTAATGATCACTAATAAATAAATTAATTAATTATTACTCAATTGAAGAATAATTGGGTTGAATTTATTTATTAAAAGTATTTACTAGTGTTTATGTAATTAAAAGAAATGATAATATTTGAGTGAATGTTATTTTAATATTATATGTTCATTTAATAGTGATTATGAGTCTATTTAAATGACTATTTTTTACCAAATAATTTATTTAATATATTTTACATGAACGTGAAAATATAAATAATAATAATTATTTATTTATTTCTTCATAATAATTTATTTATTTCTTATTTAGTGGGTGTTTCATTTCTAGGGGCCCTAAAACCCTTTCCATGTATTTGAGACACCGACTATATAAATAGTGAGAGAGTTCATTTCCTATGACTAGTTATTCATTCGGAAAGAGAGATTCTATAGACTCCAACTTTCTAGTGAGGGAGAGTCTCTCTCTGAGTGACCAATCTATGGAACTTTCAATGGATGAAAGGCAGAAGATCATGGTGATCGTCAAAATTTCCAAGAGATCATCAGAGCTTCATTCTTGCACCCAGAATTAGACAAACTATGTGTATGTGGATTCTTGGAGTGTGTGTGGATAATGTAGAGCGGTTCAAAATTTGACCCTTTTTAGAAATTAACACCGACAATGAGATACATTCAAGCACACACCGATTCGGAATGAGGTAATTGTACAATTTTAGTTTTGTTATCTATTAAATTCCTAGGAGATCCTTGGGTATTACCAGGGATCATATCTCCAGAGATTTCAAAGTTTCATAATAGGAGTGATAAAATTTTAAATCCAAGTCCCACCATCATAACTTGTATTAGGGATACTCTATGTTACCTCTGAGAGATCTATAATTGACTTAATTTTATGAGGAAAACCCCAAATTCAGTCAATATTCTATGTATACCTATCTTCGATGGTAAACATTTCTATGATTAGAAAGGTAAAATTTTGTGTTATCTTTTTCAAAATATAATAGAAGATAGTGATACAGTTACAATGGGTTCCGCTCCTCTTAGAAGAAATACTCTAATGAATTATCTTGAAAAGGATATTTATAATTATATGGGAATTCTAGGAACTTCATCTTGTTATCTTTTTCTATTAATTTATACATAAGGATTATAAGGCTAATAATATCAAAGGAAAAGTTTTATAAATTAGAAAATATATATGAATATAATGTAAAAAATTATGAATCTAAACTCACAAATTGAAGAGGGAAAATCAAATACTTTTGAATGGCTAATGAGTAGACAATAGATGAATACATTAATGATGTTAATGATATAGTAAGTCATATCAGAGGATTTAGTGACACTTTTTAGGATTCAACTATAGTAAAGAAACCAATGATGAATTTCCCTATTAGGTTTATTCCAAATTGACCAACCATGGAATAAATTAAGGATCTATATCTTCACGATTTACATAATAACCTCCTCAAT
The DNA here is from genome assembly GCA_963277665.1 of Viscum album. Lineage (NCBI taxonomy): Eukaryota > Viridiplantae > Streptophyta > Magnoliopsida > Santalales > Viscaceae > Viscum > Viscum album. Next base: position 1,926,942,159 of record OY728153.1, read on the forward strand.
TATGATATCCAGAAATCCCAGGATTTTAAATATAAATAAAGGTAATTAATCATATTTAAGACCATGATAAAATGATAAATTATAAAAGAATTTGAATTTGATTTTGGTATATCTGAATATAAATAGGGATATCAAAACTATAAGATAGTTAAATCTCTTATATAATTTTTTAATAAGGGTAAATGTGGGTATACGTGAAAAACCCCACAATAGTGTTATAATTTTATGAAAATGAAAATTTTTATATAAAATACCTAGACATAAAGAATGGTGAATCTAGGTTAGGTGGGTAAAGTGAAGAAACCAATAACATTGAATATTCATCTAGAAGAAAATCCATGGTAATAAGAAACGGTGACTCTAAAATGAGAAAAAGGATATTCAAGAAAGGATAATAAAAACTAGTTGAGTGGGGAAGTTTATAATGTCTACTTGTCTTGGAGTGTATCTAAATATGATGGTATCTCTTAAAATAACAAATCCATCATTACCCAATTTAGAATATATATATATTTTGACTGGTGATTAGGAAGGAGGGGAGTCCTACAATGAGAGTATATTAAAGACTAAACATGATGTATGCCTTGAGAAAAATACTCTACCAAAAAAACGCTTTGGTGACCAGATAAAGAAGGAATATAAATGGATGATAAAGAAAGTGATCTCATAAAATATATATTTGACATCCAAAGTGAATATAACATAACAATAGAAATTGATGAAGGATTTTAATCAAAAATTAGCATAAAAAGATTAATAGTTGAATAAAATGAATTCTAAGTTCTTTAAAGAAAAATATAAATTTAATAAGTTGATATGAAGTTATTATAAATACAAATATATTAATTTTGAGTCATTAAAATCTTTAAATAGGATCATACCAATGAAAAATGAACAGATAATACACATTTTTTCAGGTGATAGTAAATATTTTTTATCATGTTATGTATGTTATGGAATTAAAATTGAATATGTATTGGTCTACTAAAATCATTAAAAATTATATATAAATTATTTATAATTAGATATGATTTTAGAAGAGAAAACCACCAAATATAGAATAAAACAAGGACTATTTTTCACTAAAACAACAAGTACTTATTTCACATGTGTAATAACTAGTTCCATCAAATAATAACTTGTAAAGGATATTTATAGTGTTTTGAGTTTTTTGGAACAAATAATTTTATTTATAGAATAATATTAGTGTATATGGGATTTTCATGAAGAAAAGGGGAGAAAATATAAAAGAAAAATAAGAATACCTATTATGAAAATAAATAACAATATAAAAAGGAATTTGAGTCAGGTAAATTGATATTTCTATCCACCCATAACAAATTTCGTGAGATGGAATAAACCTAGGTCATATTTGATCAATATTCCCACAATGATAATAATATCATGAAAACACTTATTGATCAAAATATTTAGGCTTCTATGGTTACTAAAATTCAAATAAAAGGATATTAGTTTACATTAAATAACAACATAAAGGAACCTAGGGCACTGGAGAAGTGTGAAAATTAGAAATTTAAAAGATGGGTTACAAATTCACATCAAAATCACTGAATCCAAAAAACCCATTTTCAATATTTCTCAAAGGATTTTGTTAAATTCAACTAAATAATAAAAAATAAAATCAAACAAAACAATTAACGGTACCTTTTTTGTTTGAAATCAATTATTTTATTCACTCACTGTTGATGTTTCATGTTTCAAAGAAACCCTGATAGTAATATTATATATTATCCACATGTTCACGACATATCCTAGATCACAAAAATATTATTCATGGTTTCTAGAATTAGAAATAAATAAGTATTTTGACTTCCCTTCGATCTCGTGAAGAAAATAGACTTGGTCGAGAAAGGGAGATCAATTTGATCTTATTCTTTATTTACATTACATATATAAAAATTTGGGAGGATAGGAGAGGTTAAATTCACTCTATAAATATGTCAAAATGGTTTCTAAAACTGTTAATTAGTATACAATTTACTTATATACCTAGGTAATACTTTCTATGATTTTACTTTGGTCTTTGTAGTGTTGTTACTTTTATTTTAGTCCAATGAGCAAAGTATGATATTATTAAACTCTTTATCAATGTCATGGACATTTAATCACTCACTTTTAAGACTTTAAAAAATAATATAATAACGTATGAACCATTAATTCTGCTTTTATTCTCCATAATTAATTTAAAAATATTTGAACATACTATATTTATTTGGAAAATTTTATTCTATTGAAATCATTTTTATGATACAAAAACTTTTAAATACTTGAGAAATAAATTCAATCATAATTAATATAAAAATTAAAAATATAATTTAATTAATTTAATTTTTTTTATGAAAATAAAATGTTTCTATTACCTCCATATAGGTCCCACTTCATTCTAAACATACATTAATCCGAATATGTATAATTTTTTGATACACATAGCATGTGAACTTATAGGTCTCTATCTCGATAGTAGTGAGCCCATATCACAAACCAATAGAAAATTCTAGAAACCCATCATGTCCCCTATGGATATAAGAGATTTCATTTCTATGAAAACCACTTATAAACACTCTTTTGGTAATGTGATCACTCTACCTCACAATATCTTATAATGTATGATGCACACTTGTGTAATCATTCATTTGATGATTCATATATGTAATGACCATACCAAATGGAATTACCTTCTCAAAAAATGACAATGTATTTGATAAAGTTACTACAATCATAGTTAACCTGTTCCCATAGTATATATCTTCCCCTACTTGGAAGTGAAAACTTATATCTTGATCATTAGACTTGTAAAGACCCATAAATTTCAAGGAAATGTTTTTCTTAATTTTCTTTGGAATTTTACAAGAATGCAGTTTCTGACGGCACATGATTCCGAGACCCGGTGTGCCCGGAATCATTTTCCGAAGTTTGGCTCGGGTACGTTCAGTGAACGAACGAGCGGGTTTTTCTAACTTTTGAACCAGTACTCAGAATCGAATTTCGAGGGCACCGATGGAATCGCAGCGCCGATATTTTCCTAGAAACGCCTCTTCCGGAGTTGTGTTTGCTCGGGTGTGGTTTTTAATTTTTGGTCTTTAAGTTAAGAAATAAAATAATGTGGTACGACAACTTTATTTTATTTCACTTAAAGCCGCTTAAAAGCCACTTTAAGCTGCTTAAGGTGAGTTGAAGCGGATAGGGTGGAACCCAAAAATATCCTACCCTCTTGGTAGTATATTTGTGAGGTGGGCCCACACGTGCCCCACCATTTCTTTTCCGCTAAGTAACGCACCCACAAAAACCCCTATTAATTGAAAGTTAACTGGGGCGTTTCTTAATCTATTAAACGATCCTTTAAATTGGGTGGTTTTATTCGTTGAATTAATTCTATGAATTAATGGGTTGTTACTTAACATAGTTTTTTTTCATTTTTTGGCATGTAATAAAATAAGGCTAACATATTTCTTCTTGTGTGTTGTTCGTTGAGAGGATTTGACAGAACCTTAAGTCCTTCATCCTCCTTCGCGAAGAATGTGAAGAACGCGAAGAACGCGAAGAACGCCGGCCTTCGACGAAAGGGAAATGAAGAACGCCGAGCCCTCGGAGATTGACGATGCGATGCCAAGTACCGCGACACCGACGATTATTCTCCCGCGACGTTCTTCTGTGACGTCCCTTCATCCACGACAAATCTTCGAACTTCCGTTTGAGTTCGTCGACGCAACACCGTATACCGCGACGAAGCGACGCTCTTCCGTGACACAACGATCCTCTTCTCCCACGATGATCAATTCCACGAAGAACGCATGTTCGACGACATCGATGAGGTAGGGGTTTGATTCTTAAAAATCTTTGTGATTTATACCTGCGACGTTTGTTAAAATTTTGTTGTGTAATACTTTCTTTAAAACCGCTAACGCGGTGGGTGCGGACTAACGAACAAGTCCGAACCCACCGCACTTTTTCGTTCTTAGTGCGCGAAACAGCGGACAAAGAAAAAATGGGGTTGCAATGGCGATTTGAGGGCCTGGCAGTGAGGATTGGGACTCGGTAGGAGCCACGGCGTAGACAGAAGGGGAATCGGACAACCGGAGCAACTCCGGTGGCCCGCGGAACCGACCGGCGACGCCCTGGCGCGCCGCCGGATGGAGCCGCCGCGGCTGAAGCCGCGGCGGTGGCGGCCGACCAGACCGGCGACCGCGCGGGTCCGGTGACACACGGGACACAGCAAATCCGCGTCTGTTGACCCAGCACGGCCCCACGCGGTGCCGCGACACCTCAGTCCGCGGGGGCAGCGCCCCGCGGCTTCCTCCGTTCGGCCGCTCGGCCGAGCCGAGCCGACCCGACCCGACCAGCCAGGTCGCGCCCAGGCCGGGCCGGGCCGCCCTGGCTGGGCCGGGTCGCGCCAAACCGGGTCAGACCCGGACCCAGGTCTGGTCGACCCAGTTCGGGCCGACCTAGGGGGGGTTGGGCCGGGTCGGTCTGGGCCCAGACGCCCCGTTTCCGGACCATTTCGGTCTTTTGCTCATAACTTGAGCTACGAGCCTCCAAACGACGCGCCGTTAGAGGCAATGCGATCCTTGTATCGAGACGTTCGTTTCGGTATATCAGACTCAAGGTTTCGGAATACTTTGAGTTCGGCCGGGTTGGTTCGTACACGAAACCAACCGGGCCCTCAGAGCGGAAATGCTCCTATCTTGAACTCCAGACGTCCGATTGACGTGCCGTCGACATTGTTGAATTCCTCTAAGTGAGACGGATTTTTTGGCATTCTCCGCCCGAGGTTTGGATGCAGGTGGAGTACATTTGGGTTGGTTTTTCCTTAAAAACCAACCGGACCCTCGGATGAAAAAGCCAATAACTCTCAGACCGGGCGTCCGATTGACGCGCCGTCTGCGACGTTGAGTTCCTGTTGACGATACGGAACTTTTGGATACATCAACTCTGGACTATGTGTCAGTTGATGTATCAGCCTCTCGGGTCGTGGAGCGGACCCTCTCGAACGAGCTTGCTGTGTGCGGGAACCCTAGAGCTGGCTGCGACTGCTACTGTGACGACGACGATTGTGCAGAGATCCTCATTGGATTCGACGGCGACGACTACAAAACTTAGCAATCCTTTGTGGGTCAGTGGTACCGATCCTGTATGGGTCCGATCCTATGTGGTTCAGCGCTCAGCGGTCCTGTGTGGGCCAGCACCTACAGGTACTGTGTGGGCCCGATCCTATGTGGGTCTTTGCGGGGGTTAGTTACCTATCGATCCTTTGTGGGTCAGATCCTTTGTGGGTCATTGCGGGGGTTAGTACCTATCGATACTTTGTGGGTCCGATGACTTAGATGGATTAGTGATCATCTCTATCGTCATTCTAAGAAGTATACCTGTGTTAGATGAAACCCTGTTTTGCATTCCTTTGTGGATTGTGTTGTGCTATCCTGTGTGGATTTACGTTTTGATTTCCTGTGTAGACTGGGTTGTACATGAGCTCGGATGTTGGAGTCGAGCAAGAATTGATGACTTAGGCATATGTATGGGCATATGCCTAAGTCGTGTCAGATGTTACTTCGTGATTGTATCTTTCCTTTTTGGTTTATCATTTGTGGATTTTGGGAGACCTTCGGGGGTCTCGGGGTCCCTACTGAGTAGCTTATACTCACCCCTGCACGGGCTATGCCCGCACTACGTTGTGTTGGTTGCAGACGACGGACAACGCTGATCATGGTGGAGGCTTGCGGAGCAGGACGATACCTGGAGGTGGACCACTAGGCGGGATGTACTCGGAGCGGTCGGCTGGACCCGAGGAGTAGTGGAGGCTTTCTGTACCCACCCTTCAGGTGGGACTTCCAGTGAACGGATCGACGCTACATTTTTACTTTTCAGTTGTTGTTTTCCCCTTTCGAGTTGTACTTTATTTTGAGTTTGGGTTTGTATTCTGGACCACTTACTTTCCGCACTTACTGTTGTACCAGTTTTTACTTAGTGTTTAATTTTTCTGCTTTCTTACTCTGTGGTTCTTGTTTACTTTACAAAGGAAATTCCCTCACTTTACCGGGATTTATGGTTTGGTGCTAGTCGCCAGCCCCTGGCCTATGGAAGGCTGGCTTGGGGTAGTCACAGCATGGGCCCCGAGGACGGGTCGTGAAAAATTGGTATCTGAGGAGTTCGGTTCTACCGCAGACTCTGATATTTCTTCTATGTGAAGAAATAGTGTTAAGCGCATTGAGTGTGGTTATCAGTCCAGGGAGCCCAGTGTTGGTACGACGGCCGACATATCCGTACACCAGGACTCTGACTTCTGATTTCCGACTTAATTCACGAAAACATTGATTGCATGTGTGTTTCAAGTTTTCTTTGTGATTACTTTGTATCAGCTCACCAGGTATACTTTTCTGACCGTGGCGCACCTCTTTCCTTTCAGGATGGCCCCACAACGGCAGCCAGCTAGGGTTCCGAGAGTTGTACGTGACGAAAGTCCGCCGAGCGATGAGGCATCAGTACATGGCCATTTGACAGCAGAGGCACCGGCGGTACCTCTACCCGCCGAGCCACCGATGCTTCCAGCCCCAACCGCTGACGATGCACGTCGCCTTAGTGCACTGCATGAGCTCCAGCGCCAGCGACCATCCAGGTTCCGTGGGGAGATGGACCCTCAAGCAGCCGAGGACTGGCTGGAGGCAGTGGTACGAGTTTTCAGGCTAGTGAGGACACCAGCATACCTCATGGTGATCCTCGCAGCGAGCCTACTGCACGCCGGAGAGGGACGATGGTTGAGATTGATGCTCCAGGTGCACGATGAGGCATCTCTCCTCTGGACAGACTTTGAGGGCCTCTTCCGCTCAGAGTTCATCCCGGCCACCCTCCGTGCGGTGTACATCCTAGAGCTTCTTCAGTTGCATCAGGGCAGCTTGATGGTCGCCGAGTACTCAGCGATATTTACCGATCTCTCTCACCAATCGACCGATATGGTACGAGACCCATTATTCCGGGCCTGGACCTTTGAGCAGGGATTGATACATGAGATCAGGGCATCTCTGATCTCCCTCAGCATTCCGACTCAGGCAGGAGTATTGGAGCGAGCCCTTTTGATCGAGATCTTTCTTTCTGAGACTTCTCTAGCGGCGAGACCTACCGCGGGGCGGCACGTAGCAGAGTCTTCTGCGGCAAGCAGTCGACGGATGACTCAGGGGTCCAGGCAGACCCGACCCTCATGCAGATGACCTCAGGACACTGGCTCAGCAGTGCGGGGCACACAGCGTGGAGCCAGTCTTTTGAGAGGCAGGCAGGGCTACACATGCTATGGGTAGGGCCTCATGGCTCGTGACTGCCCGACCCACTGTGCCGAGGAGCATACAACAGTTGTGGGGACACCCAGGCAGAGGCAGAGGGTCGACTGTGGCAGTCTGCAAGGAGGAGGTGGACGAGGCAGAGGAGCTGGCCGAGCAGCAGGTGGTGGGCGACGCTTTGAGGCTCTACCACCACCACCACCAGGAGGTCCACCCCGACCACAGGGAGCTGGCGGGCAGAGACAGGCACAGCTCCAGGCAGCGGAGGCCTACAACCACGGCGCGCCCGAGATGATTTGAGGTACGATCTATATCTATTCCACCCTTGCTACAGTTCTTATAGACATAGAAACGAGTCACTCATTCATAGCTGCTGCCCTTGTTCGGAGCTCGAAGATTCTGACAGAGCCGTTGGCTCAATCCTTACAGCTAGAGACTCATACGGGAGCAGACTCGACGATTACGCACTGGTACCAGCTGTGTGAGCTTACTCTAGGAGGCGAGAGTTTCAGCTGGGATCTTCTTGTAGCATCGCCGAGGCCTTAAGACGTCATATTGGGCATGGATTGGTTATCTACAGTCCATGTAAATATTGACTGTATTAGGCGCAAGGTACAATGTGTACGCACTGACGGGAGCAGGTTCACCTTCACCGGCGAGAAGGGAGCCTTCGCAGCACATGATGGACTTCTGTAGAGGAGAGGACAGCCCATCACTCATCAGTTGGCTAGCCTCATCCTAGGAGCAGTTGACGTGCAGAGTCCTAGTTTTCCTGCAGTGGTGGATCAGTACGCGAACATCTTTCCCGACGACTTTCCAGGGCTACCTCCTCGCAGAGAGGTAGACTTTTATATTGACTTGTACCACGGGACATCTCTGATATCGACTCCATCATATTGGATGGCCCCCGCTGAGCTTCGAGAGCTACGGATATAGTTGGAGGACTTGTAGGGAAAGGGATTCATCCGACCCAGTGTTTCACCCTGGGCTTCCCTGATTTTGTTCGCCAAGAAGGCAGACGAGAGCTTGTGATTGTGTGTCGACTATCGTCGCCTGAACCAAGTGACAGTGAGGAATAAGTATCCGCTATCGAGGATTGATGACCTCTTCGATCAGCTCAAGGGAACATGGTGGTTCTCGAAGATAGACCTCAGGTCAGGCTATCATCAGCTCAGAGTTCGAGACGAGGACGTGCAGAAGACGACCTTCAGATGTCGGTATGGCCACTATGATTTCTTGGTTATGCCATTCGGCGTAACCAATGCTACAGCAGTGTTCATGGGCCTCATGAACATGATCTTTTATCCATACATCGATCGATTTGTCGTGGTCTTCATCGATGACATTTTGATTTACTCGACGACTGAGGAGGAGCACCCCTACCACTTGCGTGTTGTACTAGACACACTCTGAGAGCACCAACGTTATGGAAAGCTCTAGAAGTGTCAGTTCTGGATACGCGAGGTCCAGTTCTTGGGACACGTCATTTCTGAGGAGGTAGTTGCGGTGGATCCCACGAAGAACGAGGCAGTGCAAGCTTGGGAGCCACCCAGGAGAGTGACAGAGGTGCGAAGTTTCTTGGGACTAGCCGGATACTATCATAGATTGCTGTCGGACTTCTCCAGAGTTGCGGCGCCACTCTCAGCTTTGACGAAGAAGGGGAAACCCTTTGTGTGGTCAGACAGATGTTAGTAGAGCTTCCAGGAGCTAAGACAGAGATTCACCAGCGCACCTATCTTGAGGTTGCCTGAGGAGGGAGTAGGGTACTTAGTCGATTGCGATGCATCAGGGACCGAACTCGGATATGTCCTGATGCAGGAGTGGACAGTGATCGCCTATGGATCACATTAGTTGAGGCCGCATGAGCAGAACTACGCTACCCATGAACTGGAGTTAGCAGTAGTGGTCTTCACCCTGAAGACATGGAGACACTACCTGATGGGAGAGCACTTTACAGTATTTTCTTACCATAAGAGTCTCAGGTACATCTTCTCGCAGAAGGACCTCAAACTGAGATAGCGGTGATGGCTCGAGTTCCTCCAGGACTATGACTTTGAGATAGTCTATACTTCTGGGAAGGGGAACGTGGTAGCCGATGCTCTCAGCAAGAGGACGGGCATTCAGCTACTTGAGGAGGCGACATAGTAGCTAGCCGCTTTGCAGATATCCTTCTTGGATAGAGATGGAGCAGCCTTCCTTCAGTATCTCACATTCACTCCTCCACTACTATAGCGGGTCATAGAGGCATAGCGTGGGGACGTGGACTGTGAGACGTGGCCTGCACAGATATCCCCAGGATATGCACCTGATGGTTTCTTCTTTGGAGTAGATCACGACATCCTTTTCGGATGATGTACCTTAGTACCAGTCGCTTTACGAGAGTAGGTGATAAGAGAGTTTCACACTTCTCCTTTGGCAGTACTTCCTGGAGTGGCGAAGATGTACCAGGACCTCAGACGACAGCACTGGTGGCCGGGCATGAAGAAGGTTGTGGCAGTGTTCGTTTCCCGATGCCTCACCTGCCAGTAGGTGAAGGCAGAGCATCAGGTACCAGCAGGCTTGGTACAACCCTTTGAGGTCCCGGAGTGGAAGTGAGACGGGATATCTATGGACTTAGTGACTGGACTTCCACACACTTCCAGAGGTCACGACTCCATTTGGGTGATTGTCGACCGACTCACCAAGTCGTCTCACTTATTACCCATTAGAGAGCAGGGCTCAGTGGAGATCTTGGGGCGTCTTTACATTTAAGAGATTGTATGGCTTCATGTTGTTCCATCATATATCTTCTCCTATCGAGATGCTCGCTTTACTTCCCGGCTTTGGAAGGGGTTGTAGGAGGAATTCAGGACGCAGCTATGTCTGAGCACCGCCTTTCACCCTCAGACGGATGGTCATACGGAGAGGACCATTCAGACTCTCGAGAACATGATCCATGCATGTGTCCTCGACTTTGGTCGCAGCTGGGAGGACCACCTACCCTTGTTGGAGTTCACGTACAACAACAGCTACCACTCCACCATTGGGATTGCACCATACGAGGCATTGTACAGCAGACCTTGCAGATCTCCTTTGTGCTGGACAGACCCTGGGGAGTCAGTACTTGTGGGTCCAGAGATGGTCCGGGCCACGACAGAGAAGGTCCAGGTCATCCAGGAGCGGATGAGGATAGCTCAGAGCTGGAAGAAGCCTTACGCTGACAAGAGGTGGAAGCCACTAGAGTTCGGGGATGACGACCACGTCTTCTTGCATGTCTCACCTCGACGTGGATTACGGAGATTTGGCCGAGGTGGCAAGTTGTCTCCACGCTTCATCGGACCGTTCCAGGTCCTCAGAAGGATTGGCGAGGTTGCTTATCGCCTGGCTCTACCACCTCAGTTGCACCGGGTGCACGACGTCTTCCACGTATCTCAGCTGAGGAGATACGTGCACGACCCAACACACATCATTGACCATGGGGAGATAGACGTTGATGATGTGGTGAATTTTGCGGAGGTCCCGGTGGAGATCGAGGATCGACAGGAGCGGGTCCTATGTGGATGATCGATCCCTCTAGTGCACATCAGATGGCAGCACGTGAACCTCTAGGAGAGAACCTGGGAGCGGGAGGCTCAGATGCGTGCTCAGTACCCACATTTGTTTCCCTAGTTTATGATGTATCTTTACGGGGATATAAAGCCCTGAGGTGGGAGTGATGTAAGGACCCATAAATTTCAAGGGAATTTTTTTCTTAATTTTCTTTGTAATTTTACAAGAACACAGTTTCTGACGGCACGTGATTCTGAGACCCAGTGTGCCCAGAATCATTTTACGAAGTTTGTCTCGGGTACGTTCAGTGAACGAACGAGCGGGTTTTTCTAACTTTTGAACCGGTGCTCGGAATCGAATTCCGACGGCACCGATGGAATCGCAGTGCCGATATTTGCCTAGAAACGCCTCTTCCGGAGTTGTGTTTGCTCAGGTGTGGTTTTTAATTTTTGGGCTTTAAGTTAAGAATTAAAATAATGTGGTATGACAACTTTGTTTTATTTCACTTAAAGCCGCTTAAAAGCCACTTTAAGCAGCTTAAGGTGAGTTGAAGCAGATAGGGTGTAACCCAAAAATATCCTACCCTCTTGGTAGGATATTTGTGTGGTGGGGGCCACATGATCCCCACCGTTTCTTTTCCGCTAAGTAGCGCACCCGTGAAAACCCCTATTAATTGAAATTGAATTGGGGCGTTTCTTAATCTATTAAACACTCATTTTAATTGGGCGGTTTTAGTCATTGAATTAATTCTATGAATTAATGGGCTGTTAGTTAACTTAGTTTTTTTTTCGTTTGTTGGCATGTAATAAAATAATACCAACATATTTCTTCTTGTGTGTTGTTCGTGGAGAGGATTTGACAGAACCTTAAGTCCTTCATCCTCCTTCACGAAGAATGCGAAGAATGCGTAGAACGCGAAGAACGCCGACCTTCGACGAAAGGGCGATGAAGAACGCCAAGCCCTCAGAGATCGACGACGCGACACCAAGTACCGCAAGGCCGATGATTCTTCTCCTGCGACGTTCTTCTGCGACGTCCCTTCATCTTAGACAAATCATTGAACATCCGTTTTAGTTCGTCGATGCAACGCCGTATACCGTGACGATGCGATGCTCTTCTGCGACGCGATGATCCTCTTCTCCCGAGACGATCAATTCTGCGAAGAACGCACGTTCGACGAATTCGACGAGGTAGGGGTTTGATTCTTAAAAATCATTGCGATTTATACCCGCGACGTTTGTTAAACTTTTGTTGTATAACACTTTCTTTAAAACCGCTAACGCGGTGGGTGCTGACTAACGAACAAGTCCGAACCCAGGGGACTTTTTCGTTCTTGGTGCGCGAAACAACGGATGATGAAAAACGGGGTTGCAATGGCGATTTGAGGGCCTGGCAGTGAAGAATAGGACCCGGGAGGAGCCGCGGCGTAGACGGAAGGGGAATCAGACCACCAGAGCAACTCTGGTGGCCCGCGGAACACACCGGCGGTGCGGGTCGCTGGCGCGGCGGCCAAACAGACCCGCGACCGCACGGGTCCGGTGACACACGGGACGCGGCAAAGACGCGTCCATTGACCCAGTGCGGCCCCATGCGGGGCCGCGACACCTCAGTCCGCAGGGGCAGCGCCCCGCGGCTTCCTCCGTTCGGCCGCTCGGCCGAGCCGAGCCGACCCGACCCGACCGGCCGGGTCGAGCCTAGGCCGGGCTGGGCCGCCCAGGCCGGGCCGGGTCGCGCCAAACTGGGTCAGACCCGGACCAGGGTCTGTTCAACCCGGTTCGGACCGACCCAGGGGGGGTTGGACCAGGTCGGTTCGGGCCCAGACCCCCCCCCCCCGTTTTTGGACCTTTTCGGTCTTTTGCTCATAACTTGAGATACGGGCCTCCAAACTATGGGCCGTCAGCGGCGATGCGATACTTGGATCGAGACGTTATTTTTGGTATATCACACTCAAGGTTTCAGAATACTTTGAGTTCGGACGGGTTGGTTCGTACACGAAACCAACCGGGCCCTCGGAGCGGAAACGCTCATATCTTGAACTCCGGACATCCGATTGACGTGTTGTCGACTTTGTTGAATTCCTCTAAGTGAGACAGATCTTTTGGCATACTTCGCCCGAGGTTTGGACGCAGGTGGAGTACGGTCGGGTTGGTTTTGGCTTAAAAACCAACTGGGCCCCTGGGACGAAAAAGCAAATAACTCTCAGACCGGGCATCCGATTGACGCGCCGACTACGACGTTGAGTTCTTGTTGACGATACGGAACTTTTGGATACATCAACCCTAGACTATGTGTCAGTTGATGTATCAGCCTCTCGGCTCGTGGAGCGGACCCTCCCGAATGAGCTTGCTGTGTGCGGGAACCCTAGAGCTGGCTGCGACTACTACTGTGACGACGACGACTGTGCAGAGATCCTCAGTGGATTCGACGACGACGACTACAGCACTCAGCGATCTTTTGTGGGTCAGTGCTACCGATCCTGTGTGGGTCCGATCCAGTGTGGGTCAGCACTCATCGATCCTGTGTGGGCCAGCGCCTACAGGTCCTGTGTGGGCCTGATCCTGTGTGGGTCTTTGCGGGGGTTAGTTACCTATCGATCCTTTGTGGGTCAGATCCTTTGTGGGTCATTGCGGGGGTTAGTACCTATCGAACCTTTGTGGGTCCGACGACTTAGATGGATCAGTGATCATCTCTATCGTCATTCAAAGAAGTATACCAGTGTGAGCTGAAACCCTGTTTTTCTTTCCTTTGTGGATTGTGTTGTGCTATCCTGTGTGGATTTACCTTTTTCATTCCTGTGTGGACTAGATTGTACTTGAGCTCGGATGTTGGAGCCGAGCGAGAATTGATGACTTAGGCATATTTATGGGAATATGCCTAAGTCGTGTCAGATGTTACTTCGTGATTGTATCTTTCCTTTGTGGTTTATCCTTTGTGGATTTTGGGAGACCTTCGGGGGTCTCGGGGTCCCTACTGAGTAGCTTATACTCACCCCTGCACGAGTTATGCTCACACTACGTTGTGTTGGTTGCAGACGACGGACATCGCTGATCGTGGTGGAGGCTTGCGGAGTAGGACGGTACCTGGAGGTGGACTAATGGGCGGGACGTACTCGGAGCGGTCGGCTGGACCCGAGGAGCAGTGGAGGCTTTCTGTACCCACCCTTCAGGTGGGACTTCCAGTGGATGGCTCGACGCTACGACTTTACTTTTCAGTTACTGTTTTCCCCTTTCGAGTTGTACTTTATTTTCAGTTTGGGTTTTTATTCTGGCCCACTTACTTTACGCACTTACTGTTGTACCAGTTTTTACTTAGTGTTTAATTTTTTCGCTTGCTTACTCTGTGGTGCTTTTTTACTTTACCAAGGCAATTCCTTCCCTTTACCAGGATTTACGCCTTGGTGCTAGTCGCCAGACCCTGGCCTATGGAAGGTGGGTTTGGGGTAGTCATGACACGGGCCCCGAGGAGGGGTCATGAAAAATTGGTATCAGAGGAGTTCGGTTCTACCGCAGACTCGGATCTTTCTTCTATGTGAAGCAATAGTATTAAGCATATAGAGTGTGGTTATCAGTCCAGGGAGCCCAATGTTGGTGCGGCGGCCGACGTATCCGTACACTAGGACCCTGACTTCTGATTTCCGAATTAATGCACGAAAACATTGATTGCATGTGTGTTTCAAGTTTTCTTTGTGATTACTTTGTATCAGCTCACCAGGTATACTGTTCTGACTGTGGCGCACCTGTTTCCTTTCAGGATGGCCCCACGATGGTAGACAGCTAGGGTTATGAGAGTTATACGTGACGACAACCCGCCGAGCGACGAGTCCTCGGTACAGGGCCCTTTGACAGCAGAGGCACCAGCTGTACCTTTACCCGCCAAGCCACCGATGCTTCCAGCCCCAGCCGCTGACGATGCACGTCACCTTAGTGCACTGCATGAGTTCCATTGCCAGCGACCACCTAGGTTCCATGGGGAGACGGACCCCCAGGCAGCTGAGGACTGGTTGGAGGCAGTGGTACGAGTTTTCAGGCTAGTGAGGACACCAGCAGACCTCATGGTGATCCTCGCAGTGAGGCTACTGTACGCAACAGCGGGATGATGGTGGAGGTTGATGCACCAGGTGAACGATGAGGAATCTCTCCTCTGGAGAGACTTTGAGGGCCTCTTCCGCTCAGAGTTCGTCCCGGACACCCTCCGTGCGGTGCGCATCCAAGATCTTCTTCAGCTGCGGCATGGCATCTTGACGGTCGCCCAGTACTCGGCGAGATTTACCGATCTCTCGCGCTACTCGACCGACATGGTACGTGACCCGTTCTTCTGGGCCCAAACCTTTAAGTAGGGATTGAGACATGAGATCAGGGAATCGCTGATCTCCCTCAGCATTCCGACTCAGGCAGGAGTACTGGAGCGAGCCCTTTTGATCGAGAACTTTCTTGCTGAGACTTCACCAGTGGAGAGACCTACCGCGGGGCGGCACGTAGCAGAGTCTTTTGCGGTAGGCAGTCGACAGATGACTCAGGGTTCCGGGCAGACCAGACCCTCACGCAGACGACCTCAGGACACTGGATCAGCAGTGCAAGGCACACAACGTGGAGCCAGTCTTTCGAGAGGCAGGCAGTGCTACAAATGCGGTGGGCAGGGCCACATGGCTCGTGACTGCCCGACCCACCATGTCGAGGAGCAGCAGACAGTTGTGGGGCCACCCAAGCAGAGGCAGAGGGTCAACCGTGGTGGTCCGCAGGGAGTAGGCAGACGAGGAAGAGGAGCTGTTCGAGCAGCAGGTGGTGGACGATGCTTTGAGGCTCTACCACCACCACCACCACCAGGAGGTCCACCCCGACCACAGGGAGCTGGCGGGCAGAGACAGGCACAGCTCCAGGCAGCGGAGGCCTACGACCACGGCACACTCGAGATGATTCGAGGTACGATCTGTGTCTATTCCACCCTTGTTGCAGTTCTTATAGACACAGGAGTGAGTCACTCTTTCATAGCTGCTGCCTTTGCTCGGAGCTCGGAGATTCCGACAGAGCCGTTGGCTCAATCCTTACGGCTAAAGACTCTTACGGGAGCAGACTCGACGATTACGCACTGGTGCCGGCAGTGTGAGCTTACTCTAGGAGGCGAGAGCTTCGGCTGGGATCTTCTTGTAATAGCGTCGAGGCCTTGTGACGTCATCTTGGACATGGATTGGTTATCTACAGTCAATGCACAGATTGACTGTATTAGGCGCAAGGTGCGATTTGTACGCACCGACGGGAGCAGGTTCACCTTCACCGGTGAAAAGGGAGCCTTCTCAGCACAGGATGGACTTCCGCAGAGGATAGGACAGCCCATCACTCATCAGTTGGCTAGCCTCATCCTAGGAGCACTTGATGTGCAGATTCCTAGTTTTCCTACAGTGGTGGATCAGTACACAGACGTCTTTCCTGATGACGTTCCAGGGCTACCTCCTCGCAGAGAGGTAGACTTTTATATTGACATGTACCCCAGGACAGCCCCGATATCAACTCCAGCATATCGGATGGCCCCCGATGATCTTCAAGAGCTACGGGTACAGTTTGAGGACTTGTAGGGTAAGGGATTCATCCGACCCAGTGTTTCACCCTGGGCTTCCCCGATTTGGTTCGCCAAGAAGTCGGACTGGAGCATGCGACTGTGTGTTGACTATCGTCGCCTAAAACAGGTGACAGTGAGGAACAAGTATCCGCTACCGAGGATTGATGACCTCTTCGATCAGCTCAAGGGAGCACGGTGGTTCTCGAAGATCAAGGAGGTGCTAGCTTGGGAGCCACCCAGGAGCGTGACGGAGGTGCGGAGTTTCTTGGGACTAGCCGGATACTATTGGAGATTTGTGCCAGACTTCTCCAGAGTTGCGGAGCCACTCTAAGCTTTGACAAAGAAGGGGAAACCCTTTGTGTGGTCAGACAGATGTCAACAGAGCTTCCAGGAGCTGAGACATAGATTGACCAGCGCACATATCTTGAGGTTGCCTGAGGAGGGAGTAGGGTACGTAGTCTATTGCGATGCATCAGGGACCAGACTCGGATGTGTCCTGATGCAGGAGCGGGCAGTGATCGGCTATGGATCACATCATTTCAGGCCGCATGAGCATAAATACGCTACCCATGACCGCGAGTTAGCAGCCGTGGTCTTTTCCCTGAAGACATGGCGACACTACGTGATGGGCGAGCGCTTTACAGTCTTTTCTGACCATCGGTGTCTCAGGTACATCTTCTCGCAGAAGGACCTGAACCTGAGACAGCGGAGATGGCTCGAGTTCCTCCAAGACTATGAATTAGAGATATTCTATACTCCTGGGAAGGGGAACGTGGTAGCTGATGCTCTCAGCAGGAGGACGAGCATTCAGCTACATGAGGAGGCTATAGAGTAGTTAGCCGCTTGGCAGATATCTTTCGTGGATAGAGATAGAGAAGCCTTCCTTCAGTCTCTCATAGTCACTCCTCCACTACTGCAGCGGGTCAGAGAGGCACAGCGTGGGGACATTGATTGTGAGACGTGGCGTGCACAGATATCCTCAGGACAGGCACCTGATGGTTTCTCCTTAGGAGCAGAGAATGACATACTTTTTAGAGGACGTACCTTAGTACAAGTCGCTTTATGAGAGGAGGTTATGAGAGAGTTTCACACTTCTCCTTTGGCGGTACATCATGGAGTGGAGAAGATGTACCAAGACCTCAGACGACAGCACTGGTGGCCGGGCATGAAGAAGGCTGTGGTAGGGTTTGTTTCACGATGCCTCACCTGCCAGCAAGTGAAGGTAGAGCATCAGGTACCAGCAGGCTTGGTACAGCCCTTGGAGGTCCCGAAGTGGAAGTGGGATGGGATATCTATGGACTTCGTGACTGGACTTCCACGCACTTCCAGAGGTCACGACTCCATTTGGGTGATTGTCGACCGACTCACCAAGTCAGATCACTTCTTACCCATCAAAGAGTAGGTCTCAGTGGAGATCTTGGGGCGTCTCTAAGTTCAGAAGATTGTACGGCTTCACGGTGTGCCATTATCTATCGTCTCCGATCAAGATGCTCGCTTTACTTCCCGGCTTTGGAAGGGGTTGCAGGAGGCGTTCGGGACGCAGCTACATCTGAGCACCGCCTTTCACCCTCAGACGGATGGTTAGACGGAGAGGACCATTCAGACTCTCGAGGTCATGCTCCGCGCATGTGTCCTCGACTTTGGTCGTAGCTGGGAGGACCACCTACCCTTGGTGGAGTTCACGTACAAAAAAAGATACCACTCCACCATCGGGATGGCACCGTACGAGGCGTTGTACGATAGACCTTGCAGATCTCCTTTGTGCTGGACAGACCCTGGGGAGTCAGTACTTGTGGGACCAGAGATGGTCCGAGCCACAACAGAGAAGGTCCAGGTCATCCAGGAGCGGATGAGGACAGCTCAGAGCTGGCAGAAGTCTTATGCTGATAGGAGGCGGAGGCCACTAGAGTTCGAGGATGGCGACCACGTCTTCTTGCGTGTGTCACCTCGACGTGGATTACAGAGATTTGGCCGAGGCGTCAAGTTGTCTCCACGCTTCATCGGACCATTACAGGTCCTCAGCATGATTGGCGAGGTGGCTTATCACGTGGCTCTACCACCTCAGTTGCACCGGGTGCACGACATCTTCCACGTATCTCAGCTGAGGAGATATGTGCATGACCCGACACACATCATTGACCATGGAGAGCTAGACGTTGATGATGGGGCAACTTTTGCGAAGGTCCCGGTGGAGATCGAGGATTGATAAGAGCAGGTCCTACGTGGATGATCGATTCCTCTAGTGCGCATCAGATGGCGGCACGGGAACCTCCATGAGAGCACTTGGGAGCGGGAGGCTTAGATGTGTGCTCAGTACCCACATTTTCTTCCCTAGTTTATGATGTATCTTTACGGGGACTTAAAGTCCTGAGGTGGGAGTGATGTAAAGAACTGTAAATTTCAAGGAAATTTTTTTCTTAATTTTCATTGGAATTTTACAAGAATAAAGTTTTTGACGGAACATGATTCCGAGACACGGTGTGCCCGAAATCATTTTCCGAAGTTTGGCTTGGGTACGTTCAGTGAATGAACGAGCGGGTTTTTTATATCTTTTGAACCGGTGCTTGGAATCGAATTCCAAGGGCACCGATGGAATCGCAGCGCCGGTATTTGCCTAGAAACGTCTCTTCTAGAGTTGTGTTTTCTCGAGTGTGGTTTTTAATTTTTGGGCTTTATGTTAAGAAATAAAATAATGTGGGACGACAACTTTATTTTATTTCACTTAAAACCACTTAAAAGCCACTTTAAGCTGCTTAGGCTGAGTTGAAGCGGATAGGGTGGAAACCAAAAATATCCTACCCTCTTGGTAGGATATTTGTGAGGTGGGGCCCGCACGAGCCCCACCGTTTCTTTTCCGCTAAGTAACGCACCCGCGAAAACCCCTATTAATTGAAAGTCAACTGGGGTATTTCTTAATCTATTAAACGCTCCTTTTAATTGGGCGGTTTTATTCGTTGAATTAATTCTATGAATTAATGGGCTGTTACTTAACTTATTTTTTTTCGTTTGTTGGCATGTAATAAAATAAGACCAACATATTTCTTCTTGTGTGTTGTTCGTTGAGAGGATTTGACAGAACCTTAAGTCCTTCATTCTCCATCGCGAAGAACGCGAAGAATGCGAAGAACGCGAAGAACCCGAAGAACGTGAAGAACGCTGACCTTCGACGAAATGACGACGAAGAACGCCGAGCCCTCAGAGATCGACAACGCGACGCCAAGTACCGCGACACCGACGATTCTTCTCCCACGACGTTCTTCTACGACATCCCTTCATCCACCACAAATCTTCGAACATCCGTTTGAGTTCGTCGACGCAACACCGTATACCGCGACGACGCGAGCTCTTCCGCGATGCGACAATCCTCTTCTCCCGCGACGATCAATTCCGCGAAGAACGCACGTTCGGCGACTTCGACAAGGTAGTGGTTTGATTCTTAAAAATCATTGCGATTTATACCCGCGAAGTTTGTTAAACTTTTGTTGTGTAATACTTTCATTGAAACTACTAACACGGTGGGTGCGGACAAACCAACAAGTCCGAACCCACTGCACTTTTTCGTTCTTGGTGCGCGAAACGGCGGGCGAAGAAAAACGGGGTTGCAATGGCGATTTGAGGGCCTAACAGTGAAGAATGGGACCCAGTAGGAGCCACGGTGCAGACAGAAGGGGAATCGGACAACCGGAGCAACTCCGGTGGCCTGCAGAACCCACCGGCGGTGCGGGTCGCTGGCGCGGCGGCACCGACAGTTGGAGGCGGCGGCGCCCCAGAGGGCCGCAGGATGGAGCCGCCGCGGCTGAAGCCACGCCGACAGCGGCCGACTAGACCCGCGACCGCGTGGGTCCGGTGACACATGGTACGCGGCAAAGCCGCGTCCATTGACCCAGCGCGGCCCCACGTGGGGCCGCGACACCTCAGTCCTCAGGGGCAGTGCCCCGCGGCTTCCTCCGCTCGGCCGCTCGGCCGAGCCGAGCCGAGCCGACCGGCCGGGTCGCGCCCAGGCTGGGTCGGGTCGCACCAAACCGGTTCGGACCCAGAACCGGGTCTGTTCGACCCAGTTCGGGCTGACCCAGGGGGGGTTGGGCCGGGTCGGTCCGGGCCCAGACCCCCTTTTTCCCGACCTTTTTGGTCTTTTGGTCATAACTTGAGCTATGAACATCCAAACGACGCGACGTCAGCGGAAATGCGATCCTTGGATCGAGACGGTCGTTTCGGTATATCACACTCAAGGTTTCTGAATAAATTGAGTTCAGCTGGGTTGGTTCGTACACGAAACCAACCGAGCCCTTGGACCGGAAACACTCATATCTTGAACTCCGAACGTCCGATTGACGTGTCATCGACTTTATTGAATTCCTCTAAGCGAGACGGATCTTTTGGCATACTCCACCCAAGGTTTGGACGCAGGTGGAGTATGGTCAGGTTGGTTTTTCCTTAAAAACCAACCAGGCCCCGGGGATGAAAAAACCAATAACTCTCAGACTGGGTGTCCGATTGACGCGCCGTCTGTGACATTGAGTTCCTGTTGACAATACGGTACTTTTGGATACATCAACTCTAGACTATGTGTCAGTTGATGTATCAGCCTCTCGGCTTGTGGAGCGGACCCTCCCGAATGAGCTTGCTGTGTGCGGGAACCCTAGAGCTGGCTGCGACTACTACTGTGACGACGACGACTGTGCAGAGATCCTCAGTGGATTCGACAGCGACGACTACAACACTTAGCGATATTTTGTGGGTCAGTGGTACCGATCCTGTGTGGGTCCGATCCTGTGTGGGTCAGTGCTCAGCGGTCCTGTGTGGGCCAGTTCCTACAGGTCCTGTGTGGGCCCGATCCTGTGTGGGTCTTTGTGGGGGTTAGTTACCTATCGATCCTTTGTGGGTCATATCCTTTGTGGGTCATTGCGGGGATTAGTACCTATCGATCTATTGTGGGTCCGACGACTTAGATGGATCAGTGATTATCTCTATCGTCATTCGAAGAAGTATACCTATGTGAGCTGAAACCCTGTTTTGCTTTCCTTTGTGGATTGTGTTGTGCTATCCTGTGTGGATTTACGTTTTGCTTTCCTGTGTGGACTGGGTTGTACTTGAGCTCGGATGTTGGAGCCGAGAAAGAATTGATGACTTAGGAATATGTATGGGCATATGCCTAAGTCATGTCGGATGTTACTTCGTGATTGTATCTTTTCTTTTTGGTTTATCCTTTGTGGATTTTGGGAGACCTTCAGGGGTCTCGGGGTCCCTACTCAGTAGCTTATACTCACCCCCGCACGGGCTATGCCCGCACTACGTTGTGTTGGTTGCAGAGGACGGACAACGCTGATCGTGGTGGAGGCTTGCGGAGCAGGACGGTACCTAGAGGTGGACCACTGGGCGGGACGTACTCAGAGCGGTCGGCTGGACCCGAGGAGCAGTGGAGGCTTTCTATACAACCCTTCAGGTGGGACTTCCAGTGGATGGCTCGACGCTGTGGATTTAATTTTCATTTGCTGTTTTACCCTTTCGAGTTGTACTTTATTTTCAGTTTGGGTTTTTATTCTGGCCCACTTACTTTCCGCACTTACTGTTGTACCCGTTTTTACTTAGTGTTTATTTTTTCTGCTTGCTTACACTGGGGTGCTTGTTTACTTTACAAAGGCAATCCCTTCCCTTTACCGGGATTTACACGTTGGTGCTAGTCGCCAGCCCCTGGCCTATAGAAGGCAGGCATGGAGTAGTCACGGCACGGGCCCTGAGGACGGGTCATGACACGACTAATGACATACCACCAATGATACACAAAACACAAGCCAACTCATCATGACTTCAGTATCATGGTATTTTACTTGCATCAATGTACATGATCAAATGGTACACATTGTTGATAATATAAAATTATAAGACCAATTTAAATGTTTGTAGATAGGGTTAGTTATTATCATCTCATGTACTCGAGATCACCAAGTGATAAATTCAGGAGAATAATTATTAATAATTATGAGCCACTATCAACTAATAGGCATACGTAATCTCTTCCCCACCATAATGATATATCTAGACCATATTATATGTTTAATAATATTTTCATATTGTCTCTAGGTTTACTTTATAGATGATAACTGCTATAACCATTTGATATGACATGTAATCTATGGAAATTACCATATAAACAACAAATATAGAAGTATTGAAAAAAATATGGTAATTATAAACACATGAATATATTAAACTATATTGATGTAATGGTAATCAATATATATAAATTATCAGGGAATAGGAAACTCAATCATGACACTCCCGCTTATGCTATAGACAATTTCTAAAAATTATCAACCAACTATCTCTCCCATGAGTGTCATGATTTTACTAAGACATGGATTAATTCTGGGTATCTACCACATAAACTTATATGGCCACTCAACCAATCACTACTTTACCTCTCTGAGTAAAACCTTTCCATTGATAAAACTCCCAAATTATTTACATTTTCCTATAGTGTGACCTGGGATCCTTATACTGCACCAGTCCTATAGTATTATAATAGTATAATATAATATGGACTATAGTACTAAGAGAAAAAGTATCCTTGGAAATAATGTTGCATATCCAAACTGCTTCTTTAACAACATCATAAGATTCTATATACTTGTATTTTTAAGTAAATTAGTGTCGACATATTTATTTGGGAATATATAACACACTATACCACCATTAAAGAAAAAGACAATGTCTGATTATGATTTTATATCATATTGATCTCTATCAAATCTTGTGTTAGTAGATGTCCTCAAAACTAGTTCATCATTTCCTCTAATCACCACAAACGTATACTTTACACATGTCAAGTACTTTACATCTTCTCAATATACCTCTCTATGATTTTCTTGATATCTTCCCACCATGATTAAAGAAAATGAATCATCAGATCTAATGTATAGTGTGAAATAGTTGATATATCACAATAATAATTTATAAGGGATTCTACTAATTCTTTCAATCTACTCTTATGTTTTTGGCACATAAATTTAGAGATATTAATTTCATGTTAAATTGGAAGTAATTATCTTTTGGACTATTCTCTATTATACCTTTGAGTACCTTGTCAATATATACACATTGATTTAGCCTAGGAATAATCTAATATCCAGTCGAATACATCCTTATCCCTAGAATATATGTTACTTAACCCAAGACTTTCACAGAGAATAATTCATTTGACCATTTATTTAATTATTATAAGAATTTCACTTCATTTTCCATTATTAACATGTCGTCAAAATATTATACATGGAAAATGATTTCACTACCACAACCCTTCTTGTAGGAACACAGATCTATTTCATTACGAAAGAAACTAACTTCTCTTACAGAATGCTGAAAATGAAAATTCCATGATCATGATATATTCTTCAATAAAGAAATGGATCTATGGAGCTTCAATAATTAATTTGAACTCTTTTAAACAATTAACCATTCTAGTGGATTCATATATACTTCTTCAACCAACTTCACATTTGGAAAATATGTTTTCAAATCCTTTTTCCAAATTTCATATTCATGGATGTTTTATATTTCAAGTAATATTATGATATATTTTAGTATTATAACCGACAAGAATGTTTCATCATAGTCAATACCTAGATGTTTCTTAAACCCCTTCACTACTTACCATGCCTTATAGGTTCCCACTTAAACATCCCTGTCTAGATTTTTCTTGAATAACCATTTGTACCTTATAGGTTTTACCTCATCTTATGTTTATACAAAAATAAAAACATGATTTTGGTATATATAATCAATTTTAGAATTCATTACT
Source organism: Viscum album (assembly GCA_963277665.1). Classification (NCBI taxonomy): domain Eukaryota; kingdom Viridiplantae; phylum Streptophyta; class Magnoliopsida; order Santalales; family Viscaceae; genus Viscum; species Viscum album. The sequence goes on from OY728153.1 coordinate 1,926,966,324, forward strand.
TCTTTCAACTAATCAACTTCTTTTCCATATATTGTTTCCTTAACGGTCAGTGATTCATTATTCTCTAAAACTACTATGTCACATGAATCAATTTTTAGAAACCTGTATCTCTATGTTTCTCTAACCTCTCTAATAGACGTATTTAGTACCAATGAAGTACCTATATATGAAGAATATATTCCCATCCAACTGTCTCTTGTAGATATTGTTCTCATACAAACACTTTTGAATCATGAGGATTAACCTCATCAATGTCAATATTTCTCCCACTATTTTCATTGGAAATTTGTTTTATATCTAGAAATAGATAATTTATTATTATAATAATCTTTTTATTTGAAGGGTTATATAAATAATATCTTTTACACTCATAATTATAATATATAAAAACACACTTCATACTCTAAGATACTAATTTATCTCTGGGTATAGTGTTGAAAAAAATCCTCAGATCACCATACAAGTATATGTGATACATCAGTCTTCTTTCCATAACACAACTCACATAGTATCCCATCCATTTATTTGGTATATATTATAGTGTATATTTCATAATCTATATTTCATATCCCCAAAATTATAGTGGAATATTTTCATAACTCATCATTAATTTGACCTTGTAAAATAGTGTCTACATCTTCATTTCACTAAAAACCATTCCACTGAGGTGTAGAAGGAATGACTTGGGAAACTATTGCAGACCCCTTTAGATGATTAATGAAAACATTATAACGATTATCTCCATCATGGATGAGTGTTGTTTCTTAATATTCTTACCAATTTCATTTTCTAATTCATTTTGATATTTTGTAAACAAGAAAATGGAATCTGAGTCATACCTCATTAAGTATATATTTTAATATATACTATATCAAACATTGAAATTATTTATATAAGAAAAACCACCACTTTACACTACTAGAAATTGACCATTTACATTAGTATGAACACATTTGAATGAAGATTTTTCCCTTTATTCTATCCTACTAAAAGGTGATTTGGTCATTTTACATTACTAATAATTGTGATCTACATGCAAGGTTTTTAACTCAATGGATTCTAAATACCCATCATAATGTACTTTTCTTAAACACATATTGTTTACAAGACCTAGACATAGGTTTTATCGGTGGGTATGATATGTGTCATTTTCATTAGATTTCTTATTTTTTGATAAAACTAGATTTTCAAATTCTTGTATATATAACAAATTATTAATATTTTACATACCATAACATATGTTACCCTTAAACAGAAGTCAACATTTATTTAACAATTTGAAATAAAATCCCATAGTTTATAAAATCTACACTAGGATTATGTTTTTAGTTAAATATGGAACGGATTAAAAATTATTTAGTAAAAGAACAATTCCACTATGAAAAGTAAGATAATAATATCCTAATGCTATTTCTGTTAGTCTTTAACCATTTTGTTCTAATATATCCACCTTATCATTTTATTGTTTCATAAATATACTCAATTAATGTATTTGAAAAAAATTAAACTGCATGAATTATCTAATACCCAACTTATAGTTAAAGATATATTGCATTGAATGAAAAATATTACTGAAGTAGAAGAATCACCTTAATTTTTTGCCAACTTGACAATTCAGGTTCTAATGGAAGTTATTTCCATAAAAATGAAAACTACCTCCAAATAATTGATACCAATATTTATTTTGACTTAGACATAGACCATTAGACATTGTACTTTCATTTCCCCATCTTCTCAATCATAAGTATAAAATAATTGAAAATCATTATTTCATTATCTTATTTTATAATTAAATTCAGAAAATATGGGAGTGATTAATTTATGTTATTCATATTAAAATTAACAATTATAGTCAAGAAGATATAACTTAAAGGGAAATGAATAAGATCTATTTATAGCTCTTTATTTTCTTTTAATCCAAGGTAATAAAGTCTCTCAATGTACCTGATCATTTTGAGCATGTGAAGTCATGCCTGATTCTCTTCTTTTAATTATAATCTTCAAAAAGCTATGGATATCTCATATATTTCTTACCATGATCTCTCTTGATATTACTCTTTGAGATAAGATAGAATTTGGAATTAATTTTTTCCTCATTAATGTATGGCAACTCACTATACATAGATGAAAACATAAATCACTAAACATCTAGAACATAATCCATATGCTTCTTCTATTTATAGTTAACCACATTGCTTAATCCGCGAGGGGGCTCAAAATGAAGTGGGAATTATAGAAAATAAACCATTCTCTCTTGGAATAGAACTATATGTAAGATAAAACACCACTCCAAGAAGTTATGGCTGGTTAAGAAATTATTATCTTAAAATTTCAATCATAGTGAAATTTAATAGGTTTATGTTTTTATTAGATCTACAACTAGTACATTGTTATAATTAATATGTTATCTGGATTACCTATTAAAAATTTTAATTTGTTAATTTTAAATGACTCCCACTGTTATATCAAATCCTAGTAGCACTAAAGTACTGTATTCATAATACTCAATTGATTTAGTATTATAGTGGAAAAGATCCTTAAACCTCTCTTAATATCCCAAGCTATAGTGGTGTCGCTACTCTGAAAGTATAAGGTGGGCTTTTGATAAGAAAACCATACTAACTAATGTCTCATTGATATGTTGAATGGATTTGAATATCCTAAAAATAATTACTCTTCATTTATCAACTCTTTTCCTCTAAATATTCATGAAGACAAACGTAGTTATTCCATTTCTTCAAAATTTTGTATTGCCGGCCAAAACCACTCTTATAAAAACTCCTTAGATTTAAAATTAACCCTCAAATAAGGATGATGAGTATCCCATACGATCAGTTGTTTCAAAATTCATGTGATAGAATAAATTTAATGAATTAATATTTTAAGTGATGGTTTTATTAATTTTTCTTGGATAATTAAATCCATTTATATTTAATATTATTTTTATAAGTCATCTATCTCAAAACATAACCATTCTTTAAATAGAAAAAATTCAACACAAATTTTCATTTTATATTTCATTCGTGTTTATTATTATAGTATGTCATCATGCATAATAGATACATATTCAAAAAATAATAAACCATGCATATGATAAAAAAATAAATAATGATTTGATAATGAGCCACTTAGTATTGGTTAATCTATAAATCAAATAATGGATTAACTGGTACTATGGGGGATTAGATATGTTAATACTTAACATGAATTGTAGTGCCTATAACTCGTTTTGACTTCAGTTTTTTTATTTAAATTAATTCATGACTCAAATTGCTTCACCATGAACTACTATGATAATTATATTTTATACACACACATAGGTGATGAAAACCTAATGTTCACAATTAAATTTTATTACTTAAATATAGTAATTTAGGCCCTTATATATTATAAGAGGGTGGTATAATACCGAGGACGTCGAAATAAAATAATTATTACATTTCACTACTTAAATTAAATAATTAAAATAAATAAATAATAAAATAGTCATGCACAGGTCGGTGTTTGATCATAATCAAACAACATGAAAATATATTTCTTTAGAAAGAAATTAAATTTTATAAAATTAAACACTATTATGTTTTAAATATATAACATGAATTAGAATAATTTAAATTATTTAACAATACATATCCCAAAGAATGAAATAATTTTATTAAATCTCAAAAAATTAAATTTAAATTTTGATTTTTCATTTCATTTTTTAGGTTTGTATCGACTTAAATAATATCCAAAACTATTAAATTATAGCCATTTATTAGAATGATAGGTTAGGATGATCGATCGCAGATCTATTTTGTTTGACCTGAGATGATGCATGGTCCGAAATTCCAATTTAGTGTGTCAAATGTTTATACATACATAATAAATACACACACACACACCACACACACACACACACATATATATAATATAATATAATATATATACATATATAATAAATATATCTTTTAGAACAAACGAATAAAATATTTGTCTCTAAGACATTCCTTTACCATCAAATGGGATGAGCCTAGCTAGTCCATACCCAATTAATGTATGTGGACATATAACCTCCTCCCATTAAAATTTATTAATATGTTTTGTATCATTATTAATAGATATAATAAAACCATATTATAGGAATGATAAGCCATGACATGAATGAAATAATTTCATATATATATATATATATATATCAAATATATATATATATTTTTTTTTATTTTAATCACAATATATGCTATGAAATCATCAATATTCAATCCACTATAACGTGATCTTACAAACTCAGAATGGTGCACTGTTAGTTTAGTTGGGGATGTATGGAATCCTTAATTCAAAATCATATAAAAATTAATTTAAATTTAATGTTTTTATTCTTAAATAACTGAATGTTCCATATAATACCAATTAAAGGAACCCTGGGTATTGCAAAACATGGGAAATAAAAAATTTAAAAATTTGGGTTTAGATTTAGGTTAAAAATAGTGAATCCAAAAAACCCATACCATGATTTCTCAGAGGATCTTTTGAAATAAATTTATGAATAAAAAATAAAACAAACCCATGCCATAAATGGCACATTGTTTGTTTTGAAATTGATGATTTCATTCCCTCACAATCATCATGTCATATCTCAAATAATCTAGGATATGAATCACCTATATCATCCACATATGCACTATTTACACTAGATAATTGAAATATGATTCCTTGCTGTCTATGAAGAAAATAAGAGATCCTTATAAATTACCTTCGATCACATGGAGAATGCGTACTCATTTGATAGGGCGTGATCGATATCACCTTGTTCATTCTTAATATTATCTATCTAAAATCATGATAGGAGAGGTGTAAAGACCCATAATTTTATTACATAAATATTACAACATATTACATGAATAGTGATTAAATAAAATAATGGTCCATAATAAAATCACATAGGTCTAGTATATTTAGAAACATCAAAACATAAACTACTAGTTAATAAGTAAACAACATCATCTCCCACTAATTTATATATAACTGGAACCCTTATTAGAAATTTGAGAATTAATACCTTTATTCATAACACGAGGAAAAGAAAAATAAGAATGTATGAGCTCAGATGATTACTAAGGGTAAACAAGGGAGATATCAATATAACATGAGAATAAGGGTATGACAACATGAGTATAACATTGATAAAACGTACCCTGAATATCATAGATTCCATAATCATGGAATAAATCATGGTAGTTCTTAAGAAATGAAACATAATTGAATCAATAAACACGATCTGTGAGTGAAAAACATTTTCATAATTCATAAATTTGTTGAATACATATAAGCAATGAAAATAGTTTCATTAGTAGTTCAGGATCACAACCAAAACTACCATTGTGGATTGATTTTACTACCCATATCATTATAGTAGTCAAGGATCACTCACAAGACTATAATAGTAGAAAAACTTCCTTTGTAAACTAGGTTTACTCCCTATTCTTGTCCTGTTTATCTTGACAGATGTCCATCTTTTCCAAATTTATTACATGGATATATAATTATATGTTTTTCTTATCACATAATAAAAACCATACATATGTATGCCAAAAGACAATAAAACATTCATCATATCATAAATTATGAAAAATAAATGGGATTTATAAAAATTTAATCATACCCTATCCAATGGGAAATAAATGAGTTTCATAAACATTTGATCGTATCATCATAGTATAACCCTTGGAAACGGTATGGGGTTCATAAAAAACATGTCATGATAATAATAAACTACTAAGATAATTAACAAGGAAATATTCACTGAATCATATCCCTATTAAGTATTAATAAATTTTAAAGGAGTCCATATGATATTGAAAATTATTTTAAAATATCACATGGAACATTTCTTCCGGAAAATACACATTTCACATTGAAATCAGTTATTTAAAATCTAATAAATTCCCCAAAAAATAGTAGATAAATCTTAAAAAATTTGTTTGAATATATATTATATAAATTCCATAAAAATATTTCATAAATAATTAATGATTTAATATATTAGGATAACAACATATTTCACACATCACAATAGTTTATTAGAAAAAAATCGCATTTATTTTCAATTGTTTTATTTTATTTATAATTAATTGATATCCAATAAATTAATTTCATACATATTTAAACCATATTTTTTTAATAATATATTTATTCATATTCATTCCCATCAGTATAATGTCTTCATTATAATAGTCACCTGGAATAATAATTTTTTTATAGTATATTGTGGTTCGTTTAAATTCAATGTTGCCTTTAAAGAAAACTATCAAAGAAAAACTATTATATAGTACTATATCATAAAATATCTTGGTGTTAAAAGGGGAGATGTGAGATCATATTTCTATGTTAAACCAAATGGTGTAGGTTACTATTCATAAGTAAAAAAATTCACTTTTATATTGAGGTTATATTTTTCAAAATTTTACTTTGGTCCCTAGAAATTTATAACATTAATTTTAGACCCTCGAACACAGTTATAACCTAATTAAGCATGTCATAAATTTCCTGAAATTTTTTTTAATCAATTATAATAATATTAAACGCCACGTTATTAAATATGAACCATTAATTCTACCTATATGCTAGCCAAATAATTTAACGAACCTAGAACATTCTATGTTCATTTGAAAAATTATATTTTCCCATATTTAATTTTACGATAAAAAATTGTTCAAATAACTTGATAAACAAATTCAATAATCATTATTATAAATGTGAGTAACATAAATTAGTAATTTCATCTTGTGATCAATCACACTCCACTGTTTATTGACCCCCACATGGGGCCCACTTCATTATAAAGTCACATTCATATAAATAGGATGAACATGTGGATACAATTAGTGTATGACCCTCTATGGCCATATCTCAATATTAGTAAGTCCTTCTTTCTGACCCTGTGTATTGTCTAGAACACTATCATGGTCCTTAAATATATAAGCAATACCATTTATACCATGATCTCTTAGTAACACGATCTATGTAATGTAATATATTTGTATCATGATAGCTAAAAAAGGATTCACACTTGTGTCTCATCATCCATTTGATTTATTATATAGGTCATGAACCTATGAGATGGATAAAACTTCTTATAACATGAAAAAGGATTTGATGAAGGTACTATTATCCTTGTTGACTTGGTACCTTGAGGTATTTATTCCGTAACATTGATTTTATGAATTCTATATTGATCATTCGACCAATTCCATACCAATAATGACACACCAAACATAAGCTATGTCACGATGACATTAATGTCATGGGATTTTCCATATATCAATATACATATCAAATAGTACATATTTATGATGATCTCAAGTTAGGACACCAATAATAATAATTATATATAGGAATAACCAATGACACCCAAAGCATGTTGTGTTTGTATTGGAGGGTCAGTCCTCATGAACTAATGTACTCAAGAACACTAAGTATGGAAATATTGAGAAGAAGTATCAATGCTTAGGATCCCCTAACACATGATAGTAATAAATCATCTACGTAATATTATAATTAAGTATCAAAACCATATGAAATATGTTTAATATTACAATCATAGTATCTTGAGGTTATCATTATAGCTCATTATTAATATATCCTTTTTATATGACATGTAATATAATGAAATTACTCTATAAACCATTAATGAAGAAGCATTAAAAACTATTATGGAATGTATAAACAATGGTTTATATCAAAATATATACATGTAATAGTAATAAATGTTTCAAAAGGAGTTGGGTCTAGAAAACCAACTCAAAATAATATATGTGATTATGTATAATCCAATTCCATGGGAGAATGACAAGGATAGAAGGAAACTATTTTTTAATGATAAAAAAACTCAAATGTCAAAAGTTTTTTTAAATTGAATATCGAAATCATCATAAGTTTTTGTGTGAACAATGAACTCATGTTGGTCATAATACCACAGTGTATATGGATCTTCTACCTTAATAAAAATAAATGTTAATGAAAAGGAAAAATGAAAGTATTTGAGGTTTCATATTCTTTTATTGTTGAGGATAAGAACTATTTTTCAAATGATGAATCAACTGACATGAGAAAGGTCATCATGCTAGATTAGAAAAATAAAATCTAGGAAACTATTGAATAACACATGAATTAATGACTTGGATCACCCTCAAAGAGGGTTTCTAGGATAAGAGACCTATGTCATCATGCTAGATTAGAAAAATAAAATATAGGAAACTATTGAATAACACGTGAATTAATGACTTGGATCACCCTCAGAGAGGGTTTCTAGGATAAGAGACCTATGTCATCCCCATTTCTCTTTCTAAGTAGTTTATGAATACTCCTAATTATTCCCTCATCTATTTTTTTTATTGTAATAACATTAAATGAATTATAGGAAATATATTATGGGGGATATAATTTAGGTTTTTAATATTGTACAAAAATAGAATATTCTCTTTAAGGAGTGTCTTAATGACCATGAATAAGAATACATTTTTGAATCCCTAGAGGTGGAGAAAAAATTGAAAATAATTTACAAGAGGTATGAAATATATAATTTATTTACAGAACAAATAAATTGAAAGCAAAGTGAAAAAAATCATCTTTTCTACCCTTGATTTGATTATACCAAAATTTCTTATAAATATGGGAGGTGTGTTGGTTGAAAAAATAATATAAGAAAGGGGGATTTAATATAATGTGGTTGATTTTTTTATATATTTGTTGATATGAGTTTAGTATATATTATTTTTTGGTAAATTTATCCAAAAATCCTAAAAGGAGGAATTGATAATGGTATCATATTCATGAGAATTTATGGAGAGTATTGTAGTAATGGTGATGTATCTCTTATTTTGAACACAAGGTCGGCCCATGAAGACCTACAGCTGGTTAATATAACACTCAATGATAAGAGAAATAAATAGAAGAATACTTCTTTTAAAAGTGGATAGCTATTAGATTCTATATAAAATTAAAGAAGAAGTTACTATTTCGAGAATTAGGTATAAAGTGTGAACATTATATATTAAGAACCATATATTTACTTTGAATTTATTGTCAATAAGGTGGTAATTAACTACATTGACTTTGGTGAAGATAAATGGGGTACTTCAAAAAAATATGAAGAGTGATACTGAAATTACCCAATAAATTAGTAGTATTTGTTTCAATATGTTTTTGAGAAGTAGCGTCAATGTGTGTAGAGTATTAGTAACTATAATCATAAATGGAAAGGATATTGTGTATTAGTGATTAAAGAACGTGGATGGATATATACAGGTATTAAATCCTTTATATATGAGGATTAATTAAATTTTATTAATGTTAATGAAAGGTACTCCTAATGAGAGTGTTTTTTATAACAGTTTCTGAAAGAGTTTGGATGTTTATTCCATGTGAGAATAGTGTAGAATTAATATAAAGGAAGGAAAAGAATATTTTAAGTTGAGGGAGGATGTTAAATGAAATCCAAGTGAATAAAATATTTGAATGATGATTTGTATGTATTGGGTGATTTTTTGAGATGAATTTAATCGATTGATAAAACATTAGAATTAGTTGAATAGTTTTTCAAGGAATTTGAAGGATGTTTGTAATTTTGAAAAAAAGACTAAGTACAGATCCACATAAGAGTGGTTAATATAAAGGAATCCACAAAAAAATTAATCCATGTATAGGGATTATACTTTTTTCCACCATTTAAATATATCTATTAGTATATATTATTATATATATATATATATCTATGTAGGGAAAAAACATAATGATGACATACATAAGGGGATTCACATCAGAGTAATCAACATAGGGATTTTCGCATAAGAGGATCATTTATCCTTACAAGAACAATGGGAATTACAAAAATATGTTTATTGGATAATTTTGAAGACAATTCAGATTATGAAAAATTCTAACTTCATTGAAATTAAATATCTTGATCACTTGAATTAATTATGATTCATGTAGAGATTCAAGAATCAAGACAAAGGGAATAACATAAAGAGAGTAGGAGTTTCATTTTTCAAGATACACGACCACATCATACTGTATCAGATATTCCACACATGAATTGATACCTTAAAGGAATTAAATATAGTTATTTTCTAGAGAATTGATGATCATGATATTTGAATATTTTTTGCAGAATGGAGAAGGAAACCAGATTGGTTTTATGGATAATTAATAGGAGTAACTTGGCATAATTGAAATGAGTTTGATTGATCACACATTTTTCTATTGAAGATCATGGTGTTTCTATAACTATTTATAGGAATTTTATTCATATGATTCTATTTTCGTAATATAGATGTTGTGGAAAAACGTTATTGAGTTTGAGAGAGATAGAGATAGATCCACTATTGATGTAATTTTTTTTGAAACATTAGAATATTGCAGAAGAAGAAGAAACCAAATGCATCCCAGACAGACCTATTCATGGAATATTATTGAGAGTAAGTCCAATTCTACAACCAATAAACATGATTGAGAAAGACCAGGTGATCTAGGAAATAAGAAGAAGGATTTATGTGTGGACTTAAATAATAGAAATTAAAAATTTCATTGTGTATCTATAGATAGTGAAAGTTTTAGATCTTATTAATATAGGTTTGTTGAAGGATCCATTTCATTTACTGTGAAAGGTATGATATAATTTATTTGTTGTTATTGGATATGTGAGATAGAAATAATTACTAGTGGGGGATGGACTATGTGAGGAAATATAAAGACATCAAATATGATTCTACATTACATGGATGGATCGCACATAAGAGTGGTGTAAGGCTATGCCATGTAACATTTTTTGTTAAAAGTAGATGAATTTGTTATTGGGTTATCTAACCAATACTGATATGGAGTATGATTCCAAGGCCAAACCTTAAAAATTATTATAACATATGAAATATACTTTTTATGTTATCCTAGGGAGTCCATGTGACAAAAGATAAGAGAATTGAGATATTAGTCAATCATATAGGTTGTATTAAAAAAATCATTAAAAAAGGGATCACCGATTCAACACTCACCCTCTAAGTGATCTAATATAACCAATGAAAATGAAGTAAATTTTATGTGATTTATCCTTGAATCCTATGAAATGTTATTGCCTTCAGGTATGAATTATTTTCAAAATTTAGTTTTGGGATCCAATTCCATCCCCAAAGCCAATATGTTCAAACCATATTGATGTGTAACGCTTCGTATGACCCATTTTTTGTGTTACTAACCCAAAATTAGAAAACAAACATATATAAAATAATCCAAATAAATATTTTGAATAAGATACAAGAAATCATCATGTATATTTCTGGAGATATAGGTGATATACAATTTCCACACGAGTAATCTCTATGAAATCGATGAAGAACCACTAATCTTTCAAGAATATGTAAAAAACCTCTTGGATTATCATGACCTTCCATCCACTAGTTCCACTCCGAAGATGAGATTGAAGAGAGTGAGATTAACCCAAATCCTACCTTCAATAGGACATAAACAGTGACTAGAACTGAGGGTATATAGTCACAAATAAGAGGCATTATCCTATTTATTTAATTTTAATGAGTAAGAGACAAGATAATTTTCACCAACCAACTATATGCATATATTGATAAGAAATCCCAAAACCTAAATATAAAGTAATTTATAAATCAAAAAAATAAAAAATACATAAAAAACAATATGAAACAAACCTGAACTCTAGAAACTCTAGGAAATATCTTCAAGAAACTAATGTCAAGCTTGGTCAGCCATGGGATCATATAGAACTAAATTATATATATACATATATACAAAGGTTGAGAATAAAATTATACTTAAGAAGGTAATTCCTGGAACCTATCATGAAAAATTGGAAAAAATAATACAATATCCTAATAAATAAACAAATGAAAGCAACTTGTTACCAAAGTTTGAAAAACTTAATCCCATCCTCCCCAAGGATGACTCAACAATTAAAACATAAAATTATGTATATACATATATAATTATATATATATATATATATATATATATATTTGAAGCCACCCCACTTCCACTTCACGACTAGTGTGTCACTCACATACCCCAATGAATCATGCCATGTGCCCACCCCTCTCAGAAGTCATACTACCCAAACATGAGTAGCTCTATCAAGACCTGAATCCTATGTAACACATAGTCATCCAAATAATTCTCATCATCATCATCTAATATGTAACCATGTATAAGTCCACATGATATGAAAACTCATGGTCTATGTATTACAACTCAAATTTAGCACCCATGTATGCACTCCCATGGGAAACCTTAGACACCTCAAATGGATTGCAGTTTGTGTTATAACCTTATGTCATTACAACAAATAAATAAATGTATATTGAAGTGAGATCTATCATATCCCACATGATTCCATACACTATACCGTAAGCTATCATAGACCGAGTATGACTAGATAATATACTATATTGAAAGAGAGAGTACGAGAGAGGGCGTATTCATTCATTTATTCCGTCATAATCCTGGATGTTGAGGAACACATCCCCTAACAAATTTGGGTTTTAGTTTACCTACCAACTCAGGTGGTAAAGGATATTAAATTAGAAAATATAATATATAGCACACACAGCCACACCAAACGAAACTACATTTCCTTAGATTGACATATATCTATCATCCCATAAAACAACCCAACTGCCAACACTTTGGTCTAGATATCAAACACTCACACAAGAATCATGGTTCAATATAAAGAAATTCAATTAGAAATTTGAAGTTATCAAAGTTTTATTAAACCAAATTTATTTTTAGAATAATGATTTCATTTCAATCCCATAAAACATGATTTTATAAACTGTGTTATAATTATAGGCATCCATTTCATGGTCCTAGGAGAATTCCATTCAGCTATCCCATAGTAATATTTTCTATACAAATGATTTATCATTTTAGAAAATAATAACAATAAAACTCATGTGTTTTTTTAATCCATTTATCATTCTATAATTTTCTAGTTATAATATGACACATACCAATCTACCTTAAACAAATATGCACTTATCATCCATAGATACAAACTACATCTATCAATTGGAGACCAAAACATACAACCATATAAAAACTAGGAATTTGATATCAATAATTAAGCATGATCCAATGAGTATTCCTAGATCTTAACTCACTCTATTTTCTTTTCCAACACCGTTGAACACAATATATTCTATCCTACCATCGCTGAATAAATCCATTGTTATAACCTTAGTAAAAAAAACATATTGTTCATAAAAAAGAAATGATTTTATGTTAAAAAATAACATAAACTATCTTCTATCCAATAGAAAGAATAAAAAGTTGAAAATGTATTTTTAGCATAACACACTCAAGGGGAAATAAAGGCCTGATCTACAATTCATTCAATCCTTTTACAATCAAGAATGGTCTTATTCAACCCCAATGAATTTGTTTTCAATGAACAATAGTGTTGATACCTTATTGAGTTAACAAATTCATTATGAACAGTTTCAATAACAGTAAGATACTAATAAAAAACATATATATATTGTAATCAATCAAAAACATGAATCAAGCTTAACGTCCATAATTCATCAATTCCAATGAATAATGATAACCAATTTACATACATGTTTCTTTACTTTTTTATCATTCTATATTTATATTCTTTTAATGTAATGTCATGTATATCAACCATGGAAAACTATAAATAAATAAATAACAAGAAAACTATAAAATCAAGAGGCAAAATTAATATTATATAAAACACATGTGATCAAAATATCCCAATTCTAACTCATTCTTGATTCTTGGTTATTATATTTCTTTGGTTTATTTCATCATTACACTATAAAAACAAATCATGATAATTATACACTTTCACAAAATAGGTGATGTAATGAATACAATCCCTCAATACAAGATTAAAAGAAAAATCACCATTCATAAATGGAATAACCATGTGATCAAAACCACTAAAACCAAAGGAAGTAATAATGAAGCCTTAGAAAAAAATAAATAACTATCAAGACTTACTCAAAACATAACAAAAAATAGTGGAACTAAAAAAAACAGAAAGGAAAGAAAAATAGTCAAAATGAGGGGAAGAGGAGAACTTAGAGAACCTTGATCTATGAATTTGAACTAATGATACAAGGTTCTTATAATCTAAAAGATGTTGTTGGAGGGTGGTGAGAGGGAAATATGTTGACATGTGTTTGATAATGAAAAAAAAATCCAAACCCAGGGGAAGATAATACCCTATTTTTAGAGAAATTTTCATAATATTTTACCACAATATAGTGGTGAGAAAAACAACAATTATTGTTCTCACTAAAAATGAGATTCAATTTTCAAGTCATTTGAAAATGAAATTCCCCTAAATCTCATGTGTTTTAAAACCATGTTTAAAACAATCTACCACCACCACACCGTGCACTATGAAATGGTTTAATGATTTTTAGACAATCGGTAGGCCACCAAAACCTTCACCACATCATAGGGAGAAACTCATATATATTTCAACTCACCGTTACAATGACAATGGTGGCATCTAACCCGTATCAAAATTTTCCCATCGCATGTTTAATCGACATTCCTTGACTTCACACACTACCATGCCTATTGCCCTGGGAATTTACATTCTCCTATTTCTTATAAAAATCACATGAAAAGAATAACACCTGAAAAAGAAGGATCCCTGAGAGTTTACATCACCTTGTTTTACACAAAGGGATCATCCAATGAACAATACTATCTGAAACATCCACCTTTTCCATTTCATCCCCCGAGGTGAACCCTAACTCCAAATGACTTAAGGAATAATTCCCAATCACCAACTGATCAAAAAAACATGTCCACCACAGGTTTCTCATGGGTCCTAGTTTAATATAAGTGATCATACCCAGGCATAAGACCCACCAAAAAGGCTAGTACAGCCATTTCACTACCTGTGGTTTGCTAAGAACCACACAAACAGTCTCAAAAGACCCACCCTTATGAGAGATAAGTGAAGCTTAGATACCCTTGTGTATAAATGAGATTAAACATACATGATGGAACCTCAATAAAAGATCTTCATGCTAATACCCTCATATATGTCTAGAAATTCCACAACGACCAAAATGTATGATCTACCCATATTATGAACAAAAAAACATACCCTTACATGAGATAGATGGTTTTATATATATGTACCTAAGTTCACATTTATACAAAGAGATTAACCTACATAATAGTAAAAAAATTAAGCTTAATTAAATTTTCAATTATAGACACATTTAAATAATAATGAATAGGAAAAAAATACCATCAATTCATTAGAAGAAGTTAAAATAAGGTCTTAAGAAAATATCAACCCTTACATTAGATTCCTTTCAAATGATTCAATTCATTTAGAATAAATATAAAAACCAGGATAGTGATAGAAATGTGTTTTTAAACCCACCATGTTAGTTACTTCGTAATGAACTCACCACATTAGGAATATATATGGAACACCAGAGGATCTAGGTGCATAAATACACTTTTGGGGGAGATAAATTTTAAAGAGAAACAAATTCATCCACAGGAAAAATACATAGTATGATAAAAATATATAAATATCAATATAATATCATATATATCATCTCATTAAATGGTCAAATTTCAAAATAACATAAGGTATTGTGCTCATATCTATGGCTCCTGCTCCAAAGTAATATTCTAAAAGCCAATATGATACAATATGAAAGAAAAAAAATTAATAACACACCAACAAAACACCTTTTCTTGATGGTTCTAGATCATATCAATGCACCCCTCATGGGTTGTATCATCTTAAACAAAAAACACTCAAATTAATAATGTGTGAATCATTATGATGGCATCGAAGAATCATAAATACATAAAATACATTATGAATCCTGAAAGTATGTGGGGGATGTTCAATCTACTACAAATTATCCCCAACATGTTCTAACACCTCAAGATTACGAACAAAACCATGAGATATATTACTCCCAAAATTGATCCTTCATAACCCCTGATGAGGATATGACTTCCAAAACACGTGATATCTACTTTTAAACTCTAGTGGAAGATTCCTATGACCAACATAAAACTTCTAAAAATCCTTCACTTTCTTCGTTCTCTCATGAATAACATGTAACTTCTTTTTTATTCCCTATATCAATTTTTTTGTATGAGAATAGCTGGCTCAATAAACTCAATATAACACAATGGAGTTCTGATATGTTTTATATATATATTTTTTAATGGAGACATACCAATATTATAGTGATAATAGTTATTTTAGGAAATGTCCAAAATATGTATGGTCATCATCCAAAAACCATCTAAATCTTGAATGGAACACCCAAATATTTACAGTATGCCTATTTGTAAATTCAATATCATCGATAACTTATGTCCCAACCTAAATGAACAATGAAATATTATAATTATTATAACCTAGATATTAAATTGGAATGAATTAATAGTAATAACCACATTATAGAATTTATATTCTTTTACATTCAACAAAATTATTTTATAGGAATAATATAAGAAAAAATCCAATTTTATGTATAAAAATGCTATATTTTTCTTACTGTTTACCACCTTTTATTGTACCACGTATTTTAGAAATAAAATTTGACTCTTTTATAAATTTTATTGAACAAAATAAACATCATTTTTAAAAAAATAATTTCCAATTTAACTTAGGGTGAATTTTTGGAATCTTTATAAATATTTATTATTTTCTAGTGAATGTTGAAATATTCGGATTTTTATAAACCTATAAATTTCGTCATATTAAAATTATATTTATGATTTGAATTTGATGAATGAGTAATTAAATAATACTTAGTTGTAAATAATATATATTATTTCATGTTAATATTAATTATAGATTAATTTTATATATGTACATTTTTAAGATTAAAAATTTATTTTCTAGAAAATGGATTTTAGTTTGATTTTATCGGTCAAAATTTAAATTAAATTCTACCACTTCTATGTTTTTAATTTTGATAAATGTTTTCCATATATTTAATGAAAAGGTTAACATTTAATGAATATCTTCTATTATTTTTTGGTAAATATGAATACTAACTATGGTGATATTTTTTAAATTACAACAGTTAAGGGTTAATAGGGAAATGTCACAAAAAAATAACATGATAAGGATTGAAAAATTCTTCTAAAATATTTCCAAATTTTATTGGATGTTTTATATTAGGTACTTGACACCTAAGGTTATAGTTTTATTTATTTAGTGGATACCTTACCATGAAAATGACTTTAGTATTACTAGAATCAAATAAATCCACAAAATGTCACTTTATTTATTTTAAATATCTCTTATGTGTCCACACTAGAAAAAAGGTATGTTATGAAAAAAATATAAGTGTATATTTTGAAAATAATAAACTTTTTTTCATGATATAAATTGATTTAATAAATTTTGGTTCCATTTGGACGAGTTTATGATGTTTATCATATTTTATTTAATGAAAAGGGAAATATGTCACATTTAGATTTTTAATAACTATATTATTTTTAATATGGTCTTCTTAAGAAGATAATATTTATTAAAAATATTATATTAAAAGGTAAATATTTATTTACATAAAGGTATTTTTTTAAATTTTATTTAAGAATCAATTATTAAAAATAATAAGACATTGATGATGAGTAATTATTTTATTAATGAAAGAATCAAATAAATGATATAAAAAATGTTAACAAATTTATAATTTGAGTTAATAAAGGTCCCCATAGTTTTTTGGAAGATTATTACTTATTAGAGTTGTATTAAATTCTTTTTGAATTTATCTTGTTTTTATTATTTTTCTTATGGTCAAAGTAATGAAAACTGTCAAACATAATACTGATCATATTTTATCAAAATAATAGCTAAATAAATAATTTAAAAAAATAAAAATATTTAAAAATAAAGAGTGGATATCATTTTTTTTGGAAATTTCATTAATTATTCGTTTATGATCCGATTAATATTTTAAAAGTAAAAATTACCACATTTTCATATTAAATAAATTGTTACAATTAATTTAAAATACGATAGGTTAACTAAGGTCAATCAAAATGACAATATTTAAAATAAAAAAAATGTCAAAATTTTATTTTTTGTAAAACCTAATCTATTATTATATTATAATCCATTTCTATTTTGTGGTATTTTTATATACAATGAATTTATTATAATGTACTATTTATTGGGATTTCGAAGGGTGACCCTCATCTAAATTATAAAAGGGAACCCCATACATCAATTAATTTAAAAGCATTGAGCCTTATAGATAGTCCAAACTCTACCCATGTAACATAGTAACATCTTTATACAAGTAATATAGGTTCTCTTACTTCAAAAATACCAAACCTAGATCTCTTTTGAGGAAGGGATTTCACCGAAGAAGCGATAATCTTCCTTATCGACTCCTTCAAATTTACTTCTTCTTCCACATACTATTAATGTGTTTTTTCCATGATAATGTAATATATCTAATATCATATATATAATTATATGTCATCATGATTATGGGATAACAATATTATATGTTTTATCCATCTATGTAAAATGAAATCACCATGTGTGCGTATGTACGACATACCATCTCCATGCCATGGACTAATTTGTTTTTCGTCACCAATTTATATGGATGGATATAATGATGGATAATATACTTATATATATTATAATAAATAAATGATATTATTTTTGGAAAAAATTAATATACCATCCGCTCCCTTACCCTTCCACCATTAAGGGAATGATACAACCGCACATGCACACATACGGTCAATCGTCTCCACGATGCGATGTGATTCATTTTCCATGTCACCATTCAAGAATGATTTTAAAAAATAAATATCATGAATAAATATGATATCAATATCATTAATATTATTATTTATGTGACATAAAAATATCATATGAACAAGAATAATGACTTACAGAACAAAACATGCATAAGAAAATGGAGCATTCAACATCCAAAACAGGGGTAATAATGAAATATTATTAACAAAAGGTTGATAAAATCAAATAAGAAAATAATAGATGATATAAATAATATTATTATAGTTTTGGTATAACTTAATAACATGATTTTAACAATTATATTTGGGTTAAAATCATTTTTAACTAAAATAAAGTGCAAGGTAATGGTTTATCACGTCTCACTTTTATTTCTTTGAGATATATTCCTTATTAACATTTTTTGCAGTGTACCAACCCTTTGGTATTTTATATCATGAGTCTCTTTATATTCATGATATTCAATGTTTAATTTTATGATTATTAATTTTATGGGGAATACTATTTGACCGATCATAAGTGGTAAGGGACTTCATCTCAATTTTCATTCGTTGAGTCATATTTTGTGGTTATAAACTTATATTAATTTATGAGGAAAATATAAAATCTGTTTGACTTGTTATATTATGAATATATTTATTCTTATGTTATTTAATCTTTTGTTACATGTTATTCATTAATTAAACATACCTGTTGTCCAAATCAGATGGGTTTCTACGCAAAACATTTATCCGGCAAGAGGATTGTTCTTGGTAGTAACTATTTAGAGAATATATCATGATATTTCACAAAATCGGATTTATTTATACACATTTAAATAAAATAGAAATATGATTTATCATAACAATAGATATATAAAGGTTATATATTGTTATTTTAGACCTCCGATAGTATGTGTTCCATCATTATCGTTATTCCATTTTATTAGTAAATTTGATAAGATTATCCATGATCATGTTTGAAGATCATGTGATTATTTTTATGGAATTTTTTTATCATAATTTATTAATACCATATTATGATCAATTTATTGATTTATTTGAAGGTATACTCATTTAACTACATTTACATATTAACTGTGCTCATTGATTCATTATTTCTTCCAATATAATTATCCCTTTTAACCATTTGAGCTGACCCCTTTTTTATATTTTATTTTCCAAAGGATTAAAAGATGTTTATTATGATTGATGTGAAGGGTTACACTAATGAGAATAATGGTTTTCTCAAAAAAATATTTTTTTATATTTTATGTTTAAATTTTATTTATAATTTCATATTTGTGTCATGTTTACCATAAATATTAATCAATTCACTCTTTTGGGATGTTATTTATTGTATCAATGCCAATTTAATAATGTAAGGAATTAACTCTGAGATAATAGAGTCTACGTCTGTACATTTGGTATCAGAGCATGTTTACTAGAAACCATGTAAACTAGATTTAAGAAAGCATATATTAGAAAATGAATCCCTATGATAAAATTTGGAAATATATCCAAATAAACTATGATTAGTATTTAGAGATCAGGAATATATAAATTTAAAATATAGGTTTTGTGTCTCAATATTTTTAAGAGGATACATTATTTTTACTAATGTAATGTTTTAATATAGGGAATTCTATCATTTAGAAATTGTGCCTAACAGAAGGAATGAGAACCAGATCATTGAACTTAATCTAAAGAGTAATAATGATAGTTTATTTTATGGGTTTATTCAAAAAATAAAAGGGAACTAGTGACCCAAACATTTTTATCATATGAAGAAATAATATCATGTTATAATAGGATAATGAAATAATTATATATGTATTATAGCCTAAGATGGAATCATGAGAAGAAGAGGATAGTAATGAAAAAGATGAATAAATGAAAGAAGAGATAAAATGATTTTCTACATGTGATAACCATGGAAGGAGTCACCTTGGGAATGTTTGAATGGATTGAGAGTTTCTTATACTTGGGGACAAATGCATCACTAGGAAAAAATGAGAAGGGTTGATAAAAAATAATGTTATTTCGCGTTTTAACTATAGTTAAATGGGGACATACACAAATAAACTCCACATGATTAATGGGAATATACCTTAATAGAAGAATAAGGATCATGGTCAACCTTATGACATTACCATAGATGGAGAGGAACGATTAATGTGATTTTTTTGGATTCAAGAATTATATTGTGATGGTATATTAACCATGATAGTATTGTTATAATAATCCAAATATATATAAGTATTTTACTATTGTACATCTTCTTTAGGGATTTGAGAGCGTATGTTGAATGGTACTAGTAACCAGAAGAATTGATTCCATGGAATGTTGATCTATTTAAAACACATTATTTAAGGAGAATAATATGAATATGTGAAAAATATGGATAAAAAATAAATATATATTTAATGGATATTATTTTTGACCATGAATGTGGTTATTGATTTTATGGTTTATATTATCTATGATGAGATCACCAAATGTTTGGATTTAAGGAATATATTCAACAATATGAGATCTTATTTTTTGGAATAATGCTTGTTTTTATTTATGATTAAAGGTGATAAAGGTTTTCATTTATCTGGTATGTGATAAAAATAGTGAAATTATTTTTGGATGTTGATTTTTGGGATTTAGTGACCATATCACTAATTGGTTTTGGGATAAATATATTTTTGGATTAACATTATGGTTCAAATGG
This sequence comes from Viscum album, assembly GCA_963277665.1. Lineage (NCBI taxonomy): Eukaryota > Viridiplantae > Streptophyta > Magnoliopsida > Santalales > Viscaceae > Viscum > Viscum album. The sequence continues at coordinate 1,926,987,838 of OY728153.1, forward strand.
ATTATGTTGAACATTGGATATTCTTATTTTAGGTCAATTTATGATTTATTTGATATTATTTGATATTAAGTTTTGTTTCATTAAACATTTAAAGTATAAAGGAATTAATTCTGGACCTTATGATTCATTAAATCCATTTAGTCATAAAAAATTCAACTAGAATATCCATTTACAGGCCTAAGAGATGACGGGAAAATATATTGAAGCACAAATAAAGGACGATATTATTCTTATGAAATGTAAATAAATAACGAAATTTTATTTTATCAAGTTATTATTTGGATAGTTAATTAACACCACAACTCTAGGAAATGGATTTTATAATAATAATGTAATCTCAATACTTTTCATTATGAGAAATCAATGGTCCTTTAACTGATCACTTATTTGTGTTTTTGTGATGGTTAACTATATAATGAAATTTTTTTATCCCTCTCCATGATAACATGATTGTTATATTTAGCATCCATGTCCATATTTTCATGACTCTTCTCTTATTTCAAATCCTTGTTTTTTGTTGACTTTTACATTTCTCTTTAGCTATTTCTAGGAGGAAGTTTTATAAACCCTTTTTTAGTGATGGAGAATTTTCACAAAGGAATTTTTATGTCTCAAAATTATATTTTCTAAGTGAAATTTAAAATTTATAGGATTAAATTTATTGGACTCTGGGAGAATGTAACTCTCTGATATTTTATAGTATTACTCTTTTTAAATTAAATATCATTGATATGGTGTGTTGCATGCAATACCTAGGTTAAAAGAATAATGAATTACTATTATTGTTATAACCTGGATGTTAAATTAGGGGAAATTTATTTTATTAAAAAAATTATAAAAATTATATATTTTTTACATTCACCCAAAATATTTTATAAGCATAATATAAGAATGAATCGAATTTTATAAATAAAAATGATATATTTTTATAAAGACATTTTACGGCCTTTTAAAGGGGGATTTGTTTTAAAACTAAAATTTTAAACGTATATAGATTATACAGACAAAAATCATTTTTAAAATATTAATTTTAAATGTATATTATAATGAGTTTTATATATTTCTTAAATTTATTTTTTTTCTAGTGAATAGTTAAATATTTTGATTTTTGTAAAACTATAAATCTTGTAATATTAAATTTCTATTTATTATTTTAATTTAAACCTATTGAAACATAAATTATAATTATTCATAAATAATCTAATTTATTTAATTATAATCATAATTATACCTTATTTTTGAAGAATTACATTTTGGGGCCTAAAAATGTATTTTCAAGAGAACTCTTTTTAGTTGTGTTTTATCAGAGTAATTTTAAATTGAAATATGAAAATTATTCCTTTAAAATATTGTAAAATAAACTAAATATTTGGAATCATAAGTTATAAATTTAGTAAATTAGTTCCTTTTATTTTTGTACAATATGAATACTAACATTGGTAATTTTTTTATTACTATGGCTAAGGGTAAATTGGGTAATTTAGAGCACAAATAATTTGATAGGAATTTAAAAAATAGCCTAAAACATTCGAAAATTTTAATCCTTGATATATATTTTACCCTTAAAAGTTAGGGATCTAATTTGAGTTTTTTAATTGATACATTTATATGAAAATGACTTTGACATTATTAAAATCAATGAAATATACAAAATGTCATATTCTTTTTCTTAAATAACTATTATGTGTAAAATGGGGAAAAGGTATCTTATCAATAAATATAAGTTTCAATGTTCAACTTAATAAATTTATTTTCATTATATAATTTTATTAATTTTATTTGGGGGCCATTTGGATGAGATTATGATATTTATAATATTTTATTTAATGAAAAGTAAAAGATGTCACATTCATATTTTTGATAAATATATTATTTTTAGTTTAGTATTATTCAGATGTTATTTTTGACTATAGATATTATTTTAAAAAATAAAATATTTATTTACATCCTTATATTTTATTTTTATTTTTTAGTGATGAAATAATTACCTTAAATAATTAGAAAATGATGATGAAATAATTATATTATAAATAAAAAAATCCAATAAAGGATGTTAGAAATATTAAAATAATTAAAAATTGAATTAATTAATGTGATTAAATAATTTTATGGACTATGACGACATATTAGGGGTGTATTTAATATTTTGTTTCTAATTTATCTTATTTTCTTGTTTTTATTATGGTCAAAGTAATAAAGTGTTTCAAAATTGACACTAAAGATATTTTTTCAAAATAATATTTTATTAAACTATTTTCAAATAATAATAATAATACATAAAAATAAAACATGATTATGTCATGGAAGAAAATATCTTTATATATTCATTTTTGTAAATTAACATATTATTATTAAAAAACACCATCTTTAATATTAAATTAGTTAATACAAAAATTTAATTAAAATGAGTGAACTCATGTCAATAAAAATAATAATTTTTAAAATAAAACCAAAATATGTCAAAATTTTATTTGATAATTATATTAAAACCATATCACATCTTATATTCAAATTCATGGACATTTTTTGGTATTTTGGATTGAAAATGAATTGATTATAACTTGATATTTTGAGGATTTTCTAGGGTGCCCATCACCTCAATTATAAAAGGGAACTCATTTATTTATTTCATTTCACCACCTTGAGACTTCAATATTGACAAAAATATATCCATTTTTATTCCCAACATCCTTATATATGTTTTTGTGGTTTTTTACTTCAACAAGTCCAACCATAAATCCAGTAATAAGAGATCTAAATGATGTTTTCTGAATTAGTGGACATAGTCCTTGTCGAATCTTTCAAGTTCTATTATTATTCCACTTATTGTTCGTGTTTTTTATATTATAATGTAATAAATATAATATCGTCAATATAATGATATGTTATTATGATTATTAGACAACAAGTTTCCACCTTTTATCCATCATATAAAAAAACAACTCTGTGTGTGTCTGTACACCTTACCATCTCCACGATGTGGTGTAATTTTTTTTTCATCACCACCTTCCATGGATTCATATAACGATTGATATAATAGATATATATAATAATAATGAATTTATATTTATTCTTTAAAAATAAATATACCATCAAATCCCATACCCTTTCACCATTAAGGGAATGATACTGTCGCACATGCGTACGTACGACCTACCGTATCCACAACGTGAATAGATTAATTTTTCATTTTCAAAATTTAAGAATCAATATAAAAATATACATACGGTGTAAATATTATATTTAGAAACTTATTATCATTCAGGTAAATATGGAACCACATCCTATAAACCAGAACCAGAATGTTCACAACAAAACTTGCATAGGAAAATAGAGCAGTTAACACCCAAGATAAGAATAATAACAAAATATTATTTACAAACATGTGATAAAAATATATAATGGAATCATATATGATATATAAAATATTAATATGGTTTTTTATAATTAATAACATGATTTTAACTATTATATATGAGGTTAAAGCATGTTAAACTCAAGGAAAGGGCATGGTAAGGGTTTTTCTCATCTCACCTTTATTTTTATGATATATATACCTTATTCAACACATATTCATTTTTTGTGGTGTATTACCATTTTGATATATCATATCAATAATATCTTTAACTTTATTTTAATCAATGTTTCATTAGATTATTATTAACTTTTTGGGGTATATGATTCAATTGATCAAAAATGTTAAGGGACTTCATCTCAATTTTCCTTCATTCAGTCATATGTTGATGTTGTTCACCTATATTATTTTATGATGTGTACATTACACCCCTTATACATGTTATATCAGTATTTTTTTCTCATGATATTTAATGTTTTTCAAAATTGGATTCATTCATGGGACAAATAGTTTGCCTAAATCAGGCAAATTTTACTCAAAAAATAAACTATAAAAAGGAATGATCATAGTAGTAACTATCTTGAAGATATATCTTGATAGTTCAGATGATCAGACATGTTACTTCCCACAATCATAAACTAGAAGGAGGATTGATCTTGAAAGTTACTTTCTAGAAGTTATATCTTGATAGTTCACATGACTAACATAATGGGATCTATCATAATTGTTATTCCATGTGATCAGTGGATTAGTTAGATTATCCATGACCAAGATTCAAGATTATGTGATAATATATATGGAATTATTTAATAATCCTACATTTATTCTATTTTATACTCTAGTTATTGATTAACTGGAATGCGTGCTCTGTTAATTACCATTCCATGTTAATTATTCCCATTGATTTTTTTCAGCTCTACTTATCCATTACAAAGCATTTGATCTCACCCCTAATCTTATGTATTGTTTTTACCAGGCTTCAAAAACATTTATTAATATTGATGTGAATGGTTACACTAAGGGTAATAATGGTGTAATCAAAGAAAATAATTTTTGTGTTTTTTTTCAAAATGTAATTATAATGTCTTTTATGTATTTAGTCTACCAAGACTACTAAACTATTCTGTCCTTTTGGACGAAATTCCTTATCTATATGAAAATTAAAAAATTTAAGGAACTAGATCTTGTCTAATAGTGTATGGGTCTTTACATTGAATTCATGGAAAAAATATATCCCCTAGAATGTGGACAATAAGATATGTCAGACCATATATCCATCGAAGAAAATTAGTGCTAGAGAATAATTGAGAGCCAAAACCATGTTTGAGAAGTCTCTAAAACTTGGACGTGAAATGAGGTTTATTATTATAGATGATCATACTTGATACCCAATATAGCCACACCACCTATTACAAACACTTATTATTAAGAAAAACTATTGAGATCGACTTCTTAATCACTAATAAGAGAGCCAACTTCATCAACTAACCCATGATCACCCATATCATAGCATAAAATCCCTAGTATCCTAGATAAAATGTGATTAATTTCATTGATATAACCTATCACATACACTAGAGAACATCAAGTGGGTAAAAAACCCACTAGAATAATGATTCTCAGCCTTCACTCACTGGAATACCAAACATTGAGAGACAAACATTATAAATGACATATTTAAACCCGACCACCAAATATGTCTTCTTAAAGAATGATACTTCATTACTACACCAATATGTAAATCCGATGTTCAATTTTGGAACTCATAAGGAACTATATCATGAATTTTTTAAGAAATAAAGACCCTCCAATGAAATAATTCATAGAAACAACTATCCTCATTGTATCCCTCTTGAGTATTACAAAAAATAACTGAATCTCACTATAACTCTACATCGTAACCCTTCAACCAGGAATACTTTTCACAAGAATAATATAATTTTCATATATTCTTACTCTTATGTTATTACTCCTTTATTATCCATAATTTATAGGTATTTTTTCATTTTAAATTTTAGAGTTTTTATAAAGTTATGTAATTTATACGATTAATAGATGGTTAGTAAAAACAACACAGATATTTGGGAACAGTTTAAAGTCTTATTGTATGGAAAATTTCCATAGTTATTGCATTGTTTCCCAAACAATTTTGACTAACTATGAATGTTACTTAATGTGTTAATGATGACCTACACAGTTAGCACAAGGACTGTAAAACCATGCAACCTACCTTGAAAAATTAAAAAATTAAATGGATCTTCTAATCTTACTAATTTGAAACCCCCTTTCTCCCCAATTCTTCCCCACCAAAATTTCCATACCTAGGAACATTAGCTCCCCTAATATCTCATTTTGGATTCAATTTTGGATGGATCCCACCTTATAAATTTATAAATTTTTTAATTAAGGATCTTCTCAACCATCCCTAAGCTCCCATTTCCCTTATTTCTATGTTTTCTTTCTTCCACATAGCTAAGAAAGAATACAACATGTTGAATCTAAAACACATGACCTGGGAATAGATTATTATGGATTATTATATCTTCTATATATTCTAATATCCTCTTGGAATATGGTATTATTGATAGATGGGTTTTATTTGTTAACAAAAGGTGATTTCATGATATCTTATTATTTAATAAATGAAATATTATCACTATAATTTATGATGTATTTTTTAGTTATTTTTATTCATAAAAGATTATTTTGAGAACAAATTGTGGGTATTTGATTGATTTTATTTTTTCCCATAAATAATTAAATGTACATGGATTGAAATTCCATTTTTATTGATAATGTGTATTGGGTGTGAAATGTGAATTGATTAAAAAGGGGATAAAAATTTGGAACCATGAGTACATTAGTGGGATGAAAAGGAAATTTTCACTAGGAATATGTCCACCATTCCTAGACCTTGTTCATTGATATAAATTTAACTAAACAGTTATTCAATGAATGTGGTTACCACTGAGACTTTAGATTAGTTCTCCCTAATTGATCGTGAATGGGAACAATTGTAAATGGTTTTATCACTAAGAGTATGCAGATCCTAGGATTAATTTCATCCTTAGTTACCCTTGGGATAACGATGGTTCTTGGTTTTAGATTTCTTATTGATTCATACTAAATTTAATTAAAAAATATAAATGAATGCATCTAAATAAATTTTTTCAATATTTCATGTTTACCTTTGTCTAGAAATAGTTATTCATGGAATTGTTGGTTTGACAGTACTGATATTTTTTGCTCACACTGTACATACACCCAATGGGTATATGGAAACATTGTTTTAATACTCAATTGAAATAATGAAATCTCATGTAGATTAAGGGTAACCATTCTAGTGGACCTTTTTTGGGTGATGTTGGTGATATGGTGGGAGGTTGATCCTCATTCCATACAAAGATATGTAGTATTTACTTCATGTTGGGTTTTGGTTTTAGCATTTTATTACCCTCTATTGTATATAATACTAGCTTCACATATAATTTAATTTTGTATATAGATAATGATGTTTTTTATGTTAGGATTTTATTTTTCCCTTGTTTATGGTTTGGTATGTTATCCTTGAGTAGTTATTTATATGTTTTTTGATTCATTTATTTTGAAAAGAAATACCAAGGTGTGTTCTTGATGTACAAAAACTATTTTTCAAGCATTTCAGGATTGGGAATAACCTTTGGGCCCTACCATAGGTCAAATCAGGTTCTTGTTTTTGGGGTTAACTAAGATGGATCACGATAAAAAGGTATTAAATCCATATATTTCTATCTATATGTAAATTGGGAGTTTGGAATATACTAGTGATAGGATTGATAAGGTATAAGTTAGTGGTGAGAAGGTGTTTCTAGACTACACTCTTAGTATACTAAATAGAGTTAATAGGGTATGGTGGGAATGTGGTTTCATATTTTATTTTTTTATCTTTTCCTATTGGGAATGGTTCATAGGTCGCACATCCTGCAGATATGTATAGTTCTATGGAAGGTGGTAATTTTTAATTTTCTTTACCCGATATTTATTCAGTTATGTGAAATTAGATCATGGTTTTTAATGACTATTTATTTTTGGTATTTATTGTTTTCCATATTTTAAAATTTTAATGTATCTCTATTCCCCTTTGAATGAATCCGATGAATCCTACAGAGTATGCTGTGAAAAATATGCCAATCTCGTTCCAGTAGTTGTTCAGAATCTAAACAAGTCTTTCATGATGTTCATTATGTGGAATAATGTGTGGTTTCTTTAATATCTTATGCTAGGGAATATTACCCATATAATATGAAGGTCCATCCTTAAGAAAATATTTAATAATAAACTTCTATCTTTTTGTGGAAGCAGTGAGCCTCAGGAGAATAATGACTAGATAGAGAATACTGATATGATATTTTTATTCCATGGAACTCTAGACTCTATTAATGTGAATTGTTCCACCATCATTCTTGAAAGACCTAAATTAAAATAGTAATAGCTAGTGATTTAGGTAAATAACCATTTGAATCTAGAATTGAGGAATTTTAATGTGTTCTTCACTCAATAGTTCCACCCTGACACCTGAACCTCACATAAGGAACTCGACCATTCAGGAAATATGAGGACTATTTCAATGAGTTTGTGAACTTCACTCCTATTTTTTTAATAATGAATAAATAAAATATAGTGGATTGTATATGGGATTATGAACATATATTTAGTACCAAGTCCTATTATTGGATTTCAATATGAAATTTGTTGTTCTTATTTAGGATATAATGATTGAAATTGATTTTGGAGGTATATTTGAGATTATTGGAGTTCTTCTGGTGATTTGTGAAGGTGTAATTGGTCCCTCAGAGAAGAAGAGGAAGAGAAAAGAGAAAGGGAAAGTGAGTTATAGGAGTTAGAGGTATCTAAAACAAAATTATTCATCACTAGATGTAGGTTTTGGTGCCTATATTTTATTTTAGGGTGGGAAGCTAGGTCATGTTTTTTCTTCTTTTAAAATGGATCCTAGAGATTTCCATTTTTGCAGACATTCTGTCCATCTCTAGAGAATTTGTTGATCTACCCTTCCGTTAAGGAATAATGAATGATATTTATCCCCTAGGGAATTTTAGGTTCAATTCAATGCATCCCACGTATCAGGAACTTATTCTCATGGGTGTCATGGAAGGAATAATTATTTATATAAGAAAATTATGCTCAAGAATGCGCCTTAGGCTAATAGAAAACCTTGAAATCATTTAGAGGTTAAGAAATTGCATGTAGTGGGTTAAAAACCCATGGAATCTGTGGTGGGTGATGTGATTGTTAGAGGTTTCAATATCTATTCATTGATTATGGTTATTGCATTATTTGTTTCCGCTACCTCTCAGTCTTTTAAATTTTCACAAATTTTTGAATATCGAAGAAATCCTTACTAATCTCATTCCACATGTCATTAAGATAAAAAAGACTCTTGGAAGAAAGGGTTGGTAATATTTTTGGTTTTCATTGTGTCTGATCTCATTATTAGAGGTCAATCTAGTATGATAATTCATCATCCTTGAAATGGACCATTTTAATGTAATAGTTGGAATATATTGGATGATGTCCTAATAATCCCACATATATTCTACCATCAATGAGTTACTTTCACAATCCCGAATGGGATCATTCATGTATTTCAGGGAAAATGGAAACTTTAGAATTGTGAAGTAGAACCTACACCTTTTGAACTAGGTAGATTAATTTATTATTTATATACTATTTTGTTTCAATTGTAAAAAGGGAACACTGGAAGTTAACTACCTTCTATGGTTAAGTATTTTATTGAGGTATTCATAGATGATTATTAAGAAACCCTCTAGAGTGGGAAGGTATGTTTTTAATGATATAGTTCCAAGAAATCATTAGGTATCTCTACATCCATATCACCTCAATCTCATAGGGTTTAAATATTAAATGATTTCACTAGATGATTTGGAAGCTAAAGGGTTCATTTACGTCAGGGTCTCCGCATAGGCCTCCCAATTTTCTCTTCCAAAAGGGGGAAAGACCCTTCTCTTTTGTATAATCTGCCAAAATTTGATGGGACACAACCAAAAATAAATGTCACATTCCCCATATTAATGACCAATTTAATCTGTTAAATGGTTCAAGGTGGTTTTAAATTATTTAACTTTGTTTGAGTTATCACCAAATAAAGGTGTGAGAGGTCTATGTTCCTGAGAATACTTTTCGAAGTAGGAATAAAATCATTGAAAATCATGTAATGAAATTTGGGATGAACAATTCTCTAATAGTTTAAATGGAACTTATAAACCTGATAATCCATACACATATTGACACAAACATCATAATATTTGTGGAAAAAATTCTTGTTTATTAGGATATGGAAGAGGAGTTTGAGAGGCCACTGAGAACTATTATGGAATCCATTAATAATAAATACATCTTTCTAAATTTTCCAAGTGATATTTTTTGATCCAAGATATCATATTTCTAAGGAATATGATATTGGAATAGGGTCTCATGGATGATCTCGAGAAGCTTAGGATCATGTTCCCTTAGTATGATCCCAAGATTTTCTTCAATATTTGGATCTTTATGAGATTGAAATAATTTAATAGATAGTTCAAGATGATTTTAACAACTTGAATAACCCCTATAAGAACTCACTCTGGAAGGGGTGAAGTTATTTTAGAGACATGTGGGTCCAAAATCCCTTAATAATGTGATAAATTAGAAGCAATCATCTCCAATTCTAATTATTCCAAAGGATGGTTAAGATTATGTGTCTTACTGTAACGTATCAGGAATAAAGATAGAGTGTATTATTATACATAGTAACCATGTGGTGGCTATTGAAACCCCTTTCAGTCATATAGTTTAATGAATTAAAAAGGGAAATACCTTAGCATAAAGAGATTCATCCTTTGAAGAAACATTAAAAATTGACAAAGGCATGAACATGGATTTTTTTACACATGGGTCACGCAAGTTTCATCATGGTCGTGTAAGTATTCTTGCATGCCATATATTGGGTGCACATTTAACTTGCGTGCCCTATTCTATTTTAGCTCAGGGACCTCAATGGCCTATAAATACCCCCTGTGGGCCCCCCATTTGGAGGACAAAAAAATCCAGAAACTCATATTTAAGCTCTCGGCACCCTAGTCTCTTCTTGAAGTCTTCCAAACACTTCTAATGTAATTTCTTACCAAGAATTGAATATCTAAAGAGGGGGAACATGACCCAAGTGTTGAAATTCATCAACACTTGCGCGCCAAAGTGTCTAACCCTTAAGGGAAATGAAGACACTTGCACGCCACCTTATCCCCTTCACCATAACTTTTGCGCCACCCTTTTGTATGCTTCTATGGGTGATAATAAGGGATTGAGCCAAGTGTTTCCCATGTATTACCCTATGGGTTAACTGTCGCACAATTATACACTTGTCAATCAGGTATACTTGCGTGACTAGGACTTGCGCACCCAAATAGGACATGTGCGCCTGCCTCTTTTTGGGTGCCTCTCCTACCTATTTAACTATTTTCTTCAAATCCACCAATCCTTTTCAAGATTTAGCCTTCAGAATTATTTTCAAAACCATTTTGGCATGGTTACTTTGCTGTATTCCTTATCTAAAAGGAATTCTATGGAACATCTCTCAAAACCTAGTGATTTACATATCTTTATGTCACTAAGGTTAGAGATTTCCTTTATTCAACCTCATCCTTTAATATGAGAAGATCTTTAATCCGGGTATCCTCCTTAGGAGTAAGCCCCATGTTCCAAATCATGGGTATCCTCCTTAGGATTAAGCCCCAAGTTCCCTAATTTGGGCATCCTCCCTAGGAGTAAGCCCCAAGTTCCCTAATTTGGGCATCCTCTTTAGGAGTAACCCCCAAGTCCCTTAATTACCTTAACCTAGGCCTCCTTTTCACGAGTAATACCTAGTCATAAGTTCCTTTAATCTTGGAATCCTCTTTATGAGTAATCCCCAAGTGTTAATTTCTTTGGATATAGTCTTCCTTCTCTGGAATAAAACCCAATAATAAGTCCCCTGTAATTTGGAAATCCTTCTCAAGATTAAGTCCTAAGTTAAGTATCCAAATCTCTATAAAGAACATATACCTTTATGGAACATATTCCCAGGATTCTACCTTGAATTGAGTCCTGATCTTCATTTATCTGGGCAGTCATACATACAATATCCCAACATCATTTCTTATGATTTCATATTTCGTGGCACAATCGTCAGGTTCTACTAGTACCTCTTTTTATTCACACCGAGCCAGACTCACGGGAGCTTAGAGCATAAAATTAATTATGAAATATTTATTTTGGGCATCAATCATGCATAATCTCCATATTTCTTCACTCGAACTTTGTGGGTTCTGATTCCTTTTCTAATAAGGATATGTAGCTAGCCCATCTATGGGTACGATCCCAACAATGAAAAAATTCATTTCCTTCTGAATGACAATAAACTTCAAGTGCCCCACTGAGTGGATTTAAAACCAGTATGGTAATCATAATGACCAATAGATATCTATATAATGTATGGAAGGATACCATTGACTAAGAATCATTAATTCATCATATGGATGATTCTCTATCAATGAAGAACCTCAAATACATATAAAAGATTCTCTAAATCTCCTACATATTAATCATTTATTTCAAGATCTAAAGGAAAGAACATTTTCATAATAGGTAAATTAATAAGGATTCATGAACATAACTGAAATCTATAAAATAGGTTCGTGGAGTAGAAAATAATTCCCCCCAAAAAGGTGTGATGAGTCCGACCTCCCATCCTCTCGACCAATGAAAATTATTAAGCCTCATCAGTCCACGACTAATGAGCACATACATTTAGAAAGTAGGTCCAAATAGATATTGAATCATTGGATGTTTCCGGTTCTCTGAATAAACACATTAGAACCCGATTGGATTGTTTGAACCTTAAACAAAAAAGGTCATCCCCATTTCCAGAGGAAACAAAAAATGGTGAACCTGATGTGAATCCTTAACCAAGTTAAATGATGTTTTACTTATTTGTTAGGCCCCTATTTAAACTCAATGAGAGGGCTAACAAAGTAATCAATAACATATGTTCTCATCCAAAAGATGTTGTGGCTGAACATATCTTGATTACATCTGTTATATCAAATAGAACTATTTTCCAATATCATCTGCGTTACAGAAATGGCTTCTCAAAAGTTTACACCTATGAATACCTCTTCTTTGAATGCCTCTATTGCTACTATTTCAGGATCCTCATCCACTCTGAGGAAGACATCACTTACTCAGCATCTTCAAAACTGGGTCACAAATGAACTGGTTAAGGAATATCATCAACACGGTACCATTCCGACTCTAGAGGCCGCTCGACAAGACCTCCAAGCCAATAATTCACCCTTGTTGTCTAGACAGCGAAGACCAGTGATCAAGAAGTAGTTGGTGCCAACCACCGTTTCCAACTGTTTCAGGTCATTATCCCCAAAACACAATCACCAGTCCCTCCCATATTCTGGGGAGGTGAATGAAAATGTCATTCGAAGCCTTAATTCTAGAAGGCAAGGGTCCTTCCCGAAGGCTCCCATTAGTAATAGCCGCAAGACTCGTGCGGCAATGTGCCCTCAACATGATGAGGGTATCTCTTTTAGGGGTTCGGCTCAGGTTCCTCAGACCTGAGTCCGCAAGATGAACTGAAAAAGTTGAAATCTGGTCAATAGGGAGTAGGTTCTTACATTTCCCCCTCCAGAGATGTCCATCAAGCAAACTTGATGGATAACAACAAGCGGGAATACACACCCATCCGTCCCGATGTTACTGCCCAGCAGACTTTTCTGGCAATAACACACCAATCCCGCCAGGAAATTCTGGCAGAGTATTATAGGCAGGAATACACACCTGTTTATAACTCATCAGCTAGTCAGCAGGCTCGTCTGACTATAACCAAAGAAGCTTACCAATCTAATATGGTGGCTACTAATAAGAAGAAACATACACCTGTTTAAAATCAACAATTTTTTTAGAAATCTCATCTTCTAGTATTAAAGGGTATTCATCAACCATACTTGATGAAGGATACACAAAAGGCACATACACCTACCAATGTTCATCAATCCTACCAACAGTCTTGTTTAGAAGCACCTAAAGAAGTCAGTCGGAAAGCTCTGATGAGAAATTTGGAGCAGACTCAAATCTCTCCTCCCACACATGAGTACAGTCAAAATTCACTGACATGAAAAGGATGATAGGAGAAGGAATACAAACTTACTCAAAGCATGGAATGGACGTATATACCCATTTCAGAATCTGAATTCACCAAGCATATTTTGACAATAGTGAAGGAGCATAAGCAAATCCATGCCCATATTCTGGATGCTTATCAGAATATTATAACAGCTTTAGTAGCATCATGAGGAAAGAATCATAAATCTATCCTTATCAGTGGAGTTACTCATCAGAATATCACTCCAAAACAGACACACACCTCTATTCCAGTCTAGGAGGGTCATAGGGAATACTCCCCCATGTCATACGGTCAATCAAATCAGGAACATACAACTGATTTGAATGGAGATGATCAGTCTAACCTGATCATTTCTCTTGAGCAGGCACATAAACCTTCCCATAATAACCAATTTTCTCAACAAGTGCTTCCTAAAGTGAGTAAGAAGGCATCTAAGAAGAAGATACTCTGAAAACAGTCATGAAATCAAGATCTAAACTATAATAAGTCCTTACTCGATGATAGAGTTCTTGATGCACTCAAAAAATTATATATTTCAACTCAAGATTCTACCCTCTCATTTCCCAATAGTGGGAACATTAATTCTAAAGGTCTTCATTAGAAACTTCCTCATGAAGGCTTACTTCATGACAGTTCGGTCGATCGTGATGTATCATCTTCAGATGAGAGCCACGATAACCCTCTATGTGTCCAGAAGATCATGGAGCAAAAAGTTTCATCTTTTTCTGTAACCCACCATGGTGGTCCTCCCCATGATGATGAATTTAGCTCCAAAATTCCTCTCTGTAGTAGTAATTCACATTTCCTGGGAAATTATTCATAGAAAAATGCAGTAATGAGAAATCCCTCTTATATTGAGGAACTTCCAAATGTGAAGCCAGTCATGTCTGAGCTTGACCACTATTAAGTAAAATTCTTTCTCAATCAGTAGGTAGCTCTTGGTGTAGGTCATTCTCCGAACCAACCTTGGGTTATTCATCTTCTAGTTTGGTAAATGAATTCTATACAAATATTGTTTAATCTGATGAAGAAATAAGGAAACACCAGCTCTGGTCTAATTAGGTAGAGTATTCTTCATCGAATGATAAAGAGGAAGTACTGAAAATGAGAAAACAACTGGTGAAAGTTGAAGTACCAGTCATGTTTTCACCTTTGTCTGACTCTCAGTATGATATTCCAGAGATGTTGAGAGAAGATTGTATTCATGACATTCGTCTCAACATGTAGAAGACTCTTTGTCACTTAAAAGAGAAAATATTATCTTATGATGAATATGAAATTTATGTAAAGATAATAGAAGGGTAACAACGCCAAATTGACATGGAATCTCTCTCACTTTCCTGATATCCAAGGGCTGAAAAGCAGCAGATAGCCCTTTAGCATTCATGAATTGGTGGACTAAAAAGATTGCGCCACTTAATTTCAAATACCCCATATTTTATTCATATAAGGGGATGGGGTGTTCAGGGAGAACTGCATTTCACTATACTCTCAATTCAGCAAATCCCACCAAAAATGGTCTCATGTAATGTTATTTCCCATGCCTGGCCACAACCAATTGGTTTTTTTGTAACCAAAGGCTTGCTTAGGAATAGGCCTCAACTTGTTCATTCCAAAGTCAGTTATACAGAGAAGAAGTTGTTGAATTACTCTTGCATCAGGAAAATGAGAATATCAAATAAGCTTCTCATTTAGAGCGGGTGCATCATCAGGTGATAGAAGTGTCAGAAATCATCCTAAATTAATTTGAGCCAGGTGATTTGAGTTGCTTTCAGTTGATGCATCCATCCAATTTCTGGACTAAATTCAGAAACATCAGGAGATATTTTAAGAAAGTATCAGATGTAGCAGCTCAAGAGGCACCTCATCTTGCCATAATAGGGACTCTTTTAACCCAACCCTCGAATTCAACAAATAGGATTTAGGGAGTTGTATAGGAACGACAGGAACAGCCCCAGTCCACTAGACTAGGGACTTTTTCAAATCCTCAATCTATTCCTCAGTGAAATTTAGTCATCTCCTGATTAAGGATGAATCCAAAATATGATCAAAGAGCCGAATTATCAGGATATTCCCTCCAAATTATGGTTCTTCAATAAGTTCCTGAGAGATCAAATCAAAAAAATTCAATGCCTCATCAAGGACATAGAAGAAGAAAATATCACAGAAATGCCGATAGAAGGGATGAAAAGCGTTATGCATCAATAAATTTCATCAATACCGTTCTATATGATCCTCTAGAAAATGAGGCTCACTCAAAGGGATCAAATGAAGAAGTTCTGGCTCAAGAGGCTGTGCCCATAGACATAAATGAAGAAGGTGTGAGTACACGGAATCAAAGGCTTACCCAGAATCTAGGTATTCCTTCAAATAACCAACTTCCCCCTCTCTGAAAGGTGTCCAACAAGGGGAAAGGAAAGAATCAGGTTACATTCCACCCTTCCTCTGGAGAAGTCCAATCACTCTCACTCGAGCAAAGGTTCGCACAATAAGAGGAAGAAATGAAGAAATTAAGTAGGTTAAATGCAGAACTACTTCAAGGTAGTCTTCCTCCTAAGCGTGCTGGAGTCAGTCAGTCTAGGAAATTTTTTTCACCTACTGAGATGGATCAAGAATATCCTCTTTTACCAGTACACCCTCACAGGTCTAATCCTATGGGTCATGCACAACAAAAACCGGTAGTGCTACCATCAGTTGCAGTACCAGTTGAAACACCTTCCCAAGATACAGTTATTTCACCTTCTCATGTCCACGATGAACCAGATGTTTATCAAAATTTAAGAACTACAAATGAGTCATTAACAACTCATTTAGAATCTATGGAGCGAAAACCTAGACAAATTCAACCCAAAAGGGAGCTTACCCAGAATGGGTTGATTCAATTACTCAGCCATAAAAATTTTCAAGTACTACATTCCCAATTTTTAATGGTTTGGGAGACCTAGAACATCACTGAAAACATTTTTTTTCTCATTGTGATCCTATGATGGGAAATCCTCAACAATAAGAAGCAGTTAAGCTCAGGTGTTTTGTTCAGTCATTACAAGGGCCTGCCTTTGTCTGGTATACAAGCTTGCAATCCCGGTCAATTACTGGGTGGGAAGATCTTCAAAAACAATTCCTTCTTCAATTCAGCTCAATGTTGCCAAAGACAACAGTTTTTGATCTTAAAAATTGTAAGCAAATGGAAAATGAAGGGTTTTCATATTTCATTTCTCGCTGGAAGGGATTAACATATTCCTTAATCTTACCTCTCCCTCAAGAAGAATTTTTGCCGATATGTGTGGAAAATTTGCGTGATGAATTACGATCACCATTGTTCCCTATAAAATACATTGGAGGGTTTCAAGACCTTAATTTGATCGCTCAACAGATGAAGGAATCTCATACAAAGACTAAGGATAAAACTCATTTAATTCCATGAGCTCCAGGAAGGAGGATGGGTTTAGCATAGACTACTACAGTTATGCTTAAACAAGCACTTGTACCTACTTCCAATTCAAAACCATCATCTTACCGAAGTACTCCACCTCTTGAGCATCAAAAACAGATGTCGTTTCGTCAAGATGATCAAAGAGATCAAAGACGAAAATAATTTGAGGAGTTGAAAAACATAGTTTACTCTTTCCGAAATGAACAGGTTCCTGGTTACATCATTTCGGCTCTAGAAAATAATTTTGTTCAGTTTCCAAGGCCTAAGAGGCCGAAAACGGTAGGAGATGAAGATCATCCCAACTATTTCCCATTTCATCAGATGTTGGGGAATCCCATTCATGAGTGTTTTGTCTTTAAAGACCTCCTACAAAAGATGGTAGACTCAAGACAAGTCAAATTGAAAGGTTCTTCATCTCAGGTAGCATGTGTTACTGCTACATATCCAGAGGAAGAAGGTGGGGGGCATGAAGTAAAAAACAGAAATGCAGAGAAATATAATGATTGGATAGTCCGAAGAATGAGAAACCAAACTCATGATATTTTATAAACATTGTTGAAGAAACCAATTGTGTCTTCTGCTATGAATGCCACAGCAAAATCCCCTTCATCAGAAGGAAAATCCTCAAAAAGAGGCATAATTTGAAGAAAGAAGAGCAGTCAGAAGAAGATGAGATCGTGTCAAAGACCAAGTTGTCTTTCACATTAGCAGATTTTATTCCATCTACTTTAATACCATGGGAACCACCCCACCAAATGGCACATCCTAAATTGGCTAATTAGGTAGAGTCCTCATCAGATGAAGAGTTGATCTTTGGTTCTGTTAACATGATTCAGTTAACAGATCCTTATGCCAGTCACAATTTCGATCTTGATAAGCTTGAGTTACCTGTATCAAATAGAGGAATTAGAGGGTGTTCTAGAGGTCCAAGATATAGAGGAAGACATGGATATCCTAGAATCCACTATTCCAATTCTACCCCTGCTAGAACTGTATATGCAGCAGAAAAGCTTGGAAAATCCCTTCAGCAGACTCCACAGGAACATGAAATTTCTTCCATGCATGGCAAATTCAGTCCTAGAACAATTATTCTGGAGGATCAGTTGGAGGTTTCACCTTTTTCCTCTTAGAAAGTAAATATACCTAGTCTGTCTAGTCTTCCAAAGCAAGAAGTATCTCCAACTCCTACCCTAATAAAAGATGCATCTACTTCTAAAGAATCAACTTCTAAGGCACAGACGAAACCACATGTTCCTGTTGGGAAACACAGACCTTTACCCCAAATGTATGATGTCTTGAAACATTTGGCCCAAGTACCAGCCAAGCTATCAATTATGGATTCCTTAAATCTATCAAAGGATCTTCGGGAGTCACTCATTGAGGCTTTGTCTAGCCCCCAAGAATTTTAAATTGAAATTGTTGTATCTGAAGTCTACCATGTAGAGAATACTCCTACAGAATTCCATGTTGTGATATCTTTCACAGATGAAGATGAAGATGATGTTGTGCATGGACATATTAGACCTTTTTATTTATCTGGGAAGGTCAATGATGTATACATCCAAATATCTTTCATTGATAATGGTTCCAGAGTCAACCTCATCCCCATTCACACACTTCGACA
The DNA here is from genome assembly GCA_963277665.1 of Viscum album. Classification (NCBI taxonomy): domain Eukaryota; kingdom Viridiplantae; phylum Streptophyta; class Magnoliopsida; order Santalales; family Viscaceae; genus Viscum; species Viscum album. The sequence goes on from OY728153.1 coordinate 1,927,006,478, forward strand.
ATTGGGCCTCATAGAATTTGATTTATCTCATTCTGCTTTGATGTTTCAAGGTTATGATAAAAATTAACAAGAACCTCTGGGCGAGATCACACTCAGAACTCAATTGGGGGATCTTGTATCCAATTCATATTTCATGGTTGTTCACCATGACACAACATTCAACATTTTTCTGGGAAGACCTTGGCTACATCAACATGTGGCTATCCCTTCATCATACCTTCAATGTCTCAAATATTGTTTCAATGGTCAAATTGGGACATTGTATGGGGATAAATCCCCATTCAAAACATGGAATCTCAATACATTGAGGCATAATTCTATCACATGGAGGGAAAGGAGGTATCTATGACAAAGGAAGTTACCAAAATTAATGCTCCATATTGTTTGGAAAAGATTCCAGTAAACCCATTCATACATGTGACTTCAGATTACCTGTTTCCTTTTAGCCAATTTGACAGGATAGACCTAAATCCAAATACTCTTATGGAAACATCCATAATGTCAATTATGGTAATCAATCCAGACGGCATGGGAGAAATTGGTGATTCACCAAGCAGTGATGAAAGCTCAACTGGAGATGTATTCATTTCATCAGCTGAAATCCAGCAATTCAATACTTCATCAACCAGGCCAGAAGAATTTGTAGCAATGTCGAAGATGAACGATGATGTCTATTATCAATCCATAATCTCATCTTTATTCCCCAAGGAAGACCCTTCATCATCAATAGTGTCAAAAATGGCAGCCTCTTCTTCAAGATGTTCAAATTTTAACATCTCTAATGATCATGGAAATTCTGCTTCATCATCTACTATGAAAGTAGAAACCGAAGAAATAGCACATGTTGAAGAAGAAGAGGAAGATCTCAGGGATGATCCTCCAGCATTTGAAGAGGGTATCTCTACCACTGTGGATGAACTCAGAGAAATAAATCTGGGTACAAAAGAAGATCCATGCCCCACATTAATTAGTGCGGCCATGACTCTTGAAGAGAAAGAAATGTATATTTCATTTTTAAAGAAAAATAGAGATATATTTGCTTTGAACTATATAGAGATGTCAGGCCCTGATCCAGATGTTTCTACTCATCATTTCGGTTTTCCAGAAGAACATCGAATATTTAAGCAAGCCTCAAGAAGAACACACCCAACTTATGCTTCCAAAATTGAAGCTGAAGTGGATAAGCTTATCAGATCTAACGTCGTCTGAGAAGTTAAATATCCTAAATGGTTGGATAATATAGTCCCTGTGAAAAAGAAGAATGGAAAAATTATAGTTTTCATTGATTTCAGAGAACTTAATCAGCATTGTCCCATGGATGATTTTCTGGTTCTGATAAGAGAACTATTAATTGATGCAATAGCTAGATATGAAGAACTTTTCTTCATTTATGGATATTCTGTGTATAATTAAATCTGAATGGATCCAGAAGATAAAGAATCTATAGACTTCAGATCCCCTTAGGTTGTGTTTTTCTCTTAGGTAATGCCCTTTGGCCTAAAGGATACAGGCGCAACATATCAACGTGCCATGCACCGTATCTTCAAACCCCTTTTTAGGGAAATTTGTTGAATGTTATGTGGACAATTTTGTGGTTAATTCCAGATAATGTTATAATCACTTGACTAATTTGGGAATAATTTTCCACAAACATCGACAACACAATTTGAAGATGAACCCCTTAAAATGTGCTTTCTGTGTAACCTCAGGAAAATTTCTCGGCTTTATTGTATGCCATCGTGGTATCGAAGTCAATCTTGAGAAGACAAATGCAATAATTTGTATGTCACCTCCTCAAAATTTGAAATAATTGAATGGACTTCATGGACACTTGGCTTATATTTGGAGTTTCATCACCAATCTGTCTGGAAAATGTTTACCCTTCACCAAATTGATGAAGAAGGGAGTCACATACTAGTGGACTGAAGAATTTCAAGAAGCATTCAATATTATCAAGAAATATCTCTCGAGTCCACCGGTATTAATGAAACATGTTAAAGGAAGACCACTTATCCTCTATGTGACAACTTTAGAGTGATCATTGGGTGCCTTTCTTGCCCAGAAGAATGATGTTGGGAATGAAAACAGCCTTTACTATCTTATTCGAACTATAATTGATGAAGAAACTTGATATTCAAGTACGGAAAAGTTCTTCCTAGTGTTAATCATTGCATTTCAGAAATTGAGACACTACCTGTAACATCATGAGGTCCTATTGGAATCTTTCAATAACCCACTCAAATTCATCCTTAGTCTTCCAATGCTTACAGGAATTATGGCATGGTGGGAAGTTATTTTGTAGCTGTTTGACATCCAGTATGTGTCCCAAAAGGTAATAAAGGGCCATGATCTGGCTGTTTTCCTTACTAAAAACTATTTAGTAGAAGATAAATCCCTAGATATTTAACTTCCTTACGAGGAAGTATTTTCTATTCATAATATTCTTAAAACATGGGACATGTACTTTGATGGTTCTTACAGAAGTCCAACAGGGAAGAAAATGGAAGATCCTAAATTAAACAATGTTGGGTTTGTAATTGTGCTTATTTCCCCAGAAAAGGCAGTTATTCTTTCTTATTGTGGGAAGGCGATACAAACAATGAAGTAGAATATCAATCTCTTATCGATGGATTGGAGTTGGCGCTTTAGGCACAAGTGAATCACGGAAAGGTGAAAGGTGATTCAGACATGGTTATCAAACAAGCCAATGGGGATTATGCCATCATTAAAGAAGAGTTAATCCCTTTGTACGATTACGTCAGAGAGTTAATGGAGGAATTTCCTTCAGAACCTAAATTTTATTATGTCCCGCAATCACAGAATTCCCAAGCTGATGAATTGGCTAATATAGCCACAACTATAGCAGATCGAAATCGGGACAAGACAATCATCATTATTTCCCACCGTCATAAAATTTCAAATTATGTTCGAATCACAACATAGGAAATCAATGAAAATAGTCCCATTTATGAACCATATGGTCATCCTACAAGATAAATGATACCTATCAGGGAATACCTTCAAAATAGAACACTCCCACCTGATAGAGCTGGGAACGATCCAGTCTGGAGATTTGTGGTCAATTTTACTCTTTATGATAGCCCAGATCACGAAAAAATTCTCTACAAAAGAAGTTTTAATGGAATTCTATTTAGATGCATTGATGGTGAAGAGATAATGGCTGTCATGAAATAAGTACATGACAGAGTATGTGGTGCCCACTAGTCTGTACATAGACTCTCTGATCAAATTTGAAGGCTTGGATACTTTTGGTCTCCAATTATACAAGATTGTGTTGATTTCACTAAGAAGTGTCGTTCTTTCCATGTATGTGCAAATTTCATTCATAAGCCCCCAGAGTTTCTTCATACAACTAAATAAGCATGGCCATTTTCCACATGTGGAATGGATATAGTGGGACCTTACCCTTCAGCTACATCCAAGAAGTTTAAGTATATTCTTACTACTACTGACTTATTTTCCAAATGGACATAGGAAATACCTATAAAAGAAGTTAGTTCTAAATGCATTGTTAGCTTCATAAAATTTAACATCATTACCATATTTGGTGTCCCTCATACCATACTGACGGAAAATGGCACCAACTTTTGTTCATCCGAGGTAAGGAAGTTGTATCAAGAATACAACATAAAATCCAACCATTCATCTCAGCATCATGCAACAACCAATGGGAAATAGAAGACTTCAATAAGACTCTTTCAAATATACTAAAAAAGATGGTGGATAAAGATAAGAAATAATGGACTGATAAACTCTTTCATGCTTTATGGGAATATCATACCACCACCCACACTACAACGCGGTCAACTCCATATTCATTGGTATATGGAACAGAAGAAGTATTTCCCATTTATGATCAATTACCTTGGTTCATAGTAGCCATTTTTGATCAGTCATCTACAGATGATCCATCTAAAAAGCAATTGGTTTAATTGGAACGATTAGATGAAAAAAGATTCTGCACCCTGCATCACTTGGAAGTCTATCTGAATCGAATAGCATGAGCTTTCAACAAAGAAGTTTGTATTAATTCATTCATTCAAAGAGAATTGGTATTGGTTCTCAGAACTCCAATGATACTAGGAAAGAAACCTTCCATGATTGAGCCAAAGTGGGAAGGACCATACTCAATACATAAGGTCTACTCTAATGGAGCTCATTATTTAATCTCAATGGATCTAGAACTCATCACGACTCCAACCCTTGAATGACTTTTGAAGAAGTATTTTGTGTAACAAAAATATAATACATCCAGCAAGACGTCAAACTGCATAACCATCATCCTAGCTATACGCCATTAAATTGTGCACCTCTTCGACCCAGATGACATTCAACTGTGAAAAAGTCCCTAATACGTCCTAGCTACATGATGCTAAACAGTATAGCACCCTATCGTCCACCAAGACGTTAAACTGTATTGTTCCCCATTTGTCCAGCATGATGTTAAACTATGTTTTCCTTATTGCATGACATTTAACTGCACAGTCCCTAAATTCCATACGGCAAGACTTTAAACTGCACAGTCCCTCTTTTGTCCTTACTTCATGACATTAAACTACACAGTCCCTTGATCGTCCTACAAGACGTTAAACTGTGCGTTGTTAGGGTTGTTTTTACCGCTTGTTTCTCACACCAAGTATGACTCACGTGAGCATAGAGTAAACTTCAACCATAATACTCTCCCTGGGCCTCTAACCATGCATAAGTCCCAAAACATTGTTTAGGTTGTTTTCCTAAAAAACAACATGATCACCAATTCATTCTTCAATCGAACTATGTAGACTTTGATCCTTGCCTTCAGGGCTGGGTATGTAGGCAACCTACTGAGGCTCAAGATGAAAACCAACATCTTCTCACCGGTTCACCTCCATATCATATGATGTTGATTTTTGAAACCACCCCAGGACCAATATTTTTACATTGATTCACCATCGTCCTTGTTATATGACATTAAACTATATGCACTTTTGTCCTATATGACAATAAACTACAACCTTCATTGACAACCTCACCTGAGAAGGAATCATTATTTACATTGATTTCCAATCATGTTATATTCCAAATACTACGTGCATACATGGAAATTACCAAACCTTTAATCTTGTGTCAAACTATCATTGCACTAAAGTCCCCATTCACCCTTCACATGTACGAACCAAATCTGTATAGAGGGTATTTCAAGAACTATGTGAGGATTGATTCCCATCCTTATGGGATACGTAGGAACATTTGAGCATCCCTCGAATCCAGCTCCAAGTCTTTGGGCCTAACCCCAAATTTCACTTTCAATACCTTGGCTGAAAAGTCCCCCTGTGAAAACTTGAATGCGGTATGAAAACCCTGGTCTTCATTCACATCAGGTTTATAAACACACAGTGTGTATTCCTTATTATGGACCGAAATCTACGACCCTAAACTAAGATCTCCTACATTCTCATCCCACATGACATTAAACTATATTTCAAGAACTACATTTGTCTTGATTATCATCCTAATGAGATATATAGTGAAGTCCATCATTTTAATTCAGGACCCAACCACAACATGATTATGGTCAGCATTGGTCTATGTATCTCTTCCAGGCATTGAAAATACTCCTTTTTCACAAGTCATACTCAGAACCTAAAATACTTCCAGATCTCCATAACCGTTTTCTTGACTTATCATCGCAAAATGTCTGATACTCAGAAAGCCTTTTTGCCTGACTATGCAGCGCGTGCCCTTAGGTGGCCTTTCATAATTATTCTACATAACAGAACTTTCATCCAAAAGATGCTATTATTTGACTATGTATCCAATGACCTTAAGTGGCCCTGCATAATTCAACCCCCTAACAGGTTTGTCAAATAGCGGTAATTTCAGTCTTGGGAGGAAAACCTCTTTTGTCCTTATTGGTCTTAACGGCAATATGTAGGGATCCGTGAAAACAAATAGCAATCCTTAACATATTTATCCCATACTCTTTCTATTGATCTGAAAGTATTCAAGTCTATGGTTTATATTTACCTTCCCTATGTTTGGGTCAAACCTTCATAGGAGTGACATTCATCAAATTCTTTGACAATCTTGATTGGAAATATCTTCTCCATATTCAAGTACCTCTCTCCGTATAGCAGATTCTATACTTTGGAAAATTTCAATCTCCAGAAACTTTCACAAACCTTTTAGCAGTTGAAAAGCAAATTCTGAGAATTCTTTTTCCTGCCTATGAAGAATGTGCCCCTAGGTGTCCTTGAATAAGTAGTCTACATAACAGAACTGTCAGCCAAAAGATGATATTATTTGACTATGCAGCCAATTCTCTTTAGCGGCCCTGCATAATTCAACCCCTTAACGGTTTTTTCAAATAGTGGTAACATCATTCTTGGGAAATACATCCTCTAATTCCTTTTAGCCCTTTTTTCATATCATTCCTCAGATTAAAAATTTCTTAAGTGATAGTTCACATGTTTACCCCCCTACTTGAATGTGGTAATATGTTTTCTGATAAAATATCAAGGAATTGAGTCAATTTTAATACATTCTTCATTTAGTCAAATCTATTTCGACCTTATACATTATCCTTTTTATGTCTGACGTGCATGAATTAAAACTGCCCACAAAAGACAAGGGAATTTTGATCAAAAGTCATGTCCCAGCTCACTAAACATATATTGTGTATGATTTAGGTAATATTGAGCAATAAAAAGATTCAATGTTTGTAGGGTTATTTTTATAATCCTAGAAAAAATCAATCTATGAATACTAGGCCCATTGTCTTTAGTAAAATTTAAAGCAGGCATGATGAAAATGCAGGCCCAAATGATCGAAGATGAAAATGTTTTTCATTGATGCACAATAGTTATATGGACATCCACAGATTGGAGTCGCTTCTCATTTTCTCCAGGATTACAAGAGGCTTTCAATATAATTCTTCATTTGATTTACGACATCTCGAGCTTCGTCAGTAGCCACTTGAAGTTCATGCACTCAACCATCTTCACTCTTTTCAGCTTTATGGAGTGCTTTCTTGTCATCTGTGATGGCTTTCATACCATTTATTTGAACACCTTCCAGGTAATTGTTATGCTGGTCAAGTTCCCCAGTAACAACATCTAACTATTTCTGAAGGTTCATCTGCTGGACAACCTTCCCCTTGATCTTATGCTTCATCTCCTTCAACATGGCAGCATGATCAGCCTCATCTTGGGACACCGCAGCCACAAATTCACAAATATTGTCCAACAGCCTTTCTCTGATCAAATCTTGACCGTACTTCTGCTCCTGCTCCCACCATAAGATGACTTGTTTCACAGCAGCATAGATATCTTGATATCCAAAACTACCAAGTCTCAACATGAAAAACATGGATGATAGTCGTGGGATCCTCGAATCCATCTCTTCAAGAGGCACTTCAGATATAATCTTCCATATGTTCTTCCATACCTTACGATGTGAAAATTGGTGCTCCTTTTTTACCTCCGGTTCTGATTCAGCATCACTATCAATGGGGGAAATATAGTTTGGGATTAATGAACATAGAGAAGTGCCTTGTTCTTCTCCTTCCCCCATGACCCTTGTTACTTAACTCTCTATTCCCATTGGGGCAGAGGCTGAGACTTCACCTCTAGATCTAGCCACTGAAATTGATGGCCTTGCATAGCCTATTGAAAGTTTTGGTTAGTTTAAAAGGATAATAAAAGTTGATTAAGCTGTCTTAAAAATTACGTGCAACCAAAAATGTTATTATCTCTTACCCAACGGTAGATCAGCAACATGGGAAGGCTCCTCCCAGTCTTCCTAGCTTCAAAAAGATTTTTAGGATTAGTTTCAGGAAGCTATATCGGGTTAAGCTCCACTTGAGCTAGTGTCTCTGCAATAGTAGGGTTGTCTATACCCACTTTAGGCATTGACAGTTCAGTAGCTTGCTCAGATGGAACTGCACATTTCAATCAATCATGATCAGAGATGTAATAAGAAATTGTTTTAACAAGACAAAGGATAACACTCACATCCAAAATCATCTAAATTACATGGTAATTTTACATGATCTAAAAAATCATCAAAATATGCACCAATATTCATCATTTCATCCAGTGATATCTCAGATTCTTGGTTAGTCTCACCAGTGGGAGAATTTGATGTATCATCTTGGCGACCCTCATCCTGCAGCCTCTGACCCTTTATAGTTTCTTCAGTGAAAATTACAACATCAGTTACAGTAGCCTCCAAATGTTATGGTGAAGGTGTTGAACCTAAAGTATCACAGAATAGAAGTTATTTGATGTTTTTATTCAACATTATATGAAGTATTGTTAAATTACCAGAAGAAGGCTCTTCTCTCCTAGTATCAGTAGAAGGAGCAGTACTTGGAACAGAAGTTGGCTCTTTTCAGGAGTAGCCAAGTCTGTAGGAATTCATAACTATTCACCAACACCCTCCGTTGTCCACAATGAAGGATTAGTCCTCTCCCTCAAAGGGGAAATTGAATAAGCCCCTGAAATCCCAAGAAATAGGAGAAATCATTTCATGAGTTATGATTCATGACTATCCGAAGGACTTACCACAAATGATGAAGCATTTAACTATGGACTTATTCCTTCGAATCCTTTGCTTCATTGGCTTTTTGGGAGTATTGGAATCATCATCTCCAAATACCGGAATAGTAGAATTAAAATCCATGTCTAACACCTCGCCTATGGATTGTTGGCCTAGAGATATCTCACCCGACTCGTGAGGAAATTCATTAGCCCTGATGGTAGTACTACTAGGGCTATAATGTGGTGAGGGAACCTCAACAGTTCCTTTCTTTGCAAGCTGCAGGATGAAGAATGTAATTTCCTTGAGTAAAAAAGAGCTAACTGGAATAAAGTTACAAATCAAATAAGGAAAGCGACTTACATCTTTAGGAGCCATGTAATCGTGCCAATCGTCATCTTTGGAAGCACATTTCCCCTCAGTGGTGTCACAATCTATCATTTCCTTCACCCTCTTGGTGACATGAATAGAATCATCGGTGGTATATATGAGCATCTCCAGCTCTTTGATGTAAGCCCGCACTTCATCGGGGTTATCCTAGAAATGGATATCAGTAGAGGCCCGAGGATTCCCTATTCTAGGGATGTGTATCCCCTTGCACAGATCCAGCTAGGCAGTTTCAGCATCGCAATATAAACTCCGCCAGGTCTGGACAGACTCTGGTCATAGATATTCAGCATGTGTTCCAGAAGGCTATGAGGAGGGTCCTACAATCTTGGATATCATCTTCTTCCCATCTCCTTCAATCACAGATAGAGAATAATAAAATTAGAGTTGTTCCTCTATAAAGTAATGGAGATTAAATTTCCCCAATGAAGTAACTCACTAGGAGTTGATGGAGTGGCTCTCTTGATTCTGACAGGAGGATTATATATGACACGAGGCTTCTTTGACACATGTCGAGCCTCATCATCCCCATCCTGAGAATCCAGCGAGTCTGCCCTGGGTGAGGAACCTAGTCAATCAGCTATAGGTGGGGAAGAGTCACCTTCCAAATGAAGGGTTTCTTTGCCTACAATTATTTTTCCCCACCTGATGAACCAGATGATTCAGTACCCCTTCAGGGCATGATTCTATTCAGTTCTCGGCATACCATTTAGTCAAATTACTTTCTGATTTAGCAACCGGTAGATCAAACACTACCCCGGTCTTCTCAATAGATGTCAGCAACCCTTGTTGTCAGGAAACCATCAGATGCTACTTTTACCTGACATGCACGGGAGGGGATACAACAGTCTTTTGTAGACACTTGAATTTGGATGAAAATATGTATGGAGCATTGGCCCCATATATAATCTCTCCATCAATCCCGGTGGCCAATACACCATCTATGCAAGCCAGTATGTATGACCTCAATTCCTGGCCAGTTGTTCCATCATCAAAAAACTGCCCAGTTGGCGGTTTTCCATAAGGAAAGAAATTGAATTCCTTGAACATGCTCATCTTCACCTTCATATCATAGGCGTTGAGGGATAATGGAGAAACTCCAGAAAATGCCTGCACTGATGGCCTGAAAGAACATCCAGGAACCTGAACTCCATTCTGTACATCATATGTCCTGAAATGAGTGGTGATCCATCCCCACAAAACTTGGATTGGAACCACTATTCTCAAAGGAGACATTCCCATATAATCATGGAGTATGCTCTTGTGAATATTCGCCAACATTGGGGTGTCTAACCCAACCATTTTCCTCTGATCCAACTTGGCTGCAACAATGAAGATCCCTGGCCTGATGCCTCCCTTAGAATCCCTTAGTGGAAAAAGATAAACACTAATCCACAGTGCTACGAAGACTGCAAGATGAGTCTTTTCTAGGATTCTCTGATTCACTTCGTACCCCAACATGTCAAATTCTCCCGCTTCTATGGTCATCTAGAATGTGCCAAAAGTACCCCTCTTCTATGTTCTCAGGTAGGTAGTAGGATGAGTACAAGTGGGCCCCTTCACCTCCTTCCTGGTAAGAAACATATCTATCCACTCCTCTGGATGAATATCCTTTCTAGAATGAGTTTTGGAGGTCTTTGAATTCTAGAGCTTGTAAAAAAATTTCAATAATTTTAGAGCCAAAGCCGGAGTCTTCTCCGAATCATTCCAAGTTTCCTAGGGAGGGATGAATTCATCATACATATCACCCAAAATCAGAGCCCCCAAGATCTTGTTAACATCCCACAAAATGATGCCTAATTCTCCATGAGTCAGATGTAAATAATTGGTTTCTGGGCTCTAGTAGCTCATTAGGTTTGGTAAAAAGTCATCATTCCTGTAGACATATGTCTGGTCAGCCCAGATGGCTTCATATATTGCTGCTCCTTTCAAATCCTTGACAAACTCTGTGTAGGTTTGTCACACCCAATATTCCCACATCCAAGTTGGCTTGAAACCTCCTCTAGTACATTAGTCCCAACTCTTCTTTTAGAATTTGGATTGATCCATCTAAGAATTTTGGAAGATTGAAGGATAATAATGTGTTTGCAGCTCAGGCTTGTGAGGTTTCAGATTTGGGGCACAAGGGCTATGATGCATTATGTTGGTTATCTCCACTATTCTAGAATTAACAAACATTCCTCCAAATGAGATATTTTCTGAAGAAAATTTTGTGTAAGTCTGAAACCAGTAATGAAAAAGATAGTTTTTTGGCTCGGGAATATTGACTCCTTGCAGATGACGATGTCCATACAGAGGTAGGTAGATGCTTTGTGGGAAATTATGATGATACTTCTTCATGTACATGGAAAAATATGGAAGGGTGATGTCACAGATATTATAATTGTCATGGCCAACTATGTTCATCATATCATCAATTCGCTTGCTTTCCAGTTCATCATCTGTTCCAATTCTTCTAGGAGACATTGACTCTACACAAAGGTCAAATAATTAACTCTTAAGTAAGTTGATTTTTCATAAAATATGTGAAGAAAAGTGAAAAAATGGGTAAGGCATTAAGGCGCGCAAGTCCCATGTCGGCGCACAACTATAATTGTGTCGTACAAGTTTTGGCACGCAGGTATCACCACGCAAGGCAAACTACATCTGTAGAAGCGCAACAAAAAAAAAAGAAATGAAACTGTGGAAAATCAGTATAATTTCATGACGAGAGCAACATGCATGATGAGAGTGGAATGATTTGAGAGCCGGGTGCTTTTCGTGAGAATGGACACATATTTATAGGCAAGGCCGCACCCCTGCGCATCGAAGCTTGCGTTGCTCGTACCTGCACGTCGTTACCTACGCACCCAAAACATGCACATCATAGTTCCTTGGTTTTCTCCATTTCCACGAAGTCAAATCCTCCTTCCTTTTGGATCCAACTCTGAGGGGGGGGGGGGGGTTGTTGATTCTTCTTTCCTTAACAGATTATAATGACTGAAAAAAGGAAATACCTTGGTATAAAGAGATTCATCACTTGAAGAAAAATCAAAAATTGATAAAGGCATGAACAAGGATTTTTTACACATGGGTCGCGCAAGTTTCATCATGGTCCCGAAAGTACACTTGCGTGCCACATATTGGGTGCACAGGTGACGTGCGCTCCTTATTCAATTTTCTCACAGGGTCCTTAATGGCCTATAAATACCCCCTGTGGGCCCCCCATTTGGAGGAAGATAAAATCCAGAAACTCAGATTTAATCTCTCGGTTCCCTAGTGTCTTTTTGAAGTCTTTAGAACACTTATAAGATAATTTCTTACCTAGAATGGAAGATCTAAAGAGGGGTAACATGACCTAAGTGTTGAAATTCATCAACACTTGTGTGCCTAAGTGTCTAACCTTTAAGAGAAATGAAGACCCTTGCACGCCACCTTATCCACTTCACCTGAACTTACGTGCCACCTTTTTGTAAGCTTATATGGGTGATTCTAGGGGCTTGAGCCATGTCTCACCCATGTATTACCCTATGGGTTAATTGTCGTGCAAGAATACTTACGCGACCGGGACTTCCACACCCAAATAAGACTTGCGTGCCTACTAATTTTTGGGTGCCTCTCCTACCTATTTAACTATTTTCTTCAAATCCACCTATCCTTTTCATTATTTAGCCTTCATAATTATTTTCAAAGCCATTTTTGCAATGGTTTTTTTGTTGGATTTCTTATATGAAAGGAATTCTGTGGAACATCTCCCAAAACCAAGTGATTTACATATCTTTATGTCACTAAGGATAGAGATTTCTTTTATTCAACCTCATCCTTTAAGATGAGAAGATATTTAATTTAGGAATCCTCTTTAGGAGTAAGCCCCAAGTTACAAATCATGGGCATCCTCCTTAGGAGTAAGCCCCAAGTTCCCTAATTTGGGCATCCTCTTTAAGAGAAAGCCCCAAGTTCACTAATCTGGGTATCCTCCTTAGGATTAAGACCCAAGTCCCCTAATTCCCTTAACATGGACCTCCTTTTCACGAGTAATCCCCAGTCATAAGTTCCTTTATTCTGGGCATCCACCTTAGGAGTAAGCCCCAAGTCTTAATTTCATTGGATATGGTCTTCCTTCTCAAGAATAAAACCCAATCATAAGTCCCCTCTAATTTGGTCATCCTTATTAGGATTAAGTCCTAATTTAAGTATCCAAATCTCCATAAAGCACATATACCTTTATGGACCCTATTCCCGGGCTTCTTCCCTGAAGTAAGTCCTGATATTCATTTTTCTCGGAGGTCATACAAACATATTCCCCACATCATTTCTTATGATTGCACATTTCATGGCACAATCGTCCGGTTTTACTAATACCTCTTGTTTCTCACACTGAGCATGACTCACGTGAGCTTAGAGAGTAAAAGTAATTATAACATCTGTGTTTGGGCCATCAATCATGCATAATCTTATATTTCTTCACTTAAACTACATGGGTTCTGATTCCTTTTCAAATAAGGATACGTAGGTAGCCCATCTGTGGGTACGATCATAACTCTGAAATAATCCATGTCCTTCTGAATGAAAATAAACTTCAAGTGCCCCACTGAGTGGCATTAAAAGCAGTATAGTCATCATAAAGACAAAGATATTTCTATATAATGTATTGAAGGATACCATTGACTAAGAATCATTAATTCATCATATGGATGATTCTCTATCGATGAAGAACCTCAAATACATATACAATATTCATAAATCTCCGACATATTATTCATTGATTGCAGGATGTAAAATAAATACCATTTTCATAAATGGTAAATTAATAAGGATTCACGAACATAACTCAAATCAATAAATAGAGTCCTGGAGTAGACCATAATTCCCACAAAAAATGTGTGATGAGTCCGACCTCCCATCCTCTCGACCAATACAAATTCTTAAGCCTCATCAGTCCATGACTAATGATCACCTACCTTTGGAAAGTTGGTCCAAATGGATATAGAATCTTTGGATGTTTCCGGTTCTACAAATAAACCCATTATCAACTGATTGGAATGTTTGAACCTTAGAAAAACAAGTTCATCCCCATTTACAGGGGAAATAGTGGCCTATGGCTCTCACAATCTCCGACCACAAAAAAAAACTACCTAACCCATTACCTTGAGAATATATCTATGATGCATAATATTATGTGTTTGTTTCATTATATCATCGGGGAAGAGTTCATGGACATTTAGTATCAAAACATCATGAGCCATATTTTTACCCAAATGGACCTAAATCATTAGTAATGATGATGGATATAATATCTTAATGGATTTAACATCAAAATTTCTTATACTCAAGTAAATGTTAATGTGGTTATCGATGATCTCAATCAATTGTTTCTCTCTTATAGTCTCATGTAGTTCAATGAAAAATGCTGGTTAATGAGTCTCATTGCTTGGATTCATCTAAATGTGATGGAAGATAAGGGGAGAATATTGTTTTACCAGTATCTAGTTTACACCTACTCTTATCAAGCATAATCATCTAGAGAATGAAGATGATGGAAAATGATTGCACATCATATATTTTTAAATGGTTGGGAGACCAAAGGTTAGTGAGAGAAATCTCTCAATGATATCCTTTATTTTAAAAATAAATATGTTATTTAATTGGATATGAGGAAGGTGGTTATGAAGGAGTTTCATATATATGAGAGGGTTATTCATCCAAGCACCACCATGATATACAATGACCTAAATTAGTGCTTCTGGTGTCCGAGTGTGAGACTGGAAATTGTGAACTTCATGTCATAGATTTTTACTTACCAAAAGATAATGTCATAGAATGAAATTCCTTCTGGTATGATTTAGTCATTTCCCATACCTACCGAGATGTGGGAATATATTTCCATGGAAGTCTTAATAAGGTTAACTAAAATCCATCAGGGTAATAATTCTTTATGGGTCATGAAGGATCACCCTTAAAATATTCTCACTTCATTTTGATTAGGTATACAACTATGGTGGAATATCTAGGTAAGTAATATGTTTATGAGATCATGAGGTTGTGTAGGGTACCATCTATTATCATCTTATATTGAGACCCTTGGTTCTCCACTCATTTCTGGAAGGTCCTCCATTAGATAATGGGATCCGTAGTTATGTTGATTACTACCTATCATCCAAATATCGATAGTTATATAGAGTGACAAAATCGAGATTATGAAGGCTACGATTTATGCTTGTGATGTGAATTTTGAATTATCATGGTATAACCATTTGGAAATGATTGATTTTAATTATAATATTTGTTACCAATAATCGACCAAAATGGATCCTTTTGAAGCCCTATATAGTCATCCATTTTTTCCACCACTATATTGGAATGAGGTGGGAGAGACTTACTTAGAAGGACTGAGAATTATGAATGATATGAACAATTTTATTTAGAATTTTAGGTAAAAATTAGTGATGAATTAGAGTAACCACATGTAATATGTGTATTATCATAATGATCCCTTTGATATTATTGATGGTGGCCTTATGTTTATAAATGTTTCACCTCAGTTGGGTCGCTGACAAATAAGGACGAAAGGGAATCTTCCTACTTGGAATGTTGGTCCCTTCGTGATTATTGAGAGAATCGTGAAAGTGGAATATTAGTTTTCATTACCTCCTCAAAAAATTTCAGCCCATAATTTCTTACTTGTTTCTAAAATTAAAATGTACAATTCAAATCCCTCTCATGTTTTGAATTTGTAGGAGTTCCTATTGTATCCCGATGTATCTATGACTTAGTAGCCAATTCTATTGGTTAAATATCACGAGAAAGTGATTTATGGGAAATATATTCTGTTAGTCCAAAGTTTATGGAATCATGAGAATGAATCTCATGATACATGGGAGATAGAATCATATATTAAATATTAATGGCCTCATTCATTCCCTATTTATGATTCAGGTTGACTTTATTTGGATATAATGTAATATGGTAGGGATAATTTTCACACTTGTGATATGATTTCAAGACTATTTTTCCATTAAATTTTTATTCCATTATCCACTATATATTTTTCAGGATTTTCCATTAGAATTATAGAATTTTCAGAAAATAGTGGGCTTCACAATGTTTGTGCATGATTTCTACAATTCACGGGACTAATAGTAAAACGATTACAATTTTTTGTAACATCATTTTTCTTGATTGGGACATGATATTCCGAAAAATGTAGATCAATGGTGTAAGAATCCATATAATCCAGTTCTTACCAGCACTATTGGTGCATGGTTTATAAAATAATGAAACCTAGAAAGAAAAATTGAATTATGAATATATTTTTCTTCCATTACTCATTTAAACCCCATTTCCACTTTATTTCACAAAACTATTTCCATCCATAGGTGCATAATCTCCCATAAATTTTCTTATTTAGGATTCTAATTTTGTGGGATATATCCATGGAAAATTAATAAATTTTCATGAAGGGCTTACCTCTTCCTTTTCAAATCTATATTTTCCCTTATTTTAGGGGTTTTTCTTCTCCATGTCTATGATGTCCTACGGATTATTGAATCTAAAATGTATTATTTGCACCTTGATGTATATTGATTCTTCTTACTTTCAAAGGGTCCCCTATCCTCATGGATTGTGTTTTATATCCTACTAATAGTGTTTGGATGGGTTAATGGTTTGTTATTTCCAATTTTGTCATTTCATGATAATCTAAATATGGTTTCCTATGTTTCTAAATTATGATTTAATAATTTGGATACATAAAGGGGTATTTTCAGAACCCTTTGTGTGTGTTTAATTTATTACAATGTGTTTTATTTTTATATTGAAATAGAAATTTATTGATATATAATATATTTTTTATAACGATAATTGGATATGGAATGTGAATTGATAGAAAAAATAGATAGAACATAGGTACCCTGGGTAACTAAGAGGGATGACTAGGACATGTATACTAGGAAACGTTCCACCCTCCTCATCCATTGGTATTTGGAACAATCATAAATAAAAAAAATCCTTCATGAACATGGTTTCCACTAGGTCTTTGGATTCTCCCTCACTAGAGGTTCATGCATGGGTATAATTGTAAATTTGTTTATCACAATGAGTATGCAGATCCTTGGATATGGCCGAACACAAGTTACCCAAGGTCTTACCATGGTGTTTGGTTTTTTCATCCTTACTTATTATCTATTACTTTATTTATTTAAAAAATTTAAAAGTTTTCTTCTAATTAATTTTATTCCAAACTATTTCATTTAAATTTTAATATAATTGGATAATAATGGAATAATTGGTGGGACCCTATCTGGATTTTGTGCCCACACCCTGAATACACCCTTTGTGTGTTTGTAGATTTTTATTTCAGAATCAGGTAAAAGAAAGGTTTCACATTAAGGTAGTGGGTACTCTTTCATGTGGATATTGGTTGGGTGGTGATGGTGACATGATGTGAGATTTATCCCCTAAGTCACACTAATATGGTTAACATTGTTTTTTTATTTTATGATTTGTTTGCAGCATTTTATTACCCTAATTTGAATAGGTTTGGTTTTCCCGTATCATTTATTTTTTAAATACAAATTTTTATGTTTATTTATGACATGTTATGATGTTTACCTTATTTAGGGATTTTAATATTATATTTTAGGAATTATTTATATTATTTTGATTGATTTATTTGGAAAATAATTTTCAAGGTATGTTCTTGATGCTCAGGAACTTTTTTCTAGCCCTTGGGGATAGAGAACTCCCTTTGGGCTTTACCATAGTCCATCTAGGGTTCCTAGGTCAAGGGTGGCCTGACTTTGATCTTGACACTCATGCAACCACTATAAAAAATATGAAAAAAATAATATATATAATAAAGGAATACTATACCATTTATTACACCCACATTAAGGTATATCATGAATAACTCCTCCATCACTCTCAAAGAGTCTCTAGACTCTCCTACAACACCACCATGTGAATTCCTTCACAAGGAATCTACCATTAAATTACTTTTTCCTAGTGTATATAAAATAATTTACACATAGTACTATAATTAATCTATCCATATTTTTTGACATAGGTTCATATCACACTGGGCGAATACATACTTCATGATCTTATGATCTGTAAAAACCAAATATTTCTAACATATGGGGAAATGTTTCCATAAATTCAAAGAAAAAAAACAATATCATTCCATGGGTTCTATAGTTACCTTAATGAGTAAATAACTATTTATACCCATAATATACAACCAACATCTATTGGATCAAAACATTATGGAATCCAAGATTTGAAATGTTCTAATAGTATTAAGATCAAACACCCTCCTCCAGTAGACAACATACCGGTGCACTAGACATCTTCTCCTTCAAATACTAAAAATCATCCTAGAATTAGTCATTAAAAAAATTAATAATACTTTATAGTCAATACATTCATAGGAGTCACAATATAATATTAATTAATAAAGAACCTACAATAATAATAAATAATTCCATGTAAAATTCCCTATACTGCAACATTCTTGGCGACAACCAAAGTGTTAATTGCTTCATCCTTTGTAGGTTACATGACTACTCTATGTTGAGACACAAAATTACCCAAAAAATAGACCTCAAATTACAAAAAATCACACTTCCAAAACATCCAAAATAGCTTTTGATTACGAATTACTCCCAAAAAGTCTCATAGAAACTCTTCATGCTCGTCCTCCAACTCAGAGAACAAAAAAATGTCATCGATAAACACCACCATGAATCTATCTAGAAACTCAATGTAAAATAAATTCATCATTACCTTGAACATGGTTATAGAATATATAGTACCAAATAATATTATAAAAGCCTCATAATTCCAATAATGATATCTACAATTAGTTATCAGAATATGCTCATCCTTCAGATGGATTTGATGATAATATGATCAAAAGTTGATCTCTGAGAACCATCTAGATCTATTAATCTTATTGAATAAATGATAAATACTTGGTTAAGGATTGTGGTCATTCATTTTCACTTAATTTAGGTGATAATAAATGAAACATGGACACAGATCATCGCATTCCTTCTACACAAACTGAACTGGAGCACCCTACAGTGACATATAGGGCCAAATAAATCATCACCATAAAAAGATCATTAATCTGATACCAATGACCCTATAACTAATAAGGGTTTATCCTATATAGATACATCAATATAGGGGATAATAATTTCTAAAAATCAATCCCAAACTCAATATCATTCCAATAAGGTAATGTAGTAATCACTTCTCGAATGAAATTTGAGTAATCCTATACAACCATAAGAAACACCAGTGGTTGATCCTATAATGAACCCATAATTAAATAGTTTATCAAGTAAGATAGATACTCAACACACATATGAACCATATGAGGGTATTTTTGGCTAATGAACACCACATTATCTCAATTAGGTTTATATAATAGGGCACACATCCTTAAGTATTCCAAAGTACCATGCATGGAATAATTCCAATATACAATGAGGTTGATATCACGAGTTGGTATCCCAAAACATAGGAAGTATCATAAAGAGTTATTATTTCATAGAATCAACTCCTAATCTATACAATAAACATACATGCTAGATCAACCTTCAACTGAAACAATTAATTCCAAATGGATTCGAAACCACTCCACCTCACATCCCAGAGCATGGACTATTGAAGGTGAAATAAATTAGAATATATATCCCAATGAATATAAGAAATACAACTATGTATAAAATAGGTATACAATACATATAATGATTTTTAGATCACCAAATATTTAAAATATTGAGGAATAAATTGGATTGTGACCTTCTTCATGAGCCCTCTATCCTTGATCACAACTACCTCTTTTTCCATGATATTCTTGATGTCACAAGGAATGAAGGTAATCACATGGTTTTACTATACATATCATGTCCCATATTTGGTAATCAAAACCAAAAACACAATACTATTTCAACTATCTCATAGGATAGTACTACATTAACTAATCCTGAAGAGGTCCACTAGCTCCACATTGACTACCCAGGAAGGTTATATACTTTCAATTATAATCTCCATGAACTCCAAATTCATAGAAAACCT
This sequence comes from Viscum album, assembly GCA_963277665.1. Lineage (NCBI taxonomy): Eukaryota > Viridiplantae > Streptophyta > Magnoliopsida > Santalales > Viscaceae > Viscum > Viscum album. The sequence goes on from OY728153.1 coordinate 1,927,026,467, forward strand.
CATCAATTACATGAAAGGGGTTACAAAACTATTGTCTCCTAATCAATTAGTGTAATATGGATGGAATAGACACCCTATCATCGGAAACTTCTTCATCAAGCCAAAAATGACATTGTTTTCCACAAATATACTCTAAGGTGAGTCTTGATGACTCCCCTAAAAAGAAGATATAGTCTTGGATAGAATCCTATAAATTAAATACTTCGACACTAGCACCTCAAGATATGTATTTAGAATAAATGGGGTAACATAACACTAGATATTTTGGTGAAAAACTACCACAAAATTCCTCTCAATATACTCCTCATCTAGATGAAGGTCTAAAGTATAATTTATGATGTAAATATATTATATAATTAACTCCTACATAATATTAACCCCCTAAATAAAGGTAATAATATCATAACAAAAAACCACCTTCACAGTTGAAGAATGAAACTCTGTCAAAAACTAATCATAAAACTACTTCAATGAAAGAGTTTACTCCCCATGATCCTTGACAAATAAGGTCCAACATTAACGAGATTACATACACAACATGTGATATACCGATACCACATTTCACTCAAAGGTTCCCTGAGCCCAGATGGACACATGGCCTCACTTGCATCTCCCTGAATTCCAGAGGCTACTGAAAAACAGTGATGGTCAAGGGTGGTCTATGGGGAGACTATGTAATAATTAAAAAAGTTTATAATATCAGATAAATAAAATAGATGGTAAATAATAGAATAAATGTATGATAAAATGATTGAATTAAGGTGTAATACATGATTAATAAACCAATGAAGTAATTGTTAATCATATTAAACATATGAAAATAAATTTCATGTATCTATGAAACTAGAAATCACGGATACAAGGAATCCAGGATAACAAGATATAAAAAATTATAACAAATGAATCCAAAATCTATCCATGAATCCAATGATCAATCTTGATTATCATCTACCCAAATCTATCCTAATGACATAAAATGATCAATGGTTTGAATTGATATGCTTCCCTTTTTCAACACCGACATACTTTTAATCTTCTCGGGTACCAACGGTGTCCTCGATAGGGTGTGAGATAAATTTCAGTAGTAAGCCACCAATGATGTCTATAAAATCTAGTATGTGTAAAATTAACTAATATAGTGTTCCATCCTGCATATATAAAAGTAATTAAGTATAGTAAAATAAATACCCAAGTACCTACTTCATCCTCAGATGGTGTCTAAATAGTTAACCATTTAATTCATTAATTATTTTCTAGTTTATATATGTGAGTCACTTTAGGTATAACTAGTACTAACATCATCACATGATAATGATAGTGATGAATCCAATTCATAAAATAGAATCCTATAGTGAGTAAAATAATAAAAGGGATCCAATATAGTAACCAAGTCACCCATGACCACAGGGGTTGAGCCAACTATGTTAATAAATTGTAGCATAGCTAAAGGGGTAATAGTGTAATCCAAGGGGAATCTACTAAGGCATTCCAAAATAATAACTCTATTAATGTCCAAGGATCTCATGAAAGGTAAAATGGGTAACCAGTGATTGGGATGGATGGGTGTATCCATGGCGCTTTCTGTCCATAGACGTTACTGTGGATCCAAGGAGTCTATCCAAGGCATCCTATAATGATATGAAGGGATACTATGGTGTAAAACCGAGCATCCAATAGTAGACTAGGATCAGGTTCCAAGGTAGGTCTCATAATTATAAATCAACATCCACAAATTAGAATGATTTCTATGAGTACTCAAGGCATTCACTTGGGAATCAAAGGAGATAACATGTTTGACCACTCCTATAAAGATATCATAGTACACATAGATTTTTACCTCAAAATAAATTAATTTAATTAATTAGTTTAGGTAATTACTGGTTCCATTTTAAAAGTCATTTTCTTCAATCCATTTCCATTCATTTGTGTGACAAGGATAATAAGGTATGCACCCATTAAATTAATTCATAATAAAATTCTATGGTTTACTCTACTACCTTCCACTAGACATTGAATGAGGTTCTATAGACATGAAACAAAGTCATTTAATTATATTCAAATAGGCCAAGTCATATATATAATATACATTCCAATTCATTTTATGATTCATTTATCAATGTGAGGAAATTAACAAATAAGGGGAAATCGATAAGAATATTTGTGCTTAATGTTTACAATTCCTTAAATTAATTAACAATCACTATTAATAAGGTCAAGTTAAGTCACACCCAAAAAGTGGCACATATAGTAACCACAAACCACTAAAAGAATATTTATGGAAAACACACTACATGGAGTGTTATATGTTGAGAGTGTAACCACCAACAATGAATAATATATTTAACACGAGTATTAGAATATGTTTCTAATTACTGTAAGAAAGAGACATCAGTTAAATAGTCAATAACTCATGATATCTTTATGAGAACAATAATGATAATATATAAAATGATGGAACATGAGGGGTGAGTTATATACAGCCTACCTCATAATCGTATGAACTGCCTCATTGAGAATTATCCTCTAATATGGATTGGATTGGAAGAGATCTAAAGAACATATCAATTCCCTAAAAACATGAAATAGTATCCGACATTTAAATATTATCATTGATAGAAATAGGAATGATGAACAAATAAAACTGAATTAATATCATACCATCTCAGATCCAATGAGATGAAAAATGGTTGAATTGGACACTATATTGGGAAGATATAAAGAAACCAACCTTTAAGAATCAAGAAGGATCAAAGAGGGAGAGAGGAGAGCTCATGGAGATGGATGAAAAAGAGGAAATGGGGATGAGATTAAACACTTCATTAAGGGAGTTTTCATAATTTCACCCAACATAGGGGTCTCACAGTTTGGATGAATAGTTTTATAAATCGTACACCGACCATGCACATTCTACTATGTTAGGGGGAAACCTACATGGTTAGGCCACATGGTTAGAAAAACCATGCACCAACCATAAAAAAAAATCTTCAACAATGTATGTAGTTTTTTATTTGGTGTGCATCCCCCTAAACATGGTGATGGAAAATTATGTTCCCTTCTTCACCCCACAATCTACCACAATACAATTATAAGAGACCATGCGACCTACCACATGCAGGTTCTACTAACTATGCATTCATCCTATTTCTCCTTGAAAACAATATTGCAGGCTTGGACCATCCCTGAACACCCCCAAGACACTTTTTAACTCATTAGGATTCTATATTAGTTCCAACAAAATGAATTAGACCAAAATTTAAATGATCCATACCAGAGATAAAAATTGTGTTCTTACAGTCATCCCCCTTAATATATCTCGTCCCCATGTTCTCCGTCCTAGTGTGGTGAAACACAGTTCGACAAAAACTCATACCAATAGGAACATTCGACAGCCTCTGGCTCCTATTTTTCATCATGTACATAGTCATTCTACCATAGCACTGATTCCAAAGGGACAGATCATCCTCAACGAGCCTACCTACATTGCTAAAAGATTTGTATATGATTCTCTTTAAAAGAAGCATTATCATCTAGATAAAACTCCTCTAGATAAAAATTCTAAGATAGTTCATCATGATAATGGAGAATATATAATATTTGGAATATTTCATGTAAAACATGGTACCTCTTAGGTAGTAGAAACTGATAGGGTACCCGTAACACCCTAAGATTTTTTGAATTAATTTTTTTCTAATTCGTTTAGTCTTTTAGAAAATTTTCATTTCACATGAAACTGAATATATATATTCTAAATGGAAAAACTATGTTCTTATTTCATTAAACATAAAAACAAGTTAAGATTTTACAACACACAACATTGGGTTATCTTGCGTTACACACAAGACCGAGTTTTACCACATTTTGATAGTGCCCGAATTTTAAGAGCACATTTGGAAGATTCTATAAATATTAGTGGTAAAAAATATCATTTTTTGAATTAAGAATTTCAATATTAACATATATTTAATTTTTGTTATTTTTCTGAGAATATTCAATTGTTGATGAAAATTTAAAAATAGTTTATTTTAGTTGAAAAGTGACTTTTAATTTTAATAATTATTAATAATAAATTATATTTAAAATTTGTTTTAATGTATTAATAGATTAAATATATGTATATTAATCCAATTTATTTCATTGTATAATTTTAATAATTTATTTAGATATAAATAATTAATGAATTGATGAGTATTTTAAGTTTTAAATCCCAGATTCTTTCCATGTCTATATCATTAGAATTCAACATAATTTCCCATCTTTTTTTTGATGAATTTATAAAAATTGAAATTTTTTTTGTTAATCATCGTATTATCTATATACTAATAACATGAAATTATCATTTCACAAAAAATATTAGTAAAAATAATTAAAATTAATTATAGAAGTTAAGGTAAAATTAAGCTTAAAGGGACTAAACCTTAAACTTAAGGTCTGAAAGGACATAGAAAATTTTCCAAAGCCATTGTATGCCTGTATTTCAACTATATCCATTTCATAATGCTATATTTTATAAATTATTATAAATATTTACATACATAATTTTTATGATATATAAACCATGTTTTAAATTCTTTAAATAATTATATCTTGATATATGTAAGAGGATCAATAATAAATAGTGAATACATGTACAAAAAACAACCCAGATATTACTCAAAATGTAACGTTAACATGGAATTATTAAAAAAGGTAATAAAAAGTAATAATAATATGATATACTATACTAGATATAAGAATATAGTTCAGTTTAGTATTGATAATATATATATATATATATTATATATAGGAGGTATGAATGTGTACTATGAAATTCAAGACATAAGGTAAGGGTTTTCTCATCTCGCTTTTATTTTCTCTGAGACACAAGCTATGATGACGTCCTATTTATAATACATGGTGTTTTTTCATCCCATGGATGTATTATGTGATTATTATAATGATATTTATGGGTTTTTACGTATAAATTTTACAATTTTTCATTTACAGAGTTTGTGTTTATAAATTTACAAAATTGGAAGATTAATTTTTTTTAATTTCCCTTTTTTGAGTCACATGCCATGTTGTATAAATGTATTATTTTACAAGGTGTATATACTAAAATTTTAAATATTACATAAGGAACCTAATTTTTTTAATTATATTATAATATTCATTACGTTTAATTTCATACTGGGGGAGTATAATTCAAATTTACCAAGTGTTAAAATGTTATTGAGACAATCTCATCATTTATCAAGTTTGTTTAGGATTATTCTTCAATTGATGAAATATTATGATCCACAACTCAATAAATGCAATTAATTTTCTTATCCTCTATTTATTCATGACATATTCATGTAATATTAAAATTTTCTACTATATTTTATTAATGATAATTAATAATGTTTTTATATGAAAATATGACTTTATTTTCCCATTGCTCAGACATCCATGTTCTTCAAAAACAATTTTTTTTGAAAAACATTATCCACAAAGTATTACTATTATCCAATGATTTTTAAAGGAATTTTTTTTCCATGTTTTAACATTTTATAAAATAGTTTTAAAAGGAAACATCTTTTTATTTTCTAGTTAATGAACTTTTATATCCTTTTATGGTGGAAAAGGAATGCTCAACATGTATGTACTTACATAACATTATGACCATCATTTCCTTGATTATTATTTTATAAATTTGAAATATTAATATTAAATAATTTTCCCATTATATTCAATAAGTTTTTGGAATTTATAGTTGTTTTTGAAGAAAAAGGTTTTCAAAAATGTTTTATGTTCAAAAATTCCTTTAAATTATTTTTAATACTTACTTTATATATTTTCAAATGGTTATTTTCAATGAAAAATATTTAAATGATTTCAATATTTCTATATAATGTTTTTAGATAATTTAAAAATAAAATGGATATCAATTATTTTCAATATAATGTTGAGTCAATAAGGATTCTTTATGACTTCTCCATTCCTCTATGTTTTGAAAATCACAAACACTCCATCTTAAGGAAAATTATTTTTTCCCTAATATTTATCTTAATATGGAAAATTTTCCTTCCTCAAGGAAATTTTATCCTTACCTATGTTTTCATTGTTCATTTTTTAGTTTCTCTAAATCAAACTCTTCTTATTCCTAAAGGTTCAAATTCAGTTTCATATCTAAAACCATAGAATCCGATAAATATTTGGTTATAGAGTATTCTATTTTTACACCCCTAATTCTCTGAAAATATGACTCTAAATTCTCTAAAATTCAGACTCCAAATTCATTGAAAATAAGACTCTAAATTCTATAAAATTTAGACACCCAATTCTTGCAAAATCAAACTCCAAATTCTCTAAATTTAGTTTTAAATTCTCTAAAAATCAGACTGTTAATTCTATGAAATTAATACACTTAATTCTTTGAAAAATTGACTCCTAGTGATCTGAAAATCAGACTCCGAATTCCTCAGAATTCATACTCAAAATTTCTAAGAATTCATACTACAAATTCCTCATAATTCAGACTCCTATTTCATTAGAATTCAGATTCTGAAATTTATAGAATTTAGGTTCCTAATTCCTTGAAAAAAAGAATCTGAATATTTATGATTTATAGTCTCCATGTTTTTATTTGGTCAGATTCCAAACATTATTTTTCCTAGACTCTAAAAAATAGATTTGGTTAAGAAACCTTATTTTACTTACACTTGTTATAGTTATGTAATGATGTTGTACATTCTGTTTTTAACTAATGGTTTATTGATTGACACATGTATCGGTCCCTCTAAAATTCAAGCACAAAAATGACAATTGGAGGAGGGTGTCGAACGTTGGAGAAGTGCCTATATATATGAGCCCATTTTAACGATCTCAACACTGACTGAGAGAAAATGTTTATCACTGTAGAGATTTCATGATGCTTAAGGGATTTCTAGAGAGAGACTATCATACCTTCTGCATACTAAACATCTTGTTCAACTTGCTTCGTGCAACACTGAATGTTACTGTATACAATAGAGGACTTATAGGAGTAAGAAGAAAGAGGTTCTGACTACCTTATAGATCACGGAATTCTATGGATAAGAAGATATAGGTTCTAACTACCTTAATGTTCGAGGGCTTGCGAGGATAACAAAACAGATTCTGATATTCCTATCGAGGGATTACCCTGGTGTGGGTAAGACATACATTGTTTATTATATAAATCAAGGGACCATTATCCAAGTTTATTGTATACCCTACACTTTGGGTTAAAATATTTCATAATTGTTACTTGTTTTTTTCAAATTTATTTCCACAGTATTTTGATAAAGGAATAATGTATAACCTTCTTATACTTTCTTGTTCTTTATATACTATGATAAGTAAGATTCTATATTCTTTAAGGTTGAATCTTTTCCTTGTAAACTTTCCTTCAGTTTCATTTCCAGAATCATATTTCTGGAAACTAGAATGTTTGTACAACAATAATAGGTATTGTGAATTTACTTTATTAAACTTTGTTAAACATAGTTTCTGTTAAGGTAAAAAATGAATGTTTTTAAATATACAATTCACCCACTCTTGTAATTGAGCATCTACATTCTTATTTTGATCCTACAATTGGTATTAGAGGAGGTATTTGAAATAATTATATTAATATATATGCTTTCTTGCTCCACTTTTCATTGTTCTAAATATTTTCCATGCTTAGTATTTTTATCCTATTTTACAAAATTTTACTATTAAAAAGTTTTTGTGGAATGATATTTTCATTTAGATAGCAGGAATGAATGTCAGTTTGATTAACAATATAAATCCAACTAGATCACATATATTTGATGGGAATGATTGTGAATATTATAGAGATCATATGAAGACTTTTATTTTTAATACTGGAGTGGATAACAGTTTTATTCTTACTACAGATTAGAAGATTCTGGATAAGGAATTCATAACTTTTAGTAATAAAAAAAGTGAGAATATAAACTAAAATGCATGGTACACAATACTTTCTTGTGTTCCATGACCAGGAATATATATCGTCACATTTCATTTTATGAATATTCAAATTGTATTTGGATGAAATTAGAAGTTACTAATTTTGGAATATCTGAGTTTTTATAAACTAGAATAGTTATTCTTAGAGCAGAATATCATTGATTTATATTTCCTTATAGAGAACCAGTGTGCAAGGTACAAAAATGGTTTATGTGTATTGTTAAGAGTTTATAATCCATGGGTGAGAAAGGTTTAGATGATTAGGCACTTGTGGACATCATTATAGATATCATGCCTAATGAGTGGGAATTTAAGAGAACATCTATTGATGAGAATAAGAATGTATCTCAAATTACTCTTGATGAGATTTTTGGAACACTTCTTCAACATGAGACATGAATGAAAAGAGATTCTGATATGAATAATAAGAAGAATGGAAATATAAGTGTATCCTTTACAACTACATAAGTCAAGAATCCTAAAAGGAGCACAAGATCCAAGTTAAATAATGTCAGTGTTTTATCTGAATCAAGTGAAAGTGAACATTCTAAGAATGAGTTAGCTAATATTTCTCAAATTATAGACAAGATAGTAAAGAATAAATAATTTTAGTATAGATTTAAGAAGAATGAAATATAGGAAATGAAATACTCAGAAGTCACTTGTTATGAATGCAACAGAGTAGGGCATATGAGGCCTAATTTTTCAATGCTTATGAAAAATGATATAAAGGAAAATAATTCTGACAGGAATAGAAATAAGTACTATAAGAAAAATTCTAATAATGTTTTGAAAGCTAATGAAACCTAGAGTGCTATTGGTGGAGATTCTTTTGATGAATCCTCAGAGTATGATTCTTCTGGTAGGAAGAATCTTTGTCTAATTTCCAAGATACCTATTGAATATCATTATCTAATGTACAATGTACACAATGTAAAATCTATAACTAATATATCGTTAAATAAAAATTATTGTGATAATAAATATTATGAATCTTTAGAAGATGAATATTATTCTGATGAAATAATATATTACCTACTTATGAAAAAGTATCTAGGTTTGCTAAATTTCATGAGAATGAAAATTCTAAACTCAAGAAAAAATATGATAAGGAAAATTCTAGAATTTCTATTCTTACAAAAGAAGTATCAAATATTTCTAAAGTTATTAATATGAAAATTTATGATTTTGAAATTATTTTCAAAAACTTTGAGGAAATTAATTCTAAGAAGGATAAACTTTATAAGGATCTTGAAAATATATTTTCTATGAAATTTTTTTAGAGGATAACAGTAGTTCTAAAACTAATTTTTTGAGGATAAAATAGATTTATTAAACTAAATTCATAAATAGTTTCCTTGATTAATTGTTTTCAAACATTACCTTCGGTGTGGAGAACTTTGATAAGATGTATTTGTAAATTTGAACTCTAAAGAATAATTCTAGATTTGGTTATACTCATTCTAAAACAGTTCTTAATAATAATTATTTTATTCCTCAAAGTTCCCCATTATGAACTAAATGTTAGTGTGGTGGGAATTTGGTAAAAAAAATTCTTTAAACAAAACCCAGTCTTTAGGTTTTCATAAATCTTATTTTTCTATGAAGATGTGGATTCCTAAAATTTTTCTTACTGAAATTTCTGGTTCTAATAAAATTTGGATTCCGAAAGTCTAACTATCTTATTTTCAGGAAAATAAAGATATTACCAATAGTAATACATGTTACAAGGATAGTGGATGTTCCCGACATATTTTTGGTAACAAACACTTCTTTTAATAGATTATCAAGATGGAGGGATGAAAAGTAACTTTCAAAGATAATGCACAAAGAGAAATTATTGGTATATATAACATTGTTCTTCTTGGAAAAACATTGATTTCAAATGTTTTATTTGTTAAAGGACTTAAGCACAACCTCATCATCATAAGACTGTTATGTTATGAAGTTTATCTTGTGAATTTTAGGAATAAAAAATTCTTAGTGCACAATTCCAAGTAAGATTTTATTCTTTCTACCCATAGGCAAGAGAATGTATACACAATAAACTTAAAAGACCTTAGGATCTAAGATCTACCTTGTCTTAGTGAAATGGAAGATCAATCTTGGTTATGGAATAGAAGGTTAGGACACTTAACCTTAGGAACCTATGTAAACTCTCTAAGAAAGACCATGTTAAGGATCTACCAGAGCTTAGATGTTATTGTTCAAAAGTTTTTGATCATTGTCAATATGGAAAACCACATAAATCAATCTTTAAATAAATTTGTGACGTCTAAAAATATAATGCATTATAGTTGGTGCATATTGATCTCTTTGGTCTAACACCAACTGATAGCATTGGAGTAAAATATTATGTATTTTTCCTAATTGATGATTACACAACATTTATGTGGGTATATTTTCTAGAAAAGAAATATAAATATTTTTCTTTCATTAAAATATTTAGATATCAAGTTAAAAATGCGAAAAATATTCCATTGTTAACTATGCATAGTGATGATGAAGGAGAAATTCCAAATTCTGATTTTGAAACTTTCTGTAGTAGAAAATGCATTAGTCATAACTTCTCAGCACCAAAAACCCCTAAAAAGGTGTTGTTGAAAGAAGAAATCGAATTATTCAAAATATAAAAAGAACCATGTTGAGTGAATATTCAGTAGCTAAACACTTTTGAGCTGAAGTTGTATGAACTTCTTGTAATACTACAAATCAAGTTTTGATTAGACCATTTAATAATAAAACCCCTTAGGAATTGTGGAATGGTAGAAAAACTAGACTTTCCTACTTCTAGGTATTTGGATTAAAAGTATTAATGCTGAATACTAAAGATAATTTACATAAATTAGCACCCAAATTTGATGAAGAAATTTTCTTAGGCTACTCCATAACTTCTAAGTCTTATAGAGTTTTTAATAAAAATAATTGTACTGTTGAAGAGACTGTACATGTTAAATTTTATGAAACCGATCCTTTTGTTTTTAAACAACCTTAATCAAAATCTATAGATCTGTTTTCAAAAAAGGATTATCATCCCTTGATAGAAGATCCTTATGATGAGTAACATGTTCCATAAAATTATTCTAAAGCATTTACTCCAGAAGATTTCCTACCATATGTTGATGATCAGGTTTTAAAAAACCCAAATTAGTTGTTTCTTATGAACCATTCCTGTGATAGTATCATTGGTGATGTAAACCTGTAAGGAGTAATATTTATTTTAGAAATGAAGTAGAAAATCTATCATTCCTTTCTAAATTATAATTAAAAAGTACTGTTGAAGCATTAGGTTATGATAATTGGGTAAAATCCATGCAAGATGAGCTAATTGAATTTGAAAGGAATAAAGTCTGAAACATAGTAGAAAGACCTAATGAAACATCTATTATTGGTGTAAAATGGGTCTTTAGAAATAAGTGTGATGAAAATGGAATCATAGTAAGAAATAAGGCTAGATTAGTCGCTAAAGTCTATAATCCACAAGAAGTAATAGGCTATGAAGAATCCTATTATCCAGTATCTAGACTTGAATCTACCCGTATTCTACATTCCTTTATATAATTATTTAACTTTGAACTTTTTCAAATTGATGTTAAATGTGATTTCCTTAATTTATATGTTCAAGATGAAGTTTTTTTTGAACAACCTCCTAGTTTGGAAGATACAAAACATCCTAAAAAGGTTTTCCCACTTAAAAAATCTTTATATGACTTAAACAATCCCCTAGATCCTGGTATGATAGAATTCCATAATTTTTGTTAAAAAACAATTATGTTAAGGGAAATGCTGATCCAACTATATTTATAAAGAAAGATAATATTAATATTCTGATTGTTTAAAGTTATGTTGATGACATTATATTTGCTTCAGCTCAGTAATCCTTAACTTATTCATTTGCGAATCTAATTAAATATGACTTCTAAATGAGTATGATGGGTGAGTTAACATTTTTCTTAGGATTTAAAATTTCAAAAAAACTAGATGAAACATATATATCCCAACATAAGTATATTAAATATATTCTTAAAAATTACGGATATGACAACACTAAGAGTATTAATACTCCTATGGGTACCTCAAATTCACTTGATCTTGACAAAACTCAGAAACCAGTAAATCAAAAATCATTTAATGGTATGATACGATGTTTACACTACTTGATAGTTATTCATCCAAATTTAATGTTTTCAGTATGCTTATATTTAAGATATCAATACAATCCTATGGAATCTCATTTAAAGGAAGTGAAATGAATTTTTCTCCACTTAATGGGAACCATGGATTTAGGACTCTTTTATAATTTTGTAAATGATTTTTTTAAAAAAATATTTTTGGATGATAACTTTGGTGGATGTAGAAAGGAGTAGAAAATTAAATTAGTAACTTGTCATTTATTAGGAGATTCATTAGTTTTTAGGTCATGAAAAAAAAACGACACTCAGTAGCACCTTCCACTACTGAAGCTGAATATGTAGCAGCTGGAAGTTGTTGTGCTCGAGTGTTATGGATGCAACACACACTCACAGACTATGGTATGAGTTTTAACAAAAAAAATATTGTGTGATAATACAGGTTCCATTTCCCTAAGTAAAAACCAAGCACATCACTCTCATGAAAAACATATAGATATTTGGCATCACTTTCTTAGGGGTCACACACAAAAAACAGATATCATTCTTCAATTTATTGGAATGAAATATCAACTTGATGATATTTTTACAAAATAATTACCCTCCGATATATTTGAATACATTAAATAAAAGTTAGGAATGATAACCATAATGTAATCTTCCATATTAATTTATTGTTAAAACATATCTCCTTACAGTAAGAAACTCATTTTCATAGGGTGGGGGAGGGTACATTTTTTTCATAATCAGATTTTTCATAATCAAATTTTTCGTAATGAAATATATTTCTTAATCAAATTTTTTTGCAATAAAATTTTTTCATAATCTAATGGTTTTGTTATCAAATTTTTTGTAATTAAATTTTTTGTTCCGTAATAAAAAATTTTCATAATCAAAATTTTTGTAATCAAAATGTTTTTTGTAATCAATTTTTTTCATAATAAAAATTTTGTAATGAAAATTTTCGTAATCCAAATTTCCATAATCAAAATTTCTCTAAATTTATTTTAAATATTTCAAAGTCTAAAGATCATGAAGGTGAATATTCATCATTACATTTAGTTTTCTATGCAATCCAGAAGTGACATTTCTTTCTTAAATTTTTGTAATCATCTTTTTACATGTTGGTATTTATATCTTGTTTAAGAAAATTTGACAGATTCACTTTCTCTTAAATCCAAATCTTTATCTTAAAAACCTCAAAAGATCAGAACCTACCAAATCCCTTCTTCGGCAATTATCTAAACCATTATATCCACTCAGGAGTTTTTTAACCATTAGATCAATAAAGAAAGTGGAACCATCATCTCAAAATCCAATATAAGGGAGCCCTGTTGGTTGTACCACATCGATCTTAAAAGCCTTCATGTGCTATTGTTTTTCCCCCTACTTCAGGTCATTTAGGATCTTCAGGTTTTCCTTAGTTTCGAATGTCTGTTGAATCATATCCTCAGAAACAAATTTCAACTGTAAAGGAAATATGTGAATGGATGATATAAAGAGAAAGGTTAGTTGATCTGAATTTATTTTCTTAGTATGAATCAATTATTTCAAAGAACATCAAGCTGAATGGCTGGGAAAGTATATGTAAATCTAATACAAAGGCTCAAGATTTGGTTTATCTGGCTTTGTTGGTTGAATTTTACGAATCATTATGTTTCTTCAATGAAGGAGGGAGGGATAAGTTTTCATCAAGAGATGTGGAAAGACTTACTACCTTTCCTACAATAAGTATTCAAGTCTAATTGAAAATTTATATGAAGGAGAAGCTGAATTTTGCACCCAACAATTACTGGATATGTCAGGTTTGTTTGAGAAGGAAAAGGATTTAGAGTTCCTTTTTCTGAAAGAAGTAAAGACTTTGATGATTATATATCTATCTATAAATTTCTGGATTCTATAATTATGGGTTCAAGGTATTATTATTCTGAGAAAAGGAGATAAGGATACACTAAAGAAAAGATACATCCATATTTTGGATTATTTCGTAAACCTCAGGAAGATAAATATGGTGAGGAATATCTTGATTACAATTGAGAATATCAAGAATGGAAATTTTAAGTCTCAAATTATCTTATATCCAACAATTCTCTCCCAAATTATAGTTCTTTGTTTAGAATCGTTCAAAATCCCCTATAGTTCTAAGCCAATAAATTACAAGGTTATGATTCTGAGTGATGATACCTTGAGAAAGTTGAAGGATGGATTATCTAATGAATACTTTAAATTTTATGAGATACCTGAAGAGTAAGTAAAAGCATTTTCAGAAAAACAGGAAGCGGCTAAGAATTCCAAGAAGGGTGGATAGAAGAGGAAGGCAGTGGAACTGGAAGAAAAAAGAAAAATCCTTATGGATAAGGAAACTCAATCAAAACCCCCAAAAGAAAATAATCAAAAGACTTACACCAATGTTGTAGTGGAAAAGTGGATAGAGGACAAGAAAAACATGAAGGAAGGGGAGCATAATTTTTGGCTTGGACCCTGCTAAGGAAAAATCCATAAAGGTCAAGGTTGCTGAACATCATGAAAACCATGATAAAGAAAAGAATCAGAGGAATAAAATGACTGAATTCGAGATAGTTCAATCCCTTCTTAAGGATGCTGAAAAATCCTCTGAACCAATCCAGGTACCAGAATTGTTTTTGAGATAATCACTCTGTGTGACTCTGGTATTGAAGATGGAGATTCCAGAACCACAAAAAGAGGAAGAATTAGAAGAAAAAGAAGAAGAATAAGGATGTCGTGATACCGAAGATATGATAAGGCAAGTAGATGATTATCAAGAGAAGGAGAGTCTTTCTGAAGCACTATCAACCCGAACATTTGATGTCGAATCTTCAAAACATGCTACTCCAGGAAAAGAAGAAAAAGTTCAAGAAGAAGTGAATAATAAATCTGAAGAAGAAAGTAGAAACCGAGACTTCATTCATCAATAGGATATTGTGGTAGGTGATGATGAAGAAAACCTTAAGGAAGATAATATTGATCAGTTATTAGATAGTGATCATGAATCACCTAAATCCTAAGAGATCATTCTGAGATCTGACAAGGAATAAATGTGTTGGTTGATACACCTAGTAAATCTATGGTGAAAAATAAAGTTGTTGTTGCTTCGTCGAAGAGGAGAGATGATGAGATATTAAAAGAATCCTCACAAACCAAACACTCTTATTTGGAATCATCCTCTCTTGGACACGATTTGGTGGTACAATCTTCAAAGAATTTGGTTGATACTATTCCCTTATTTCCAAGTATCGACTCGAGGTTCCAGATGCGAAGACACTCGTTTAATCATAAAGAAGATTCAATCTCCATGCTTAAGGATATGTTTTTAAAGCTTGAGGCATATTTCAAAAATTTCTTTATTGAATATGAATCTCATAAAAGATCACGAAAGAAGATTACTTATTGGTAAAGGAAGACAATCCATGATTTGATAGCCTTTTATGAATTTAATCATAATGTGAAAGATGCTTTGAACATAGAAGATGGAATGTTTAATGATCTTAATAAGAGTTTTGAGGAAAAGATGACTCTCGAATAAACAACCTGGAAGCAAGAAGTCAAGGAAACTAATGGGAAGCCTAATTCAGTGTGTATGAATTGGATAAGAGAAAGGGATATCAGAATTAAGTTTGAAGAAAATATTTTTATGTAAGAAGATGTTTTGAAGGCTCAAGCCAATATTCTTATGGATCAGGAAGAAAAGATAAAAGCCTTAGAGTAGAAAAATGAAGATCAAGATTAGTTGCTCTAGTGTGTAGAAGAAGATCCCAAGGAGATATAGAAGATGAAAACCATTGTTAGGAAGTTAATACCGAAGGAGAAATAAGGATAATTCAACCCCATTACGATTTTTTGTATTTTTCTTCTTTGTACAAATTCTTTCAGTCATAATGGAATTTTGGTTGTTCTTTGTATATTTGGTTGTTTAGTAAAAAAATTTCAGGTACCAAATTTTCTTTCCATTCTCTTTATTCCTTTTTGAAAATCACAAAGTGGGTGAAAGGAATGATAGAAATATTTCTAAGTAAAGAACAGATTTACCTAAGGGTGAGTTCATCTAAGTGGAAGTTCTTATCAAAGAAGATTTTTATATGCAAGAAAATGTAAAATATCATTTAGGAAATCAAGAATATGATCCTTAGGGATTTCAAAACATAAGGGGGAGTTAGTAGTATTCACTATGATCCATATGTAAATAGAGATAAGTTTTATTTTATGTTCATAAAGAAATACTCTTTGTGCTTATATTAAATTTCGTAAGGATGTTTGTGATTTCCAAAAAGGTGGATATTTTTGAGTCAATAAGGTTTCCTTATGAATTTTACATTCCTCTATGTTTTGAAAATCACAAACACTCTATCTTAAGGCAAACTATTTTTCCCTAAGATTTATCTTAATAAAGAAAATTTTCCGTCCTTAAGGAAATTTTATCCTTACCTATGTTTGAGTCATTCATTTTATAGTTTCTCTAAATCTAACTCTTTTTATTCTTAAAGGTTAATATTCAGTTTCATATCTAAAACCTCAGGATCCTATAAATCATTGGTTATTGAGTAATATATTTTTAGACTCCAAATTCTCTAAAAACCAGACTTTGAATTCTCTGAAAATTAGACCCCGAATTCTCTTAAAATAAAACTCCGAATTCTCTAAAATTCAGACTCTGAATTATCTAAAAATCAGACTCAGAATTATATGAAATTCAGACTCTGAATTATTTGAAAACTAGAATCTCAATTCTCAGAAAATTAGACTTTAAATTTTCTAAAAGGAAAAGACTAAATTCCTTAGAATTCAGAATCTGAATTACTCATAATTTAGACTCCAAATTCCTATGAATTCACACTCTGAATTACTCATAATTCATACTCTAAATTTCTCAGAATTTAGACTCTGAATTCCTTATAATTAAGAATCCGAATTACTCATAATTCAGACTCTGAATACCTTAGAATTCAGGCTCCAAAATCTATAGAATTCAGGTTCCGAATTCCATGAAAAACAGAATCCAAATTATTCATGATTTATAGTCTCGAAGTGTTAATTTGGTAAGACACTGGAAATTATTTTTTCCTAGACTCCAAAAAATAGATTCAGTTAAGAAACATTATTTCACTTACACTTGTTATAGTTATGAAATGATGTCGTAGATTATATTTCTAACTAACTATTGTTTAAGTGACACGTGTACATATCCCTCTGAAATTCAAGGTAAAATATGATCTTTGGAGGAGGGAGCTGACTGTTGGAGAAGTGCCTATAAATTGGAGCTCATTTGAATGATCTCAACACTGAATGACAGAAATTGTTTATCACTCATGATATTACAGTCTGCTAAAGTTATTTTTAGAGAGAGAGACTCTCATGTATTGTGCATACAGAACATATTTTTCAACTTGCTCTGTGTGACATCGATTATTGTTGTGTACAATCGAGGACTTCCGTATATAGGAAGACAGCGCTACTGACTACCATAAAGCTCGAGGACTTCTGTTGTTAGGAAGACAGAGGTGTTGACTACCATAATGATCAAGGGCTTATAGGGAAAGCAATACAGATTCCAATATTCCTATTGAGGGCTTACCCTATGGTGGGTAGGATAGAATTTCTTGAATATATAAAACAAGGGACCTTTATCCAAGGTTGTTTGATACCATACTTTTTGGGTTAAAATATTTCATACTTGTTTTGTTTTGTTTCAAGTCTATTTCCACTGTATTTTGATAAAGGAAGAAACTATAACCTTCTTAGACTTTATTGTTCTTTTGTATACTCGGATAATTAATATTATATATGCTTTAAGGTAGAATATTTTCCTTGTAAAACTTCCTTAAGTTTCATTTCCATAATCATATTTCTAGTACCTAGAAAATTTGTAGAACTAGAAGTGGTCTTGTGAAAATACCCTATTTAACTTTATTAAACATAGTTTTCCTCAATGTTAAAATTGAATATTTTTAAACATACAATTCACCCCTCTTTTAATTGTGCATCTACATTCTTATTTTGATACTAAATATCATTATATATGTTTTCAAGGAAAATGGTTTTCAAAATGTTTTTAACCTTATTTTATATGTTTTTAAGGCTTATGGGATTCAAAATGTTTTGTGTTTTTAAACCATTTTTCAGAGAAGAAAATATATTTATATTAATAAATTCCTTAAATGAAATTTTGAATATTTTTTTATAATAAAAGTATTGTGAAAAGTTTTTATAAAATTTATTTACAAGGAAAGGCTATTTTCCTTAAGAAATGATTCATGAAATCTTTCAAATTAATTATACATCTAGGATGACATATTTTATTATAATTTATGATTTAAAGGGGATATAACTGAATGACATTATTAATATTCTATATTTAGTAGTTTAATATTTGTTCTAATGATGTTTTGAAATCAGTTTCTCTTCTATGGGTTATATGTTCTTTAAACATGGTTCTTTTCATGGGAAATGATTTGATGAAACTATAATGATACTTATCTCTTTTACATAGGTAATTATATGATTAAATTTTATGATACCCATCTCATTAGTGGTTCATGATATGATGTCTATAAAACCCACCACTTTTTATGGGTCATGATATGATGCAAGTTTTATTATTTTGTGTCATATGTATGCAAGTTTTTATTATATTTTGGGCGGGACCGATATCTCCCCCAAATAAATTGGGTAAATATTTATAAATCATGACATAATGATGGGAAAATATTAGAAGAGCTTGATCCAAAATGGGAAATAGGTGTTTCCTGATCCACTATGGGAATATGGGGAAACTGGATCCACTATTATGGTTGGGGAAACACGATCCAGTATGGAAATATAGGGAAACTCAATCCACTATGAGAAGATTGGTAAACCTAATCCACTATGGGAATATAGGGAAAACCAATCCCTTATGTTGAAAGGAATATGAATAGGGATAGTGGTGTGTCCTAAATAGTAGGTGTAGTCCCCATGAAGTGACCAGATAATTTTACTTGTCATCGAGCCTTGACTTATAGGGAATGATGTTACAGGTTTTTGTGCTTGATGAAAATTATATGTCTTAGGCCAATGATATGATCACATTGTTAATGTTCTTGATTATCTTATGATTCATTTCTTATGAACAACTAATATTTATGTCATGTATCTTGTTTCTTATCTTTCATATATAGGGTATGATCTTCAAATGTCATGGTCATGTTCACATACCCTTATTTTCATGTTATGCTGAAATATTTCCTATATTTACCCTTAGTGAGCAATTTAGCTCAACGCTTTCTTATTTTTCCTTTTCCCCAGTTAAGAAGAAATTATTTAAGTAGGATTACTAAAGGAGAATATTTTTAAGGGAGATGACAAAGTACATTTACTAAACTAAAATAATTGTTTCCATGTTTCCAAAGACACTAAACTATTATGGTACTCAGGCAATCACTTTTTCAATTTGATGAATATTCAATATAAATTGATATAATATACATGTATGAAAATCATGGGTTTCGATAGTTGGTATCAAATGAAATTTTTTGTCATCGTTTGGAAAATAGGATTAGAAAACCTAAGTGAGAACCCTAAGTACTTGTCTAAGGATATGTCTAAAGATAAGTCTAAAGATAATTCATAAGATAAGGAAAAGTATAAGAAAAATTATTGGGATTTTGGAAAATGATATTGTGAGTGGTTTTATAGAAATTAATCCTATACTAGATAATACATGTTTATGTGACTCAGTAATTGATATACCTAGGGGTTACAACTACGACATGGTGCATTAGGCCTGACTTGAGTGTAACCTGGTACATAACAATGGTCCCAGCTTCACACCTTGTTTGACACTCCTAGGGGTTATTATTTGTGAATTTAAAAACTGTTAATGAACTATCATGAAGGATTTATATACAGGAAAAAAATAAATAACTTAGGATAAACGTAAGGTTTAATGTATTAAATAAGTTGGCATCTTTATTTTTAAATACATTAAATAAATTTTCATGATTATATGGTTTTTGATATGTTAAGTGTTTCTCAACCTATGATTTCTGATTTTATAAAATATTAGTAACTAGAAGAAACTGGATAAAAATTGAATGCTTTTGATGTGGAAAGTATGGTCATGAAAAATTTTGATTTACTATGTTGAAATCTCATCAATATAATAAGGAAGGTCCATGAGTATTGGTTATACTTCTGATGATAATGAGACTAAAAATGACATGTGAAAGGCTTGAGATGTTCTTCCATTATTATTTACATTAAACATAAGAAGAAATATTAGATTGAGGTTGTGGAACCCTAAAAAATGTTTCATATTTGATATTTTATGAAAGGTTTAATAAGAAATATATTGACGAAGCTTGATTAATGGTTTAAAAATAATGTTATATGATTGAACTGTATATGTTTTGGAATTCAAAGATTATTTTTTATGAATCATGAATTATATAATGATTTTTTGCAGAAGTTTTCATTAAATATTATCATGAATGTGATAAAAAACAATGATGACCTAGAAAATTGATTTAATAGGAAGGTTACATTAATGGAAGGTAACACATAATATGTTCCTACTAATGAAAAAATGGTATTTTATATTTATAAAGAGGTTCTAATGTGGATAATGTAATATTTATAGTATTCGTGACTTCAGAACTGATAATGGATTTGCTATAAATGTGGTCTATGCTATCCTGGATGAATTTTAAAACTTCAGAGACCAATGGAATACATCTAGTAATTATTTGAATAAGGAAGAATAAATGTTTTAGAAAAGGATTTATTACAATTTATCATATTACCTTTTTTAAGAGAATATATGATGAGGGAGGTCACATGTTTGGAATTTGACAACCCAGAGAAACTTTATTTTATATTTTTGGTCAATGTTAAGATGATTTAGTTTCCATGATTTTAATGTTCTGAATTTCCATATTATGGAAGGGTTACAAGTTTAACCACTTAGGGAATGGTTTATGTTAACTTTTAAATGAAGTATTTTCTCGGCATATGGGGATTAATGCATATCGGATGACCTGTGCTATCCATTTTGTTGTGATACTATCAAAAGATAGATATAATGACTTATCATTCTATTTATGGATATCAGGATATGATAATGATTTGTTAATGACAATTCAACTTAATATCACATAATAAAAGATGATTTGGAAATTTATAAAGACATAACAGAAGGTATTGTTGTCCGGAAATCATGTAAGTATATATTTTAATGAAAATTCATCAACATTAGGAAAAATGGCCTTAAAGTAAATTGTTTTGATGTTATCATATTTTTTTATGATATCAATGAAAATTTTTAACCCTATTTGTGTTATGAAATTTTTGTTGATATATTAATCCTAACTGTGTTCTTTATCACTATCTATCATAACTTGATAATTAGATTTCTCTTATATTTCCTTGTTTTCACCTTCCACCTGTGTTCTTCTATGTAGAAACCCTAGTAATGAGTTACTTTGGGAAATCGTTATAATTCCAAATTTACCTTTCTAAAGGAATTATTATTATTAATTTTCATGATGTGGGATTCTATTAAAGGAAATATCTAGAATTAAACCGTTAATAACCCATACATATTTTGGCGATGAATTTCATTTTAAGGGGGGATAGAATGTTACACCTCGATATTTTTTGAATTAAAATTTTCCAAATTAATTTAATATTTTAGATAAATTAAATTTCAAAAACAGTGAACACATATCTTCAATATATATAAACTACTATTGGATTGAATTATATGCCAAACCATATCAAGCTTATGCCACACACAACACTGAGTTAGCTTATGTTACTCGCAAGACCATGTTTTACCGCTTTATGGTGGAACACCTATTTTAAAATTAAATTTTGGCACATATATACATTTTATTTTAAAAAAATAATTGTTGAATTCTGACTGTAAAAATTATAGTTGGGTAAATTTTTTATATTTGTTTGAGAGTTTTCATTTTTTGATAGAGTGAAAAATTAAAAAACTTTGTTGAAAATTACATGTTTTAAATAATTATTAATATTAAATTATATTTTTTTATAAATTCACAACAAATAAAATATAAATATATTAATCCAATGTAGTTATTATTAATCATTTTAATATTTAATTCAAATATAAATAAGAACCAGATTTTAAGAATTTTATGTTTAGGAACCTGTATTCTATCCACATCCGTGTGATTAGCATTAAACATAATTTTTCCACTTATATGAGTTCAATTTGAAAAAATGGAAATATTTTGTTAAAATTTATAATATTTATAACATAATAAGATAAATATATTATTTTACCAATAATATTAGTAAAAGTAATTAAAATTAATTATATCTATTAAGGTTAAATTAAGCATAACATGGGACAAAACATTAAGCTTATGGGAAAAAATGACCTAGAAACTTGTACAAAATCAAATAGATAGGAATATTTCAACTATATACATAATTTTTTATACTTTTATGAGTTACTTATAAAATATTGAATAAATGTTCCAAATTTCATAAGTTAAGTAAGGAAAAAAGATAAAAAATAAAATTTCCTTAGCATTAACATATATAAAACATAGATATATAGAAAAAACAACATATTTTAGGTTATAAATATAATTTGGAAATAAAAATGAGTTATTTTAATCATACTTATTTATCATTAATCTTTAGATATGAAATAGTTACATTAAACGCTTATGAAGCACTAACACATGGATTATTTAGTTTATAATTAACTAAAATAGATGAAGCTAAAAACAATAAAAGTAAAGTAAATTTAATGAATTATTTTGTTAAATTATTTAATAGATGAATATTTAACGTTAAAAATATGTGAATTTAATATATTATAACTTCAATAATGTTTTTATATTTTTAAATAAAAATAAAATAAAAAATTTCAAAATTGAAATTAATGTTATTTTACCATAAATTACATTTTATTAATAGATTTAAAATTGATTACAATAATACCTTCTGAAAAGTGATTTTATGTGTTAATAAATATATAATATGGTGTATTAATGGACCTAATTATCCATTATAATGAACATATATACCCCTAAACAGTAAAAACATTGTTAGCACAGTACGAGTTAAATCATTGTTTTTGCAGGTTACATGCACTTGTTTCAAAATTAATTTACAAAACACTTTTTTTTTATTTTTTAAATTACTTACAATATTTATAATAATTGGACCTATATTTTATAATAAATTACTATTTAACTTATTCTTATTTTTTATATTATATAGGTTGTAGAACTAGTTACCTAAATGAAAAACTTAAATGAAAAATACAATGAAACATAAATTCTAAGATTTTTTTTTAAAAAAATGAACCTCCTTTTGTGAATTGTAGATTTTTTTCAACTATAATTTCAATTTAATAAATTATATTTCTATATTTAAGCACATTATGTAAGGTATACCTCCCATTAATTATTTCTTTTTGGTATTGAAAAGAATACCACACCTCCACCACTAAAACAATGCATTCAATATTCCTCTTCCTCACACCTCTCAAGACACACTGGATCATCCAAAATCTTCGCAAATAGACTTCCAAAATAAAACCCATCATCTTAAAATCCTAAAATTGGGAATAAAGTAAACTAAGGAAGCCCTTTTGTGAAATCCAAGAGAAGTTACCCAAATAATAGGTAACATCCTTTCTCAACTTCATTTGCTTTATTTTTATTACCCACCCATCAATTATTATAATTACATGATTATATAAAAACCACATTATAATAAATAGACTGCCTGTTTTTATTCTAATAAATATACCTAAATTTCAATAAACTTCCATCTAATGTGTAATGAACTTATTGTTCTTGTGTACGATGAACTACAATCTCACACAACAATGTTGTTCATTTTCCTTTTAATATATCTAATGGTTTGGAAATAGAATGGAAAATATATTTTTATATGATATAAATTATTTTAATGATTTATTTATACTTTTCTAATTATTATATATAACATTACTTCATTCTTTCCATTTTCTGTAAATACATTAACTTCATTTGTGGATGTCTGGACTACCTCCTCCTCAAAGTGATGTGATTCATTCACATATTACATGGAACTTATTAAGGATTGTTTTAGTGACAATTTATTATATATATGACATATTAATTATAATTAAATGATATTATATATACATACATATATTTCAATTACATTCCTACTACCAATATCACAAGAAAACAAAAATAGTGTTCATAAGTATGTACGTCATACTGTCTACATGAGCGGTCTATTCCATTATATATATATATAATATATTATCGTCAATATTTATATAATTAAATTTATGATATATAAATCATGATATAATTAATAGGATAAAGAACAATAATTCAAAACATATTCAGAAAACAACACGGATATTACCCAAAACATAGCATTAACCTGTAATTATTAATAAATGGGAAAAATAATGTCATAAAAAAATAATATATGGTACTAGGTATTAGAATTTAGTTATGTGGTAGATTTATAATAAACATATATTTATTATAAAAGATATTTTAATAGGTATAAATAAAGTCAAGACTAAATTTAATGTTTTTCTCGACTCTCTATTATTTTCCAAGACAGACAAGACATGTTCACCTCCCATTACTTATACCTAGTCCATATACTGCTCATATATGTATTATATTATTATTATACATATTGTTATGTGTATTTAATTATACATTTTATGATATTTTTTCATAAAGTTTATGTCTAAAAAGTTACCAAATGGGTAGAGTAATTTGTTTTCTAATTTTCATTTGTTGAGTCACATGCTCGGTTATGCACCAATATACTTTCACGAGGTGTATATAGTGTGATTTGACATGTTATATCGTGAAACTAATTATTTTAATGATATTTTTAGATTCATTTATTTTTATTCTCTTACATGGGTATTATAATTCAATGTTATCTAGTGGTAAGGGTTTATTGAAACAATATCATCACATATCGAGATTATTTATGACTATGTTTCCATTGATGAAATATTGTGATCCATCTCTCAAGAAAACTCATTAATTTTATTCCCCTAAATTTAATCATGATATCTTCATGTATAAATACTAATCTTCCAAATTTTTATACATATTATAATTAAGATATGTTTTTTATGGAAATCAGACTTTATTTCCTCTTTCGGTTAGAAATCTGTGTTCCATCAAAATCTTGTTTTCTAAAAACAATTTTCCAAAATGTTTTTCAATTATCATATGATTTTCAAGGAATTTTTTTACTATTTTTTACATTTTTAAAAATACTTTTAAAAGGAATATTCGTGTTATTTTATGATCAAGACACTTTTTAAAAAAACGTATGGCGAAAAGGAATGTTTATAATGTATATCCTTACCCTATGTCATGAACGTACTTTCCATGAACCTTATATTATAAGTTTACAAGATTTTTTTAGGGAATATTTTTAAAAATGTTATATAAATTTGATTAATTTAATGTTCTTTCCAATGAAAAAGTTTATTAAAAAGGTTTTATGTTCAAATAGTGTTTAAAATGATTTTAAAATATTATTTATACATTTTTAAAAGTTTATTTTAAAGGAAAATGATTTTAATTCATTTGATATTTAATTACAGGTTTTCAAATAAAATCCACAAAAAATGATTTGGAATTGTTTTTAATCTTATTTAATAATTTATCAAGGAAAAATGTTTCAAAAGGTTTTTAGGATTATTTTATAAGTTTTAAAAGAAAATCGTTTTCAAAATTTTTTATCATTTAAAAAGAAATATTCAAACCATTAAATAAAATTTCCACAAAAATAATTTTAAATAAAATTATAAAGTATTACTTATATGAAAAGGATTTTCAAATGGTTTTAAAAAGGTTTTTCAAAGAGAGGTAATATTCCTTAAGAAATAACTCATTTGATATTTTAAAATCTCCCCCAATATATGATGGCATACGTTTTTGTAATTTATGATTAATTGGGGATATGATCCAAGAACACTGTTAATATTCTTTCTTGTGTGGTTTATGTTTTTATGGAATGGTATTTATAACACCCATTTCTCTTCTTGGGGTTATATGATCTTAAGAAACGTTTTTTCGTAGGATATGATTTCATGAAATTATTATGAGACTTATCTATTTTACATAGGTATTTATATGATGATATTTTTATCTTACCCATTTCATTTCATGTCTTATAATATGATGTTTATGAAACCAATATCTTTTTTGGGTCATGATAAGATGATTGTTTCATTATATTGTGGAATAGGTATATATGATTTTATTATGTGATGGGTGATACCTATATCTTCCTCTAATGAATCGGGTAAAGAATTATACACCATGAGAAAATGAAGGGACACAAGTCAATGGTCTTGATCTAAAATGGGTAACATGTGTGTCCTGGTCCACTATGGGATTAAGGAGAAACTCGATCCACTATGGGAAGATCTGATCCATCTTAGGAAATGTATACATCTATGGATGGTTGTGTTTACCTACTAGTTTTTGTAGTCCCCCTGAAGTTCCCTGATATGTTTATGTCTTCAAGACTTGACCTTTTGGGAATGATATTACATGTTTATGTGTTTTCCACAAATTATATGTAATATTCCTTTGATTAATTCTCATAATTCATTTACACGATTATCTTATGATTCATGTCTTATGAACATTTAATATTTAGGAAATTTCTCATGTTTTTGATATTTGATATATAAGGTATGATCTTCAAATGTTATGATCATGTTCTCAAACCCTTATGTTATTGTTGTGCCTACACATTTCCTATAATTACCCTTACTGAGCATTCGAGGTCACTCATATCTTATTTTTCCATTTCATAGGTAATGAAGAAAGGATTGAAGTAGGGGTACTAATGGGGGTATATTTTAATGTATATGTTGAAGATATTTAACAAAAGAAGATTAATGTGTTCCATTTTTTCAAAGGCACTAAAATTTATTTTTCATTGGGAATGTACTTTTGTATTGTGTTGAATATTGATCTAAAATGAGGTAATATCCATATATGTTAATCCTGGGTCACTATTATACCAGTCGGGATCTCTAAAAAATATCAAACAAACCTAAAAAATGAGGTGATGGATTACCTTGCCTATGTATTCATATATTCCATAGCATGGGAAATACCATTATGAAAATATGATATGCAGCCTCAAATGCTAGAGGTCGTCAATGGTGATCTGCATAATATTTTCATATAGACTGAGGAGTAGAAATGTGGTTCCTAGTCACATAAACCTATTAATATGTCACCTTTATGACATGATAAAAAATAGGGATGACTCTCTTTCCCTTAACTAGAAGAGGGGTGAATGGCATATCCAACTTTACAAGTAATCAAAAGGAGAAATATGACTTTTCATATGAAAGGGTTTATTATAGGAGAGCTTGAATAGCTGGATGTTATTCTCCCAATATCTATTGAAATTATGGATTCTTTTCCAGAGAATTCCCTTTAAAAATTTTATCATCCGTTATGACTAACCATTATTCTGAAGCTGAAAGGATGGGTTCAGAAGCACCTACATACCCCTAGCCTTCTTAAACCCCTTCTAGAACTGTGATATGAAATAAAATCCCTATCTAAAAAGATAGTATGTGGGACTCCATGTAGTAAGATGAACTAATGATAATATAAAAATCATATCTCAACAAATGAAAATGTCTCCTAGATAAGAAGGATGTGGGCCAATTTTATCACTCAGTTAATAACTACCCACATAATGTCCCCACCCCTAGGAAAGCTCAGTAAGATGACTAAAAAGTCCATGGAAACTTCATTCCATTTCTATTCATGGATTGAAAATGGATGTAATAATCCTATAGGTATATGTTGATTCACCTTTACATAATAATAGGTGGAATACCTAGTAATAAAACATGATATATGCTGTTTAATCCCAGGACATCAGTGCTAGCGTCACATATCTTGATACATCATAGAGATGCATGGACGAACTTCCCACAGAGATGCATGGAACTCATGCATCAACTCCTCTCTCATATCTATAGAAACACAGAGACATCCATGTATACATATTATTTCATCTCTATCCCTAGATGAATCTGAAGGGGGATGGGTGGTCATCTCCCAAAATACTCTCATGGAGAACGAAGCCTTTAGGATTTGAAAATCGAATACTCTTCACCTTCGAAAGATTGGAGGGGGTAACATTCAAGGATTAGACATAATATATCCTATAAATGTTTTTAAACTCTATATTTATTGAAAAAAATAGTTCTATTAGTTTCCATTCATCACAGACGTCCCATATTTCTAGTGCCAAAGTTGTCCAACTTAGTGCATCTACTATCGTATTGCATTTTCTGGGCATATTGGAAAGCTCAAAATTGAAGGACAGATGGTACTCGACCCGTATCCCCTATCTGAGATTAAACTAACACTATAAAAAGATATATTTTAGTATCTTGTGATATGTATATAAATTTTTTTTTCACCCAACAAATAGATTCTCCAGCAACCTAAGGCATGGACATGTATTTCTAGCTCGATGTTGTTCATCGGGTAATTTATCCCATGAGGGATCAACCACTGAGATCCGTACATAATGAATATCATCCAAGATAAATTTTTTATTAAGGGAAGAGCCAAAAACACCACAAGGAAACCCCTGAGATTAAGGAGGTCTAAAATAATATAAACTGAGGGAATCGCCTCTAATTAAGTTCACTACATCTGGTTTCAAACTACTTGGGTGAATGAGGTAGGCATGCCCCACCAGGTGAACCATTAAGGAAGCCAAGTGATCAGCCACTTTGTTCCCCTCCCATCATGAGTGAGAAACATAGATGGAATCCTGAATTAGAGATCTGCACTTCCATACAGGATATGATATGGACCAAGGAACACCACACTTACCTAGAAGAGAATCATGAAGGATAAGGGAATCCATCTCGGTCTGGGAGATAACCACACACTCCTGAACGCACAACATGAGCCCCGTGAGCATAGCAATGGACTCCCCCATAAGAGGATTACCCATGGTCTCCATACACAATGAATATGTCTTCCTACATAATAACTACTTCTAGAACAGTGCCTATTGCATCATAGAACACTATATAGACTCATCAGGGCTATGGAATAATCATAACAGGTGTCGATGCAATCCATCCATTCCACTCTTGAAAGGACTTTTTGACCTATTTTGGCCATAGGAAGATAACAATCTTTTTTGTAACACCGATAAGAGGAGCAACATGGTGAGTGATGGCCTATATTGAATTCCAATAATAAATATCTATCCCTAATAAAAACATTTTATCAAACACGTTCTAAGGTTTCTCCAAGGAAACCACATCACTCACCTTCTCTTGTTCAACTAAAACTACAAATTATGAAATAATATGAATCAATAAGTGAAATTTTTTGATCCAAATGTTGTACTTAGCATTCTTGGAAAATTAAATTATATATCAAGGTACTAAAAATGATATCAAGGTGTTTTCATGGTTGATATGAGTGTGAGAATACAACAATATGTCATCCAAAAAGACTACTAAAAAAGACCCAGATAGGGGGGGGGGAATCCCATATTAATAAGATCCATGAAAATGGTTACCACATTCGTAAGGCCTAAAATCATAAAGAGAAACTCATACAGACCATACATACTATGGAATGTTTTATGAGGTATGTCTGATGGACTGACTCACACAGTTTGATTTCACGATCTTAGGTCGACCATAGAAAACACCCATGCTACTCCGAGTTGGTCAAAGAGATCAATTACATGATGATATTTATAGTAGTTATTAATATTATTATGGTTCAACTGTCTTAAATACATGAATATATTAAGGGTATAATCTTTCTTCTTGGTGTAAATCATGGTTGGACCCCAAGAGTAAGTGCTAGGCCGTATAAAACCATTGGCCTCCAAATCCTCTAACAACCTTTTGAACTCCTAGAGCTTGATAGGTTCCATCATATATGTAGGAATTTAAAATTTATATTATCTTGGAATGAGATCAATAGTGTAATCTACCTCTCTCTTTGAAGGTATTTTAGAAAAATAACTAGTAAAGGTAACCAGAAATGATCTACTATCGGAAGTAATTCAGCCTTATGTATAACCCGACAATCCACAAAGAGATAATAAATCTGGCCAGCCACTTCACCTAGCCCATGATGATCTGGCCCAACACAAACATCCCGGACATCCGACTCACCCATATATAGAATAATGGTACCCTTTAGTGATGTAAATTAATCCATCAAAGGATAAAAGTCAAAAAAGGCATGATATGAGACCAACCAATACATCTTATGAATGATATCGAATCCTATCATCTCAACCATGATGAGGTCCTATAAGAAATGGTTACTGCCTACCTCAGAGGGATAATCCCTTCATTGGCATATTCCCTGTAACTATAATTACAATTGTGTATCTAAGGAAACCACATCAAATTAATATCGTATTTCCAACCAGATACATTCAATGTTAGATAATTAGATGAAGGAGTGTGCAACACCATTATAAAATAAAGAAGATAATATAGTGAAGTCTAAAATAATATTACCTCATACTATTGATTTTTCTGCACTTTGATGCTTGGGTATCAGCTTTAGTTCTCGTGCTTGACCTAATCCACAACCATATGTAACAACAGGACTACCTTGATCATGACCACTCTACTTGTCCTGTTCAAAATCCAATGTTTGGTTACTGAGACCATGACCTCATCCATTTCCATTCCCTCTAGTGCTACTCCAACTATGCTTTGGATATGGAGTAATAGAAAATTCCACTGAAGGTGTAGCTGGTACAAAGAACCTTCTAATGAAATTAGATCGAAATGATTGAAATAATCTCTGATGGTCCCCCAAACAGTCGTAAGACCGACACTCCAGAGGATCTGTATCACATATTAGATTCATATTTCCATATCATCCACAATAGTGGAACACCACACATATATGAACATGGGTACCCTTTCTTCCCCTACCTTGGTTGGAATCCTCGAGGTAATGTTTCTTATTATCGGAAGAACTATTGGCATATAGCGTCTTTGATCCTCTATGCATTGGACTATCACATTCTATCAGGTTGTTCTCAAAGAGAAGATCCTGATTGGCTATCTTTGAAAAGGTAGGTAGTATAAATACTTTCACCCAAGTACTGGTGTCTTACTGGATCCCATCCTTTATGTGTCTAGAATGAGAAACCTCATCACCATCTAGATGTGGCGAAAAGTGCTACAAATCAGTGAAACGTGATGAATATACCATAAATGACATATAACCCTACACAGGATGCATGAATTCTATGGCCTGGTCTGAACACAACATTTGAGTAAACATGTAATTGTAGAATGTAGTCTAAAAGTCAGCTGAGACCATGCCCTAATAGAGAACGATCTGGGTAATTACATATCACAAGAACATGACTGAATCATGTAGCATGCACAAATAATAATTAACCAACCTCTCTAGAGGCATATATAATTGCTCAATGATTGATATGGGAACTTTATCCAAGACTCATCAGCCTATAGGCCAATATCCCCTAAGATGTTTGGAGGCTGTTACGGCTGGAACTCATGCATCAGATTTTCTATTATAGGTTTAGTTCATGGAGTACCTTTCATGGACTGCATTAGACCTATGAAACTATCAGAAATATTAGTTTCAATGCCTAGTTTTGTTACAATTGGTGGTTTTTGAATTGGTGGTCCTAGAGTTACGACCGGTGGCTTAGGTCCCACTATGTCAGGAGCATGGTTGTCGCCAGCCTCCTAGTGTACAACGTAATGACGTCACAATGACATTAGACTACAAATTCCATGAATATTTCCCCGAATAAGATTTAAAGAATATATATAGGAAAAAAGAAAACTAAAGGATGAAATAAGATCTCAATATCCATGGAATACTACCCTAACTACTAGTTTAGAAGGTCTGGTATTTATACGTACTCTTGTATTAATTATAGGGGTTATTGTAGATGAATGATCAATAGTAACTTTCTTATTTATTTATTGGAATCCACATAATTTTATATGTCAAGTTTCAATTTTACTGCTTATATCTTCTTATTTCATATATTTAAGTTAACTTAAAATGGGAATCCATTCCTAGTGAATCAGGGCCCGTACACCTTATCACTGAAATTGACACCCATTAAATTTCAATCTAAAGGATCGGCTTGGTAAATTACACATTCCCAACCATGAGGGTCCATACACCTCAGAAACAGAAAATAAAATTCACTCAAACACAACCCAAGAGTATTAAAGGTATATATAAACATGGATCAATCAATAATCAAAAGAAATAAAAAAAATGAATGTAGTCTAATGCACCTATATGGCATAGAAATATGCAGGGAATGCGAATTCTAGGTGTATACGACGATGCTTGTAACAATTCTCATTGAGCTCATTCAATTAGTGAAAAGATACAATAATGATCTCAAAATAATAATAATAGTAACTATCACATAATATGTGTATCACCCAATGGTGAAATGATATCAAATGTAATAGGAAAAAGCATAACCACAATTTTAATTTAGGCAACATGGAATTTACACTGATCATGTGTTAGCTACACCCAAGAACAACATATAACCATGTTCCAAAGAGTTTATAAAATCCTATATATTTTCTCCAAATATTAAAGAAACAAAAGAAGATAAGATACCATGTTGTGACATCTAGAACCCACATATCACACAAAGGTTCCCTAGGTCTAGTTTTCTACATGGACATAAATGAATCTCCTCTAATTCCAAAGGCTTCTGAATAGTTGTGAGGCCCTAGGGAGTGTATGTGGGGAGACAATTCCATCATCACCAGAATATAGCAAAGTGGATAAAAGAAATAGAAGGTAAATAGTGGATGAAATGTAATATAAAATGATGTAATAGCAGAAGAAGATTATAATAATAAATAACTATGGAAACTGAAAATCATATACCAAATATTATGATACATGTAATGTCTTTATAAAACTATAAAAAATGGATAAAAGGAAACATGAATATCATGCTATAAAAAAATATATAATTTGAATAAAAAAACTACCCAATCACCCCAAACTCTAGCTCAGTCATTTACTACCCAGCTCCATCATAATTCAAGAAATAAATCAAGTGTCTAAAGTGGTATACTATCATTTTTTAACACATGAATACATATAATCTTCCTATTTTATGATGGAGACCCAGATATGGTGTGAGATAAATCTCATTTGGCCACCACCAGTATCATCTATAACATTGTGTCCATGAAATTTTGTTTCGAACCATTTCTTTTCAGGAGAATGGGGGACCGACGCGCCAAACGGTCGATCTCACGGAGGAATGAGCCCCGCTCAATCACTAAGGTCGAGTACACCGATCTTCTTTTCAAAATGCCCAACTGTTCCATATCCAATGGTACATGGACCTTCTTTCCAAAGGTAGGCGTTTTCTTGGTGATTTGGCCAGCGACGCTTAAGAACACACATTGGTCGAGAGGATGGGAAGTCGGGCTCATCGCACCCTTTTGGTTGGAATTATTTCCTATTCCGAGACTCTCCTACAGATTTAATAACTATTCTTATGTTCACAAATCTTTGGTTTATACCCAAGAATTGTATCCACAGATTACTCCTGGTTTGCAATGGTCAGCTGAACGCAGGGATTCAAAATAATTTGGGCTCGAGGTTTACCATCCCTCATTTGATTAATGACTTCGAGGAATTTGGACTTTCTAGAACGGATCTTATTTGAAGCCCCATGACTGGGTGTTCTGGAGATTATTGTCATCCAGGTGGACAGATAACAACTTGAGCGTCGGGATCGATCCCATAATATGGGCTTCCTACGTATCCTTGTGAGAGGAATCAGAATCCTTGTAGTTCGGTTTGGGATGGGGCTTTCACTCCGAGGTGGCCCAAGATGTGGGTAAACTGACAGAAAGGGGGATCAGAGTGACCGATTGTTGGTCTTGAGCCCCGGAGAGGCTTCCTATGTACCCCACCTAGGAGACATGGATCAAAGTCCATGTAGTTCGGGAGTACAATTTAACATCATGCGGGATGAGGGTGAACCAACGTGAAGGAGGTTGGAACAACCGGGTGGTGGGCATGAACCTCAGGGAGGCTTTCTACATACCCTTCTTAGGAGATAGAGATCAAATTCATCGTAGTTCACATGGATTAGGGATTACACATGAAATTTTCCTGTCGTTGGGATTGAACCTCAGGTAGGATTCCTACGTACCCTGCTTAGGATAGAACGATCCAACCCCATGTAGATCATTTGGAGGTTGGGGTCAAGGTCGTTTCTTACTGTAAGCCCACGTGAGTCATGCTCGGTGTGAGAAACAAGAGGTAGCAGAGGCCTGAAGATCACGTCGCGAAAGGTGCGTTTGTGGGAAGCGAGGTGGGGCTTATGCATAGGGTGGCCCAGGAAGTCAGGGCTTACTCCACAAAGAAGGACCGGGGATGACAAAGTGTAGCGGGAGAGGGATTTGAGACCCAAAAAATGGGGGGATCCCCACTTCCCATCATAATCTCCACTGGCCCTGGCACCGGGGAAGTATGAAGGTGCATGGGTGCCTACATCTAATGGGTAGTCCGCCTCTCCCTAGAGAGGGGAGAAGTACCTAAGTCCAAACAAGTGGATTGGTATAAAGGGGACTCCTGGGATTGGACCTTGAATTACCATGAGAATGTGAACCCAGGAACACATCAGGAATTTGGTCAAGGGCCAGAGCAACCCCTTCGCCCTCGCTCACCGTGTGTATGTGAACTCAAGGTGGCGCGCTGATGCGCCTGAAGGTTGCATCATATGGGTCTGGGGGCTTTGGTTGAGGCCTTGGCTCAGGGCCAATGAATGGTTCAGTGAGGGGGTTGCGATGGATCAGGCCATATTGGATGGATTTTATCTGGCCCAGGGAATGGGAACTCTGAAAGATTTGGTGGGCCAAATGGGTGTATGAGGGGTGGCACCCTTCACGTAGGGAGGTGTTATGCGGTTGGAGAGGCTGTCCGTGAACCATGGTGGTCCGTAGACTCATGGTCATCCCATGAACTAGGGTGGTTTGCGACTTTGAGTTCGGCCCACATACCAGGTTGGTACGTGGATGGGTCCACGCGAGTAGCAGCAACCGGGGGCGACGCCGGTCAGAGTTTCGTCGGTCAGTGCTTCTCTCGCGTAGGAGGGTGCTACCCAATGTGACGGATTAGAAAAGGGGCATAAACTCCCTGGTCCGTGGGGAGTGCATCTGCGGAGGGTCCATGGTTCATGGTCTTATTTTCTTCATTATTTTAAGTTCGTAGTTCATGAAGTTGTTATGTGTTTTCTGTTCCTTATTAATTTGTTTCTATCTTCGTACCTGTTCTGGCTCACTAACTAGAACTTTTCTATTTTCAAAATCCCAAGCTCCGTCATAGGATCTGGACAGCTCTGGGGGTTCCTAGAACTCCCTTTCCTCTCGAAGATGTATCATCTTCCTCGAGTAGCTGTGACGACATAGAGCTTGAGGGAACCGACACCTTAATGATAAGAGGTAAGCTTCCCAGTCTCTTAACACTGACTCTTTTTTTTCTTCCCTTTCCTGATTAGGGATATTTATCTGTCTTATTGACTTTTGTGCTTTAGGAACATGACCTTCGGTGCTGGCGATTATGTCATCTGATCCAATCATGCCTGTGACCCCAACTATTGGGGGTGAAGTTGCCGCACAGCCAAAGTTTATGGGTGAGGCCGCATCGGGTCCCTCCCTAGTGATGTTCATCCCAGAGTATGTGTCTTTGTCTAAGATTGATTCTGAGCCCTATTGACTATTACTTCCCCGTCTTCGACCTGCTCGCCAAAGGGCTTGGGAGAAAATTTGGAAGCTGATTTCTCACATGCCCTTGGCCAAGATTCCGACTATATGACCGAAGCTGTGCAATCTGTTTATGCTACTGGGATTTGAAATATTTGACTACCATGGTATTTATGATATAGTCAAGAAGGTGTTCGCTGATCGGGAGAGACTGGGTGGTATCGAATCTCGCCTTTCTTCTGCTCAATCTGAAGCCTACCTTTCTGCGACTTGATAACTTTGCCTAGCAGAGGCTCATGATCATGTCGGGGTAGTTTCAAGACTCCAGGGAGAAGTCATTAAGCAGTGTTCTCGATTGGAGGTGCAGAGGAATGACATACAATGACTTCAGCAGGAAGACACTAATTTCACCGCCATAATTGAAGAAGTGGAGTGGCGGATGGAGGAGGACATGAGGGCGAGCTCAAAGGAATCCCATGAGGCGGAAGCATTGCGAGCTGGTGCAGAAGCTGAGACAGCCTTACTGTAGAATCTCTATCAAGCAATTGAGGATTCTCATTATCATCTGATACATCTTAGTGAATGCATCGAAAACATCCTGTAATAACCTTTCATGCCAGAGGAGGCTCCGGATAGGGGATGCCATTGACACCAACTTTGTTATTGAATAAAGAAATGTTTCTAAATAGAACTCTTATTGTATTCTCCTGTGATAGAAATTATTTTGCGTGATTGTTGTAAATGTTAATTCACCAAACATAGAATTATTAGAGTTCATGACAACTGATAAAAATAAAAAATGATCTCTAACTTTTTCCTGGATCATGGGATCCAGAGAGCGTAGTTTGACTATTGATAGGGTTTTGTAGAAAAGTCCCACAAAATTATTGTATTTTCTGTTAATACCCTAATTTTTCCAGGGCCCATTTGGTGTAGACCAAGCGGGTATGGCCCAACATTTCCTTAGGTCTCCCTTTTGGGTTTTCGGCCTAACAGGCTTTGTGCCTCTTTTTGTGAGCAGTTTAAAGTCCCTCCGACAAGACTATCATTATTGAAGTTTTAGGTCGAATATCATTGACTAGATATGGTGAGGTGAGGTCCCCAATGAGGTTTGGTTGATTAAAAGATGTCTCGATATCCTTCAAAAGCATGTGGGGGAGCATGTTTAGATTTGAACGACATGTAGGGCACATATCAAGGAATGGGAGCCGTATCAATGTGTAGAGGTAGGAAGAGCATCGCCTAAGGAAATATTTCCTTTGGTAGACAGGCTAGGGGCTATCAATATGAAGAGCCACATAGGGCACGGTATGCATAGTCGTGCAAAGGTGTCCTTAAGTCAATGACTCTCCATTTCTGATGGCCTGAGGAATTCATGTAAGTCCAGATTATGGAAACCACCATGGGTGGCTTGTGGAATTATGAAAACCATAGGGGGTGGCTTGGAAAGGGTATGTGACGACTGAAAGGGTTTGAGAACATCTGTATTAATCAGGATTGTGGAAGCAAGGTCCATTTCCAACGTATTTATCTAGAGTAAAGGATGGTTGGAGCTTGGCATGGTTTAAATCCATGAAGCTAGGACATCATTTAAAATGGAAAGGCTTCTCCTGGTTCCAGGTAATCTCATCAGAGACATTTCATCATATTCAGGCAGGGTTGTGAAAGAGGCTGGTAAACTATAGCTCATAGGGTTTTCGAATCACAGGATGGACGTGGGGCCTTAGGGGCCAAGAGGCGTATGAAGAGAAGCATTACCCAAGGAAATCTGGCCTTTAGTAGACGTAGAAGGGGGGATCAATATGCAGAGCCGCTAAGGGCATGGTATGCAAAGTCATTTAAAGGTGTCCTTGGGTCAATGATTGCATTCTCCCAATATCCGAGAAACTTCAGGGAAGTTGAGATTCGGGGCCACAAGGGGTGGCTTATGAGAGTTCAGATTTTTTTGAGTAAAGAGTATGGTTTATGAGGAGAGGGTGCCTGGATACAGGAGAAACATCTAGTATAAATTTCCCAAGAATGGGTGAAGTCATTCTTTATCATGCTGGTGTGAGATGGCGGTTTGTGCAGGTCTGACTTGTGCACTGAGGGTCAGAGAAAGTCCTTTGTTCCTTACTGAACCCATGATAGGTTTTACCGTGCATTTGATTTCATGCGGTAAGGATAGCTTTCGTACAGTTTAACATCATGTGGTAAAGATGAGTAGCATTGTTAAAGGATTCTGTGTAGTTTAACGTCATGCAGTGAGGATAGGGGGCATTTATGCCGATGCTGTGCAGTTTTAACGCCATGCAGCAAGGGAAGGGGGCATTTTTAAACCAGTGAAAATGCTTGTAGTTGGAGGAATTTCCCGGGATGTTTAATTCTTGGTCTTTGTAGATTTATGCCAAGAGTACGTGATGTTCCTTGTAGTTTAACGTTATGCGGTAAGGACGTATTTGAAAAGGTCGCTCTTGATCAGAATGTAACTAGGCTTGAACATCTCGGCATGCCCAAGATGTGGAGAGGGGTTGATTGGTGTAAATCATGGTTCTGGGACTTCTTGGATCAGGAGAAATGATATTGGGTCTTTGAGGCCGGTAAGCGTACAGAGCTAGGAAGCGTATCACCGGAGAGAATATTTCCTTTGGTAGACAGGCCATGGGCTATCAATATGCAGAGCCGCTGAGGGCATGGTATGCATAGTCATGAAAAGGTGTCCACGAGTCAATAACTTTCCACTTATGATGGTCATTAATGGTTATGAGGATCCGCGATTGTCCGGGCCACGAAGTCTGTCATTTGTTAAGAAAATATCTAGACATGTTGGTCATATTCAGCCCTGGTTTCTGTTAAATCATAGAGAGCTCCCTGCGCTGATTTATCTTGTGCGTGGGGGTGTACATTCACTCCATTCCGTTTAAAGACTTGCGGTAAGGAAGAAGTACTCCTAGTTTAGGTGTCATAGAGTTCGGACCATTGGGTGACTATTGCTGCAGTCACTCAAAAGATAATTGAGTTACCATGCTCTGATATATTCTGAATACGGTGGGGTATGGAGGTTGTAAACTGTAAATCTGAGGATTCCCAGATCAGGAGATGTGGTGTGGGTCTCTATGACCGTTAAGCGTACAGATCTAGGAAGAGTACCGCTCGAGGAAATATTACCTTTGGTAGATGGGCCAGGGGCTATCAATATGTAGAGCTACTGAGGGAATTATATGAATAGTCATGAAAAGGTTTCCCCGGGTCGATGACATTCCACTTCTGATGGCCATGAATGATTATAGAAATCCAAGATTGCTTACATTCTAGAGTTCGACATGTGGGGATAATGGTGTCTGAGCATACAAGAAACATCTTCACTACAATTGTTCATCGAGTCAACGTATCCTAGCCCTGGCTTGATGTTCGTAGATGTAGGCCGCCATGTGAACCACGGGCAGATACATAGGCTAACCGGGTATGGATACCTGTGTAACATTTGGATGTGAAAAGGGGGATGAACTTGTAAACCACTGATCCATAAATTTTTCGATCGGGAGATATGATATGGGGGATCTCATGTCGGTAAGAGTACGAGGATAGGAAGAGTATTTCTTGAGGAAATCTTACCTTTGGTAGACGGGCCAGGGGATATCAATATGCAGAGCCACTGAGGGCATGGTATGCATAGTCATACAAAGATGTCCACAGGTCGATAACCTTCCACTTCTGATAGTCATGAATGGTTATGAAGATCCGCAATTATCCAGGTTGTAGAGTCTGATGTATGGAGAGGATGCATCCAAATGCGCACTGAGTATTCCCATATCGTTTTTCCATATATCATGGGTGGGTCGCGACGAAGTCCGTGCAGTTTAACTTCATGTAGTGAGGATGAATTCCTTGCAGTTTTACATTGTGTGGTGAGGACGAAGGTGAACTAACGTGAAAATGTGATTCTTTGTAGCCTAACTTCATGCTGTAAGGACAAAGAGTATATATATCTGTGTTTTCTTTTATCAGAAACTAGGATAAGAAATAAGATCCCGGCGTCGATACGTATCCTGTGAGGGCTGGAATCAAGCTACACGTAGTTCATTTTTTGGAGTACACACCGTGCAGGTCTGATCCTTACACGGGGGAAAGGGGCGTATTTATTTTCCTTATCTCTGCAGTTTACGTCATGTGGTAAAGACGAGGAATACACACCATGCAGTTCTAGTCCTTGCACATGGGGGAAGGAAAAAAGGGGGAATTTTTAGCTTAATTTGGCGATGGCTAGGCCAGGATGGGGGATTCTAGTGTCGCTACGTATCCTGTGATGGCAGGAATCAAGCCATATGAAGTTCTTTAGCAGATGATACACCCCATGCAGGTCTGGTCCGTACACAGGGGAAAAAGGGAATTTCATTAATCCTTCTTATCCATGTAGTTTAATGTCATGCGGTAAGGATGAGGAATACACCCCATGTAGGTCTTGTCTGTACATAGGGGAAGAGGGAATTTTTTGACTTTATTTGGGGATGGATGGGCCAGGATACATAATCTTGGCGTTGCTACGTATCCTACAAGGGCAGGAATCAAGAAGAACGTAGTTCTTTAGAAGATAATACACCCCGTTCAGGTTTGGTCCATACACAGGGGGAGGGGGCATTTTTTTTTAATTTTATTCGGGGGTGGCTGGGCCGGGATGGGGGATCCTGGCGTCACTACATATCATGCGAAGGAAGGAATCATGCCGTACGTAGTTCTCTGATGTCCGTGAAGTCTAATGTCTTGCAGTGAGGATGAGGTAATCTTAGCTTAGGTTCATAGAGTTTGGACCGAGGAATTCACCCCGTGCCGGTCTGGTCTGTACATGAGTGAAGAGGGAATTTTTAACCCCCTCCCTTTTTTTTATTCGGGGGTGGCTGGGCCAGGATGGGAGATCCTAGCATCACTACCTATCCTGCAAAGGTAAGAATCAAGCCATACATTGTTCTCTGAAGTCCGTGCAGTTTAACATCCTACGTTGAGGACGAGGTACTATTAGTTTAGGGTCATAGAGTTTAGACTATTGGGCCTTGGCAGTTTACTGTCCTGCAGCTCACATGAATGGTGCTTGGCAGTTTAACGTCATGAAGCTCAGAGGAAAGGTGCTTGGCAGTTTAACGTCCTGCAGCTCAGAAGAAAGGCACTAGGCAGTTTAACATCCTGTTGCTCAGACAAAAGGCACTTGGATGTTTAATGTCCTGCAGCTCGGACCAAAATTTCTTTTGGTTATGGGAAATACTTCTTCAGAAATCTCATATTTTTGGGAGCGGTAGTGAACTACCTGTCAATGGAGATCAGGGCATATACTCCATTAGAGTAGACCTTGTGTATAACATATGGTCCCTCCTACTTGGGATCCTTCTTTGGAGGTTTCTTTCCGAGTATCATTGGGGTCCGGAGGATCAATACCAATTCTCCTTCACAGAAAGTCTGAATAAAAACCTTTTTATTGAAGGCTCGTGCAATCCGGTTCTGGTATACTTCCAGGTGGTGAAAAGTGTGCAATCACTTCTCGTCTAGCTATTTCAATTCACCTAGCCATTTTTCTGATTACTAATCTTTGGATAACTAATCACAAATGGAAACAAAGAGTGAGGGAAATTGGAGCTTAATAGGTAGGACTGCTTCTTTTTCGTATACTACTAAGTACGTAGTAGCCCGAGTAGTGGTGCAGATTGTGGTTCGATAAGCCCACAATGCATGGAGGAGTTTATTCGGCCATGACTTCTTGTCTTTTTCAACCATTTACTAGAGAATGTTGGACATGGTCTTTTGGAAAGCCTCTATCTGTCCGTTTGTCACTGCGTGGTAGTGGGATGAGTGGTTGGCCTTGATACCATATTCTTGGTATATTTTCTCCAATTCATCAAAGAAAAAATTGGTGTCGTTATCCGTCAGTATGGTATGAGGAACACCAAAAGCGGTGATGATATTGGTCTTCACAAAGCTGACAATGTTTCTTGCCCCAAATTCTTTGAGGGTTATAGATTCTTCCCATTTGGAAAAGAAGTCGGTTTCTGTGACGATATACATCAATTGATTGGGCGTGGTGGGAGGATACAGTCCCACAACGTCCATTCCCTAGAGGGAAAATGGCCAGGAGTACTTGGTCTGATGAAGTAACTCCGGGGGATGGTGAATGAAGTTGGCATGAGTGGAATTTCGCAGTAAAGAGCTCACAGTCTCATGCCACTGTGGGCCAATAGTTCCCATATCTTCAAACCTGATGGGAAATCTTGGACCCCAGTTGATGTGCCCCACATACTCCATCATGTACTTTAGTCATGAGGGCAGCCGTTTATTCTCCATCAATGCATCCGAGGAGGATTCCGTCGAGGCCTCATTTTTAGAGGACCTCTTGCTGACCTGCGCTGCCATATAGGACAAATTCGATTGACCTTCTCCTTATTTGCTCTTGTTCAGCCCAGTCAGATAGATGTTCTCCCATTTGAAGGTAGTTTGCAATGGGGGTCATCCATCCGGTGGTGGGAGCGCATGGCTTAGGGACAGGACTGACGTCATTGATTTCTCCTATCTTGGTCTGAAAAAACGGCAAGACCATTTGACGATGATCAATACTGATAATTGTTTCATCCCCGTATGGGTCGGCTAGGGTCGTGGCCGCATTAGATAATGCGTCTTCCTGTGCATTATGATACCAGGGAATATATGTCAATGTTGGTTCTATGTAGAATTCTGCCATTAACCCTTAGACATGGTCAAACAGGGGAATCAACTCCTCCTTTTTAATAGCATAGTCACCATTGACTTGCTCGAGGACCAATTCCGTGTCACCTTTTACCTTAAGGTGCAATAATTGTACCTGGAGTGCGAGCTCTTGGCCTACAATGAGGG
Organism: Viscum album; assembly: GCA_963277665.1. Lineage (NCBI taxonomy): Eukaryota > Viridiplantae > Streptophyta > Magnoliopsida > Santalales > Viscaceae > Viscum > Viscum album. Next base: position 1,927,069,208 of record OY728153.1, read on the forward strand.
CTTGATACTCTACTTAATTGTTCGTACATCTTTCTGAAAGGAGGAAGGAATATAGAAAGACTACCTTTTCTGGGGACATGAGTATGATCCCTAACCCACCTTGTTAAATTTAGGATCCTCCATCCTTTTCCCTGTTGGGCTTCTAGATGCACCGTCGATGTACATTTCCCATGTTGGGAGCTCCTCTTGAACCGAGAATATGTCTTCATCAGGTAACTCGACATCTGGTGTGGTAGTCTCTATTGAGGGGTGCTATGCCAGAAAATATATTAATTCCTGGCCTTTGATGGCCTTCTGAGGCACAAACCATATGTGAAACTGTTAGCAGGATGACTGCCCATCTGGAGAGGCGCCCGGTCAGCATCGGGTAGCTGAGGATGTACTTGAGCATGTTACTACGTGAGACCAAATGTACTTCATGATGCTGCATATAATGTTTCCATTTTTGAACTGTGAAGACCAAGGCCAAACAACTCTTCTCAATGTTTTAGTATTGAGTCTCAGCATCAATCATGGTTTGGATGAGGTAATAGAGACTATTTTCAATGTCGGCGTCATTCTTTTGTGCGAGGAAGGATCCCAGTGACCGCTCTTGGGCCGTCACATATAGGATGCGATGTCTTCCTTCAACTGGGGGTATGATCACCTATGGACTTAAGAGGTACTTCTTTAAGAAGTCGAATGCCTCTTGGCAGTCATTATCCATTTGTACGTGACTCCATTCTTCATTAACCTTGTAAAGGACAAACATTTTCCTACCAGGTTGGCGATGAACCGCCTGATATAAGCCAGGTGTCCTTGGAATCCCTTCAACTCGGTGAGATTGCAGGGAGGTGGTAAGACAAGGATAACCATTTTCTTTTCAATGTCGAATTCGATGCCACATTGGCTTACGATGAAACCAAAAAATTTCCCAGAGGTAACCTCAAAGGCACATTTCAAGGGATTAATCTTCAGACTATGTTGTCAATGTTTGTCGAAGACAGTATAAAGGTCTGAAAGGTGATCTGACCGATGTCTGAACTTTACCACCAAGTCATCCATGTGGCATTCAATTAATCTCCCCAAGAATGGTTTAAAGATATGTTGAATGGAACACTGATATGTGGTTCCAGCATTCTTGATACCAAAGGGCATGACCCAGTAACAAAATATTCTTGCGGGGATCTGATGGCAGTGGATTCTTCATCTTCTAAGGCCATCCTGATTTTATTATACCCAAAATAACCGTCCATGAAAGAGAGAGCCTCATACCCGGCTGTTGCGTCGATTAAAAACTCAGGGATCGGGACAGGGAAATAATTTTTAGGGCATTGCCGATTGAGATCTCTGAAATCAATGCAGATGAAAATGTGTCCATTACTTTTCTTTACAGGGACAATGTTGGACAACCAAATGGGGTATTGGAGCTCCCAAATGAAGCCTGATTTAATATTCTTATCGAGTTTAGCATCTATTTTGGCAGCATGTGAGGGGTGTGTCTTTCTGGAGGCCTGTTTATAGCCCCGGTGGTCTTCTAGCAGACCTAAACAGTGCATCACCAATTCGGGATCGATTCCCTGAATTTATGTGTAATTCCATGCAAAAACATCCCGATTTTGCTTTAGGAAAGAGGTATATACCTTGTGATCTTCTGGAGACATGTATGTACTAATGAGAGTGGGCCTTGGGTCCTCCTTAGTACCCAGGTTTATTTCCCTGAGGTCATCCACAGTGGTGGATATACCTTCCTCAAACGCGGTAGGTGCATCCCTGAGATCTTCATCCTCTTCTTCTTCCCCCACATTATCACCCTCTTGATCTGATGGGGGGGAGGGAGTTCCCGCCAAGGGCTCTTGGGAGTCTGGCGGCGAGTAATCGTAGCTCAAGTACACATCCTCAACTTGAAGGTCATTAGTCGTATCTTCACTATTATGCCTGGCCATTATAGCTGAAGTCATGAGGACAGCTGAAGGTGTGTCTGGGTTTGAACCCCTGCTCTCAACATGGTTGATGGGAAGTACGTAGTCTCTGCCAATCTGTCTAAGGGGGTCATAAGGAACCATTTCCAGACCATTTGGAGCAGGGATCCAATCGACACCATCGACCGAAGGATTCTTCTTCTTTTTATCGTAAACTAGGTTTCAATGTGGTGTGAATCGAAGAGGTCGAAAGGGGCCATGTCTGTGTGAAATGTCCCACTTTGTCCATTGACGCAATACTTGATACACTGATGGTAGGATGAAGGAACAACCATGTGCTTATGGAGCCATGACCTTCCAAGCAGGGAATTGAATGATGTGTTCTTCCTGACCTCCAGAAATTCCGAGTAGGCCACGGGGTCGCCAAAATGGGGTTTTAGCTTAATTTGTCCCATTTCCTTCTGCTCATTCTTTTCATAACCCAACAGAGTTGTGGATGGGGGTATTAAATCATCCTCATTGTAGCCCAACTCAAGAAGTTTTCATAGGGTAAGGAGGTTAACTCCAGAGCCGTTATCGATAAAGACTTTTCGGATCTCAACATCATTTAGTGTGACAGACATATATAGTGGTTTGATTGTCCTTGCCTGATGGAATCTTCATCTTGGTCGGTGAAGGAAATCACCGCATTGCATTCAGTCGGGCCAGTCTCCGTCTGGTAAATTTCGGCGGCAGCTACCTCATCTTGGAACTCCTGGGGGATGAGCAAGCCCTCTATAAGCGTCTCCCAGAGGTATGCCGACAAAATCAGGGAATCCATGATTGACAGCTTGGCTGGTACTGACACCAACTGCTTAAGGATGTCGTATTTTTGCTCCATCAGCCAACGCTTTTCCACTGGTGGGAGAGTTTTAGCAGTCACATTTGGAGCTGGAGTATGCGATGAGGAGGGGTCGGCCGCAGGGTTGGAGGTCGATGGTGTTCCCATGTTATGAGGACTCAGCCTAGCCAGTCTGTTTGTGCACACTAGGAAGCTAGACATTTGTTCCTCCTCTAAGGGGTACCACAGAATGATGGGGCCCGAGTGGCTAATTTGGGATGTGGAAGAGTATTCATTCTCCCGTTGAGTCCGTTGAAGGGATCTCCTACAGGTTTTTGCGATATTAACAGTTTGGGCGGTGGTAAAACCATAGGTTTGGTTTCGGCCACGACTGCATCTCCCCTAGTATCCCCTTCTTCTCTGATTCCTCCTCCCATCCCCTTGTGTTGGGAACACCGGTTCGTAAATAAACCCCTCTTTAGGGAATGATTCCATTAGATGGATGACAATGATGGAACCGAAGATTAGCTCCTCATCCTGTGACTGGTCAACCTGGTCGGTTATCCCTGATGGTTCCGTTTGGTGGGTCAGTGCCCGTGGCTCTAAGTTTGAGGGCATAAAATCCTCCAGTGTTGGGGCTAAATTCGGCATCATTGAGGACTGCTCCTCATGCGCTTGTCTCCTCCCTTCTTTATTATGCCTAGATGACCGACCCGTAGAGGGTTGTGAGGCCGATATTGTCGGTTGTGCGTCATTAGGGGTTGTTGGCAGCAACACCGGTTACCGTAGTTAAGCTCGGAGTATACCCTGAGCTTGGTTAACAGTCTTCTGAGTCATCCAGTCATCAAATTTCTTCCCCTTCTCACGGGTGACTTCCTTCCACCCACCCCTTTGTTAGAGTTAGTGGTAGAAATATACATCCCAGGTGTTGGGGGTGGTCCCAGTTTGAGCTTCCCAGAGTCTACCATCCTTTGTAGGAGGTCTTTGAAGACAAATCATTCCTGAATATTGTGCCCCAAGATTCTATGGTTGGGACAATAAACTGGCTTGTCACCACGGCCGGCATCGTCGGGTTTCCTAGCCTCTGGGAGGTGGAGACAGTTTTCATTCATGGAGGCGATGATGAAGCCTTGAACGTGGTCCTCCCAGAATGAGTATACCATGTATCTTCATTCCCCGAACCATTTCTGATTTGATCCTCTATGATCATCCTGCTTAGGTGGAGGCAGCCGCTGATATACATGGGGCCCTTGATGATTTGGTGGAGGCCTGGGCAGTGGAACAGGCACAGGGGCTTGCATGAGCCTGACATAGGACGCTTCCGCTCTAACTTCTCTCTTTGTGGGATTCTGCGAGGCTATTCAGGACTTCAAATTGGTACGCTATAGGGAGTCCTCAATTCTTTGGGAAATGGTCGAGAGATATTGGAATCCAGTGGTGCACTCTACTGGTATCAACGGTGTTCCCAGCTCATCTCTAAGATTATCAACGCATATGGCCAACATCTCATCTTGAGGCATTGGCCTATTCAGAGAGTAGGTCAGACCTTTCTATTTAGAGATGAAATCTAGGACCCTCTTGTTCTCCCTCTTCTATCAGTTCATGAGGTCGCTGACCATTGTTTTAGGCGATGTTGAGCTGAAGTGAAACAGGAACTGCTGCTGAAGGTCTTCCTAGATTTTTATTGACTGGGCTAGCAGACTCGTATACCAGACGAAGGAAGATCCTTACAAGGTCCGTACGAAGCATCTGAGTTTCATTACTTCTTGTTGTTCCGGAGTTCCCATCATAGGGTCGTAATAAGATGCGTAGTGTATCAAATGATATTCCGGATCACCAGATCCATTGAAGATAGGGAATTTAGGTCTCCCAAAATTGGGTGGAGGTGGTGTGTTGCTCACCCAATTTGGGTAGGGCTTCCTCTCTGGCTGTATCGGACCGCATTGTCCTTCCATCACTTCCAATAGAGCTGTTAGTGCCTTGATGGTGTTGGTGAGACCGTGGTTTGCATCCTGTTGGGCCCGGTCATGGGTAGTTGTTACCTGAGGCATTGCCTGATGATCCTGGTTGGTCGGTGCCAAGGGAGCGTATATCGTTTGTTGCACCTTCAGAGGGTTTAGGCGTACTCACTCTGGTTGCTTCATAAGTGGAGGGAAGTCTTGGTATTCACCCGAATCCATATTCAGGTAGTTGGACGGGCTAGTCGCCTCATTGGGCAGGGGCCCTGGCCATGCTTCGTCTTCCGGGGAAAACCTTGGTCCTTGAGGTGCACTTGATGGGAGTTCAAGGGGGGGATATTACTGGGAAACACTTTCCATAAGGCTGTTCCTTTGGATTAGCTCGGCATTAAGCCGCCTCAATTCTTTCATTTCCTCTTCCTGTCGAGCGAATCTCTCTTCGAGCGTGAGTCGCTCGTTTTTATCGAGAGGAGGAGGCGGGTTAAGGGTAACTGGTCCTTTATTTTTATCCTTGTTGGAAGCTCGCAGGGTAAGTGGGGAAGGGTTAGCTAGAAGGGATCTCTTATTTATGGTGGCCCTCTCATTCCGGGTGTGCACACCTGGTAGTTTGTGGTGAGTCACAGCATGACCGAAACCATCGTCTCCCGATACATCCAGATTTTCATCATATCTAGTGTCACCCGTGGGGTTGGCCTCTATGGAGTTGATCCATGCGTATCGTAGGGTGGGGGAGATGTCATCTTCCAAATAGGAATAGGATATCCCATGCCTTCTTTTGGTCCTCCTGTTCATGCCCCGGGATCGCTTTTGGACTCCTTGATAAAGGGTGATGTGGAGAGTTCCTTGATGTGGACTCATGGTATACCTTCCTCTTTAAAAGGATGGTGATTCAAAGGATGGGATAGAGTAGGAACCTCCTCTTCTGATTGTCCTCCCTAGACGAGAAAATAATGATTCTCGTGGGGGAGGTTTTTGTTGATGTGGTAAAAATGCCCCCAGCCCCGAGGACTGGGGTTGGCTCCGTTCCTTGTATGTTGAGTCTCTTCCCATTTTTATCAGTCTTATGGGAAAATTTGTCATTAAAAATGCCCCCATCCCTGCAGGCTGGGGTTGAACCTAAACTGTGGCAGTGGATGCTACTATCGCTACCTACCTGATCTTGTGTGCCCCCGTTCGGGGGTGAACTAAATTTGATGTCGATTTCACCTGCGAACCAATCCCCTCTGGGGAGGCAAGCATTGACCGCTGATTGGCTTCTCTTAGGTGAGAGGAATGTTCTATGCTTTTGGTGGCCTGATTCAAGAGTTCATGAATGGCTTGTTCCTGTCGGACCTAACGCTTCTGGGAATTACTCAAGGCCAGTCTCTGTTGGGTGTGTTGCCTCTCCCGAACAGGTACCCCACCCGATTGCTGTCTTGACGTGATGATGTTGCAAGACACTACACTGAACGGGTTCTTCTGGGAGGGGAGAAGAGTGAAATGGAAAGCTCAATGTTCTCCCTGTCCTATGATATGGACTCCCGTCTGAGCGGTGCCAATGAGGCGGTGCGGCTAGTGCAATGCATGGAGGCAGGATAACTCCATGTTTCCTTTATGCCTCTCAGTTCGCGATCACCATGACAAAGGAAGAGCTTCTAGGTCGATGTGATGTTTTTGGTCTTTTATTGCCTTGACATGGTCTACATACCCATCGTAGGGCAGGATGCTTGATTTCATCCGGCAGAGGGTTGTCCATATATTGGAGCGGATGTCGTGCAAACATCCTTCTGACAACTTTCTGGGTGAGTCGGACTGAGAGGTGACCGTGGGCCAAAACATAACTTGTATTTCATCTCTGGACAGTCATTTGCTCATGGGAAACATGTCAACATACTCCTTCGCCAGTGATTCCTCTACTTGGTCATCCCAACTGAGGCGCTCACCGATACTATGGTCGGAGGCAGTGGGACTAGTAGGTATTGAATTTTCATGTGGATGATTCCGAGGTGGTTAAGAAGATGAACATGACCCTGGACTATCTCCTGATCGAAGAAGGGTGTTGTTGGAGACTAGCTGGGAATCTGACATGCTTGATCCCTTCCTTCTGAGTGCCTCGGCATATGAGGGCTTTTATGTGCTTGATTTGGAAAGGGGAGGGACTTACTGTCGATATGATATGCCATTGAGGGGAAGACCTTTGAAATGGCGGCCGTGGTGGCGAGGGCTATGATCACAGCTCGATGCCTCACTGCATAGAGGAATTTTTCAGTGCATACCTTGGGGAGGACCTCCAAGGCATATCGCTGTGAGGGGAGGACCTTCTGGGTGCGTAGCGTTGTTACGGGGAGGGCCTCCATTATCTGGATGACGAGGACTACCTCCATGATTTGATGCCCAGATGCGCGATGTTTCGTTTCAATGTAACCCCTGGGGAGGAAATTCAAGGCATGCCACGACAAGGGGAGGGCCTTCTTATCGTGATGAGATGTTAGTGCGGGGAGGGCCTTCATAGTTGCGACTATGATAGAGAGGACTACTATCATAATCTGTGGTCCCACTGCATGAAGAGTGCTTGCAGTGTATACCCCGGAGAGGACCTTCAGGGTGGACCACAACAAGCGGAGGGACTTCTTAGTGCTCGATCTTCTAGTCACGCGGAGGGCTTGTGTGACTCGCATCAAAAGAGAAGCTCTCATGATCGACTGTTATATGCCCGTGGGGGAGGCCCCTGCGGGTGCTCTGGGGAGGACCTTCAGAGCTGCTGGTAGCGACATTATGAGGAGGACCTTCGCAACCGCTACTGCCACTCCTATAATATGGTACTGGGAAGGCAGGGTTTTGAGCCTTCGATATTTGCTTCGCGGCATCGGGAACCCCAACTTCCAACATAGCGGAGTCATGAACCCGCTCTTTATTTTCCAGCTTCCTTCGGCGCGTTCAAGGCACTTTCTTGCGGGAAATGGGGAAGACTGGTGTTGAAAAAAGACTTCACCTTCGGGTCCCTGTGTAATTGGGTCCTGTGATGCTGCTGGGATACTTCGAAAAACATCTTGAATTTTAGAAAGAATATATTCCTGCTCTGGAGCATCCACTGTGATGAACAGGTGTCCCCCAGTTGGAATGAGTGAAGCTGCTCAATCCGATTTCCCTTTCATTACGGAATATGGACTATGACCCTCCTGGGTAGAAGTAGGGATGAATAGCTCCTCTGAGGTGGCTATCTCGTCTGTTAGATGAGTCTCATCAATTGGGGAGAAGGTCTCATGGACCCGAGTCCTTGTTGTTGCCGATGATGCAATCACATTCTGGAATGTATACAAGATATGATCTGGGATCAATACCTACTCCTCCATAATTGCTGGGATATGAAGAGAGACAACTTTGGCTGGAATGGGTATGAAGGCCCATTCCAGTATCGTAGTAGAAATATCCTGCTCTGATCCTCCTGTGGTTAGTGGGTACTGACAATTCTCTGGTTCCGTGGTAGGTGAATGAATTTGCCCCCATGCTAGGATATTTCGGTTTATCTCTCCATTTGCCTCCACATTGGGATGATGAAATTTACTTGCATCCACAGGGAGCTAGCCCTGCATATGTTGGTTTCCCACCGTATCGAGTCGGTAGCCTTTTTTGGCTGGGAGACATGCCTACCTATTAATTGTTGCCACATTTGGATGGAAGGCTTTATTGATCGCCACCACATCGGGATAGTAGGCGTCTGAACCATCTTCTTGGAGCTGGTTATACAGGCACTGGGTAGCCACCACGGTTGGTGAATGGGATTCGCAACCCTGGGCAGAGAAAGGTGCCTTCTGGGTAGGGGTCATCCTGTTTGAGTGATAGGCTTGATGGAGCTCGGTGGGGATGCATGCTTGCTCATATGATTCTGCCATATCTGGATGTCGGGATTTGGAGGAGAAGAAATGTGTATGTGCCCACTCGCAATACGTCTCCATGACTAGGAAGCGGAGCTCCTCGTCAAGGATAGGGGTGATGAACGATCCCTAGTTGTACATTTTCCGCCCTCGTCGGGAGGTTCGAGGGGCCGGAGCTTGGAAAGAATGGGACTGGATCCTCAGGGCGACATCCTCCTTATCATGAGGATGTTGAGTCATGGCGTAACTGCGACGGTGTCTTCCGGAAGGGGCCCTAGAGTGGAACCCCATTCAGCGGGGATGAAGTCCACCGTGTCGACATCATCCACCCCCCTAAGATAAGGGAGGTATGCGTTTTCTCGTTCTGAGGATAGACTCCTGAAATGGTTTGAGACGGAAACAAGGGCCATCTAGATCTGCTTTTGTGGCCTCCACTGGGCAGGATACCGACGAGTCCTGGTGGATTGGAGGGCGTGTGTGGCCGCCTCCACCGTTGGGAGAGTACCGTTCAAGTGGTACTCTCAGATCAACATATCTGAGACTCAACATTGAATATGATGGGTAGGTGATGGGGTCCTCCGTTGGTGAGGAAGTCTGGTCATTGAATTGTTGGAAGCACACGCATGTGAGTTCCTTCATGATTCCATTGGATCGAAGGGAGTTTTGAGTGGTACCAGTTAAAACATCTTAACAAATACAAACAAAAAACCCGTCAAAGTAGCATCTCATGATCCCATGCATAATTAATGACCTTTCTTGGCCCTCTTTGTGAGTATAAGGGGGTACAGAGTGGGATTAGGTTAAATACATAATTCTTGGTTAAAGATTCACGTCTGGTTCACCATTTTTTGTTTTGAACCATTTATTTTCGCGAGAATGGGGGACCGACGCGCCAAATAGTCGATCTCACAGAGGACAATGCCCCGCATGATCACTAAGGTCTGGTACACCGTTCATTGTTTCGAAACTCCCAATGGTTCCATATCCAATGATACATGGACTTTCTTTCCAAAGGCAGGCGTTCTCTTGGTGATTTGGCCATCAACGCTTATGAACACACATTGGTCGAGAGGATGGGAATTCGGGCTCATCGCACCCTTTTGTGGGTAATTGTTGCATGTTCCAGGACTCTCTTATAGATTCAAGATGTATGCATATGTTCACGAATATTTGGTTTATACCCAAGCATAGTATCCACAGATTAGTCATGGTTAGCAATGGTCAGCTGAACGTAGGGATTCAGAATCATTTAGGCCAAAGTTTTACCATCCCTCATTGTTTTAATGACCCCAAGGACTTTGGACTCGCTGAAACAACACTAGTTTGAAGCCCCATGACTGGGCGTTCTGGAGTTTATTGTCATCCAGGGGGGAAAGATAACGACTTGAGCGTCTGGATCCAACCCGTAATATGGGCTTCTTACGTATCCTCGCGAGAGGAATCAGAATCTTCTTAGTTCATTTTGGGATGGGTCTGGCACTCTGAGGTAGCCCAATATGTGGTAAAACTGATGGAAGGGGGGGGGGGGGGGTTAGAATGACCGATTTTTGGGCTTGAACCGCGGAGAGGATTCCTACATACCTCGCCTAGGAGATAGGGATCAATGTCCACATAGTTCAAGAGTACAATTTAATGTCATGCGGGTTGAGGGTGAACCGACGTGAAGGAGGTCGGAATGACCGTGTGGTGGTCTTAAATCTCAGGGAGGCTTCCTACATACCCTTCTTAAGAGATAGGGATCAAATTCCTCGTAGTTTACATGGATAAGGGATTATACATGAGAGTTTCCTGTCATTGGGATTGAACCTCAAGGAGGCTTCCAACTTACCCTGCTTAGGAGAAAGGGATCAAAACCCACATAGTTCATTTGGAGGTTGGGGTCAGGGTCGGTTCTTACTCTAAGCCCATGTGAGTCATGCTGAGTGTGAGAAACAAGAGGTAGTAGAGACTGGATGATCACGTCACGAAAGGTGATTATGTGGGAAGCATGGTGGGGCCTACGCATAGGGCGGCCCAGGAAGTCGGGGCTTACTCCATAATAGAGGCCAGAGGATGAAAAATCATAGTGGGAGAGGGATTTGAGACCCAAAAGGGGGGGGGGGTCACACTTACCATCATGATCTCTGCTGGCCCTGGAACTGGGGAATTACAGAGGTGCATGGGTTCCTCCATCTGATGGGTAGCCTGCCTCTCCCTGGGGATGGGAGAAGTGCCTCAGTCCTATCAAGTGGATGGGCAGAAAGGGGACTCCTGAGTTCGAACCCCACATTACTGTGGGAATGTAAACCCAGGAATGCTTCGGGAATCTGATCAGGGGCCGAATCAACCCCTTCACCCTCACTTACCATGGGTATGTGAACTATAGGCCGTGCGCTGATGTTCCTAAAGGATGCATCATACGGGTCTGGTGGCTTTGGTGGAGGCATTGGCTCGGGTCCAATGAATGGGCCAGTGAGGGAGTTGCGTAGGATTAGGGCGGATTGGAAGTATTTTATCTGGCTCGGTGAATTGGAACTCTGAAGGATTCGGCGGGCCACAAGGGTGTATGAGGGGTGGCGCCCTTGGTGTAGGGAGGTGCTACGTGGCTGGAGAGGTTGTCCGCGATCCAGGGTGGTCTGGGGACTGATGGGAATCCTGTGAACCAGGGTGGTTCGCGACTTCGGGTTCGGCCCCGGTACCAGGTTGGTACGTGGAGGGGTCCACATGAGTAACAGTGGCAGAGGGAAATGCTAGTCGGAGGTTCATCGGTCGGGGCTTCTCCCGCATTGGAGGGTGCTATGCGGTGCGACAGATCAGAAAAGGGGAATAGACTCCCTCGTCCGTAGGGAGTGCATCCACGGAGGGGCCATGGTTCAAAGTATTATTTTCTTTTTTATTTTATGTTCATGGTTCACCAAGTTTTTATGCGTTTTCGGTTCCTTTTTAATTCATTTCCAGCTTTGTACCTGTTCTGGTTCACGAACTAGAACTTCACTGTTTGCGAAATCCTAAGCTCCTTCCTTCAAAATCCATCCTACTGAATCTAATCAATCTCCTCCTCTTCCCCCTTTATCTCCTTTTATAGAGTGTGGAAAGAGATGTATCATTGGTCATGCAGCATCTTTTGTGGAGGCCCATGACCGGAAACCCGGTTTACATATGACTTAGTCAATCTGCAACACACGGGGGCATTGAACACACCTCCCCCACGAACCAAACTAGCTCGGGGAGTGCTTCGCGGCCACGCAGGGTTCCACCTCCCTTCCGAGAATGACAGTGGAGGCCGTCCGGGCTGGTTGATGCAGTTCACGGTTGGGGAAGATCGTGACGGTGGACCGGCATGGAACACATCCTACTTCGTGCCCGTGGAGGATCCCCACCTCTGTTCTATGAATGACAGCGGTCCACGGAGGTGGGTGTTTTGCGGAACCGACGTGTACTGTTATCATGGGACCGGTCCGCGGACCGGTTCGTCTTGTGACAACCTTTGAGTATCCTCCACATGTTTCCCCAATTCTTTGGGGAGAAACTGGTTAGAATATCCCTTGGATTTAAGGGTATTCTCATTCTCCTTTGTGGACTTTTTGGGACCCTACAAATGTAAACTGAAATAGTGTGATAATATTCATATATAAAATTAAAATATTATGATAATGTAAATACCCATATTCCTCCTTCATCATAATATAGTTAATAAACATGTAACCATTTAATTAATTATTTATATTATAGTTTATATATGTTATTAATGGGAGGAATAACAAGAACTATAATCCTAACATGATAATATTTGTGAAGGATCCATGAAATAATAAGGAATTATACAATGATAATAATAATGAAAGGGATCAAAGGTAATAACCAAGGCATCTAGGACCACATGGTTCAAGCCAAATCAATTAATAAACTATAGATTGGATAAAGGGTTATGAGTGTAATCTATGAGGTGTCACCCAAGGAATTCCGAAACAATAATTCTATTTGAGTCCAAGGATCTCGTCCAAGGTAAAACGGGTATGCAGTGACTGGGATAAATGGGTGTAACTATGGGGAATCATGTCTGTAGATATCACATTAGAACCAAGGAGTGTATAAAAGGATTAAAAGAATGATATGGAGGGTTCATATGGTGTCATACCATTCATAAACTTTTAGAAAAGGATCAAGTTCAAAGGTGGGTATCACACTTGGAAACCAGCATCCTCGAATCATAATGGGATTTACGAGGGATCAAGGGGTTCCTTCCAGAATCCAGGGAGATCAAAAGTCCGACCACTCATATAAATATATCAAGGAGCGTATTTTTTAGGTACCTTATAATAAATTAATTTAATTAATTATTCCATGTAATAATTCATTCCATTTGATAGGTAATTTTTTTCAATACGTTTCTTTTCATTAGTGTGATAGGGCTAATAAAGCATGAACCCATTTAATTAATTCATCATCTCTTTATAAGGGTCAATATGATACATTACATTAGTCATGGAAAGCGGTTCTATGGACGTTCAAATGAGTTTTTTAATTATATTAAATTAGGCCTAGTCATATATGTAATAAACATTCCAATTCAATTTAATATTTATCTATAAAGTAAATGTACTTACCTTATAAGGGAAAATGATAATAATCAGTGTTCTAGGAATTAATGATTCATTAATTTAACTAAACACTAACCATTAAAATGGTAAAGTCATGAAAAACTCAAATAGTTTCATAGATAGAAACAATAAATGACTAAAGACATATTAAAGGAAAACACCATATTTTGGGTGGCCTACATTGAGGGTATAACCCCCAATAATGAATAACATATTTAAGATGAGTCTTGGAATATGGTTCTAATGACTATTAGAAAGGAAAATCAATTTAATAGTCTATTTCCAATAAAATTGGCATGGGCACGATTGCATAAATTATTAAAATTAAAAAATGTGGGGGATGAATTATATACCACTTACCTTGTTATAGTACCACTCTCCACACCCAGTATTAGCTTCTATTTTTGCATGAATTGGAAGAGATATGAAGAACAAATCAATGCCCTAAAAATAGGGAATATGAGACATCATCTAAAAATCATTGTTTATAGATATAAGAATGATGAACAACTTAAATGGAATTAAGATCTCACTAATGTTGATCCAATGAGCTGAACAATGGCTAAATCGAACACTGGATTGGGAAGATATAAAGATCCTAACATTAGGCATGAAAAGGGATCAAAGAGGGAGATAAGATATCTTAGGTGATAGAATTAGAAAAAGAGGAAAAAATGTTGGATGAAAACATTAATTCCACATGCTTTCATAATTTGACCCAAAAACAAGGGTCACAGGGTTTAGTCGTATAGTTGGCCAAACCATGCACCAAATGTGCATGATCTGCTGTGGTAAGGGGGCATCATCATCGTTATGATACATGGTTAGAGAAGCTCTACACCAACCATAAAAAACACCTCTACAAATGTTTACTAGTTTTTTTATGTGTGTGAGGGCCTTGGATCATGTATATGGAAAATTGTGTTCCCTTATTCATCACACTATATAGAACTGCATTGTTAGAAGAGAACATGTGGAATACCTCCCTATAAATAGTTTTTCTAGGCTCCAAGCCATCCCCAAACACCCTGAGGCACCTGTTAACTCATTAGGAATCCATATTATGTCCCAAACATGGTATTATACCTCATTTGAAAAGATCCATACCTGACATAAAAACATGGTTCTTATGTTTCATCAGAAGAACCAATGAAACCAAATGCTCCATATGAGCATGGAATGAATTGAAGGAAATATCTACCTCATTCAACCAATTATTGGTATCATCATATAAAATTTATCCCTTATAATTCTAAAAAACCTAATAAAAAAACTCTCAGAGTTACCATCTCCACGGATTTTCATCATCTATCTCATCCCTTGAGCGATATATCGACATATCGTACTAAAAATATTCAACACAAACCTGATGAAGATATCTACTTGGATATATACAAATAAATGAACAAATGTTATGAACTACGATATATCAAATTTGGAATATTTAGTATTAATTAATTAATATCAGCCTAGTTACCTTTATCTACTTGATTGAAACAAAAGAATAAGAAGTAATGTTGCATGATCCTTACATAAGTATCTTCCAAGAAAGCATCACAAATTATAATAGAATTTTTAAAAAACATGAAGGTCCTTGCATCGAATCACATGGGACCCTAAATACCTATGCCATAGATAGTCTCCCTTGTTTATGTAACATTCTACATTTAGCTGACACAATTTCTCTACTTCCCAATGCATCCTCACCAATGTATATCTTCAAACTCAATCCTTTATCGCAACCATCATCTGTAATACCAATCTAAAATGATCCCCCTTCACTAGGAAGCATCGTGAGATAGTAATTAAAGGAGGAAGATGAACCTTGAAGAATTAATCCAATTTTCCATGGGTTGGTGACAAGAACTGAGGGTATATAATCAAAAATGAGAGACATTACCCACTTTATGTAAATTTATGTAAAAAGAGACAAGATAATAATCACAACCTAAATCCATTTATAAATTAATAAATCTCAACATAAGAATCTAATTTCATACATAAAAATAAATTAAAATAAATACCAAAATAATCCTAACAGGTGACAATGAACACTATATACACCATGAAAATATCATGATCTAGTATTTCCCTGCTCAACCTTCTCCTTGATAAAATGATACTTAATCTCAATGTGCTTTGTCCTTGAATGATGGACGGGATTTTCGCTAAGATTTATAGCACTTGAGTTGTCGCACTTGATTCCGATCGGAGACATCACTTCAACTCCCATATCTCCAAGCTGCTGCTTCATCCACAATAACTGTGTGCATGCTTGAGTGGCCGCAATATACTCAGCTTCTGTGGTGCTCAATGAAATGAAATCTTGCTTCTTAGATAACCAAGAAATACACAATCCACCAAGATAGAATGCACCACCTGACGTTGATTTTCTATCATCTGCTGAACCGGCCCAGTCTGCATCAGTATATCCCAATAACTCTGTCTGAGATTTGTCAGTATATGTCAAGCCGAAATCCACTGTGCCCTGGATATACCGAAGTATTCTTTTCACTGCAAGCATGTGGCTTTCCTTGGTATTGATTTAATATCTCACTGCTTGGAATGTGGCAAAAACAATATCAGGCCTTGTTGCCGTCAGGTACAACAAACTTCCAATAATTTGCCTGTATTCTATGATATTAACTGCCTTTCCATCTTCATCTTTCGATAGTTTCATCTGGGTGGAAACTAGAGTCTTCATCTCCTTGGAATTTTCCATTCCAAACCCTCTTAGGACCGCCTTGGCATATTTAGATTGAGAAATGATTGTTCCATTCCTTCCTTGTGTCACTTGTAGACCAATGAAAAATGTTAGCTCTCCAATCATTGACATTTCAAACTCATTTTTCATGAATCCAGAAAACTTTCTGCACGGAGCTTAATCCGTCAAATATTATGTCATCGACATAAACCAACACCATCATCCTTTGATTACTGTCATTACTGAAATAGAGATTGTAATCAACTCCTCCACGCTAAAAACCAAGCTTCTTCAATTACTGATCAAGCCTTGAGTACCATGCCCTTGGTGCTTGTTTCAGCCCATACAATGCCTTCTTCAGCCTGCAAACTTTGTTTTCATCCTCATGAATGAGAAAACCATCTGGCTTCTCAATATACAGCTCCTCTTCTAGAACCCCATTCAAGAATGCACATTTGACATCCATATGGAACACTTTGATCTTTCATTGCACTGCTATGACCAAAAATAATCAGATTGTCTCCAGCCTTGCAACCGGTGCAAATGTATCATAGACATATATTCCCTCGATCTGGGAGTACCCCTTGCACACTAGTCATGCTTTGTTCCGAATCACTATGCCATCTTCATTCATCTTGTTGCGATAGACCCATTTAGTCCCGATGACATTCTTGTCTGCTAGCCTCGAAACAATCTCCCATGTCTGGTACTTCTCAATCTGATCAAGCTCTTCGTACATAGCCTGAACCCAGTTTTCATCTTCAGCTGCATCAGAAAAACATTTCGGCTCCACTTGAGATAAAAACGATGTTTTCTATGATGATTTCATTCTTCGAGTCTGAACTAGAGCTGTTTGATCACCAATGATGTTCTGCCTATCAATTTCAGCTCGACTCTTTGGCTTCCTCGCAGACACAGACTTGACACTTTCTTCTTCATCATCAGTATCTTCTTCTGAATCAGCTTCTGCCACTTCTGCTCCCCCTGGGTTGCTTACCTAATCATCAATTTCATCCAGGAACTGTTCACTAGATCGTTGAGTATTCTGTTCATTTTCAACTATAGTGACATCATTGCTTTCAACAATTTCTCCCAGCCTCTTGTTGAAGCATTTATACGCTATGATTTTCCCTGAGTAGTCAAGGAATATCCCCTCATCTCCTCGTGCCACAAACTTCCTATGATTTTCTTTGTTGAGAATGAAACACTTACTTCCAAAGATTCGAAAGTATTTCAACGTTGGTTTCTTTCCATACCACAGTTCATACAGAGTCTTCCCTTGCTTCGGACACAATAGAGACCTGTTTGATACATAGACCGATGTCAACACTACTTCCTTCCCAAATTTCTCTGGTAGGTGTTTGTCAATATGAATTGTTCTAGCCATGTTGTTGATGATCCGACTTCTACTTTCAACCACTCCATTCTATTGGGGAGTTCTTACCAATGAAACTTGATGCCTTATCCCATGTTTCTCGAGATAGTTTTAAACTTGACTATTTCTGAATTCTGTACCGTTATCAGTACGAAACATCAGAATTTTCTTCCCAAGCATCTTTTCTGATTCCCTCCTATACTGCTTTATGCAACTGAACACATCTATCTTATGGGTAATGATGAATACCCAGGCCATTCTGCTATAGTCATCAATGAAAAGGACATAGTACCTTTTCCCATTTATATCTCGTGGTGAGATAGGTCCACATACATCAGCATGAACTAGTTCGAGCAGTCTAGTTGATTTCTGTTCCTTTGTCTTGTATGTCTTTCTGATGATCTTCCCTTGTTGGCAAGCATCACACGTATGAGTGCGATCACGTGATAGCTTGGGAAGGTCTCTAGCAGCATCACACTTTATGAGATCCTCCATAGATAGTTGGCATAGATGACCAAGTTACTTATGCCACAGCTGGTTTTATTCTTCTCTAGATAAAAGACATGTATCTTCTTCCCCACCTACAAGGTAGAGATTTCCCTTTGACCGTTTTCCCTGCAGAACAGTTTCTCCATTTTTTCCTTTCACAACACACATCTTCTTGGTAAATCGGATAGAGTGACCAGAGTCACATAGTTGACTGACACTGAGTAAGTTATGACTGAGACCCTCTACTACCAAGACATCAGCACGTCTCATCTCTTTACCCCCAAACGTGGCTTTCCCTGAGCCAAAAATCTTCAGGCCTTCACCATTTCCAAATTTGACAACTCCTTCTTTGTCATATTTGATGCCTGTAACAAGATCCTTATTACCCGTCATGTGGGATGTGAAACCACTGTCAAGGATCCAAACACCGGATCGATCTGATGCCTTAAGGGCAATCTCCGCCACCACGGCCTTCTCATTTTTCTTCTTTTTGGTCCATACTTTTTCTTTAACACTCGGCATGGATTGAGACTTCTGTTCTTGTTCCCATCTATATCTCTTGGCTATGGAACACACATACTATGAATGTCCCATTTTCCCACAGCAATAACACCTGATATAGGATACATTCCTTCGTGATACCTCAGTACTACGATTTTTCCTTTGGGATCTATGAATATTCTGATTCTGTTTTGTGCCCAAATCGGCCTTCAAATTTGGGACGAGTGCTTGCGGTCTGACATTAACTGCCACCAATTTTTGTTTCTTATCAAGTCCTGAATCAACCTTATCATTTGAGCTTTCTTGCTGCTTCACTCCTGCTGAACTAGGAGCCTCCTCTTTCATCTTCTCTATCTTCTGAATGGCCTTCTTTTCTGATATCACATTGGGGGTCAAGAATTTTTCTGGATCCTTCAATTTTCATCGCAGACTGACTACTTCTTCTTCAAGCTCTTTGATACTTCTGACCTACTCTTTTCCTATGTTATTCAAACAGTCAATTTCCCTCTTTTGTTCCTCAATTCTATGATTATTCTCAACAATATTTTCTGAGCTCTCTGGTGTTAAGGATTTTAGTCTTTCAATTTCTTCTAACAGTTCTGACTTTTCTTCATCCTGTTGTTGCATACAGAGTTTGGCATCACGAACCACTTTATTGGATTTCTTTGTTTTGGCTCTCCAAACATCTATCTCTTCAAGAGCTGCTTCCAATTCAGCTTCCATATAAACTCTTCCTTCAACTTCTTCTTCCTCTTCTCTAATGTCAGTTTCTTCCCTTTCCTAAGAACTACCGATGACCGCTACCATAACATTTTGTCTATGATCTTTACAATTTTCAAACTCATCAACCTCTTCATCCTCAGACTCATTTGAACTGTCTATTTCTTGTGAAAGAAGATTCTTCCTCTTGAAGAAATTTCTCTTGAACTGCTTCTTCCCTTTCACATAGGCTGAGGATTTCTTCTTGGGAATTTCAACATCATCATCATTATCATCGTTATCTTGAAATTTCTTGGGGCATCTTGCCGCAAGATGACCAACCTTTCCACATCGAAAGCATGCTAGTGGAAGTTTACCTTTAAACTTTCCTCTTCCTCTTTGCAGATTTGAAGAAAGGAATGACATCACCTCATCTGTCTCTTCTTCTTCGTTAGAATATTCAATGGTGAGTTTCTTCATGGCCTTGAATGCCACCTCTTTGGATTTCCCCTTTTCCATAGTCTCGTTATCATCGTTTCTAATTTCATATGCAACAAGAGTGCTGTGCAGGTTATCCATTGTCAAATATTTTGGGTCTTTATCTTCCAAAACAGAAACTTTCGGATTGAACTGAGGTGGATGTTTTCTCAATATGCGCTTCACAATTTTTATATCTTTGATAATTTCTCCAAGGCCCCGCATGTCTTCTAACACTGCATTTACCCTGTCAAAGAATGCATCAACAGACTCATTCGGGTTCATTCTCAAATCTTCATACTTGTTCCACAATACTTGCAGCTTTGCCTCTCTGACTTTTGTATCCCCTTTATAAAAATTCAAAAGCTTTTCCCACATGGCATGTGACGTTTTTCATGACATCACCTTTGTATATATGGGATTTGAATGGGCTCCCCCTAAGGCATTGATTACTTTGGAATCAGCATCCAACTATTTATGCTCTTCTTCTAATAATTGACCACTAGTAATATCAGCTGTGATTCCATGCATAGCTGCTGAAAACACATCCATTCCCAAAGATCAGAAATAGTGTTTCATTCGATTCTTCCGTATCTGAAAATTACATCCGTCGAAGATCGGAATCCCTCTATGATTAGTAACCTCCATTTGAGAGAAGAACAACTGTCAACCTTTCCCTCTGATACCAATTGTTAGGTCCACAAGGCTGAATACCCTGAGAGGGGGGGGGGGGAGAATCAGGTATGACTAATTTCAAATTAAAGCCTGTTCTTATCTTGTTTCGCTGTTATGAAAAACAATCTTCTCTCTTTTCCTATTTCACAATGTAAAAAGAAGGTAAAGCAAGCACAGGACACAGCAATTTTACTTGGTTCACCGCTAAGGGCTACGTCCAAGGAGCATACGCCGACAGGTTGCCGGTCATACCAAATTCCACTATACTTCACTAGCTGTGGATACAATGGTTCGGGCTAGATCACTTCTATGCCCAGGCTCAGTACCCTTACAAGTTTAGGGTCAGCTCACTGCTTTCCTAAGGGTCACTCCCTGTTTCTCTCTCTCTGGCTCACTGCCGGTGGAGAGGATCACCTTTTTCCTCTTCCTAAGCTCACTGCTCTATGAAGAGATTCACTCACAGTTTATAGACCTGTAGGTCTCTTCATTTGCATGAATGAACACATCCTTAACTGATGATGGATGCTCTGTTAATGTCCAAATTTCATCCACTTATGAATACCTCTTTGCCTCTGAACACTGGGAAATTCCTTTTGGAAACACCTTCGCAAAGCACCCTACTTCGCGAGGCTCCCAATTTCGCGAAGCTCAAACAAGCCTTCACGAAGCTCCTGCCTTTTCGCGAAGCTCTCTCGCGAATCTCTTTCACGAAGCACTCTCACGATGCTCAAGCCATCGCAACGCAACGACCCTCATGAAGCTTATTAAGCCAACACAGAGCTCCCAGGAATAGCGGAGCTACAATAGCCGCCGCGAAGCTCCTCTTTCGCGAAGCACACTGGCTCTGTGAACCACCTTCGCAAATTGAGAGAAAAGGATTTTCTCTGAAATTTCTCTCTACTTCTCTCGAGGGGGTCGGCCTCTATTTATAGGTGATTCCACCGACCCTCGAACATTCCGCGCGAAGTCAACACCATGTCATCTCAAATCGCAAAGCTCCAAAGTTTCTGCCGGAATACTGTCCATATCGCGAAGCACCACGGAAATTATCCATTCACAGAGCTTGACGTAGTCGCAAAGAATCACCGTCAACTTACCTTCGCGCCTTCGCCGCGAAGCTCCCTTGCAAAGCCCTTCACCGCCGCGATGCGCTTTAGCCTCTGCTGTTCGTGAAGCTTGACGTAATCATGAAGACTCACCGCCTCCATTCTTCTGGTCTTCGCGATTTCCAAACCATGAATCCTATCTTCGCAAAATTCATGCCTTTTCCATATTAAATTATGATCTTCATGGAAATCCTATTTTCGCAATGCTCACCAAATTCCAAATTTTGGACCCCAAAAATTTGGCAAACACTGGGAAACGGCACCACCTTGTACTGCACTTTTGTACCGCCTCCAGATCATCCTTTCCTTTTTCATCATTCTTTGTCAACAAGGATTGTCAACCACTTCTTGGGAACTCGACAAATATCCATGAAAAACCTTCTTTGTCAACAAACACAATCAACCCAAAAAATACTACAATGTTACCTTGAGGGATTTTTTCCCAACATCCATTACCCTTCATTACACACCCATTATCACCATTTAACATTTCATCACATTTCCCTAGGTCAATCACATACATTATGTTACATGGGTATAAGGACAACAATCACACGCAAGAGGGTAAACACATAATTATCCTATCTAAATAGGGATAACCCTTCATTACACACCCATTATCACCATTTACCATTTCATCACATTTCCCTGGGTCAATCACATACATTATGTTACATGGGTATAAGGACAACAATCACACGCAAGAGGGTAAACACATAATTATCCTATCTCAATAGATATAACCCCCTCATAACAACCATAACCTCACCTCGATGCCTCAGTCTGGGTGGATGTAACAGTTAGGAGAATAGACCCTCAGTCCCCTTTCCAAACCCATGCATTTAGGGTGGACTTTAGAACCTCAGTCTCCACTCAACCCGTGGGTGTAGATCCTCATGTCATGCCCCACTATACGAAGCCATGTGCACATGAATATATATATGTAACCATCAACCATCCAAACCATTTCCCTTCGTTAAACAGTATTCACAACAACCCTCATAGGAATCCACATCCTGCCTTAACCCATTAACACACTACCATTTCAGATTATTTAACCATTCCCCCAGTTCCCATGTGTTATGCCTATCTCACTAAGAATTCAACATTAAACCCATAATCTATCCCATTATGGACTTTAATCTATTTACACATCAACCCATTTTAACCTGTTCATCATTCCCATGAATCTACCATTTAACACATTCCACTTTAACCCTTAGGTTAGTGCAAATTCTAGGTGCATCACCTAAATTCTATTCCAAGTCCAACAAATATTGTCAACATATTTATCAAGGTCTTTACAATTCATTACAAAAAGGTCACTTGTTTTATATCAATCTTTAAATCTGAGAAAAGCCGGCACATCCCATGGATGGCACCAATTTGGTAAAATCTATCCCAACACATCCCACAGGGATCGTGAGGGTTCCCATTTACCATTTTAAGCATCGTTATTCCCAAACATGCCGAGGTTATTCAAAACATAACCAAATGAATGCAAGAACACAACTGACATGAACAAACACCCAAAAACAATGGGATATCACATGTATACCACCTACCTCAAAACCACGGTTGAATGCACTCTCAATCGAGTCCTTAGACCTCGATCCAACCATCCTTTGGAGCTTCATCCAAAAACTCACCCAAATGTAAGGGTTTTAGTGATTCGGAATGTGGGGGAGAGAAGGTACAAACCCTAAACCAAAAAGCGAAGCAAGGATTGGATTAGCCTTACCCAGAGTGTAACACCCTGAGATTTTATGAAAAATATTCTTTTTAATTTTATTAATGTCTTGTTTTGTACGATACACCAAAAGTAGGTTCCACAACACGCATCCCTGACATAGCTTGCATTACACACAATAAAGACCTTCCTCGATAGCGTGTGTAGTACGCAATACCGAGTTTTACTAAACGAGATATTATTATAATATTATTATGAACTAGCCGTTATGAATAGTAATAACCACTTTTTGAAATTTTATAAATTTTATCTTTCAAAATGGACTTCATTTTTGGATTCAGAATATCGAAATTAGCTTAGGGTGAAATTTTGGTACTTTTCGGATAACTTTCATATTCTTATGAATAGTGAAAATTACTAAATTTTAATTTAAAACTACTTTTTTAATCGAAATAATTAATAGTGATAAATTATTAATTTGAGTGGTTTTAAAGTATATTTAGAATATATTTTTACCATTTAATACAATTTTGTTCATTGGATGTAATTTCACATTTAAACCAGACATAAACAAGTGTCAATCTTTTGATAGTTATTATCTCTTAAAACACGCTATTTGATTTGACGACGAGAATTAAATTTTAAATTAATTAATGCAACCGATATGTTTTGAATTTGGTAAAATAGAAATAATTTTTGAATTCATAATATCAAATATAGCTTAGGCATAATTTTTGGTATTTTTCTGGAAACTTTCATTTTTTGATGAATAGTGAAACCACTAAGTGGTAGTTAAAAAACTGAATTTTTCATAAAACATAATTTTACCGCTTCTGTGAGTGGAATTTCGAAAATCTGAGAGAAATGATTAATATCAATGACTAAAATTTGGTTCAATGAGATGAAAATATTTTTTGGTGAATAGTATCATTTAACATTTATTTACCATGGTTAAAAGTAAATAGGATAATTAAGGGTAAAAATGATATTATTATTACCCTAACACATGTCCTAATTCTATTAGATAAGTGTAATTCGAACAAAAACAACCTTAGGAATAAAATATGACCATTTAGGCCCACTTGGATTAGATTAGGACATTTAATATTAATTTATATAAAGAAGGGTTAAAATAGTTAAAATCAAAGTTTAATAAGTAAATAATTTTTAATATAGAGTTATAAATAAGATAAATTTGACTATAAATATTCATTAGAAATATAAAACTATTTCCTATCTAATGGTAGTTTATTTATAATTTTTATACATTAAATAATTTAATTTATTTATGACACAAAGATGATGCAGTAATTATGTTATTAATGACATATTTATATAATTGAGGTTATAAATACCCAAATAAATGTAATTTGAGACTTTTTATGAATTCCAATAATTTTCTAGGTTAATATGACATGTTAGTATTGATTTAGTTATCTGTTTTCTAACTAATCATTCTATTATTATTTTCTCAAAAATCAATTACCAAATAGTGTCAGAATTGACATAAAATAGTTTTTAAAACAAATATTATATTATTAATTGTTATTTTATTCCTAAAAATCTAAGGATTGGCCAAATGACTTAGATAAGGTTATATATATTAATTATAAACAACTTGGGGTTCTTTTGGCTTGTTATAGTAAGTTTATTAACCTTATAGTGTAAGAAAACAAGAAGACACGGTAAAAGTTAAATTATCTAACTTAAAGTTAAATCTAAATGATAAGGTTAAAATGGATACCTAAACTTCTCTGAATTCTATTGGATGAGAGTATTTAGACCCAGAACCACCTTAGATTCGAAATAAATCAATTTGGAGCTATTAAAAACCGAATATGACTTTATAATAATAGAATATTTTTAGTTATTCCAAAGGTGCCCCTCTCCTCCCTTATAAAAGGGAACCTCCTCCCTCTCTTCCACACACAACAATGATCCTTCAAGATCGGCCTACCACTGAAAAATTATATTCTCCACTTCCCTAGAAACATCCTATAGGTCCTGGTTTTCTTAAAAGACCAATTTTAGTGTCCTAAGAGAAGGTCTCAAAGAGGCGCTTCAAAGAAGAGGTAATGTCCGTTATCGATTCTTTCAAATTTATTTCTTCTTCCACTTCTTCTTCTTTAGTTGTTTCATTATCAAGTAATAACATAAGTATCAATAATATACGGATATGTTATTTTATGTATGAAAAAACCATATTTCACCATCTATCCATCCTACGGTAAACAAAATCACGGCGCGTGCATACGTACAGAATACCGTCTCCACGCCGTGGTGTAATCTATTTTCCACCACCACCTTACTTGGATGGGTATAATGGTGAAAGTAATGAATATATATAATTATTGTAAAGTGATATTGATTCTTAAATACTATACATACACTCCAATACAATTCCATGATCATGAGAATGATATCATCGCTCGTGCGTACGTACGGACTACCGTCTCCACGAACACGATGAGATCCATTTTTTATGATTAACCATTCAATAATGATTATAAAGTATATATAATAAGTAATAATGAAATATATGACATAATAATGCTACTGTATTTATGTATATATATATTTATGTCATCTACTTATTTCCATTCAATACAATAATGAAACGAAAACAGCGTTCATGCGTACGTACGGCCAACCGTCTCCATGAACGGTGTATTTATTTCCATTTATAGATCCATTATATATATGTATATTCTGAATATATATTATATATAAATCATTATTTACATTCTGGATGTAAGTAATCATGATCTATGTAATCATATGAATAATTACAAGTTAAAACACGAACGACAAATGAAACAATTTTACCCAAAACGATACTTTAACATGAATTTACAAAAGAACAGGTAATATAAACTCATAAGTGAACCATATATGATTTAATAACAATGAATATGATTCTATAATAATTCAATGACATTATTTAAATCATTATACAGGAGGTTCGGATCCATACGAAGCATATCAGACCCAAGGTAAGGGAAAATATCACAATCTCATTTTTATCCGAGATTGTTTATAC
Source organism: Viscum album (assembly GCA_963277665.1). Lineage (NCBI taxonomy): Eukaryota > Viridiplantae > Streptophyta > Magnoliopsida > Santalales > Viscaceae > Viscum > Viscum album. The sequence goes on from OY728153.1 coordinate 1,927,095,077, forward strand.
TTTGGTATTTATTGGGGTGTATTTTATCATCCAATTCCATGTTTACTCAATATTTAATATTATTTCCATCCAAATAAAATTGTTTAAATCCAATTTTACCCTTCATTTAGTTTTTAGTAAAAGATATGAAAGAAATCCTGTGTCATTTTTCGTACGAGGTACTTTTTGACTTTTCTGACAAAAGTATGAGGAGAATGATTATTTTAACTTATACAGCATGAAAGGATTTTTACAGTTTTATAAAGCCTTATATTCATGAAGCTTCCTCCAAAATATTTCATGACTATTTTAAACAAAATCCTTTTCTTTTAAAATTGCATGACATTTTGTGAAAATAAAATGATTTTGAAGAAAAAATGATATTTTCCTCAAAAATTCATTTCAAGTGTTTTATCAAAACCATTTTCATCTAAGATGACATTATTTCACATGCGTATGTTTCAAGTATCATGTATCTATGATTTACATGGTTTTACTTTTCTAATGATGAAGTGATATCCAATTTTTTTTGGATGGATTACGTTATGATGGAATGATGTTTATGAAACCCATTTTATTATTAGGTTATGATGAATGATTTATGATTATTTTGTGGCACAAGTAAGAATGATTTAATTATTAGATGGGTGGGACATATATCTCCCTACAATTCATTGGGTAAAGATTTATATCTCATAGGATAGACATGGATGGAACGACAAGTTAAACTGGTTCAGTAATACGGGACTGGAACGAGGAGTGAACTCGATTCAGAAAGGGAATTTGTCCACTAAGATGGTCTTGGTAGCAATGCCTTGGATACTATGGAAATCATATCATGTGCTTAATGGTTTCCACAATTACATTTTTTATTCCCATGCTATTTAATCATGATTGACGTTCCCTTATGATATATGCCTTACGTACTTTCATGATTCATGTCTTTGCTCAAAATTTTGATGTTTAGATTTTATGTTCATGTTTTTGCATTCAAATGTTTATGGATTGTTTTATGTTCTATATGTTTACCCTTACTGGGAATTTGAGCACACCACTTTTATGTTTTCTTTTCCCTAGGATATAAAGAAAGGTTTTAGGTATGAAAAAAGGGGAAGATCTTTATTGGGAGATGTTGAAGATCTTTCACCTTGATTAGATGATTTTATTCCGATTTTCCAAAGAAAGTAAATCATTACGATCCTTGTCTGTCTATTTTTGTTATGTATTAAGTATTCCACAAAAGTAATGTATTTTCCATGTACGTCAAGATTTGGGTCTCTACAGTTGGTATCAGAGGAAAGGTTTCGTCATCCTTTGGAAACTAGGATGCGAGAACTTTAGTGAGATCCCAAGAGGTATTTCTAAGGTATGTCTAGGGATGTACCTAAGGTTAAGTATAAGTATAGGTTATAGTCATAGAATTATGATAATGATATTAGATTAAACCTAAGATGTTAGATATTGAAGTTACACCCCCTTTATTATGATTTTTGCCTCTCACACTATTCTTTTTGGGTTTTAGAGAATGGCTGGAAACAAGATGATTCAAGATAATGGAGGATATGATGGACAATGAAATGATATTATTAATGAGAAACCAAATGAAATGAGATTTGGAAGTCCAAACATCATTATTATGCCGAATCAAAAATCTCATAATATGATCAATAAACTCAAATTTGGTAAGTTTCCTGACTCGGCTAATAGGAGAATGATGGAGTTTCATTGTGATCATAGAGGAAAGAAAGTTCAATTTCCCCTATGTAAATCATATGGGAAGAGGCATAAAGGATAATATTTCAAAGGAACTGTAAGATGCTTTGGGTGTGGAAAAGAAGGACATAAATCCAGTAAGTGCAAAGGAAAAGGTTCAGTTAACACCATCGATGAGGATAATGGTATTGCTACGACATCAACAATGGTTAAATGCTTTAAATGTGGAATGTACGAGCATTATGAAAACCAATTCCATAAGGGAAAGTCTCATGAAGAGAATCAGTATGGTCGTATGGGTAATATTTATGTTGATGATGATTAAGAGACTACAAATGATATGTGAGATGAAATAATTGTTGAAGCTCGGTCAATGGTTTAAGAAGGAGGTGGAATGATTACATGTTTATCAAGTGTAATGTTTTATAAGTAATCTCATGGTACTATGGAATAAAGAGACATCTAAGGATTTTTACACTGTTGTCTTTCCTTAAGTTTTGAAAGTGTGTGATTAATGGTACCATTATTTTTGGAAAGTAGATGATATGTGCATAATGAAGGGACAAGGAGAAAATTAAATGTTTGATAGTATTCATGAGCTCATGACTGATATAAGGAGAAGGTTATATCATGGTTTGAGTATATAGAATTTTTTGATTTTGGTATGTGGAAAGAGTTAACTTTTGACAGAATTCATGCTTTCACTAAGGATTAATGGGTATTCATTTTTCAAGAGAATACATGATTAAGGTATTCACATGATTGGAATGTGACCAACAAGATAATGTGGGATAAATGATGGTTGGTTGATGACATTTCAAGTAATCATTTTCTTTATACAATGAGCTTGGACCGAAGTATTTTAGATAATGATTGGAATGGATTATGTTGGACATAAGATATTAATGTTTAAGGATAGAAATTTTTTCAATATTATAGATGGGATGTTATAGTAATGTAGTTTTTGAAAAAGGACAACCTACAGGACAGGCGACAACCCATCACGTCGGACAAGGCTGTGGGAATCGAACCCACAACCGAAGTGCGACTGGCCTTTATCGCCTACCACTGGCCTACACGAAGTCCCTGTTTAGTAGAAACTAGTTTTATTATATTAAGCAGTATGATATATGAAGTATAAGTCCATTTTAGGAACCATATATGATTAATCTAACTATATATCGATTTATGTATATTTAATATCTTTTGATAACCTTTTGTTTGAGACAGATGGAATGACCCGTCATTCTATCACATGATCTGCTAACACTTCATGAATAACAAATTCATCTCTATTTCTTTAAGAGGTGTAGTGGTAATTGTTCAAGGCACGAACAAAAGTGAGATTGTACCAAAATAAAGTAAGTATTTATTCTAATTCAAATTCTACAACTTTAGGGAAATGATCTTGAAACCCAAAAATGTTGTCCTAGTGCCCTTATATCCGATGAATCGTATGGTACCCTAGATCATCCCAAATTTATGGCTTTGTGATTGTTGTCTTTTTCATAGCCATGTTCTCTACCACTCTCCATTAGAACATGACGGTTAGATTTCTCTTCCATATCCATATTTTCACATATGTTCTCCTATGAAGAAACCCAGTGATTAGTTAATTTGGGTAACCGTTTTGTTTCATACTTTAGTTTTTAAAGACAAGTTTTGGTATTCCTTTTTACGATGTGGGTTTCTATTAAATAAACTTTTGAGTAGTAAATCATTTATAACCCCGACGAATTTCAAGGGAAAAATTCATTTTAAGGGGGGTAGAATGTAAAACCCCAAGATTTTATGAAAAATATTGTTTTTAATTTCATTAATGTCGTGTGTTGTACGCTACACCAAAAGGAGCTTGAAAAACACGCATCCCTGACTTAGCTTGCATTACACGCAATAAATACCTTCCTCGATAGCGTGTGTAGAATGCAATACCGAGTTTCACTAAACGAGATATTATTATAATATTATTATGAACTGGCCGTTATGAATAGTAATACCCACTATTTGAAATTTTATAAATTTTATCTTTCAAAATGGACTTCAGTTTTGGATTTGGAATATCGAAATTATCTTAGGGTGAAATTTGGGTAATTTTCGGATAACTTTCATATTCTGATGAATAGTGAAAATTACTAAATTTTAATCAAAAACAACTTTTTTAATCGAAATAATTAATAGTGATAAATTATTAATTCGAGTGGTTTTAAATTATATTTAGAATATATTTTTACCATTTAATACAATGATGGTCATTGGATGTAATTTCACATTTAAACCAGACATAAACAAGTGTTAATCTTTTTATAGTTATTATCTCTTAAAAACACGCTATATGTTTTGACGACGAGAATTAATTTTTAAATAAATTAATGCAACTGATATGTTTTGAATTTGGTAAAATAGACATCATTTTTGAATTCATAATATCAGATATAGCTTAGGCCTAATTTTTGGTATTTTTCTGGAAACTTTCATTTTTTGATGAATAGTGAAACCACTAAGCGGTAGTTAAAAAACTAATTTTTTCATAAAACTTAATTTTACCGCTTATGTGTGTGGAATTTCGAAAATCCAAGAGACACGGTTAATATCAAGGGCTAAAATGTGGTTCAATGAGATGAAAATATTTTTTGGTGAATAGTGCATTTTTTCTTTTATTAACACGGTTAAAAGTAAATAGTATAATTAAGGATAAAAATGATATTATTATTACCCTAACACATGTCCTAATTCTATTGGATAAGTTTAATTCGACAAAAAAAACCTTACGAATAAAATATGACCATTTAAGCCCACTTGGATTATATTAGGACATTTAATATTAATTTATTTAAAGAAGGGTTAAAATAGTTAAAATCAAAGTTTAATAAGTAAATCATTTTTAATATACGGTTATACATAAGATAAAATCTACTAAAAATAATAATTAGAAATCTAAAACTATTTCCTATATAATAGTATTTTATTTATAATTTTTAAACATTATATAATGTAATTTATTTTTGACACAAAGATGATGCAGTAATTATCTTATTAATGAAATATTGACATAATTGATGTTATAAATACCCAAATAAATGTAATTTGAGACTTTTTATGAATTCCACTAATTTTATAGGTTAATATGACATGTTAGTATTGATTTAGTTAACTTACTTAGAACTAATAATTATGTTATTATTTTTACAAAAATCAATTACCAAATAGTATCAAAATTGACATAAAATAGCTTTTAAAAAAAATATTATATTATTAATTGTTATTTTATTCCTAAAAATATTTGGTTCTGCCAAATGACATAGATAAGGTTATATATATTAATTATAAACATCTTGGGGTTCTTTTTTCTTGTTATAGAATGTTTATTAACCTTATAGTGTAAGAAAACAAGAAGAGACAGTAAAAGATAAATTATCTAACTTAAAGTTAAATCTAAATGATAAGGTTGAAATAGATACCTAAACTTGTCTAAATTCTATTGGATGAGATTAGTTCGACCCATACTCACCTTAGATTCGAAATAAATCAATTTGGAGCTATTTATAACCTAATATGACTTTATAATAAAATAATATTTTTAGATATTCCAAAGGTGCCCCTCTCCTCTCTTATAAAAGGGCACCTCCTCCCACTCTTCCTCGCACCACCTTGTGCATTAAAGCTGGTCCCAGCCCTGAAAAATTATCTTCTACACTTCCCTAGAAACATCCTAGAGGTCCTGGTTTTCTTAAAAGACCAATTTTAGTGCCCTAAGAGGAGGCCTCAAAGAGGCGCTTCAAAGAAGAGGTAATGTCTGTTACCGATTCTTTCAACTTTATTTCTTCTTACACTTCTTCTTCTTTAGTTGTTTCATTATCAAGTAATAACATCAGTATCAATACTATACTGATATGTTATTATAAGTATAAAACAAACATATTTCACCATCTATCCATCCTACGGAAAACGAAATCACCGTGCATGCGTACGTACGGAATACCGTCTCCACGCCGTGGTGTAGTCTATTTTCCACCACCACCTTACTTGGATGGTTATAATGGTGAAATTAATGAATATATATGATTATTGTAAATTTATATTGATTCTTAAATAGTATACATACACTCCAATACAATTCCATGATAATGAGAATGATATCATCGCTCGTGCGTACATACGGACTACCGTCTCCACGAACGCGATGTGATTCATTTTCCATGATTACCTATTCAAGAATTATTCTAAAGTATATATAATAAGTAATCATGAAATATATGACAGAATAATGCTACTGGATTTATGTAGATATATATTTATTTTATCTACTTATTTCCATTCAATACAATAAGGAAACGAAAACAACGTTCATGTGTACGTACGACCTAACGTCTCTATGAACGGTGTATTTCTTTCCATTTATAGATCCATTATATTTATGTATATTCTAAATATATATTATATATAAATCATGTTTTACATTCTGGATGTAAGTAATCATGATCTAAGTAATCATATGAATAATTACAAGTTAAAACACGAATGACAAATGAAACGATTTTACCCAAAACGCTACTTTAACATGAATTTACAAAAGAACGGGTAATATAAAGTCATAAGTGAACCATATATGATATAATAACAATGAATATGATTCTGTAATAAGTCAATGACATTATTTAAATCATTATACAGGAGGTTTGGATCCATACGAAGCATATCATACCCAAGGTAAGGGAAAATATCACAATCTCATTTTTATCCGAGACTGTTTATACTCTGGTATTTACTGGGGTGTATTTTATCATCCACATCCATGTTTACTCAATATGTAAAATTATTTCCATACAACTGCAATTGTTTAAATCCAATTTTACCTTTATTTGAGTTTTTCTTAAAAGATATGAAAGGAAGCTTTTGTCGTTTTTCATACGAGGTACTTTTTGACTCTTCCGACAAAAGTACAAGGAGAATGTTTTTTATCTTATACAACATGAAAGGATTTTTACGGTTTTATTAAGCCTTATTTTCATGAAGATTACTCCAAAAGATTTCATGACTATTTTCAAAAAATCCTTTTCTTTTAAAATTGCATGACATTTTGTGAAAAGAAAATGATTTTGAATAAAAAAGGATATTTTCCTCAAGAATTCATTTCAAGTGTTTTATCAAATCCATTTTCATCTAAGATGACATTATTTCACATGTGTATGTTTCAAGTATCATGTCTCTATGATTTACATGGTTTCAATTTTCTAATGATGAAATGATATCCAATTTTTTTGTATGGATTACGTTATGATGGAATGATGTTTATGAAACCCATTTTATTCTTGGGTTATGATGAATGATTTATGATTATTTTGCGGAACAAGTAAGAATGATTTAATTATGAGATGGGTGGGACCTATGTCTACCTCCAATGCATTGGGTAAAGATTTATATCTCATGAGATAGACATGGCTTGAACGGCACGTTAAACCAGTTCAGTAATACAGGACTGGAACGAGGAGTGAACTCGATTCAGAAAGGGACTTTGTCCACTAAGATGATCTTGGAAGAAATGCCTTGGCTACTATGGAAATCATATCATGTGCTTAATGGTTGCCACAATTACATGTTTTATTCCTAGGATATTTTATCATGATTGGCTTTCCCTTATGATATATGCCTTACGTACTTCCAAGATTCAAGTATTTGCTCAATATTTTGATGTTTCGATTTTATGTTCATGTTTTTGCATTCAAATGTTGTTGGATTGTTTTATGTTCTCTATGTTTACCCTTACTAGGCATTTGATCTCACCCCTTTTATGTTTTCTTTTCCCCATGATATAAAGAAAGGTTTTAGGTAAGAAATAAAGGGGAAGATCTTTATTGGGAGATGTTGAAGATCTTTCACCACGATTAGAAGATTTTATTCCGAGTTTCCAAAGACACTAAACTATTACGATCCTTGTGTGTGTGTTTTTGTTATGTATTAAGTATTCTGAAAAAGTAATGTATTGTCCATGTATGTCAAGATTTGGGTCTCTACACCGAGCTTCGATCCGCAACCAATGACACCAAAAACACCTTATAATCGAAGGAGATCAGTCTATTGGAGCCTTTGGGTGATTCAGTTCGTGCCTATGGTAGAGAGGGGGGAAAAGAGAGGAAAACCCCAGTGGGGTTTAAAAGATCGAAGTGGAAAACTTGTTATTTTTCCCATCTTTATGTGGCCGCAAGGTATGTCTGCACGGCTTGGAAAACTATGCACAAACTGTGCGCATACCACTGCCTGGAGGAGGAGGGGTTGCACGTCTTAGCCTGGACAGGCCGCACGGTTTGCCTGGTCGTGCGCAGGCTGTGCACCCTGTCCCGTCTTTGCCATATTTCCTTTCTTCTATGCCTTGAGCCCCCTGAATACCCAAAAGGCCTCTCACACTTTCAAGAAACATTTTTAATCCCCAAAACAAAGGGTTAAACCCAAAATACAATAAAAACATTCCTTTCCAAAAACCAGGGTCTTAAATAGAATATCTCAAAATTCTATTTTCATTATTTATAATCAATTTATGAATAATTAATTCAATTGATTATTGAATAATAATAAAAATAATATTTGTCTTTCAAATACATATTTTATGATTTAACTTATATTATAAGACATGATGTAATATAATTGTTAGTTATATTTTATGATAGATAACCATACTGATGAATATGAAATTCCATGACACATAAAAACAATATTTTACAAAACACATCATATCATCTATACTATATGATGATATGTTTTGGAAATCTCATAGCAGCAGTCATATTTTATGACCAATGGAAGTTATACACTATGAAATTTTGATCCAAGGATTTATTCATATTTTTTACTTATGGTATAATATATTATATACAACGATTTGATGCCCAAATAAAATGATAACATGTCGTATTTGTGACTACTAAATGATACAAAATATGATTTAGATGAACATCATTCCGTACATGATTTCATAAATCTAAGAACCTAGGATCCTTTGATAGCACTGACTAGATTCTAAGGGGTTTATTAACTCGTTATTAACCAACATAAATGATTTGAATCAAATCCCAAAATCACCCATGTAAGTAATAAATGAAATATATGAAACTACAAATGATGTAATGTTGTATCATGTGTAGAATACACTAAATATACTTAGCTACATTCATTTATTCTTAATTACAATAAAAATGGAATAATAAAATGACCCTCCCATATAGGGTGTATCCATTGGTTTTCCTTGGATAATATGTCATATATCAATCAATCATTCATACTACCTGGAATACTAGTGCCTCAACCACATAGGAGAAGTGTGAAGATAGTGTCATGCATTCAAAAGTCTCAGTTAATGGTGGTAAAACACATCCATTACATCACATGGTAATGTCTTAAATATCAACCTAGAATTATCCTTATGTATTGTATCATTTAATCACACATTATAAGGCATGATTAATTTTGATTTCTATTGTATGTAACAATTTCATGACAAATAATCCCTTGGGTCACATCTTTTGTATCAAATAGTATTTAATGATAGCCTCCATTGGTAGATAAATTAGAATCTTTACAATGAGATTTTGGTTAGCCAATGAGAATTGTATCCTTTCCAAATGAATCATAATACATGATCTATGGAAAATAATCACATGATGCTGCATAATAAATGACCAATTTCGATGAATAACCACATATTATAACCCCTTCAGTAATAAAATATGATAGAAAGGGAATAACGATGGAAAACAATTTTTCATCCCATTTATGATATTTATATATCATAGTATATGAATTAACTATACATATAATTTGGGGTAATATTTATACAGCCTTATGATTTTTTACTAGTCATAAAATACCATTTACTATATACATATATACAAAACCATATTTTTGAATACATATTTTATTTTACATTTCGATATATCATAACATAAAATATACCATTATAATATATTAAAATATACTATTTTTATGGAATTTTATTTTCAAATATGATACCCATTATAAAAAATATATTATTCAAACTATATGGTATAATCAATCATATTATGTGACATGAATCAAAACATTTTTTTAAAAAATATCATAGAATACGATATATAGGATGAATTAACTCTCTCTTATATTTATTATATGTTTTAACTGATAGTTATTCCTAAAATACAACATTCTCAAAATATTTTTTTTATTTATATCATTAATTATGGTTTATAAATTTATTGTAACATATAATTGTTAGGAATTATGAATTAGATTTTTCAAGCCCAAATTAAAAATAAAACGTTCATATTTTTTCATGTTTTTAAAATAAATAAAACATTATTTATTTGGTTTATATTTTATATTTTTAATGATAAAAATTTGTTTATAAAATGTGATTAATTTGTATGTTTTATTTATATGATAAATAATTTCTAAGTGATTAAGTCTTACACTTCATGCTATGTGTGACTCCACAAGACTCATATTACATCTACCTTTATATTGGTTTGTTTTTAGAATCATTATCTTAAGGATAATTCTTGAATATGGTTTTTTATATTAATTGTTAAAGATATAGTTGATTAAATTTTCTTTTGAGAAAAGTCTCCCAACGAGTGGGACTTGGGGTCAGACTACGCACTGGCATGAAAGGATAGTCAATGTTATAGAAAGGTAAGGGGTTTTCAATTTGTCAGTATGTGTATACTCTTGTGGATATTTTCAATCTCATATCACCATATAAAATTACATGAAGTGTTTATCTACATAAGGAATGATATGCATTTAGATAAATATAAACATGTTTGGATTCTATTTTTGGGAGAGTAATAAAAAATATTATGTTATATGAAGAGTTAAATATTAATGTGACGTGAACACATAAATTTGGTGGGTGGAATATTATTCCTAAACTAACTAATTAGAAATATTTATTTAAAAAAGAACAAAACATGAGGAAATAATGTTTACATGAGACACCATGAGATTATATGAAGTAGATTAGAATAAAAATGGAGAAACATTTAAGAAAATATTTTAAATTATAACTCTATGATTCCTTCCAAATATCACTTTTAATGACATAAATCAATCATTATGGGTGACCCTAATAGTTAGGTACCCATGAATTATCTTACGTAAGGTAAGAAAGTAAGAAGGTGGATCAAATAGTTAGGTGGATTATTCATGAAATTTAAATTTTGTTACACATGAAGAGAATCCATATCAATTAGGATACTAGAGTTATAGAGTTATGTGAATCCATATAATGGATTTGAATAAATATCTTACCCACTAAGCTATCTAGGAATAAAATATTATATGATTGAAACGTTCTTTTTATCGTAAATATTCCCAGCTTATTTATGTACTCAAACTGGAGTAATTTATGATGAAATATGGGTCTTTCATTACTAAATATATATGATTTATGTGTTCATGATTTTTAGTGGGTGTAATTTCATTAAAATTCCATTATAAAAATATATAACACTTGATACTCACCCTTAGATATTTCTATGTTATATATTGTTGTTGAGATCACAATAATATTGATATCACTCATATGAATTAATTATATAATAATTCAAGATGTATATTTTATGGATAAGAATAGTTATCAATGTAAATAATTTGAAAAATATTAATGTGAAGATTTTATAGGTTGATTTTAGAAACTGATACTCATGGGTATTAAATGTTAGCTTTGTGTCACACATTTGTAATGATATACACAATCTCAATGATTGGAGGGAATTAACAAATTGTGAATTATATCATTATATCAGAAATAGAGAAAGAGTTACTACATTATAATTCATCACAAATGATACCATTTTACTATGTGGATTAATAATTGAATTCAAGAATATTATTATCATCCCACGAGAAATTGAAATTTGAATCTTTGATCTGGTTTATATAAGGCGGGTTCTCATTAAATTTTATGAACAATATTTTTTTTATATATCAGAATGAATTATTTTATGTAATATTTAATATGATAAAATATTTATATACTACATAGATGTATAATAATATTTATAAAATTCATAATATGCAGGTCAAGGTTCATTATTTTAATCCCACATACATTTGGCATTGTCACCTAAGACATATAGAAATGGATCTAAATAGTCCATAAGGATGGATTATAAGAACCATTTGATTAGGAATGTTTTAAAATTTGATAATATTATTTATTATTACATACAATTAATATTTTAGTGAACAATATGAAAAAAATGTGAACCATTTTTATCTAATTCAGAGTTCTTTATATGTACTAATCACTACTTAAGAAATGGGTTGTTTTTGGTACTTTGTTACCATTAACAATGAATTTAGATTTCATGGGTATATGTTTCAAATTATAAATACATAGGAACCTTTTGAAAAGTTCAAATAGTTTTAAAAGTGAGTATATAATTACCTTACCACAAGTTCTAATATCATATGATTGGAATAGGGTGGTGAATACATGATCCAGGAAATCATTGATTATAGTAACCTTTCTTTTTCTTACATTACTATTACATTATTTTAATGATCAATAAAATAAATGAATTACATGACTATAATTAAAATGTTTTAGTGTATTGGTAAAAAAAGGAACATATACAACATTTAAAAAATAAAACATAAACATTTATTTAATTAATTCATCTCTAGATTCTTATTGGCCTTCAAATTCTTCTTATTATAATTAATCACATCCGGAAATACATCAAAAAGGGGTGAGATAAAATCCTTGTAAGAGTATAGAGAAAGACATAAACCAATATAAACTAGTGTGAGAATAATTATTATCATCATAACATATTCATAGGATCATAAACATGGGGGGCATCATTAAGAGAAGGCTTCAAATGTAGAAATGCATAAAAATAAAACCTTCTGTATTAGTTGTTTACTACCTCACATAGTTGTGAAAAAAGAAAGAATCATGTCCGTGCATATTTCAATTTACCACAGGAGATTCATCACATTACCCAATACTTTATATATCCATATAATTTGGTGTAAACCTATCCCATTATAACATTTATATTACCCTATATAATTCTGGGTGCACCCATCACATCATATCATTTAAATTATCATTCATTCCACTTATAACATATATAAATTTTGAACATAAAATATTACATGGAAGTGAATAGATTTTATTTCATTAATAATACATTCATAAACGTTGGGTTCATTATTGAAATCTATAATAACATACTTAATATAAGAATCATCAACCTTGAGTGAAGAAGTAACAATTTCGAATAGTAAAATGTGTGTTTTTTTATAGAAGATTTCTTTAGGAATTTTTTTATCATAAACTCAAGTAGAAAAAATGTATATACCAGAAAAGATAACATAATTATTAATAAATGATATTTAATGAATATCCATATTGAAAATTGGGATAAAGAGGGAAAACTTAAAGAAATATAGATGGGTTTGAGAATTACACTTACCATATGTATGAATAATTCATTCACTTTAATAACCTATATAACCACATTAGTTTCATTAATTAACAAATAAAAAAACATTTTAGAGAGGAATATGATTCATTATGGTATCATTAAGATCATTTATGTTCTTATTTATTAGTTATAGAGTTTTAATTTTATCATTTGGGAGTGTTTGTTTTCTTAGTTCTAGGTTAAGTTCACTTTTATACATGAATAAACATTTGTGTGTAATTTGGATCAATATAAAGATTTGTTATTATATGTTATTAATGTTATTTTAGAAGTTTACATGATCTTAAAAATAGTTTGGTTGTATATAATGAGGACTAATCATTATATAAAAGTTAATGATGGTTGTTTTAGGTCAATTTTGTCGGTTTATCGATCACAACGAACTTGTTTTGTTTTATCATTTAGTGTTATGTTGATAAGTTAGTTCCAAAACATGAAACGTGTAATAAAATAAACTTTAATATAACATTTCAACAAAATAATGGGTTTATTAAAAACCTTTAATGCATTAAATGAAAATGAAAGTGCATCACCCATGATGTTAGCAAATGGACACATCACATGTGATGATTTCATTTTTAGAATAACAGAGAGAGAGGGAGGAGTTTAATTATGTATATTACATTAACATGATATAATTTCAGTATATGTAATGTACATGAGTTATAATGATCTTTTTTAGGGGATGTGTGGAGAGAATAAGCAATGAAAACAAAATTAAATGAAATTAAATGAAAAAGGAAGAAGATTTTATCTCTTAAATCTCTCCTACTTGAGAATTCACTTAGAGAAGAGGTTTTTCTATTTTTATGATACCTAGATATATTAGACGTGTGGAAGAGTTTAGGAAAGAGTATTACATATAATTTAGGAAACACTCAAATCATGATATGTGTTAGTCGATTAGGGGTGGGGGATGATATTTATAGTGGATGAGAGGGGTAATTTATCACTATTATTTTCATTAGTTTATAATTTTGGTTCAAGACTATGAATATTTTGATCATTATCATAAAACATATTATGTTAATTAAGGAAAGTTTTAGATTTAGGATCTTACATCCTGAATAATGTTTTAAATACATATATTTGGATTTAAATTTAAATACCACAAATTACTGTATTTTACTACTCACCAAAAAATCAATTATTTTATAAAACCCCTAAAAACTCACCATAACCATTTTATGATTTGTAGAATTCATAAATGAAGTCCATTTTTGGAATTTTTTTCTAAATAAGAGTGACTTAATTTTTAATTTAAATCATCATTTACTTGGAAAATAATGATTTTAAAAGTATAACTATATTATATCACATTGAAAATTTACTTAAGGTCTCAAAAATTAACATAAAATAATAAGACATAAAAATATTTTTTGATGAATTAATTTTATGTTTATAAATTTTCTATTAAATTGTATAATTAATGAAAAAATTGTAATTAAATATTTATAACTTATAAAAAACCAAAACATAATTAATAATATATAAAACATTTATTTATTTTAACTACTATTTAATTATACCATACCCTCATTTATAAGATGCCTAAATTTGGTTTATATGTTCATAGGCAGGGTGACTATTCAATAGGCTGATTTACTATTCATAAGTGTCATATTACTATTCATAAGTATAAAATTACTTTTCCATAGGGTCAAGATACTATTTACCAAAAATGAAGTTAATAATATCAGAATCTAAATATCATGTTGATCAAAATTGGGTATGTCAATATTTGAAAATTAAAATCATAGAAGTGGAAAAATTAAGTTTAGGAACTAGTTAATAACAGTCTCCTTTGGAAAATTATGGAGACTAAGTGTTGTTTCACAGATAATCAGTGTTTCATGAATTAATTTTATATTAAAATTTATTTTTACATCCTTGGGGTGTTACATTCATCCCTGATTGAGAAATTTCAGACATGAAATTTCATTTTACATAAACAGGTGAGGGTACTTCTCCTTCATTGTAACCTCCTATTCCCAAACCGCTTCTCTATATTTATTTTTTATCCATAGAACGTTGAAAAAGTGGATTGTATTGTCTTGTAGAAACATATCTCTCTAGTTCAGAATATTTATTAGCTACACATCACAATAGAGATCATCTTCTAGATTTACTACCTATGAGTTTAGTACATGTAAGGGATATGGTCTGTACTATTTTAGTAGTGATACATGGATAACATCATGAACTTGATCCATATTTAGTTGATGTACAAGATGGTAGGACATGACTTATATGCGATCTAGGATCTCAAAGGGGCCAATGTACCTTGAGATTAACTTTACCTTCATTACAAATTACATGACTACCTTTTATGGTGATATTTGAAAGAAGAGTTAATCCCTAAGGTCGGAATTTATGTCCCTTTGATGGTTGTCTGCATAGATATTTTTTCGAATTTGAGTAGCATTGATATGTTTCTGGTGAAAATGAACCTTCTCTACTATCTCTTGCATAATATCATGTCCAAGTAGCTATATTTCACCAACTTCTTCCATACCGAGCTTCATATGGAGCTATGTAAATACTCAAGTGGAGGATATTTTTGTATGAGAAATTAACCAAGGGGAGATTTTTATCCCATCCATATTGGAATTATGAAGAGATGGCCCTTAGTATATCTTCTAGAAACTGAATAGTCCTTTAATATTTCCCATTAGTTTGGAGGTGATAGGCTATGATGAACTTTAATTCATTACTTAAATCATGTTGAATACTCCTCCCTAATTTTGATGTGAACCTAGGATCACGATCAGAGATAAACGAGTTTGAATCACCATGTATTCTCACAACTTATTTCACATATATCTTATGAATTTGTTCAAGTAAAAGATCTTCCTGAATAGCAATAAAGTGGTACGTCTAGGTGATTCATTCCAACACAACCCATATCACATTATTTCCTCTGTATGTCTTTGGGAGACCCATAACAAAGTCCATAGTGATATTATCCCATTTCCATATAGGTATAAGAAATGGTTTCATCAACCCTTTGGACTTCTGTGTCTTTACTTTAGCTTCCAGATATATCATGAAACTTGAGATATAATAGGAAATATCCTTCTTCATGTTATCCCTCAAGAACTATTCTCGATGATCGTGGTACATCAACATACTCCCATGATGGATAGATAAAGTTGATATATTTTCATTATACAATAGATAATTCATTATACATGGAGATGAAGGAACACAAAACCTCATTCCAAACTGAATCACACCATCATCATCGATATGGAACTCTTGGAGCTTCCCTTCCTTTACTACATTCAACTTCTTTTGTAACTTTATATCATCTCTTTCTTCCTCTTTAATCATCTCTTCTATATATTTTTATATCATCCATTGAAAAAGGCAGTATGTAATCCCTACTATTATGATTTACAAATCCATCAATTTCATATCCATGAAGACATGGTCTTTATCAATCAATAGTATGTATAGAGTATCATGTTTTTTTCTACTAATAGAATAATCTACCTTGTTACCCTTTCCAAGATGATAGTAAATAGAGAAACTATAGTCATCGATTAGCTCTAACCATCTCTTTTGAAGCATGTTGAGCTCTTTTTGTCTAAATATATACTTTAGTCTCTTGGGATCAATATATATGTATCAATTACAACCATACAGGTTGTACCACTTGATTTTCAAGGAAAATATCACAGTTTCTTTCTCTAGATCATGCGTCGGGTAGTTCCTCTCCTAGATCTTCAACTATCTTGAGGTTTAGAACATCACACCATCCTTTTTCATGAGTACAAAACCAAAGAATTTATTTGAAGAATCACCATATATCACAAAACTTTCTCCCAGATTTTGTAATTTTAGTACAGGTGATGTGATTTGATTTATGGGTAGTTCTTTTAATCATTTCTCACATTCATCCTTCCAGACATACTTTATACATTACCTTTTTAAAATAGTTAGTAGGCTAGAAAAATGTGGTAAATATCTCCAAAAGTATTGGCAGTACCCAACTAATCTAAGAAAACATCAGTTTTCCATGACACTAGAGGGTCTAGTCCATTCCTCAATTGCATTTTTTTGAAGGGTCTATAGAAATTCCATCATTTGTTATCACATGTCCCAAGACTGTGACTTTCTACATCCAAAAGTCTCACTTTCTGAAAATTGAATTTGACTTATCCTTCCTTAATATCACCAACACAACCCTTAGATGATATTCTTGATCCTCCTAGCTATTGTATTAGATGATAATATCATAGATAAACACTACCAATAATTTATTTAGTTTATGCATAAAGTCTATATTCATCAATTCATGAAGATTACAAGGGAATTAGTAAATCCGAAGGGCATCACCAAAAACCCTGAGTTCCCATACCTTGTAGGGAAGACTGTCTCTAGAATATCTTCCTTCTTTATCATTTTCTGATGATATCTAGAATATATATCCAAATTTGAGAAGTATTGATCTACTCAAAACTGATCATTCAATTCAAAAATCCTTATAAGACGAAACAAGTTCTTTATAGTGAATTTTTGAGTTCCTGAAAATTGAACCACGCTCGCATTGATCCATCCTTCTTCCTCATAAAGAGCACTAGTGCACCCTATGGTGATGCTCTATGGTGTATGAACCCATTTTACAAATGATCTTGGAGCTTCTTCATTAACTACTCCAATACGATAGAAGCCATTATATAGGGATAATTTGAGATATAAGTAGCTCTAGGTACGAGTTCTATTGATAAAAATACCTCATGTTCCGAGGGAAGTCCTAATAACTATTTGGGAAATAAATTAAGGAATTTCATCATGATTTGAATTTCCTCTAGGTTAACATTTTTCATTGACTCAACCATTTCAGTGAGGTATGCTTCTTTATAGGGAATCAACATCCACACTGTTGAAGGATTTTCTAAAGGATATTATTGATCTTCCTGGAATTTATAGATGGTAATGGGATGGTTTGGAATTTGAATAGATATTAACTTTTCATGATAGTTTATATGTTATATATATAATGAGATCCAATGCATTCCCATTATATCATTGAATTACACCAAGGTATGTATCAAAAAAATCGTTGGAATAATATTCATACATATTCCAATAGGAGAAGAGTCCAAAACTTGGGTTATAATGATTTCACAAAAAGGTGTTTTTACAAATATCTATGCATCATGGCTGTTTGGAAATGATTAAAAATTTATAGAAAACATTCATGATATAAAATAATGCATATATCCATAATAAAATATTATTTTTTTCATTCTTGATTGAATAATAAGTGTACCTTGTATGACTTTATTTTCTTGATCCACTTCTATAGTAGTGATTACACAACCCTTACATTGATCCTTGGGATTTTTTGGCTGTTGATGTTTCTTACCCTCATGGACTCAGGGTTTAGTGCACTGGCTTTCATTGTTCCATTGCTCCCTAAACATGTATCATTAGATAGTGGGAGGTTCTCTCCTTTCCTCCACCACATTTTCCTACTTCTACATGTCTTTTTGACGTTCATGAACTTGAGGGACTTTTTGTCCACACCTGAAGCATCTCCCAATCCCTATGAGGTAGTTTTCATGATGCCTCTTCCCACAATTTTGACATGTGGGTGGTTGTGTTTTATTTCCAACATTCTCAGTAGATCCCCTGTCTTGCAAATCCATTTTTTTTACTTTTCTCTATAGCCAGGGGACCATTCTTCAAACTACATATCCATATTAAGATTGCATCGAACAACTTGTTCATAACTACCACATTTTTTAATTCTTAGTGCCTTTTGAAGAAATCATCTTAATACAATAAATAATCGATTAATTTTTCTATCATTATTGATAACAAAACCCGATGTGTACCGTTTAAGCCTTGTTAAAGTTGCTTTCTAGGCCATGAAATATTGTCATTCCTTTTCCTTCATCTCTATAAATTATCTCACTATATTTGTATGATGATATTGAGGGAAATACTTGTTAAGAAACATTTTATTAATGCCTTCCCACTCCAAATATTCAATTTGATTAGTTAGATGGGTGTTCTTAATAAAGTCCCACCATTGATCAACATCACCACATAAATGGTAAATAGCCAGAGTCAGATTCTCCATCTTAGAATAGTGATGTATAAAAAAGATATTCTCTATTGAGTTAACCAATTATTCTGAAACTATTGGATTGGAAGAACCACTATACATTAGTGGTCATTTCTTCATAAAGGACTTTATATCTAGTTTCTCCCTCTTAAGTGAAGGTGGACATTCCACAATATTTAGGTTATTGTTCATTAATTAAGATAGCTGGGTAAGCATCAAAATGAAATTTTGAACTCCACCAACCAAATCATTGGGGATTTAATTTACAGAATCACAACCTTGTCCCTCGCATAGGTTGTTAGCTTGGCCTCTCCTGGTTCCCATAGTTTTATAAAATTAAAAAGGTTAGAACAAAAAATAAGTCAAGAAGTCACAAATGAATCATTTATTCCTTTGTGAAATTAACTTTGAGGCATATATTATCGGATCCCTATGTTTTGATCAGCTTCTTGGGTTCTTATTTACACCTTGAATCATACTAATATGTTTGCTATGCTTCTCTAATCCTAATTCACAAATTAAAAAAATTGTGCTATGATACCATCTATAGTGAGATTAATTTTTATTACATTACTCATAAATAATTTTAATGATATATATACTAAAATATTTACATGACCATGATAAAAAAGGTATAGTGTCTTGGGAAAACAATAACCACACATAACATTTAAAAAATGAAACATAAACATTTATTTAATTATTTCTTATCTAGATTCATAATGGCCTTAATATTATACTTAATAAAAGTAATCAACTAATGATATAATTCAATAATTGGTGAAATAAAATCCTAGTAAGAGGATAAAGAAGAAAATTGTTGGCACCCAAAAACGCATCCATGTAATTATCCTAATGCTGCAAAAAATGATCTCAAATCATACCTCCTTTAAAAAATTTTGAATTGGATGGTCGTGCATCCTGAATAGAGTTAATGTAATTCCCCGACCCTAGTTACCTAGAGTCGGTGAATTATTTTGATACATTGGCATGATTATAGGGAATCATGTCCCGAAGGACCAATCAATGTAGCAGTATTGGAAAATAGATTACATACATGAACGTTACATTGCATTTTAAAATGAAAACAACAAAAACATTATCTCCATTGACCACTTTAATATCCCACAGTCTATCCCTATAGGTTATTCATAATATACTTTTTCGCATCCTAGGAAAAATAAAACATAGAAAGGGGTGAGCTCAGATTCTCAGTAAGGATAACAATATATCGGAAAATAACATAAACACTAAGCATGGTGAATAATTGAAAACACATGTCGTTACAAATAATAAACATGAACTCTTTAAGGAAGGAATACGAGATGAGTAAATAATGCCATAATAAAACATAATAATGGGTATTTTACTAGTCAAATAACCAAGTGAACCATCAATATTATTTTCATAATGATGGAATGTATAATGCAGGACATTCTGAAACATTTTATCAAGGCCTCGGCCAAGATGTC
Organism: Viscum album; assembly: GCA_963277665.1. Taxonomy (NCBI): domain Eukaryota; kingdom Viridiplantae; phylum Streptophyta; class Magnoliopsida; order Santalales; family Viscaceae; genus Viscum; species Viscum album. Next base: position 1,927,115,785 of record OY728153.1, read on the forward strand.
TAAAAATGATTAAGGCCTCATCCAAAACCATATATAAAATTTGGAAAGGACTCTACCAATTCCACATATAATTGTCTAATGAGACCTACCGATGCATTGAGGAGATATATAGGGCTCCACCTATCACTTACTAAGTCCAATACATTCCACATATGAAATTGTTGAAACATAACACAAACATTCGTATTAAAAGTAGCATACGAAATGTCAATACATTATCCATAAACCATGAATGGTATAAAAATAATACCTCCACAGTTAAACACATAAAAAAACCATCAATAAAATATGGAATATTTGTATAATAAAAAATCAACTTCCAACATCTTTAAAATCAATCAAAGGACGTCATCATAGATGAAAATTATTTGTAGAACATTCTGAAAGAAATATCCTTTTTTCATGAAAACATTTAAAATTCACACAATTTAGAAAGGGAAGGCATTTAAAGACATTTTTAAATAAAAGTGTCCCATACCAATTTGAAAATTTTGAAATGAATTATCATTTTAAAAACATTTATGTTCATATAAATAAATCCTTAAAATTCATTTTGAAAACATGGACATTAATGAGAATGATTTTGAAGAATAAATATTTAAAACTTTTAAAATGATGATATAGATAAAGAGTGCCTTCCATAAAACCGTAAAATATTCTTTTTAAAAATATTTTTATGAAACATGGATGTCGATGATTAAGAGTTCCTTGTAGAAACTCATGTAAAAACAACCTCAGATAATAAAGAGATTGTGAAATTAACCCATACCATGCACTTTCCTTTGGTCGAGGGTACGTTTAACCTCCTGTATAATGACCATAGTATGATATTAAATTATACCAAACCATATCCAAATTTATTATATCAAAAATGATTCATTTATAACTTTATACTACCCATTTAATAATGATTTCCATGTTAAATTAACATTTTGGGTAATAATCCGTTTCTTTATCGTACATGTGTTAACTTGTTATTCTTGATCGTATCATTTATATCATGATTTAAATACATCCAGAATATAAAAAATGATTTATATATCATGTATATTTAGAATATAAATATTTATAATTGATAGATATATGAAATCAAAGGCAGTGTTTATGTAGACGGTTGGCCATACGTAGGCATAAATGTTGTTTCCGTTTTCAAATCATATTGAATGGATGTAAGTGAATAAGATATTTGAAAGTACATACATACATACATACATACATATATATACATATATCTATTATGTATCATTATTATTTCATATATTACATACTTATTAATAATATATAGTTTTATAATCATCGTTGAATTGTGAATGTGGAAATGATTCTCATCGCGTCGTGAATACGGTAATCCGTACGTATGCATGAGCGACAATATCATTAAACTGATAGTGAAATAACAGGTAATTGGATAGTATATAATATATACAAAATCATTACCATGTTAAATTTATTATTTATTTCATTTATACTCATTATTATACCTATCCAAATAATGAAGTGTTTGAATAACAAACTACACCATGACATGGAGACGGTAAGCCGTACGTATGCAAGTATGGTGACTTTGTCATTTATAGGATGGATAGAATAAAAAATATGGTTTTACCATATTTATAATACCATCACAGTAATTAGGAGGTACTGGAGTAATTATTTTGGTATAGAAACAATAGTGAAAGAGGAAGTGGAAGAAGAAAATAACTAGAAAAAGAGTAGTGAAAGTATTACCTCTTCTTCGGTTGTTTCCTTTTGAGTTGATCAAAAGGGATCCATAGGTAGGATTTATGATCAATTTAAGGAAATATAGGTTGATGTGAGTGAATTTATAAAGATATTTGGGTAGGGCTTGGCCGAGCCAAATGGCTTTGGAGGTGTGATTTTGAGAGAAGGGGAAGAGCCTTTTTATAAGAGGGTGAGGGTCAATTTAAGAAAAGATAATAATATTAATTTATTATAGAAATATATTTGTTTTATAATTGCCCAAAATGAATTTATTTTGGGACTTAGGTGGTTTTGGGTCGAAAAACTTTCATCCAAAAGGTTTTATACAAGTTTAGGTTACCATTTTAACCTTATCATTAAGATTCAACTATTAGATAAATAGTTTAACTTTTACCGTTTAATCCTCTATTCTTACACTATATGGTTAATAAACATACTCTAAACTTCCAAGAGAACATAAAGTGGTTAATTAATGACATATAAAATATTATTTAATCCCTTTGGCTGAAACATTTATTTTTAGTAATATTATATCAACCAACAATATATTATTTGTCTTATAAATTTATATGTGTTTATTTTGAGACCTTTTGGTATTATTGTTTCTGTGAAAGTCATAACAACCTTACCACTTCGAACAAAATTTATCTAATCAACACTATAATTTCATATTAACTTATAAAATTAGTGGAATTCATCAAAAGATTCAATTTACATGTATCTGGATATTTATAATATCAATTATTTTTATATTTCATTAATAAGGTAATTATTGCATCATCATTGTGTCATAAATAAATTAAATTAATTAATTTATAAAAATTATAAATAAAATTCCATTATGTATGGAATATTTTTTGATTTATAATGAATATTTACAGTCAAATTTATATTTTGTGCAACTCTATATTAAAAATGTTTTAGTTACTAAACTTCGAATTTAACACTTTCAACTCTTCTATAAATAAAATAATAATAAATGTCCTAATATAATCCAAGTGGACCGAAGAGGATCATATTTTATTCGTAAGGTTCTTTTTGGTTGAATTAAACTTATCTAATAGAATTAGGACATGTGTTAGGTTAATTATAATATCATTTTTACCCTTAGTTACCCTATTTACTTTTAACCGTGGTAAATAAAAGTCAAAAGTTACTATTCACAAAAACTTATTTTCATCTCATTGAAAAACATTTTACATACTGATGTCAACTGTGTCTCTCAGATTTTTGAAATTCAACTCATAGAAGCGGTAAAATTATGTTTTATTCAAATTTTCTAACGTTCCTAGAAGGTGGGTAAAAGAGGTTAAAAAGTTAAATATAATTTTATACATCTTATTTTATTATAAAATAAATCCAAAAAATATCATTGAACTTTTATAGGAATTACATAACTATTTTGAGTTAAAATAAATTTCAATAAAATAAATATTATTTAAATAAAAAGTCGGTTTTAAATAATAACACAATGTTTTCAGTATTCATTAAAAATTGATTTTTTTAGAAAAATACCAAAATCTCACCATAAGAAAATTTTGATATTATGAATTCCAAAATGAAGTCTATTTTACAAAATTAAAAACATAGAATTTGCATTTTTTAATTTAAAATTAATTCCTATTGTCATAACCAAAAAGTGGGTTTTTAAAAAGTAAAAACTACCAAAAGATTGACATGTGTTTATGTAAAATTTAAATATGAAGTTAAATATAATGACCAAAATTGTATTAAATGATAAAAATACAATCTAATTATACTCCCAAACCATTAAAATGTATAATTTTACACAATAAATTATTTTGATTAAAAATTTTGTGTTCAATTAAAATTTAGTATTTTCCACCATTCACCAAAATATAAAAGTAATGAGAAAAACACCAAAAAATTATCAAAACTATATTTTTTATGTCTTGATTATAAAAAAGAAGTTTATTTTTTAAATTGAATATATAAAAGTGTCAAATATTTTATATTAAAAGGTTTTCCTTTGAAAGGTGGTAAAATTCCATTTTCTGAAAAATACTTCCATTATCTGAAAAAATAAATTTGTTCTTATATTATGTATACAAAACACAAAATATGGATTTTAAAATTATTTGGAGTATATAAAATTCAAAATGATGTTAATATTATTCATAACCGTTTTTGAATGGAAAGTTTGGTAAGTCGTGGTGCGCTTTAACTTAGTGTTGCATGTAGAACATGTTATTGAATTACTTCGAAGAGATAACATACTATGAAATCTTGGTGTGTTACATTCTTCCATCCTTCAATAAATCGCATTCTCAAAATTTGAAATTTTTCGTAGAAAACAATAAAAATAGAAAAATACCATTGTGGAAAACCCACATCGGATATTGGTTTAATAAAATTTTTTCCTAATAAGAGGGAAAGGAAAATGAAAATGTCACCTCAAATTTATCACCTCAATTTGGAGAACATTAGTGGAAAATAGAGACAAATAATTTGAGGAAAAATGTGAATATTTATTGGAAGTGATTAAGGTCATCAATCACAAACAACTATAAAATTGAGGGCCTCAAAGCCATCAATCTATGATGATGTAAAATATTATTGGTTCAACAAAACATAAGGTATTAGGATAACACATTTTTGGTTTTAGTATACCTTCACTAAAGTTTAAGAATTAATTTATTCATAGAATAAAAGGAATATATATATATACCCTTGACAAGTAGAGATTCATCCTTCAACTAATTCCTTCCACTAACTCATCTTTCACTCCAAAATATAATAGAATTCAAAAATATTCTATTTATCCTAATCGTATAAGGTTACAATTATAATTAATTTTATTATTAATTTGTTAGACTATTTAAGAAAAACTACAATATACAAACCACAATATCACGTAGGCCAGTGATAGGTGACACACCCATCTCTCCCTTCGGTAGCTTGTTCATGCCTCACGGCCTTTCCAGATGTGACGGGTTGTCAGCCAAACTCCGATTTGTCATTTTTATAACAATCCAAAAGTAATATTAAGTAATTATTTAATCTTAATAATAGTATTCAATGTCAATCTTAATCCATCCCAACCCTTATACTGAACCAAAATACTTCTATCCAAACTCACAGTCCAAAATTTATAAGGAATGTAAAAACAATGAAGATATTTTTTTCCACATAATGACATGTGAATACCTTCATCGTGTATTCTTTTCAGACATGTTAACAACATGAATTACCATGAAACCTTATTTATTACATTCATGCTCTATTTTTCTTTATAGAAAACTGTATACACTCTTTAAAAACTATTAATTAGTTTCAATGTAGTCAAAAATATCTAATATAATTTATCCAAATCAATCATATCTTATTCCAAAATCACTACATTAGTATCAGAACCAAATTAAGGTTTATCTTTCCTTCAACCATTTATTTTCAAAAATGTTTAACTTTCTATTTTTATCTTTTCTTAGACCCATATAATCTCAAATCCTCAATGAAATAGTACTGTAGTACAATCCTAATTTATTTCCAAAATTCATATAACCAGTAAATTGTTAAAACAACACTCAAATAAAATAATTCTTTATTAAAAACATAAGAACAGTAGTCATTATTCTTCATCTGTGGTAATATAATAACATGATTATTATCTAATAACATCATTTGAGGTATACTCTGATGATTTGGACATTGATTCGCATAGTGTCCCAACTCCATCCAGATAAAGAATTGTAGATTTGAAACCTTTTTCTTACCCTAGAAATCACGTACTTGGTGTCTTTTTTCTCCACACTTATAAGCAACTCCCATTCCCTTAAATCATTTACCGAAGTGATTTTTTCCACAGTTATCACATATGGGAAAATCTTTCTTTCCCCTCTTCCCTTTATCCATCATTCTCTCTTCTATCCTTTTCTTCTCTTACTTCCATTCAAATCCATAGGACTTAGATAATTATTTTTTTATCTTATTAATATATAATATTATTCCTTCATATGATGAGAATACGTGGGAGACTATTTCCCTTTAAAATATTGGCATAATACCATGAAAGATATGATCTTTCTTAATCTTTTAATTATGGGTATTGCTGGAATTCTCATTCCTTCTACTAGGTGCCGTTTCTAAAAAATTGCATACACTAGGTTATTTTATGAATTAAAATGCATAATTCCAATAATTTAAAATACCTAACATAAATTGAATAGATTATTCATATAGTATATAATCAGAAAATGTTTTATTTGAGAAAATATTTACTCCTTAATCCTTCATAACTTCTTGTAATGAAAATGTAAATTATCCTAATCATATCCCCCAAGAGTTTCCTAACCAAGAGGTATAAAATCCCATTTTTGTGTCCTAGGATATCCCAGGTGAAGCCTGAAATCCCATGTTGGAGTTTTCACTCCTAGTTACATCTGTGCTAGAGCCGCCTCTACCTTCTTGTATCCAGACATGGATGTATTCCAGGGAAAATTAATACATATAAAGGGGTGAGATCAGATGCTCAGTAAGGATAAAAATATAGCGGAAAATAATATAAACACTAGGCATGGTGAATAATTTAAAACACATGACGTTACAAATAATAATCATGAACACTTTATGGCAGGAATATGAGATGAGTAAATAATGCCATAATAATGCATAATCATGGGTATTCTGCTAGTCAAATAACTACATGAACCTTCAATATTATTTTCATAATGAGGGAATATATAATGTGGGGCATTCGGAAACATTTGGTCAAGGCCTCAGTCAAGAAATCAAAAAATGATTAAGGCCTCAACAAAAACCATATGTCAAATTGGGAAAGGCCTCAGCCAATTCCACATCTAATTGTCTCATGAGACCAACTGAATCATCTAGGATCTATAACTAGCTCCACCCATCACTTAATAAATCCAATACATTCCTTATATGAGAAGGTTGAAACATAACATAAACATTCATATTAAAACTAGCATACGAAATGTAAATACTTTATCCATAAAACATGAATGGTATAAACATTACACATCCATAGTCAGACATATCCCAAAACCTTCAATACCATATGTAAGATTTGTATCATATTAAATTAGCTTTAAACAAGTTTAAAATCCATAAAAGGATGTCGACATATATGAAAATGATTTGTAAAACGCTATGAAAAAAATATACACTTTTCAAAAAACATTTAAAAGTCACACAATTTACAAAGGAAGGAATTTAAAGACATTTTTTAATCAAATTTCCCATACCAATTTATATCATTTGAAAGGAATTATCATTTAAAAAATTTATTTCCATATAAATAAATCCTTAAAAATCATTTTGAAAACATGGACATTAATGAGAATGATTTAGAAGAATAAATTTATAAACCATTTAAAGTGATGATCAAGATAAATATTCCATTCCATAAAACCTTAAAATAATCCTTCTAAAAATATTTTTATGAAACATGGATGTGGATGATAAAGAGGTCCCAGTAGATACTCACATAAAAACAACCTCAGATAATAAAGAGATTGTGAAATTAACCATTACCTTGCACTTTCCTTTGGTCGAGGGTACTTTTAACCACTTGTATAATGACCATAGTATGTTATTAAATTATAAAAGATCCAAATACATATTTATTATATCATACATGAGTCATTTATGACTTTATACTACCCATTTAAAAATGATTTGCATGTTAAATTAACATTTTGGGTAATAATCCATTTTTTTATCGTACGTTTTTTAACTTGTTATTCTTGATCACATCATTTAGATTATGATTTAAAAACTTCCCGAATATAAACCTTGATTTATATATCATATATATTTAGAATATAAATATTTAAAATAGATCGATATATGAAATGTAATTCACCGTTTATCGAGACGGTAGGTCGTACGTACGCTTACACACTGTTGCCATTTTCATATCGTATTGAATGGAAGTTAGTGAATAAGATATTTGTAAGTACATAAATATATATTTATTTATATTAAGTAGAATTATTATGTCATAAATTACATAATTATAAATAATATATATTTTTATAATCATCATTGAATGGTGAATGTGGAAATGAATCTCAACCCATCATGGAGACGGTAATCCGTATGTACGCATGAGCGAAAATATCATTATATTGATGGTGAAATAGAATATAATTGTATAGTATTTCATATATACAGAATAATTAACATATTATATTTATTATTTACATCAGTTATACTAATTATTATACCCATCTAAATAATGAAGTGTTTGAATAACAAACTACACCACGACGTGGAGACGGTAAGTCGTACATACACACGTATGGTGACTTTGTCATTTATAGGATGGATAAAATAATGAATATGGTTGTACCATATTTATAATAACATAAAAGTATGTATTAGGAACTAGAGTAATTATTTTGGTATGTAAACAACACAGAAGAAGGAAGTGGAAGAAGAAAAGAACTTAAAAGAGCGTGGTGAAAGTATTACCTCTTCTTCAGGTGTTTCCTTTTGAGTTGATCAAAAGGGCTCCATAGGATTTCATTCTGATACATTTAATGACTCTAGGTTGATTTTATTATTGTTGGGAGGATATTTGGGTAGGGGTTAGCCGAGCTAAATAGATTTTGAGGTGTTATTTTGAGAGAAGCGGAAGTGCCCTTTTATAAGAGGGGTCAGTGTCACTTTAGGAAAATATTAAAATATAAATTTATTATACAATCATATTTAGTTTATAATGGAACCAAATGAATTTATTTTAAGTATTAGGTGGTTATGGGTCGAACCCATCTCAACCAATAGGTTTTATATGTAACGACCTGATCCCAGTTACTTAGAGTCGGTGCATTATTATGTATCATTGGCATTATTACAAGGAATCAAGTCTCAAAAGAACGATCAGTATAGCAGTCTTAGAAAATAGAATAAATACATGAACATTAGATTACACATTCTAACATACAACACAACATAAATAATATTTTGAGAATGCCATTGTTCCCTTAACTTAATCCTGAATCTCAATTATAAAACACTTCTTGGGATCCTGGAAAAAATAAAACATAAGAAAGGGGTGAGCTCAGATGCTCAGTAAGGGTAAATAATTTAGAAGTACCTATGAAATTTTAAGGAATGAATTGTAATAAAAACAACATCCCTCTAAACAAAAACATGAACAAAATATGGAAAAAATAAATCAATCATTACCATATTAACATGAACATAGATATTCTACAAGTCGAATAATAACATGTAATAACTAATCTCATAATGAGGGAATGCATAATGCCAGACTTTCATAACCACACAGTCAAGGCCTCGTGCCAAGACTACAAAAAATTGTTTTTTTCAATGCCTTGTTCCAAGACACTAGTTTGTCTCATGAGACCCACTGATTCATCGAGGAGCTATAGCGATCTCCACCCGTAACTTACTAAGTCCAATGCATTCCTTATATGAAAAGTTTGAAACATAACAAAAACATTCGTATTAAAACTAGAATATGAAATGTCAATAATTTATCCATAAACCATGAATGATATAAAAATAACACATCCACAGTCAAACATAAATCATTAAATAAAATATGGAAGACTATATTATAAATTAACCTTAATCGATAATAATGAAGTATATTGACATAGATGAAAATAATCATCAAAACTACTTGAGAGAAATATCTCCCCTTTTTCTTGAAAACATTTAAAAGTATCACTATATATCATGAAGTCGTTTAAAATAGATTTTTGAATCAATGTTTCCTGTACCACATTGAATATTTTAAAAGGAATTTAAATTTCAAAACAATAATTTCCATATAAATAAATCCTTAAAACAATATTAAAAAATGGACATTAATGAAAATGTTTTAGAAGAATAAATCTTTAAAACATTAAAATGGTATTTTAGTTTGAGTTTTTAACCAAAAGAGAGACACTTGAATACATATATTTGAGGTAATAAACACTTTATAATATCATGAGAATAAAGGGATTAATGATATACTATGTCGAACTACATTATATACACCATATAAAATTGAATTTTCATATAATAACATAGAAGTCTCAATGGAATGTAAATTGAGATGAAATCCATTATATAGACTATATAATTAGGTCAAGGATAAATCAACAACATAATTATGTGGGAAAAATATAAATACACTAAATATTATTGGATATTATTTGTAAATCAATCAGAGGACATTCACACATATTCTTGTAAAAACAACACCAATGACTTTAATGTTTAACTCAATGAATGGAAATTGAGTTAAGATTACTGTTATCAAGTTCATATCTATGATTTGAGATATTATCAATGGATTGATTATCTTTATTAAAATTATATGCACACATGAGTGGATTGGAAATTATAACATAAAAAAATGAATAGTGATTCCACACATAATCTTGGAGTAAAATAATCAATGAAGTATGCATAAAGATGAATGAGTGGAAATTGAACTTCCAAATTCTCTTATCGATTTGGTAACTTATGAAACATACGCCAATGAAAGAAGGATCATACAATGATGATGTAAATATCCATAAATTAAATAATATTACCCAATGAATAAAATCATGATCAGTAATCACACCACATTCAATAAATAAGTGGTGAACAATGGAAATCTCACGGAATTAAAAGTGAGATAAGAAACCCCTTACCTCAAGTCGGAATTGTCTTGTGTGTTCCTTGTTCTTCTTGAATAATAAAATTAAGTTAATTATTAATTTATTAAGAACAATTTTCAATTTTATTATTCCTTTTAATATCACTTATTACCTTTATATAATAATTAGTTAATTATTTGAGTTCATATTGGATATTTTATTGATGTTCAGAACTTGAGTCAAAAATGAACTTGTTATAATTACAATTTGTCCATGTGGTGAAAATTAAATTATCAAAAGAATTGTATAAATGATTTAAATATAATATATATATAGATTATATATCCAGTATATATATGTATTTATAATAGTACATAACATTTGGAGATAAGAAATGAAATCCACGTTTCATGGAGACGGTAAGGTGTACGTACGCATGAACACTACTTTCATTTCTATTTTGTAATTTAATGGAATTAAAACATAATGATACATAGGTATATTATAATTATAGTATAATATAATATGATATATGTTTTACATAATTTAATTAATTCTATCCATTATACATTCCATGAATGTCATGAAGGAATCATATCAACTTGAGGGGGCGGTAGTCCGCATTTCATCAAATGAAATTATCGTGGTCACACATATTGGATAGCATAAAGGTGTGTTTTTAAATTAAAAATATAGAAGAATAGAGAAAAAATAAACATAATAAACATAATATATAAATACAGTGCCATCATAATGGCCACCATAAGAGGCGGTATGAGATAATCGAACAATCATCGTTTTGTGAGGCATTAGTTTTCCGTCCACAGAAACATTATGTTCTTCAATAATTAGATAGAGGTGTGTGTAAGTGTAGCTCAAATACTTATTATAACAGAAACCTAGTATATTTTAGATAATGGTGTTTTTACAAAATAAAGGAATAAAAAGAGTTCATGGGGTTGGAGAAGTAAAATTAAAGAAATGAATTTAAGAGAAACTGTTACCTTTAATTAGGGTAACTCCCATTGGTTTTGACCCAAAAGGACTTCTTGAAGTTTCTTCTACCTAAGTTAAGGAACCTATGTGGAGGATAGGGATGTAGGGAGCCAAATTTTGTATAGGATGGGTTAGGAAAAAAAGCTTTAGAGGTGTGAAAAATTGGTTAGAAGTGGTCGCCTTTTATAAGGGAGAGGAGGGGCTCTTTAATAATGTGTGAAACTATTATTTTATTATAAACTTATCTTCAGTTTAAAAAGGTCCAAAACACATTGAAGTCGATGATTAGATGAAAAATATTCGAAATAAAATCATATAATCATAATGGGACATGTTTTGGATAATAGTTTAATCATTATAATCTTATTTATTTGAATAATTTATTAATGACGTAAACACTACAACATTATTGTGTCATAAATAATTTAATTTATTTGATGTCTAAAAATTATATAATAAATACCATGATGTATAAAATAATTTTATCTTTCCAATAAATATTTATAGTAAAAAATATAACTAATATAACCACATTTAAAAATTAATTTACTAAAAGATATTTTTTTGTGTCATTTTTGTCTTTACTTTAAATTAATTAATCTAAAGAGTCATTATCACTCTCAAGTGGCACCATGGGGTCCCAAAATCGAACCAAGGATTCCCATGGTCGGCCATGACTTATAAAATAAGCTTAGGACACCTTTAAAGGTAATTTAGTATTATTATAATATTATTTTGTTTACCCTTATTTACCGGATTTACCCTTTAACCATGGTAAATTAAATATTTACCGAAGTAATTATTTAAAATGTCTAAAAATAAAAGTTACATATTTAAAAAATTTTGACCTCCTGATTCTAAATATGGAATCTATTTTTAAAATTCAAAACACATAAGTGGCAGAAATTAATTTAAAATTAATTCCTGTTGTCAAAACAAAGAGCATGTTTTTTAAGAAATAATAACTATCAAAAGATTGACACTTGTTTATGTCAAGTTTAAATGTGAAATTACGTCCAATTATGAATATTGGATTAAATGGTAAAAATATATTCTAATTATACTTTAAAACCCCTTAATAGTATAATTTATCACTATAGATTATTTGTATTAAAAAAGTTGGTTTTAATTAATGTTTTGTATTTTTCACTATTCATCACAAATTGAATTTTATCAGAAAAATACCAAAATTTTACCCAAAGTAAATTTTGATTTCCATATTCTAAAGAAGAATTTTATTTTGTCAAATATAAAATATAAAAAGGACCAAAACTATTTTTAATGAGGGTTCCCCATCAAAAGGATGTAAATCAGCCCTTTAATGAATATTAGAGTATTTGTTCTTAAAATCGAATTCCTTTCTTATTTTAAGCCTCTAATTTTTAATGGATAAATGTAAAATTATTTAAAAAACATATATAATAATATTTTAGTTAGTTCTATTCATTTCATCCAATACAATGGCTCGGTGTTAATTATCATTTAAAATAATAATATTATATTATTAGTGTGCAACGTAAGATTTCAAAGAAACCTGTTGGTGTGTATCGGGTAAGACATCGAACATATAATATCCATTAAAGTAAAATTATCATTTAATTAAAAAATATTAATAAATATGAAATTTATTATTCTTTATTTACCCAGGATGTTACATCCTACCCCCCTTTTGGGAATTTCGTCCTCGCAATTTTAAAATTGGGCTCCGAAACTTCATTGAAAGCCCCACATAGGAAAATGAGTCAATAAAAATATCACTTTAAAATAATGTAAGAGAAGTAGAAAACGATACCTGAGACAACAGATACTAGGCTTCCATGAAAACATGGATATGGAGGAGAAATAAAGTGTCATGTTCAGAAGGAGAGTGATAGAAAACATGATTTGGAGAAAGTTAACCACCAGGAAATCCCAAACATGTGATGGGATAAATGGTCTTCGATTCCCCTGTAAAAAAAATTAATGAATAAAGTTTTTGTTTTAAATTACCTTTCATAAATTTGACGAATTTATTTAAGAGATTTACTAAAAACATAAGGAAACATACTTACTTTCCATATAGAATTTCATCCTTTACTACATTTCTTCTACAAACTCATATTTTCTCCAAACGATGAGTATTCAAGATGGCTTGGTCACACCTAAACTGCTAGAATCAAATTCTATAGAATCCTGTAATCCATAAAGGATGAACTATATATTTCTCTTTTCATTATAGATTTAACCAAAAAAATGGTTATTACATTGTCAAATGATCCCCAAAAGAAATACTAATCATAATATCTAAAATTAATCCAATAATACCCAAAGATCAATAAATACCACTCAATAAACAAATGTCCTTAAAATCCTTCAATACAATCCAAACTAAGATTGAAACCCAAAACATAGAAAAATTTGGTTACGCAGTCTTCCACGTTAAATTGTATCTCCAAATAAGATCGACTACTATTAAAGTCACATAATTAAAATTAATTAACTTAATCACGTATTCTCTATGATAGGTTAACCATTTCCATTAATAACCCAAATCACTATAAATTAATAATAAAAAATAGGTAAAAATACACCATTACTCCTCAAATTAAATCCCATAGTATTCTATTTTCCTTAGGCATATAGTGTTCCCAACAGAGCAAACATCTTCCAAAATAACAGTTATCACATAGTCACCAAATCATTTTCCAACACTAAGGATATTCATTTTATAAAACATAATATCCCAAATCAACTTATTATTGATCATTAAAATCCTTTAACTATAAATAATTAGTCACACTAATCAGGGAATTCACGTAGTCCCGTGGAAGGTGAAAAATCCCAGACACACTTTGGTTGTGGGTTCGATTCTCGAAGCTTTGTCCGATGCGATGGGTTGTCACATGGTCTTCATGTTGTCTTTTTTCAAAAAATATATTTTATAACATTCCCAAAAATTTTTTTCTCAAAATAACCATAAAATAATTTAACCACAAATGTTATCTCATACCTTACATTTTCATCCCAAAAATTAATAACATTAAATTTCTTCAAATTCAAGGATCATATAAACCCAAATTGTTCTTTTATAATTATATCCAAAAAAGAACATATAATTATTCCATTGCTTCCCTTAAAAACCATAGGAAACAAAGAATCGTTTACTTATCTTATTAACACATGGTATTATTTCTTCATATGATGAGAATACATGGGAGACTATTTCACTTTTAAATGTTGGCTTAATACCATGAAATATATGACCCTTCTTACCCTTTGGAACATACTTTTTGCTGGAGTTATCATTCCTTCTACTGGGCGCCATTTCTAAACAATGTCATACACTATGTTAGTTTATGAATCACAATTCATAATTCCAAACATGTAAAATACCTAACGTAAATTGAACATTTTATGGATATAATCCAAAATCATAAATTGTTTTTCATTGAGTAAGTATATACTCATAAACCCTTCATAATGGTTTGTAAAGAAAATTAGAATTATCCTAAGCATATCCCCTAGGAGTGTCATAACCAAATTGCAACAAGGCTCATTGTCGTGCACCAGTTCTTGTTCGAGTCTAGCTTAAAGCGGTGTTTTTGGGGTTTACCCCTATGTATATCTATGCTAGACCCACCTCTACCTGCTCGTATCCATATAGGGATGTATTTTTCAGAAAACTCACAAAATATCTACATGACCAAAATTCTAGGAAGTACTTCTTTATTGATCCTCAAGGTTTATGTTAGGGTAATGTGCTCTAATCAGAGTTTATGTATATCTGGTTTCCAAGGTTTGTAATAAATTTCCTCTGATACCAACTGTAATGCCCAGATCCAAGTTACCCAGATTCAGTGCATTATTACGTATCATTGGCATGGTTACATGGAATGAAGTCTCAAAAGACTGACCAGTTTAGTAGTCTTGGAAAATGTATTACGTACATGAATGTAATATTACACTTTCTAACATACAAGAAAACATAAATAATATTTTGAGAATTCCATTGTTCCCTTAGATTAACCTTGTATATCAATCATAAAACACTTATTGGGATCCTGGGAAAAATAAATCATAAGAAAGCGGTGAGTTCAGATGCTCAGTAAGGGTAAATAATTGAGCGGAAGCTATAAACTTTTAATGCAATATGGGTAATAAAAACAACAGCCTTTTAAACATAAACACGAACATAATATGGAAAAAATAAATCCAACATTATCATATTAACATGAACATGGATATTCTAATAATCAAATAGTCAAATTTAATAACTAATCTCATAATGATGGAATGCATAATTCTAGAAATACATAACCACATACTCAAGGCCTTGTGCCAAGACTACAAATAATTGTTTTTCCAAGGCCTTGTTCCAAGACACTAGTTTGTCTAATGAGACATACCGATGCATTGAGGAGCTATAGCGGGATCCACCAATCACTTAATAAGTCCAATGCATTCTTCATAAGAAATGGTTGAAACATAACATAAACATTCTTATTAAAACTAACATACGAAATGTCGATAATTTATCATTAAACCATGAATGATATAAAAATAACACATCCACAGTCAAACATAACTCATTAAATACAATACGGAATATTTTATTATAAATTAACCTCAATAGAGAATAATGAACGATATTGACATAGATGAAAATAATCATCAAACCTACTTGAGAGAAATATCCCCCTTTTTCTTGAAAACATTTAAATGTCTCAGAATTTATCAAGAAGTCGTTTAAAATAGATTTTTGAATAAAAGTGTCCTATAAAACTTTGAAATTTTTAAAAGGGATTTTAATTTGAAAACATTAATTTACAATTAAATAAATCCATAAAACTAATTTTAAAACATGGATATTTATGAAAAAGATTTAGAAGAATAAATCTTTAAAACATTTAAAATGATATTTTAGTTAGAGTTTCGTACCAAAAGGGAGACACTTGAATACATATATTTGAGGTAATAAAAACTTTATAATATAATGATAATAATTGGAATCATGATATACTATGTAAAACTACATTATATACTCCATATAAAAGTGAATTGGCATATAACAACAAAGAAGTCTCAATGGAATGTAAATTGAGATAAAATCATTTATATAGACTATATCCTTAGTTTAAGGATAAATCAACAACATAATTATTTGATAAAAACATAAATACACTCAATACGATTATTAATTGATTGTAAATCAATCAGAGGACATTCACACAAATTCTTGTAAAAACAACACCAATGACATTGATGTTTAACTCAATGAATGCAAATTGAGTTAAGATTACTTTTATCAAGTTCATATCAATGACTTCAGAAATTAACAAAGGAGTGATAATGTGTATCAAAAGTATATCCACAAAAAGGGGAGTGGAAATTATTACATAATAAAATTAGTAGTGATTCCGCACATAATCTTGTAGTAAAATAATCAACGAAGTATGCGTAAAGCAGAATGAGTAGAAATTGTAATATCAAATTCTCTTATCGATTTGTAACTTAAAAAACATATTCCAATGAAAGAAGAATCATAAAATGATGATGAAAATATCCATAAATTAATTCATATTACCCAATGAATACAATCATGGGCTGTACACACACCACATGCAATAAATAAGTGGTGAACAATGGAAATCTCACGAAATTAAAAGTGAGATAAAACCTCTTACCTCAAGTCCAAATTGTCATGTGTGTTCCTTGTTCTACCTGAATAATAAATATATGTTAATTTATACTTTATTAAGAACAATTTTCAATTTTATTATTCCTTTTATATAACTTACTACCTTTTTATAATAATTATTTAATTTTTTGAGTTCATATTGGATATTTTATTGATGTTCGGAATTTGAGTCAAAATTGAACTTGTTATAATTACAATTTGTCCATGTGGTAAAAATTACATTATCTAAAGAATGATATAAATGATTTAGATATCATATATATATTATATATCCAGTATATATATGTATTTATAACAGTACATAAGATTTGGTGATAAGAAATGAAATGCACCTTTCATGGAGACGGTAAGCCGTACGTGCACATGAATGCTACTTTAATTTATATTTTGTATTTTAATGGAATTAAAACATAATGATACATAGCAATATTATATTTACAGTATAATATAATATGATATATTTTTTACATGATTTAATTAACTCTATCCTTTATATGTTCCATGAATGTCATGAACGAATCATATCACAGTGAGGGAGCGGTAGTCCGCACTTTCTCAAATGAAATTATCATGGTTACACATATTGGAATGAATAAAGTTGTGTTTTTAAATGATAATTACAGAATAATAGAGAAAAAATAATCATAATATAAATAATATATAAATATAGGGCCATCATAATGGCCGCCATAAGAGGTTGTAGGAGATAATCGAACAATCATCGTTTCGTGAGGCGTTAGTTTTCCATCCACAAAAACATTATGTTCATCACCCATTAAATGGAGGTGGGTGTATGAGTAGCTCAAATTCATATTATAAAAAATATTATTATATTGAAGATACTGGTTTGGTTACAAAATAAAGGAAAAAAAGTGTCCTTGGGGTTGGAGAAGTAAAATAAAAGAAATGAATTTAAGAGAAACTGTTACCTTTAATTTGGGTAACTCCGTTTGGTATGAACCAAAAGGACTTCTTGAAGTGCCTTATGCCTAATGTAATTATTCTTGGTGGAGTAGAGGGATTTATGTACCATAATTGGGCAGATGTTGGATGAGCCCAATGTATTGAGCAGTGTGAAGAATTGGTTAGAAGTGGTATCCTTTTATAAGGAAGAGGAGGGGCTCTTTAGGAAAGTGTGAAACTATTTTTTTATTATAAACTTATATTCAGTTTAAAAAGGTCCAAGACACATTAACGTCAAATATAATATGACTAATATTCGAAATAAAATCATCCAATCATAATTGGACATGTTTTGGTTAATATGTTAATCATTATAATCTTATTTATTTAAATCAATTATTAATGAGGTAAACAATGCATCATTATTGTGTCATGAATAATTTAATTTATTTGATGTATAAAAATTATAAAACAAATACCATGATTTATAAAATATTTTTATATTTCCAATGAATATTTATAGTCGAAAATATAACTAATATAACCCAATGAAAAAATTAATTTACTAAAAGATATTTGTGTGTGTCATTATTGTCTTTACTTTGAATTAATTAATCTAAAGAGTCATTATCACTCTCAAGTGGCTCCATGAAGTCCAAAAATATATCCATGGATGCCCATGGTCGGCCATGACTCATAAAATAAATTTAGGACACGTTTTAATGTAATTTAATATTATTATAATATTATTTGTTACCCTTATTTACCGGATTTACCCTTTAATGATGGTAAATAAAATATTTACCGAAATAATTATTCAAAATGTCTAAAAATAAAAGTTACTTATTTACACAATTTGGACCTCCTGATTATAAAATGAAATCAATTTTTTTAAATTCAAAACACATAAGTGGCAGAAATTAATTTAAAATTAATTCTCGTTGTCAAAACAAAGAGCGTGTTTTTTAAGAAAAAATAACTGTAAAAAGATTGACATTTGTTTATGTCAAGTTTAAATGTGAAATTATGTCCAATTACCAATATTGTATTAAATGGTAAAAATATATTCTAATTATACTTTAAGGCCTCTAAATAGTATAATTTATCACTATAAATTATTTGTATTAAAAAAGTTGTTTTTAATTAATGTTTAGTATTTTTCACTATTCATCAAAAATTGAATTTTATCAGAAAAATACCAAAATATTACCCAAAGTAAATTTTGATGTTCCGATTCTGAAGAAGAATTTTATATTGTCAAATATAACATATAAAAAGGTCCAAAACTATATTTAATGATGGTTCTCCATCAAAAGGTGGTAAATCGACCCTTTAATGAATATTAGAGTATTTATGCTTAAAATTGAATTCCTTTCTTATTTTAAGCCTCTAAAAGTTATGGGATAAATTTAAAAACATTTAACAAACATATATAATCATATTTTAGATAGTTCTATTGATTTATCCGGATACAATCACTCGACGTTAAGTACCATTTAAAATAATAATATTATATTATTAGTGTGCAATGTAAGATTTCAAAGAAACATGTTGTTGTGTATTAGGTAATCCATCGAACAGAACATCCCCTTTAAAGTAAAATTAACATTTAATTAAAAAAGATTAATAAATATAAAAATGTATTATTCTTTATTTATCCAGGATGTTACATCCTTCCCCCCTTCTGGGAATTGTTTCCTCGCAATTTTAAAATTGGGCTCGGAAACTTCATTGAAATCCCCACATCAGAAAAATAGTAAAAAAATATGACTTTAAAATAAAGTAAGAGAAGTAAAAACGTTACCCGAGACAACAAAAACGAGGATTCCATGAAAACATGGATATAGAGGAGAAAAAAATGTTTCCTGTTCTGATGGAGAGTGATAGAAAACATGATTAGGATAAAGTTAACCACCAGAAAATCAAAAACATCTGATGGGATAAATGGTCTTTGATTCCCCAATAAAAAAAATTAACGGACAAATTTTTTGTTTTAAGTTACCTTTCATAAAGTTGATGAATTTATTTAAGAGCTTAACTAAAAACTTAAGGAAACATTCTTTTCATATAGACTTTCATCCTTTACTATATTTCTTCCACAAACTCATCTTTTCTCAAAACGATGAGTATTCTAGATGGCTTGGTCACACCTAAAGAGCTAGAATAAAATTCTATAGATTCACGTAATCCACAAAGGATGAACTATATATTTCTCTTTTATTTATAGATTTAACCAAAAAAAAATTGTTAGTACAAGGTCAAATGATCCCCAAATGAAATACTAATCATAATTTATAAAATTAAACTAACAATACACAATGCTCAATAAATACCACTCAATAAAAAATTACCCTTAAAATCCTTCAATATAATCCAAACTAATATTGAAACCCAAAACATAGAAAAATTTTATTACGTAGTCTTCCACGATAAATTGTATGTCCAAATAAGATCGACTACTCTTAAAGTCACATACTTAAAATTAATAAACCTAATAAAACATTTTCTATGATAGGTTAATAATTTATATAAATAAACCAAATCACTATAAAATCACAATAAAAACATAGATAAAAATCCACCATTACCCCTCAAATAAAATCCCATAGTATTCTATTTTCCTTAGGCATATAGTGTTCCCAACAGAGCGAACATATTCTAAAATAATAGTTATCAAATAATCACCAAATCATTTTGCTACACTAAGGATATTTATTAGATAAAACATAATATCACAAATCAGCTTATTATTAATCATTAAAATTATTTAACTATAAAAAATTAGTCACACTAACCAGGGAATTCACGTAGTCCAGTGGAGGGCTATAAATCCCAGTAACACTTTGGTTGTGGGTTCGATTCCTGCAGATTTTTTCATCGTGACCGGTTGTCACAAAGTATGCATATTGTCCTTTTTCAAAATATTTATTTTATAAAATTCCCCCAATAAAATAAATTTCTCAAAATAACCGTAAAAAAATTTAACCACAAATGTTATCTCATACCACACATTTTCATCCCAAAAATTAATAACCTGCAATTTCCTCAAATTCAAGGATCATATAAACCCAAATAGTTCTTTATAATTATATCCACAAAATAATAGATAATTCTTCCATTTCTTCCCTTCAAATCCATAGGACACATAGAATCGTTTACATATCTTATTAACACATGGTAATATATCTTTATATGAAGAGAATACATGGGAGACTATTTCCCTTTTAAATATAGGCTTAATACCATGAAATATATAACCTTTCTTACTCTTTGGATCATATGTATTGCTGGAGTTCTCATTCCTTCTACTGGGAGTCATTTCTAAACAATGTCATTAAGTAGGTCAGTTTATGAATCAAAATTCATAATTCCAAACTTGTAAAATAACTAACGTAAATTGAATGGTTTATGGATATAATCCATAATCATAAAAATGTTTTCATTGAGTAAGTATATAATCATAAACCCTTTGTTGGTTGGAGTGGACAATCAAGAGGGGGGTGAATTGAGTTCCAATTAAAATTTCTGCTAAAAAAAATTTCTATTAAAATCCCCCAATTTCCAAAACAAATTAAACTGTAGTGAATTTATACAGATTATAAAGGTTCAATTAGTTTCTCAAAGATTGATTAAGTCTCGGTTAACTTAATATTATGATTAAATTAACTTTTGAAACTAACTTACTGGTTTACAATAAATATAAACACTTGCGAGTTTAACTATCAATGTAGCTTTGAGAATAAATTATATTTCAAAGTAATAGCAGTGGAATATGAAATAAATTTATATAGTATGGATATAGATTTTAACTAAAAACACAAGAGTTAACCAAGAGGTTCAGTCTCAAGCCGAGACTTAGTTCTCTCAAAATTTATATAAAGTGATCCACACCCTGGATCTGGGTTAACAACAGTGATCACACTGTTCAGGTCAAGAGACCTCTACCACAGTTATACGTCGGATAACAAACAACAGCTCAAAGCTATCCAGGTCACACTCGACCTCTACCACTATCCATAGTGGGAAATAAAGGATGTATGTTTGTGAGTGAGGATTTACAAATCCTCCAGTTAAGGTTCAGGAGATAGTGTGTGTGTAATAATTAACAGGCTACACACACTGCTCGTAATCCAAATATTATATCACTTAGAGCAAGATATAGAGTTTAGAATGGCTCTAGTGATTGCAGTGCAGCTCTGGACTCCTTTGGATTTGATCAGAAATGGTTCTGAGTCCTTCTCTGGTATTTGACTGAAAAATAGAGTATCGTTTCTTCTTTTAGTGCTTCCAGGTTCAGCTTGGTTATCGGCTCAGAAAATGAAGTGTTCTGTGTAGTTCTTATTTAGCATAGATTGCTCGACGTATGTTCTGTGTTCTGGAGTCTGGTAGTAGTAGTCTTGTGAGTGCAATTTCTCCAGTTGTTCTTGGCACGTTATGAGCTTGATCACGAGTGTGTTCCCGTGTGCTCAATCTCTTCAAGTCTCTTGTCTTGATTCACTGATACATACACGTTGTTCTTTGTTTTTTTCTTGTATATCTTATCTCTTTCACATTCACCCCCATTATAACTTTATGCCTTTTTGCTGAGAAGAAGGAATGATTATCCTTTTCAATCATACTTGGTACGGTTTCCTGAAATGGAAATAGAAATAATTTAATAACATTAAATGCATCAAAAGTAACAAATGTAGCCGTTAGGGTAATAAAAAAATAGTGTCAAGGATATAAGATTTGACTCCGCAGTTAATTATAGGTAGACGTTTGTTTGTAGACATGTACGGTTGACTCTGTGTAGGATCTTCCATCGGTAGCTCTTCAAACTCTTATCGGTAGCTCTTATCGGTAGAACTTATCGGTAGCTCTTATCGGTAGCTCTTATCGGTAGCTCTTATCGGTATCTCTTATCGATAGCTCTTATCGGTATCGCTTATCGGTAGCTCTTATCGGTAGCTCGATGAACTTAGTTCCATCGGTTGCTCTAACTCTTATTGGTAGCTCTTATCGGTAGCTCGATGAACTTAGTTCCATTAGTTTCTCATGGCTGTCGGTAGCTCTATGCATCGGTAGCTCACTGTCTATCGGTAGCTCTAGCTGTCGGTAGCTATCTGTCTATAGGTAGCTCTGTGTCTATCGGTAGCTCTGGCTTTCGGTAGCTATCCGTCTATCGGTAGCTCTGGCTATCGGTAGCTATCTGTCTATCGGTAGCTCTGTCTATCGGTAACTCTGGCTGTCTTATACAAAACACATCTAATTCACTTAGAATCATTTCAAAACTTATATAAACATGGATAATCGAGATTAACATAAATGAGAAATTATTTTAACATTATTATTAACTTGATCATCGATTTGAAAGAATTAAATTGTAGATCAACAGTAATTGTGAATATCATAATATATGAACACATAATTGGGATTATCAAAACATATGAATACAAGATTGGGATTATCAAAACAGGTGAGGTCAACAATCTCCACCTTTTTGATAATCACAACTTATGATATGGCCATTTTAAAATACTGAGAATATAGTATTAGATAGTATAACATTAATATTCAATTTTCTCAAGGAAAACAGTATCAGAGGAAAGAGGAAATAGTAAGAGAAAGATATAGATAAAAAATTATCATAGGTAGAATTAAATACAATAGTATCAGAGATACGGTTTGAAAGAATTGGTACCAAAGAAGGAGATGTAAGAAATAGTTCTCCCCTTTTATATTTATGCCCTTTTCTCCCCTTTTCTCCCCTTTTGAGCATATTTCTCCCCCTTTTTCTCCCCCTCTTTATAGTTCTCCCCCTTTGTGATAATCGAAATGTGGGAAACCAAAAATAGAATACTGATAAACTGAGATAGTGGAAAGAGAGGCATTTGTACTAGATCAGAAAAAAATCACATAAACAGAATAGGAAAAAAATGATTCCTATCAAACATCCTTGCCACTTTATCAATCCACATCTTCAATGTGATATTTTTCCTTGGGATCAGATGAGAATTCAGGTGTTGAGGATACTGGGGAGGACTTTGGAATTCCAGAAATGACCAGAGGAGGCTGAGCAACTGATACAGTGCCGAGACTGTATTGGGAAGTCCTTTGAGTGATCAAAGGTGTGAGACTTATTATGTCTTGAGCAGGAGTCATCTGAACTAGAGATGCAGTAGAGGCAGAGGCAGGCAAAGCAGGAGGTACAATGACCGGTCTGGCATCCACATGCAGGAAGGGCAGCAATAAGTTTCTGAAATCCATTATAATGCTTCCTCCTCTCTCCATTGCAGACACAAAATCATCTCTATTTTCAATGAATTTATCCAAAGCAGGAGTAAGCTCCCTGAGCATACTAACCTGCTCTCTAAAGGCCTGAGACACTTGAGGTAACTTTAGATTCTCAAGCAGAAGTTTGAAATGGTTGGTCAGTTGTTTCTTGGTATAAACCTTTTCAGAATAATTATCCACCTTATTCTTGATTGCCTCTTGAGAAGCAGAGGCCTCTCTCATGTAGTCCTGGATGACTTTCATTATTTCTCTGGCTGAATCCCTAGTAGACAGCACAAGTCGACATAAATATGATGAGTCCACAGAGCCACTAGTTGAAATAGAACCAAGCTCCTCCTTCATCAGAGCACTAAATTGATTCAGATCAATTGAAGGTTTTGAAACTAGAGGACCAACAGAGAAGGATACAGTTCCTTTGAAGCTTTTGGTCAACCCACTAATCAGATTTTGCATTTGGGAGTCCTGATTTTTGACATGATCCTTCATAAATGTTTTGAAAGCTCCAAACACCGAGACCAGGTGACTTACAACACTCTTCACATAGGCTAAATCCTTGTCAGATTGAGATTTTGAACTCATGAAAGAGTCTAAGGAAACAACATATATCCGTAGAGCTTCAAGATCTGCTTCTAGCCTAGAAGATTGAGTGTGTCACTCCTTGACTTCTTCCATTAGCTCACCCACAAAAGTTGACAGATCCCAACCAAGAGGAAGCTCAAAAGACCTTTCTAACATCTTCATTTCTTCACCAAAGCCGTGCTCGATCTCAGAAACAGAGGCACTGATGGATTCCTTCAGCTCATGCTTTAGGGATTCGTGGTCAGACTTTGTAACAAAATCAGTAGGAGCAACTGTAGTAGATACTCTTTCAAAAGCTAAACTGACTACAGAGTCAGCCATGACTGATTGAATCGAGGATACTAAAAAAGATTCCATTGTCTTTACTTATTCTACAAAACTGACTTTGAGATTTTCTTTCAACACATCTAAATCATGTACTCGGACCACATCAGCAGGTAATAACTCAAGATTGATGTCATAGATGATCTTTGGTCTAATAAAAGATACTTCATTATCCGAATCAGGATAATCCAAACCACAGACTATAAAACCTGGGTCTTCTACCCAGTCTTCAGACTCGATAGTCACTGTAACATTTCCAAACTTGGTGTGATGCTCCCCCTCAATGGGTGCACTCTCATATATAACAACTACATTCTCTGCTGGTCTTTCTTCATCAGAATCTTCCACAACAACTTCCATCTCTGCAGCAGCAAGATGATTTTCTGGAATAGGTACAACTTCTCCTCTTTCTCTTTCTTCATCCATATAAGGTACAACTAAGCTTCCAATAACTAGACTTGGACTCAATTCAGCAGAATCAGATGATTCAGACACATTTTCTTCTTCTTCTACTTCTTCTTCTGACTCATCACTGTACTCAGGTTCCTCTTCATCAGGTCCTAGACCTGGATCTCTTTTATCCTTTGGCCTTGAAGGATAATCCACAGGATTAAATTTATCATATACCTTTTGGTCATCATTGACCCATTCTCCTCTCCACGGATTCCAATTAATCTTCATATATTTGAAAACTGTAGTAGTGATACAGAAGTTTCTCTTCACTACAACTGTCTCATCTTGAGACTCAGCTATCCCTTTCACTTTGATCATTACAGAAATCAGCTTAGCAAAGAATAGGGCGTTAGTCATTGATTTCGGCCTTGTCATATCTTCCATTTGACTCATCACCAATCTGCAAAAATTGACTTTGACATCATGACTCAAAAGTTGTAGGAGATAGATATCCTGATATCTCAAATTAGAAAAGTCTCCTCTCCTTGGTATCAACACATGTTGAACAAACTTGAACAGTAATCTGTTCTCTCCATCCATTTCTGCGGCAACCACTTGCCTTGGTGTTCCATCACCAGTCAGTTCTTTCAACGCGGTATCATGATAAAAAATGTCACTGGTAGGTGTAATTGCTCTTGATAAATATCCAGACACACCTTCATGTGAAACTTTTAAGCAATCAGCCCATTCTACTGATGAAAATGATATCACTTTACCATTTACAAATGAAGATACTCGGTTCTCATTCTCTAACTTCTCGAAGCTTACGAACTCGTAAAAATGTTTTACCAACTTTGGGTAGTAGAGACTGTTGTTATTTTAAAAGAAGTCTACCCATCTCTGAGCTTCCAGAACTTCGAGCACCAAGGACTTTCTGGGCAGAAACCAGTCTACACACAGCTCTTTTTCGATCACAATAGCTCTATTTTGCAGATGAGGATTAACTAGTCTCCTTCCCGACCTAGTTCTAACATCACTACTCGCTTCTGGCTCGGACTTCTGCCTTTTTGGTTTAGGCTCAACACAGTCGTCTCGGATGACAGGAGTTTTGGTTTTTTCCATCGCTGGTTCGAGGGATCTCAGGTTCACAGAGGGTTCGGGTTCTACGGTTCGAAGGTAAAAGGTTTTGGGTTCGGTGGAGTGAGAAGAGGCTTAGAATTAGTTTTATCATTTAGGAATCATATGTTAAATGAATAAAAAACGGTTCAGATTCTTGGCGGCAGACAAAAACATTTAAAACAACACTTTATCGTTGATGATTTTTATCAGTGAGGATTTCTATCGGTGAGGATTTCAACATCGGTGAAGATTAAACATCCCCAGATCGTGCCTAATGTAACATAACCTATCCACACTTAAGGGTTTAGTGAAAATGTTGGCCAATTGATGTTCAGTGCCGATAAATTCAAGAGAAATATCACCCTTTTGATAATGATCTCTCAGAAAATGATGCCTTACATCAATGTGTTTGGTTCTTGAGTGAGATACAAGGTTCTTCGAGATGTTTATTGCACTAGTGTTGTCACATTTAATCGAAAAATGCTTAAAATCATATCCATAATCCAAGAGAGTGTGTTTAATCCACATAATTTGTGCACAACAACTACTAGCAGCTATATACTCTGCTTCGGCAGTGGATAGAGCTACAGAATTCTGCTTTTTACTACACCAAGATACTAAGGATTTTCCTAATAAATGACATGTTCCTGAAGTGCTTTTTCTGTCTAATTTGCAACCTGAAAAGTTAGCATCTGAATAACTCATTAACTCAAAGGATTGTACTTTTGGATAAAATAAACCAAGGCTAACAGTATGATTGAGATACTTGAAAATTATTTTAACAGCAAGAAAATGAGATTCTTTCGGGTTAGATTGAAATATTGCACACATACATACACTGAACATAATATCTGGTCAACTAGTAGTATGATAAAGTAAACAAACAATCATACCCCTATAATTGGTTTGATCCACTGGTTTCCCAGTTTCATCTGTATCCAATTTACAGATTGTACTCATAGGATTTTCACTCTAATTAATACTATCCAAACCAAAACGTTTTAAAAGATCCTTTGTATATTTACTTTGATTCAAAATAATACCATTTTCATTTTCAAATACTTGAAATCCAATAAAGTATTTAATTTCTCCCATTAAACTAATTTCAAATTCATTTTGCATACTTTTTGAAAAATCAGTACATAAAGAATGTTTAGAAGATCCAAAAATAATATCATCAACATAGATTTTTACAACTAAAACATCTTTAGAAATTCTTTTAATTTAAAGAGTTGGATCAGCAATCCCTATAGTAAAACTTTTTGAAATAAGAATGTTGCTGAGTCTATCATACCAAGCTCTTGGAGCTTGTTTTAAGCCATATAAAGCTTTAGAATGTTTAAAAACTTGATTTGGAAAATGGGGGTTTGTAAATCCAGGAGGTTGTTCTACAAAAACATCTTCAATTATAAAACCATTTAGAAATGCACTTTTGACATCCATTTGATATAACATAAAAATTAGATGTGCAGAATATGCAAGTAAAATCTTAATGGCTTCTAGTATAACTACAGGTGAAAAGGTCTCCTCATAGTCTATGAATTCTTCTTGACTATATCCTTGTGCAACTAGCCTAGCTTTGTTTCTAACTATGTTTCCTGATTCATCAACTTTATTTCTAAAAACCCATTTAGTGCCTATTGTTTGTGTGTCCTTAGGTCTGTCAACTAATTCCAAGACTTTGTTTCTTTCAAATTGATTTAACTCTTCTTGCATATCCATTACCCAGAATACATCAATGATAGCATCATTAATACTTTTGGGTTCTAGCTGGGAGAGAAAATCTTGATGTTCAACCTGATTTCTTAGAGAAGCTCTAGTCTGTGTTCCTCTATGAATATTACCAAAAACAGCATCCAAAGGATGATTCTTTAGAATTCTTGTTGATCTAGTAAATGTAGGACTAGACACTTCAGGTTCATCAGTAGGTTCGAGTTCAACCAAAACAGATTTTGGAAAAAGTCCAGAACATGAAGTTTTTATAAAAGGTTCATTGGATTTATCATTAAGGTCCAGAACAGACAAATCTTCTTCAAGATTATCAAGAGAGGTTTTAGGCTCATGTGGATCGGTTTCATCGAATTTTATGTGAACAGATTCTTCCACACATTTGGATTTCTTATTGAACACTCTATAAGCTTTACTTGAAGTAGAGTAACCCAGACAAATTCCTTCATCACTTTTAGAAGAAAAATTGTCCAGATTATCCTTTGTGTTAAGAATAAAGACTTTTCAACCAAAAACTATTAAGTAATTAACCTTAGGCTTCCTATTGTTCCACAACTCATATGGGGTTTTCTTAAGAACAAGTATGATCAAGACTCTATTGATAAGATAACAAGCTGTATTTACAGCTTCAGCCCAAAAGTAAATAGGCAGTTCATATTCATTGAGCATGGTTCTAGATATTTCTTGAAGGGTTCAGTTTCTCCTTTCTACTACGCCATTCTGCTGATGTGTCCTAGGAGCTGAAAAGTTATGAGTGTAGACATTGTGTAAGCAATAAGTTTCAAAGTCTTTATTTTCAAACTCACGGCCATGATCACTTCTCAGGGTCTTAATTTTGAGTACACTAAGATTCTCTACAGACTTGGAGTATTTAACAAAGGAAGAATAAGATTCACTTTTGTGAGCTAAGAAATATACCAAAGTATATCTAGAGAAGTAATCTAATAGAACATAGACATAATGCTTCCCATTTAAACTAGAAACTCTTGATGGTCCAAACAAATCCATGTGAACCAACTCAAGTGGTTGAGAAGTTGAGACTTCTTTCTTTGATTTAAAAGAAACATTGTGCTGTTTTCCCTTTTGACATGGATAACACACTTTTTCATTTGGGAATTCTAATTTAGGTAAGTCTCTAACTAAGTTTTTCCTAGCCAGTTTTCTAAGTGAGTGATTGTTGCAGTGTCCTAATATTCTGTTCCATAGGCAAGATTCTTTATGAAAAGCATTCAAACAAGGAATATTTTGTTTACCTAAAGAATTTAAATCAACAACATAAACATTTTCATTCCTTAGAGAAGAAAATACTAAAGCATTTTTGGAGTTAAAAACATCACAAGAATCATTTTCAAACTTGACATTGAATCCATCATCACATAATTGAGATATACTAGGCAAGTTATATTTAAGTCCATCAACGAATAAAACATTAGAAATTAATACTGAGTCAGTGTTACCAATATGGCCTAGGCCAATGATTTTTCCTTTAGAGTTGTCACCAAAGGTGACATGACCTCCATCAACCTTTATTAAGCTCTTGAAGCAGGAATAATATCCAGTCATGTGTCTTGAGCACCCACTGTCTAAATACCATATCTTCATGTGACAACTCTTCAAGCAGGTCTCCTACAAAACAGATTTAAACAGGAAATGACTTTGGTACCCAGATTTTCTTGGGTCCAAATATGTTATCAATCAGGGCTTTAGGTACCCAGATTTGTTTTATTGGTTTCATACAATTAACAAAAGTAACATATTTTGAAAGATAAACTTTATTTGCTCTATAACCATATGAATATCCTGTTGAAGCATATGAATTTCCAATACTGGAACTAGAAAAAAAATTCAGACTTAGGAATAAATAGGGTTCTGGTGAACTGTCTCTATCCAGGTTGGTATCCTAAACCAGTATCATATCTAGGTGCAACTTTCTTTCCTAGAATTTGAGTTAGAGCATCCTTTCCATTTGTGACTTTTTCTAAGTCCTTTCGGAGTTTCTCATTTAACAGTTTTAGTTCTGTATTTTACATTAATAGTCGAGCATTCTTTTCCTTTTCTATATCAAGATCAGATTTATGCTTAACACTTAAAACATACTGTTTCTTTAAACCTTTGTATTTGTCTTTAAGCTCATTACATGTTTCTTATAAAATATCACAGTATTCAAATAGTTCAGATTTTGACATGTTGTCCGAATCAGAATCATCTCCAAAATAATATGAATTTAAAACAGGAGTGTCAGATGTTACCTCAGAAGTATTTTTCATGAAACACATGTTGGCTCGATTCCTTTCAGAGTCCGAAGATTCAGCTTCACTTGTGCTATCTTCTGAAGCACTCTAGGTAGCCTTCATGGAATTCTTGTACTTCTTGTCTTTGTAATCATATTTCTTTTTGAATTTTAACTTTGGATAGTCTGCTTTGATATGTCCTTTTCACTTTCATTCGTACAAGACAACTTCATCAGTCATGTCAGCTTTCTTCCAATCCTTTTTCCATTTTCCTTATTGATAATACTTTCCTTTGTAATTTGTTTTCCAAAAGAATTTCTTTTTCCTATAAAACTTCTTGAATCTTCTGGCTATCTGAGCCATTTCTATATCACTGTCATACTCTGAGTTTTCACTTGTTGAACTCTCATCCTCCATTTGTATTTTCTCCTTCTCCTTACTCTTAAAAGCAGTAGACTTGAAAGCTACAGATTTTCTTTTCAGTTCATCATCTTCCTCTTTGTTTACCTTGAGCTCTTCTTCATACATCATAAATATGGAAATAAGTTCTTTGACAGGTAGAGCAACAATGTCACATGATCCTCTGATTGAGACAGATGTGCCTCTCCATCGGTCTGGTAGACATCTCAAGATTCTCATAATTTGTTCCTTTGATGGAACAACTTTTCCGAGTGAATTCATCATGTTGACTATCTCATTAAACCTAAGATACATGTCAGAAAGAGGTTCATCAGAATTCATTTTAAAATTATCATACTTAATAGTACAAGTGTTCAATCTCATTTCTTTAACATTATTTGTTCCTTCATGAGAAAGAGCCAAGGTATCCCAAATTTCAAAAGCAGTTTTGCATGCAGAAATTCTGTTGAATTCTTCATCTCCTAGAGAACAGTAAAGAGCATTCATATCTTTACAATTTTTATTGTAAGTAGTCTTTGTAGGTTCATCCCAAGTAGATCTATCAGTAGTGGGAATTTTTTATTCAGATTCAATAGCAGTCCAAATATCAAAACTCAATCTTTCTAGATGAATTTTCATTTTAAGTATCCACTGATCATAGTTATTTCCATTAAAGAAAGGTGGCTGGTTAGTAGCAGCACCCTCAAGTATATTATCCATTATAAACAAAATTTAAAGAGATTAAAATTTATAAATAACAGAAATTTTATGAACTTTAAAATACAACTAAAATCACAGTTGAAAAGCAAAGAGTAAATAATTTTTTTTGCAAAACACACAACCTTTGATACCAAATGTTGGTCGGAGTGGACACTCAAGTGGGGGGTGAATTGAGTTCCAATTAAAATTTCTGCTAAAAACAATTTCTATTATAATCCCCCAATTTCAAAAACAAATTAAACTGTAGTGAATTTATACAGATTATAAAGGTTTAATTATTTTCTCAAAGATTGATTAATTCTCAGTTAACTTAATCTTATGATTAAATTAACTTTTGAAACTAACTTACTGGTTTACAATAAATATAAACACTTGCAAGTTTAACTATAAAAGTAGCTTTGAGAATAAATTATATTTCAAAGTAATAGCAGCGGAATATGAAATAAATGTATATAGTATGGATATAGATTTTGACTAAAAACAAAAGAGATAACCAAGAGGTTCAGTCTCAAGCCGAGACTTAGTCCTCTCAAAATTTATATAAAGTGATCCACACCCTGGATCTGGGTTAACAATAGTGATCACACTGTTCAGGTCAAGAGACCTCTACCACAGTTATACGTGGGATAACAAACAACAGCTCAAAGCTATCCAGGTCACACTCGACCTCTACCACTATCCACAGTGGGAAATAAAGGATGTAAATATTGTGAGTGAGGATTTACAAATCCTCCAGTTAAGGTTCAGCAGACAGTGTGTGTGTAATAATTAACAGGCTAAACACACTGCTTATAATGCAAATACTAAATCACTTAGAACAAGATATAGAGTTTAGAATGGCTCGAGTGATTGTAGTGCAGCTCTGGACTCCTTTGTATTTGATCAGAAATGGTTCTGAGTCCTTCTCTGGTATTTGACTGAAAAACAGAGTTTTGTTTCTTCTTTAAGTGCTTCCAGGTTTAGCTTGGTTATCGGCTCAGAAAATGAAGTGTTCTGTGTAGTTCTTCTTTAGCATAGATTGCTCGATGTATGTTCTGTGTTCTGGAGTCTAGTAGTAGTTGTCTTGTGAGTGCATGTTCTCTAGTTGTTCTTGGCATGTTATGATCTTGATCACGAGTGTGTTCCCGTGTGCTCAATCTCTTCAAGTCTCTTGTCTTGATTCACTGATACATACACGTTGTTCTTGGTTTTTTTCTTGTATATCTTATCTCTTTCACATTCATCCCCTTTATAACTTTATGCCTTTTTGCTAAGAAGAAGGAATGATTATCCTTTTCAATTTTACTTGGTACGGTTTCCTGAAATGGCAACATAAATCATTTAATAACATTAAATTCATCAAAAGTAACAAATGTAGCCATTAGTGTAATAAACAAATAATTTCGAGGATATAGGATTTGACTCCGTAGTTAATTATAGGTAGCCGTTTTTTTGTAGACGTGTACGGTTGATTCTGTGTAGGATCTTCCATCGGTAGCTCTTCAAACTCTTATCGGTAGCTCTTATCGGTAGCTCTTATCGGTTGCTCTTATCGGTAGCTCTTATTGGTAGCTCTTATCGGTAGCTCTTATCGGTAGATCTTATCGGTAGCTCGATGAACTTAGTTCCATCGGTTGCTTTAGCTCTTATCGATAGCTCTTATCAGTAGCTCGATGAACTTAGTTCCATCGGTTTCTCTTGGCTGTCGGTAGCTCTATGCATCGGTAGCTCTGGCTATTATGCATATCGGTAGCTCTCTGTCTATCGGTAGCTCTGGCTGTCGGCAGCTATCTGTCTATCAGTAGCTCTGTGTCTATCGGTAGCTCTGGCTGTCGGTAGCTATCCGTCTATAGGTAGCTCTGGCTGTCGGTAGCTATCTGTATATCGGTAGCTCTGTCTATCGGTAGCTCTAGCTGTCTTATGCAAAACACATCTAATTCACTTAGAATCATTTCAAAACGTATGTAAACCTGGATAATCGAGATTAACATAAATCAGAAATTATTTTAACATTATTATTAACTTGATCATCGATTTGAATGAATTAATGTGTAGATCAACAGTAATTGTGAATATCATAATATATGAACACATAATTTGGATTTTCAAAACATATGAATACAAGATTGGGATTATCAAAATAGGTGAGGTCAACACCCTTCATTATGGTTTTTATGGAAAATGAGAATTATCCTAAAAATATCCCCCGGGAGTGTCGTAACCAAAGTGCAGAAAGGCCCATTCTCATGCACCAGTTTCCATTCATGTCTAGCTCAAAGCGGTGTTTTCAGGTTTTACCACTAGGTACATTTGTTCCAGAACTACCTCTACATGCTCGTATCTAGACAGGGATGTATTGCACGGAAAAATCTCAAAATATCTACAATACCAAAATTCTAGGATGTTCTTCTATATTAATCCCCAAAGTCTATCTTAGAGTAATGTTCTCTAATCAAAGTTTATCTAAATCTAGTTTTGAAGGATTGTACTAATCTTCCTCTGATACCAACTGTAACGCCCCGATCCCAGTTACCCAGATTTGGTGCATTATTACATATCATTGGCATGATTACAAGGAATCAAATCTCAAAAGACCGATCAGTTTATCATTATTGGAAAATATATTACATACATGAATGTAACATTACATTTTCTAACATACAACACAACATAAATAATATTTTGATAACTCCATTGTTCCCTTAGCTTAACCCTGCATCTCATTCATAAAACACTTCATGGGATCCTGGGACAAGTAAAACATAAGAAAGGGGTGAGCTCAGATGCTTAGTAAGGGTAAATAATTTAGCAGAAGCTATAAACTTTTAAGGAAAGTTATGTAAAAAAACATCCTTTTAAACATAAACATGAACATAATATGGAAAAAATAAATCAAACATTACCATATTAACATGCACATGGATATTCTAATAGTTTAATAATCACATGTAATAACTAATCTCATAACGAGGGAATTCTCTTTCCTCTGGAAATGGGGATGACCTTGTTTGTTTAAGGTTCAAACATTTCAATCGGTTTCTAACAGGTTTATTCGTAGAACCGAAAACATCCAATGATTCTATATCCATTTGGACCTATATTCCAAAGGTAGGTTCTCATTAGTCATGGACCGATGAGGCTTAAGAATATTTATTGGTCGAGAGGATGGGAGGTCGGACTCGTCACACCTTTTTTGGGGGATTATTGTACACTCCAGGACTCTCTTTATTGATTTGAGTTATGTTAATGAATCCTTACTAATTTACCAAGTATGAAAATGAGCTTTACTTTAAATCTAACAATCAATGATTAATATGTAAGAGATTTAGAGAATATTTTATATGTATTTGAGGTTCTTCATTGATAGAGAATCATCCATATGATTAATTAATGATTCTTAGTCAATGGTATCCTTCCATACATTATATAGAAATCTCTTGGGCATTATGATGACCACACTGGTTTTAAAGCCACTTAGTGGTGCACTTGAAGTTTATAGTCATTCAAAAGGATATGGATTACTTCAGAGTTTGGATGGTTCCCATAGATGGGATACCTATGTATCCTTATTAGAAAATGAATCAGAACCCATGTAGTTCGAGTGAGGGAGTATGAGGTTTATGCATGATTGATGTCCCAAAGAAAGATTTCATAATTACTTTTACCCTCTAAGCTCACGTGAGTCATGCTCGGTGTGAGAAAAAAGATGTATTAAGAAAACCTGATTATTGTGCCATGAAAGATGCAATCATAATAAATGATGTGGGGCTTATGTATGTATGACTGCCCAGATAAATTAAGATCATGACTTACTTCAGGGAAGAAGCCCAAGAATAGGGCCCATAAAGGTATATGTGCTTTATGGAGATTTGGATATTTAACTTAGGACTTAATCCTAAGAAGGATACCCAAATTATAGGGGACTTATGATTGAGTTTTATTCTAGAGATGGAATCCCATATCAAAAGAAATTATTATTGGGGCTTACTCTTGAAAAGGAGGTCCCAGTTAAGAGAAATTAATATTGAGGCTTATTCATGGGAAGGAGGCCTAGTTTAAGGGAATTAGGGGACTTGGGGCTTACTCCTAAGGAGGATACCCATGATTTGGAACATCGGGCTTACTCATAAGGAGTATTCCCATGATTAAAGATATTTTCATCTTGAAGTATGAGTTTGAATGAAGCAAATCTCTAACCTTAGTGACATAAAGATATGTAAATCACTAGGTTTTGAGGGATTTCCCACCAAATTACTTTCAGATAAGAAATATATCAAAGTAACCATGCCATAAATGGATTTGAAGAGGGTTTTTAATGCTAAATCAAGAAGAGGGGAGGTGGATTTGATGAAAATAGTTGAATAGGAAGGAGGGGCACCCAAAAAGAGGCAGGCATGCAAGTCTTGTTTGGGTGCGCAAGTCTTGGTCGTGCAAGTATACTTGCATGACACATGTGTACTTGGGAGATGGTTAACCCATAGGGTAATACTTGGGAGAACCTTGTTTGAAGCCCTTAGTAATACCCCTAATGGCTTCCAAAAGTGTGGCACACAAGTTCTGGTGGAGGGATAAGGTGGCACGCAAGTGTTGCCATTTCCCTTAAGGGTTGGACACTTAAGAATGAAAGTGTTGATGAATTCCAACACTTTGGCCTTATTACTCCTCTTTTGATATTCCATTCTAAGTATTAAATTACCTTAGAAGTGTTCAGAAGACTTCAAGAAGAGACTAGGGCACCGAAATATTAAATCCGAGTTTTTGGATTTTTTGTCCTTGAAATTGGGGGCCCACAAGGGGTATTTATAGGCCATTGAGGACCCTAAAAAACTAGAATAGGGAGAACAAGTCACCTGCACGACCAATGTGTGGCGCACAAGTATACTTGCGCAACAATGATGGAACTTGCGCGACCCATGTGTAAACAAATCCTTGTTCATGCCTTTTTCAATTTTTGATATTTCTTCAAAGGATGAATCTATTTTTGCATAAGGTATTCCCTTTTTCATTCGTTACACTCTATGAAGGAAAGGAGAGTCATCAAAAGTCCCACCTCGAAGTTGGATCCGAAAAAGGAAGGAGGATTTGGCTCTAAGGTAAAGGAGAAAAGAAAGGAATTTTTTGGCGCGCAGGTGTTGAACGCGCAAGTAGCGGCGTGCAGGCACGAGCCGCACAGGGAATATCGCGTAGGGTTACGACCTTGTCTATAAATATGCGTCACCACTTCATGCAATGCACCCACCTTTGAATGCTTCTGATCTCTCGCCACACAAGTAGCTCTCATTCGTTTAAGTGACTTGTTTTCTGCTAGTTCACACTTATATTCGTGTCGCACTTCTGCTAAGGTATTTGGACTTGCACGGTGGTACCTAAGCACCCTATACTTGCGAAACCGACTTAGACTTACGTTCCGATATGTGAGTTGTGTGCTTTAATGCCTTAGCCATTTTTTCACTTTTATTCAAAAATTTAATGAAAAAAAACATACTTAAGTGTTAATTATTCGACCTTTGTGCAGATTCAATGGCTCCCAAAAGAATCGGATCGGCTGGTGAGCTAGATAGCAAGCGGATTGATGATATGATGAACGTCGTTCTCCTTCACTATTATGATATCTGCGATAACACTCTCCCAGATTTGGCCAAGTACATGAAGAAATATCATGTCAATTTCCCACATTGCATTTACTCACCTTTATATGGCCATGGTCATCTACAAGGAGCCAACATTCTAGAGCCAAATAATTATATGCCTAAGATGCAGCCGCACTGATACCTCTCTATATCAGTTATTCTATGCATTAAGAGCAGCAAAAATGGTGTGAACTTTCAAATTTTTCTTCCGTGCCATTTCCTTGCATATATAAAAATGGAAAACCCATGGTCTGATATGTTCTCTGCTGCCAGTTAGTGGAGAAAAGACTATCATGGTATTAGAACCATATTTGAAATGAGTATTGTGCTCCAAATGGATATTTACATCCAATGCTCCATTCTCAAATCCATGTATCCATCTTCCAAGTCTCTTGGACAGAAACAAAGTCACTGTTTGATCAGCAGAAAATTTCCTCAAACTGCACTCAAGAACATTCTTTGATAATTGTTCCATGAAGAGCTGGTATAACTGCATCTTTTATTGTATCCAGTTGAATGAATGAATTCCAGGTGGCTGCTGATGAATCTTGGGATACCATAAATCAAATGAAATGTTATGTTGAAAGCCTATTGTAATTTGTGAAAAGGATAAGAGATTCCAGTCTGTGGATGTCCTTCGTACTATTGTGCATCAATGAAAAACACTTTCATCTTCAATAATTTGTGCCTGTCTTTTCTTTCTACCTTCTTTAAATTTTTACTTAAGCCAATGGGCCGAGTATGAATAGTTTTATTTTTTCTAGGATTATAAAAATAAATAACCCTACAGACATTGAATCTTTTTATTGCTCAATATTACCTAAATCATACAAAATGTATGTTTTGTGAGCTGAGACTTGACTTTGGTTCATAGTTCCCTTGTCTTTTGTGGGCAGATTAAAGTCATGCACATCAGACATAAAAAGGATAATTTTTAAGGTTGAAATAGCATTGACCAAATGAAGAATGGATTAAAATTGACTCAATTCCATGATAATTTATCTGGAAACATATTACCACATTCAAGTACGGTGGAAAACATGTAAACTATGACTTAAGAAATTTTTAATTTAAGGAATGATATGAAAAAAGGATAAAAGGCATTAGAGGAATTATTTCCCAAGAATGAAGTTACCACTATTTGACAAACCCATTAGGGAGTTGAATTATGCAGACCCACTTAAGGGAATAGGCTGCAATACAAATAATACCATCTTTTGGCTGACAGGACCGTTATATAGACTACTTATGCAAGGCCACCTAGGGGCACGTGCTACATATTCAGGCCAAATAACTCTCAGAATTTTACTTTTCCATTTCTAAAAATCTAGTGGATGTTTATGGATATTCAAATTTTCCAAAGCATAGAGTTTTCTGTTTGGAGAGAGGTACTTGGATATGGAGAGGATATTCCCAATTCAGATTGTGAAATCATTGGATCGATGTCACTCCTAATAAGATCTGACCCAAACATAGGGAAGGGAAATATAAACCATAGACTTGAATACATTCATATCAAGAAAATGAGTATTGTACAAATATGTTAAAGATGGATATATATATTTTTTCGCAGATACCTACAAATTTTCGTTAAGAAAAATAAGGACAAATGAGGTTTTCCTCCCAAGAACGAAATTACCACTATTTGACAAACCCGTTAGGTGGTTTAATTATGCAAGGACACTGAAGGGAATTGGCTAAATAGTCAAATAATAGTATCTTTTGGCTGACAGGTCGGTTATGTAGACTACGTATGCAAGACAACTTAAGGGCACGTGCTACATAGCCAGGAAAAAGAATTCCTGGGTATCAGACATTTTGTGACCAGAAGTCAAGAAAAGGGTCATGGAGATTTGGAAATATTTATGGTTAAGAGTATAACACATGAAAAATGAGTATTTTTCAATGCAAGAAAGAGATACATAGACCAATGCTGACCATAATCATGTTGTGGCTGGGTCATAAATTGAAATACAGGACTTCACTATGTATCCCATAAGGATGAGAATCAAGCTAAACATAGTTCTTGAAATACAGTATAACGTTGTGTGGGACGAGAGTGTAAAATCTTAGTTTAGGGTCACAGAGTTCGGACCATAATATGGAATACACACTGAATGTTTATAAAACTGATGTGAATGATGACCATGGTTTTCATATTGCATTCAAGTTTTCACAGGGGGACTTTTTAGCCAAGGGAATGAAAGTGGAATTTGGGGTTAGAGCCAAAAAACTAGGGATGGATTCAAGGGATGCTCAAACACTTTTACATATCCTATAAGGATGGAAATCAATCCGCACGTAGTTCTTTAAATACCCTCTATACTGATTATATTTGTATATGTGAAGGGTGAAAGGGGACTTTAGTGAAATGATGGTTTGACCCAAGATTAAAGGTTTGGGAATTTCTATGTATGCACGTAGTCTTTAAAATATATCATGATTGGAGATCAATGTAAATAATAATTCCCTCTCAAGTGAGGGTATCAAAGCATGTTGTAGTTTATTGTCGTACAGGATGAAAGTGCATATAGTTTAACATCATATAGAAAGGACTATGGTGAACCAATGTAAAAATATTGTTTTTGGGGGCAACTTCACGAATCAACATCATATGAGATGGAGGTGAACCGATGTTAAGATGTTGGTTTTGGTCTTGAACCTCTAGAGGTTGCCTACATACCCAGCCTAGAAGGCAAGGAGAAAAGTATGCGCAGTTTGATTGAAGAATGAATTAGTGATGAAGTTGTTCTAGAGGACAACGACCTAAAAATGGGGTTGGGACAAAAGCATGGTTAGCGGCCCAGAGAGTGTTATGGTTGAAGTTTACTCTAAGCTCATGTGATTCATACTCGGTGTGAGAAACAAGAGGTAGAAACAATCCTAATGATGCACAGTTTAATGTCATGTAGGACATAAGGGACTGTGTAGATTAAATTCTTCCAGTAAGGACTTAGGGGACTATGCTGTTTAATTTCATGGAGTAAGGACAATGAGGGGCTGTATACTTTAACGTCATATTTCAAGGACGATTGCTGCACAGTTTTGCATCATGTATCTAGAACAACACAGTTTACCGTCATGTTGGATGAATGGGGTAAATTACTGCTTAATGTCATTTTTAACGAAAGAGTATCTATGTTACACAAAATAATTCTTCAGAAATATGGCATTGGTTGGAGTCGTGATGAGTTCTACATCCATTGTGATTAAAGAATAATATTTATTGGAGTAGAACTTCTGTATTGAGTAAGGTCCTTCCCACTTTGGCGCATGCTTAGAAGGATTCTTTCCGAGTATCATTGGAGTTCTGAGAACCAATACCAATTATCATTGAATGAATGAATTAAGATGAACTTTTTTGTAGAAAGCTCATGCTATTCGATTCTGATAGACATCCAAGTGGTGAAGGGTGCACAATTTCTTTTCATCTAGTCATTCCAATTTATCCAATCTCTTATGAGATTGTTCATATGTAGATGACTGATCACAAATGGCTACTCTGAGTGAAGGTAATTGAACTTTAATGGGAAAGACTGCTTCTATTCCATATACCAATGAATATGGAGTTGACCATTTAGCGGTGTTTGTGGTGGTCTGATAAGCCCATAAGGCATGAAAAAGTTTATCAAGCTATGATTTATTATCTTTATCCACCATCATTTACACTATGTTTTAAAGAGTCTTATTGAAGGTTTCTATTTGGCCATTGGCCACTACATGATACCGAGATGAATGGTTGTATTTGATGTTGTATTCTTGATACAACTTCCTTACCTCAGATGAACAGAAGTTGGTGCCATTGTCCGTCAATATGGTATGAGGGACACCAAATTTGGTAATGATGTTAGACTTGATGAAGCTAACAATGCTTTTAGATCTAACTTCATTGAGAGGTATTTACTCTACCCATTTGGAAAAGAAGTCAGTATCAGTAAGAATATACTTAATCTGCTTGGATGTAGCTGAAGGGTAAGGTCATACTACATACATTACTCATGTGGAAAATAGCCCTGAGTATTTTGTTGTATGAAGCTTCTTTTAGTGGTATTGCCTCTTCCCATTTGGAAAAGAAGTCAATATCAGTAAGAATATACTTAAACTTCTTGGATGTAGCTGAAGGGCAAGGTCATACTACATCCATTACAAATGTGGAAAATGGACATGAGTATTTATCTATATGAAACAACTATGGGGGTTGATGAATGAAATTGGTATATATAGGGAATGAATGACACTTCTTAGTGAAATCAATACAATCATGTATCATTGAAGGCC
Source organism: Viscum album (assembly GCA_963277665.1). NCBI lineage: Eukaryota > Viridiplantae > Streptophyta > Magnoliopsida > Santalales > Viscaceae > Viscum > Viscum album. The sequence goes on from OY728153.1 coordinate 1,927,157,324, forward strand.
AAAAGTATCCAGGCCTTCGAAATTAATCGGACAGTCTATGTCCAGACTGGTGGGCACCACAGACTCCTTCATGTACTTCTTTCATGACAACCATTGTCTCTTCACCATAAATACATATGAAACGAATTCAATCAGAACCTCTCTTGTAGAGGATTTTTTCTAGGTGATATGGGATATCATAAAGAGTAAAATTGACCACACATCGCCAGACTTGTTCTTTCCCAGCTCTATCAGAGGGTAGTGTTCCATTTTAAAGGTATTCATAGATAGGTATCATCCATCCTGTTGTATGACCATATGGTTTAGAAATGGGACTAATTTCATTGATTTCCTCTGTTCTGATTTTAACATAAGGTGAAACTATACGACAGTGGGAAATATTGATGATTATCTCGTCCTGATTTGGATCTTCCATAGCTGTGGCTATATTAGCCAATGCATCACCTTGGGCATTTTGTGATCATGGGACATAAGAAAATGTCGGTTACGAAAGAAATTATGCTATTAACTATCTGATGCAATCCTACAATGGTATTAACTCTTATTTTCTGATGGCATAAACCCCATTGACTTGTTTGATTACCAGGTCTGAATCACCTTTCACCTTTAAGTGATTCACTTGTTCCTGAAGTGCCAACACCAATCCTGCGATGAGAGTTTGATATTCGGCTTCATTATTTTTACCGCCTTCCCACAATAAGAAAGAATAGGGTAGCCCTACATTTTTCGAGGAAATAAGCACAATTCCTAACCAGCTTTGTTGAATTTAGGATCTTCCATTTTCTTCCCTGTTGGACTTCGGGAAGCACCATAAAAGTACATTTCCCATGTTTGAAGATTATCTTGAATAGAAAAGACTTCCTAATCAGGAAGTTCAATATCTATAGATGTATCTTCTACTGAAGGGTGTTCAATAAGGAAATCAGCTAGAGATTGGCCCCTTTTTTTCCTTTTGAGACCCATACTGAATATCAAATTGCTGTAAAATAACTTCCCACCTTTCCAGACATCTTGTAAGCAATGGATGACTAAGGATGAATTTGAGTGGGTTATTTCAAGATACCAATTGAACCTCATGATGTTGCAGGTAGTGTCTCAATTTCTGAACTACAATGATTAACGCTAATTAGCACTTTTCAATACTTGAATATCGAGTTTCTGCATCATTCATAGTTTGACTAATATAGTAAATGATTTTTTCATTCCAAACATCAATATTTTGGGCAAGGAAGGCATCCAATGATCGCTCTAGACAATTCACATTGATGATAAGTGGTCTTCCTTCAACAGGTGCAATTAATACCAGTGGAATCAAGAGATATTTCTTGATAATATTGAATTCCTCTTGGAAATCTATAGTCCACTTGTAAGTGGATCCCTTCCTCATCAATTTGGTGAAGGGTAAACATTTGGATTCCAGATTGGTGATGGAATACCGAATATAGGCCAAATGTGTTTTAAGTCCACTCAATTCTTTCATGTTTCGAGGAGGTGACATAATAAGGATTGACTTTTTCTTCTCAAGATCGACTTTGATACAACGATGGCGTACAAAAATGCTGAGAAATTTTCATGAGGTTACCCCAAATGCACATTTTAAGGGTTTCATCTTCAAATTGTGTTGTCAAAGTTTGTGGAATATGATTTCCAAATCGTCCAAGTGATTATAATGTTTTCTATATTTAACTACCAAATTTTCCACATAAAATTCAACACACTTCCCTAAAATGGGTTTAATGATATGGTGCACGTCACATTGATATGTTGCACCTGCGTTCTTCATGCCAAAGGGTATTACCTGATAGAAAAAGACACACTGAGGGGCTCTAAAGGCTGTGGATTCTACATATTTTGGAGACATTCAGATTTGATTATACCCAAAATATCCATCCATGAAGTAAAGTGCTTCATAGCTAGCTGTTGCATCAATTAATATTTCTGTGATCAAAACAGGAAAATCATCCTTGTGACAATGCCGATTAAGTTCTCTAAAATCAATGAAACTCTAAATTTTCCATTATTCTTTTTCATAGGGACAATATTAGCTAACCATTTGGGATATTTAACTTCTCTAATGAAGATATATTTGATATGATTATCCACTTCAACTTCAATTTTGGAAGCATAAGTTGGGTGTGGCCTTGTTGCGGCTTGCTTAAATCCTCGATGTTCTTCTGGAAAACACAAATTATGAGTGGAAACATCCATATCAAGGCCTGAAATTTATGTATTGTTCCAAGAAAATATATCTAGAATTTTCTTTAAAAATGAAATATACATTTATTTCTCTTCAAGAGTCATGGACACACTAATTAAAGTGGGGTGTGGATCTTTTTCTGTACCCAGATTTATTTCTCTAAGTTCATCAACAGTGGCAGAGATACACTCTTCAAATGCTGGAGGAGCATCCCTAAGATATTCCTATTCTTCTTCAACATGTGTTATTTCTTCTTTTTCTACTTTCATAGTAGATGATGAAGCAGAATTTCCATGATCAGGAGAGATGTTGAAATTTGATCATCTTGAAGAAGAGGCTACCATTTCTAACCATATTGATGATGAAGGGTCTTCCTTGGGTAATAAAGATGAGATGATGGATTGAGAATTGACATCATCGTTCATCTTTGATATTCCAATAACTTGTCCTGGCCTGGTTGATGAAGTATATAATTGCTGGATTTTAGTGGATGAAAGGAAGACATCTCCATTTAAGCTTTCATCATTGGTTATTGAATCAACAATTTCTACCATGTTGTCAGGCTGAATTGCCGTAATTGACATTCTAGAATTTTCCATAAGAGTATTTGGATTTGGGTTTATCCTTTCAATTTTACTGATAGGAAACACATAATCTATACTCACATGTATGAATGGGTTTACAAAAATCTTTTTCAAACCATATAGAGCATTGATTTTGGTAACCTCTTTTGTCGTAGAAACTTTCTTTCCCTCAATGTGAGAGAATTCTACCTCAATGTATTGAGATTAACATGTTTTGAATGGGGATTTATCACCATACAATGTCCTAATTTGGAAATTGAAAAAATATTTGAGACATTGATGGTATGATGAAGGGATAGCGACATGTTGATGTATCCAAGGTCTTATAAGCAAAATGATAAAATCTGTTTCATAATGAACAACCATGAAATCTGAATTGGACACAAGGTCTCCAAACTGAGTTCTGAGTGTGATCTCGCCCAGAGGTTCTTGTTAATTTTTATCATATCCTTGAAATATCAAAGTAGAATGAGATAAATCAGATTTGGTGAGGCCCAATCAATGAAATGTGCGAATAGGGATGAGGTTGACTCCTAAACCGTTATCAATGAACACTCCTCGGATGTCTACATCATTGACCTTTCCAGATAAATACAAAGGTCTAATATTTCCATGCACAACATCATCATCATCTTCATCTGTAAATGATATCACTACATGGAATTCAGGAGGATTATTATCTAGATGGTAGAATTATGCTGCATCAATTTCAGTTTCAAATTCTTGAGGGCTTGATAAAGCCTCAATGAGTGCCTACCGAAGACCCTTTGATAGATTTAAGGCATCCAGAATTGATAACTTTGCCGGTACTTGGGCCAAATGTTTCATGACATCATAATTTTGGTCTAAAGGTTTGTATTTCCCAATAGGAACATGTGGTTTCATAGGTTCCTTAGAAGTTCATTCTTTGGATGTAGATGCATCTTGTATCAGGGTACGAGTTAGAGATACTCCTAGCCTTGGCAGATTAGACCGAATAGGTCAATTTATTTTCTAAGAGGAAGGAAGTGTAGCTTCCAACTGATCCTCCAAAATAATTGTAATAGAACTGAATCTTCCATGCATGGAAGAGCTTTCTTGTTCTTGTTGAGCTTGCTGAAGGGATCTGCCATGAGTTTCTACTACCTATACAGTTCTATAAGGGTTCGGATTTGAAATAGTGACTTCTGGAATATCCACGTCTTCCTCTGTATCCCAGACATATGGAACTCCCTCTAATTCCTCTATTTGATATAGGGAACTCAGGCTCATCAAGATTGAAACTGTGACTGACATACATATCTGTTAAGTGAATCATGTCAACAGATCCAAAGATCAACTCATCATCTGATGAAGAATCTTACTGATGAGCATATTTAGGATGTTCCATTTGGACGGTGGTGCCCATTATTTTGAAGTAAATGGCCTAAAATCTGCCAGAGTCAAAGTCAACTTGGGCTTTGACACGATCTCAATTTCTTCTGACTGATCTTCTTTCTTTGAATTATCCCTCTTTTTTGTGGATTTTCCTTTTGATGAAGGAGGTTTTGATGTGGAATTAATAGCAAAAGACACAATCAGTTTCTTCAATTGTTTTCATCAAATGGCATGATTTTTATTGATTGTTTTCCTGACCATCCAATCATCTTATTTATGCACATTTTTATTTTTGACTTCATGTCACTCTCCTTCTTCCTCTGGGTATATAGTAGTAACACATGCTACCTGGGCTAAAGAACCTTTTAGTTTGACTTATCCCAAGTCCACCATATTTTGCAGGAGGTCTTTAAAGACAAAACACTCCTGAATGGGATGCCCCAACATCTGATGATGTGGGAAATAGTTGGGAAGGTCTTCATCTTCTTCCTTGTTCGACCATTTAGGGCTTGGAAACTGAACCAAATTATTTTCCAGAGCTGAAATGAAGTAACTAGGAAATTGTTCATTTCAGAAAGAATAAACATTGTTCTTCAAATCCTAAAATTTTTTATGCCTTTTATCTCATTGATCTTCTTCATGAGGCAGCCATTGTTGTTGACATTCAGGAGGTGGAGCCCTTTGATAAGATGAAGGTTTTGAAGTGGAAGAAGGTACATGTGCTTGTTTATGTGTAACTGTAGCAGTCTCTTCTCTACACATTCTCCTTACTAGAGTTGATGGAATTACACGAGTTTTATCCTTATTATTTTTAAGAGAATCTTCAATCTGCTAAGGGATTGAAGTAAGGTCTTGAAAACCTCCCATGTATTTCACTGGGATCAACAGTGCACATAATTTATCATGAAACGTTTCCACACAAATCAGCAACAACTCTTCTTGAGGGAGTGCTAATCTTAAGGAACATGTTAATTCCTTACTGCGAGAAATGAAATTAGAAACACTCTAATTTTACCTTTTCTTACAATTTTTAAGATAAAAAACTGTTTTCTTTGCAAATGTTGAGTAGAATTGAAGAAGGAATCATTGCCATAGATCGTCCCTCCCGGTAATTGACCGGGATTGCAAGCTAGTGTTCCATAAAAATGAAGGCCCTTGTAATGACTGTACAAAACACATGAGATTATCTTCTTCTTTTTGTTGAGGAGTTCCCATCATAGGATCACATCGAGAAACAAAATGTGTTAAGTGGTGTTCTGGGTCTCCTGAACCATTAAATATTGGGAATGTGGTACTTGCAAATTTTGATGGGGGAGGAATTACATCAACCAATTCAAGGTAATCTCTCTTTTCTGGTTGAATTTGTGCTCGTTTTCCCTCCATAGCTTCCAACAGAGAAGTTAATGGCTCAATGGAAGTTATTAACTTTTTAGATGTATCTGGTTGAGCTTCATACTGAGCAGATGCAATAGATGGAGCTTGGATGGGTGTAGCCATCGGTATTGAAACTGATGGTAGCACTACCGGTTGTTGTTGTGCATGATCCATTGGATTAGACCTATGAGGGTGTACTATTAAAGGATGATATTCTTGATCTATCTCAGCAGCCGCAAGAAATTCCCTTGACTGACTGACTCCATCATTCTTAGGTGGAAGAATACCTTGAAGTAGTTCTACATTCAACATCCTTAATTCCTTCATTTCATATTGTTGTGTGAACCATTTCTCTAGTGAGAGTGATTGGAATTCTCTAGAGGAAGGGTGGAATATAACTTGATTATTTCCTTTCCCCTTGTTGGACACCTTTCGGAGAGGGGGAAGTTGGTTATTTGAAAGAATACCTAGATTTTTGGAAAGCCTTTGATTTCGTGTATCCACACCTTCTTCATTTACCTTTGTGTGTACAGATTATTGAGCAAGAACTTCTTCATATGATACCTTTGAGTGAGCCTCATGTTCAAGAAGATCAGAAACAATGATATTGATGACATTTATTGATTCATAACGCATTGCATCTCTTCTATCAGCATTTCTATGATATTGTCTTCTTCTATGTCTCTGATGAGACATTGCCTTTTGCTGATTTGATCCCTCGAGAACTTCTTGATGAACTGTAATTTTGAGGGAATCTCCTTATAATTCAGCACTTCATTCCCCTTTTGGCTTCTTCCCTAATCGGGAGAAGACTGTCTTTCACTGAGGAACAAATTAAGGATTTGAAAAAGTCCCATGTCCGGTGGAGTTGGGTTGTTCCTTTCGTTCCTGATCAACTCCCCGAATCCTAATTGTTGATTACGAGGGTTGGGTAAAAGGAGTCCCCAGTTTGGAAAGATGAGGTGGTTATTGAGATTCTACATCTAAGACCTTCTTAAAAGCTCTCCGGATTTTGTGGAATTTAGTCTGGAAATTGGCTGGATGCATCAACATACATCCACTCAAATCACCTGGCTCAAATGACCGTTGGATGATTTCTGACACTTCTATCACCTGATGATGTGCCCACTCTAAATGAGAATCCTGTTCGATATTCTCATTTTCCTGATGCTTGAGTAATTCTACAACTTTTACTCTGTATACATGACCTTGAGAAGAACTAGTTGATGCTTGTTCCTGAGCAAGCCTCTAGTTACCATCAAAACCAATTGGTTGTGGCCGGTCATGGGCAATAACATTGCATGAGACCATTTTTGGAAGGCTTGGCTGACTGGAGAGTACAATGAAATGTAGTTCTCCATGAAGACCCCATCCCCTAATATGAATACCAGATGGGGCATTAGAAATTAACTAGCACAAACTTTTTAGTGCACCAAGGCATGAACGTTGAAGGGATCTCTGCTGCTTTTCAGCCCTTGGATATCAGGAAACTGGGAGAGATGCCAAGTCAATTTGGCATTGTATCCCATTTATTATCTTGAAATTATTTTCATATTCATCATAAGAAAAATTTTATTCTTCAAATGAAAAAGATTCTTCCACTTTTTGAGACGAATTTCATGAATACAATATTCCATAAACATCTCTGGAACATCATACTGAGAGTCAGCCAAAGGCCAAAACATGACTGCTACTTCACATTTTATAGCTATTTTCTCATATTCATCACTTCCTCCTTAGCATTTGATGAATATTCTTCTACCTAATTATACCAGAGCTGGTGGTTCTTTTTTTCTTCATCAGATTAAACAAGATTGGTAGATAATTCATTTACCAAACTAGAAGATGAACAATCCAGGGGTGGTTCGAAGAATGACCTACACCCCGAGCTATCCTCTGATTGAGAAAGTATTTCACATACTAGTGGTAAAGCATCATACATGACTAGCTTCACATTTTCAAGTTCCTCAAGATAAGTGGTATTTCTCATTACTACGTTGTCTTTTGATAAATTTCCAGGAAATTTCAATTACTACTATGGAGAGGACTTTCACAGCTAAATTCATTATCATGGGGAGGAACACCATGGTTTGTTACAACAAAATATAAAACTTTTTTCTCCTTGATATTCTGGCCATGTAGAGGGTTATCATGGCTCTAATCTGAAGATGATACGTCGATATCGACCGAACTGTCATGGAGAAAGCCTTCATTAGGAAGTGTCTGATGAAGACCGTCAGAATTAATCTTCCCACTATTGAGAAATGAGAGAGCAGAATCTTGAGTTGCAACAGATAATTGTCTGAGAGCATCAAGAACTCTAGCATCGAGCAAGGCCTTATTACAGATTGGATCCTTATTTCTTGACTGTGTTGGATGGGTCTTCCTTTTAGACGCCTTATTACTCACTTTAGGAACCACTTGTTGAAAAAAGTGGTTATTATGGGCAGGTGTATGTGCCTTCTCAGGTGAAATGATCAGATTAGGCTGATTATCACCATTCAAATCAGTTGTATGTGCCTGACTTGATTATCTGTATAACATGGGTGAGTATTCCCCACGACCCTCCAGGACTGTAATAGAGGTGTGTATCTGTTCCGGAGTGATATGTTGATGCGTCACTCCACTGGTAGGGATAGATTTGTATTTCTTTCCCTGTGATGCTGTTGAAGTTGTTATAATATTCTGATAAGCATCCAAAATATGGGCATGGATTTTCTTCTTCTCCTTCACCATTTTCAGAATATGATTAGTGAATTCAGCTGCCGGAATGGGAATATACAACCATTCTATTCTTGGAGTAGGTGTGTATTCCTGCTCATGTCTTCCTTTTCCTGTTAGTGAATTCTGACAGTACTCATGTGTGGGGGCAGAGAGTTGAGTCTACTCCAAATTTGTCGTCGGAGCTTTCCAAAAGACTTATCCGAGTGATATCAAACGAGACTATTGGCATGCTTGAAGAACATTGGTTGGTGTATGTGCCTGATGTGTATCATTCGTCAAGTATGGTTGACGAATCTTTTTCAATACTGGTAGACGAGACTGCTGATGGAATTGTTGATTGTAAACAGGTGTATGTTCCTGATTATCAGTTGTCACCATAATAAATTGGCGAGCTTTTTTTCTTGTAGTTAGACGAGCCTACTGACTAGATGAGGAGTTATAAACAAGTGTATATGCCTTCCTATAATACTCTGCCAGAATTTCCTGGCGGGATTGGCGTGTTACATCCGGACGTGTTTTTTGGGTAGTAACATTAGGACAGACATGTGTATGTGACCGCTCGTTATTTTCCATCAAGTTCTCTTGATGGACTTCTTCGAAGGGGTAAGAAGTAAGAACATGAACCCTATTGAACAGATTTCACCTCTGGTGGTTCTTCTTGTGGACTTAGGTCTGAGGAACCTGATCTGAACCGCTAAAGCCGATACCCTCATCATGTTGAGGGTGCACTGCCTCACAATTCTGGCGACGATTGTTAATGGGAGACCTCAGTAAGGACTCTTGTCTTCTTAAATTAAGGACTTGAGTGACCTTCTCATTCAACATACACATAATATGGAAGGGACTGGTGATTTAATTCCTGGGATAACGACCTGAAATGGTTGGAAACAGTGGCTGGCACCACCTGCTTCTTGATCACTAGTCGTCACTGTCCGGACAACCAAGGTGAATTATTAACTTGGAGGGCTTGTCAAGCGTCCTCCAGAGTTGGAATGGTACCATGTTGATGGTATTCTTTAACCAGTGCATTTGAGACCCAACGTTGAAGATGGTGTGTAGGTGATGTCATCCTCAGAGCGAATGAGGATCCAACAAGAGTAACAGCAGAGGAATTCATAGGTGTGAACTTTAGAGAAGCCATTTTGGTAATGTAGAGAGATGTTGGAAAAGTGTTCATGTTTGATATAAATGATATAATCAAGATATGTTCATCCACTACATCTTTTGGATGATTACATATGTTATTGATTTCTTATTTGTCCCTATCATTGAGTTTAAATAGGGGCTCAACAAATAATTAAAACATCATTTATCTTGGTTAGGGATTCATGTCGGGTTCACCATTTTTTTCCACTAGAAATGAGGATGACCATGTTTGTTTAAGGTTCCAACATTCCAATCAGTTTCTAATGGGTTTATTCAAAGAACAAGAAACATCCAATTATTATATATCCATTTGGACCTACTTTCCAAAGGTAGGTGCTCATTATTCATGGACCAATGAGGCTTAAGTATTTACATTGGTCGAGTGGATGGGAAGTCTGACTCATCACACCTTTTGGGGGGAATTATTTTCTACTATCAGACTCTCTTTATAGATTTCAGTTATGTTAGTGAATCCTTATTAATTTACCAAGTATGAAAATTAGCTTTCCTTTCAATCTGACAATCAATGATTATTATGTTGGAGATTTATAGAATATTTTATATGTATTTGTGGTTCTTCATTGATAGAGAATCATCCATATGATGAATTAATGATTGTTAGTCAATGGTATCCTTCCATACATTATATAGAAATCTCTTGGTCATTATGATTACCATACAGGTTTTTAAGCCACTCAGTGGGGCACATGATGTTTTTTGTCATTTAGAAGGACATGTATTATTTTAGAGTTAGGATTGTAACTGCAGATGGGCTGCCTACATATCCTTATTAGAAAAGGAATCAGAACCCACATAGTTCGAGTGAAGGAGTATGAGGTTTATGCATGATTAATGGCCCAAAGAAAGATGTTATAATTACTTTTACACTCTAATCTCACGTGAGTCATGCTCGGTGTGAGAAACAAGAGGTATTAGTGAAACTTGGCGATTGTACCATGAAAGATGAATCAAAAGAAATGATGTGGGGATTATGTATGTGTGACTGCCCAGATAAATGAATATTAGGACTTATTTCAGGGAAGTAGCCCATGAATAGGATCCATAAAGGTATATGTGCTTTATAGAGATTTGGAAACATAACTTAGTACTTAATCCTGATAAGGATGCCAAAATTAGTGGGGACTTATGATTGGGTTTTATTCTTGAGAAGGAAGCCCATATCAAAAGAAATTATTTCTTTGGCTTACACTCTAAATGGAGGCCCCAGTTAAGAGAAATTAAGACTGGGGCTTATTCTTTAGAAGGAGGCCCAGTTTAAGGGAATTAAGGGACTTGGGGCTTACTCCTAAGGAGGATGCCCATTATTTGGAACCTAGGGCATACTCCTAAGGAGGATTCCGATGATTAAATATCTTTTCATCTTAAAGGATGAGGGTGAATGAGGAAAATCTGTAACCTTAGTGACATAAATATTTGTAAATCACTAGGTTTTGAGAGATGTTCCACATAATTACATTCAGATAAGGAATCCAACAATGGAACCATGCCATAACTGGCTTTGAAGAGGGTTATGAAGGCTAAATCTTTAAGAGGAGAGGTGGATTTGAAGAAAAGAGTTGAATAGGCAGGAGGGGCACCCAAAAAGATGTAGGCACGCACGTCTTGTTTGGGCGCACATGTCCTGGTTGTGAAAGTATACTTGCACGACACATGTGTACATGGGAAACAGTTAACCCATAGTGTAATAGTTGGGCGACCCTTGGTCGAAGCCCTTAGTATTATCCCTATAGGCTTCGAAAAGAGTGGTGCGCAAGTTCTGGTGAAAGGATAAGGTGTCACACATTTGTGGCCATTTCCCTTAAGGTATGGACACTTAAGTGCACAAGTGTTGATGAATTCAAAACTTAGTCCTTATTCCTCCTCTTTAGATCTTCCATTATATGTATGAAATTAACTTAGAAGTGTTCAGAAGACTTCTAGAAGAGACTTAGGTGCCAAGAGCTTAAATCTGAGTTTCTGGATTTTTCATCCCTGAAATGGGGGGCCCAAAGGGGGTATTTATAGGCCATTGAGGACCCTGAGTGAAAATATAATATGGCGCACAAGTCACCTTCATGACCAATATTTGGCGCACAAGTATACTTGTGTGACCATGATGGAACTTGCGTGGCCCATGTGTAAACAATTCCTTGTTCATGCCTTTGTTCATTTTTGATGTTTCTTCAAAGGATGAATCTCTTTGTGCATAAGTTATTCCCGTTTTCATTCATTAGACTCTGTGATGAAAAGGAGCATCAACAAATTCATAATTCCAGACTTTCATAACCACATAGTCCATGCCTCATGCCAAGACTACATATAATTTTTTTGACAAGGCCTTGTTCCATGACACTAGTCTGTCTCATTAGACCTACCGATGCATCGAGGAGCTATAACAGTCTCCACCCGTCACTTATTATGTCCAATGCATTCCTCATATGAAATGGTTGAAACATAACATAAAAATTGGTATTAAAACAAGCATACGAAATGTCAATAATTTATCCATAAACCATGAATGGTATAAAAATAACACATCTACAGTCAAACAAAACTCATTAAACACAATATGGAAGATTGTATTACAAATTAACATCACTCTAGAATAATGAAGGATATTGACATAGATGAAAATAATCATCAAAACTACTTGAGAGAAATATCACCCTATTTTCATGAAAACATTTAATAGTATCAGCATTTATCAAAAAGTCATTTAAAATAGATTTTTAAATCAAATTTTCCTATACCAAATTGAAACTTTTAAAAGGAATTTCAATTTTAAAACATTAATTCCCATATAAATAAATCCTTAAAAATATTTTTAAAACATGGATATTAATGAAAAAGATTTAGAAGAATAAATCTTTAAAACATTTAAAATGATATTTTAGTTAGAGTTTCTAACCAATAGAGAGACACTTGAATACAAGTATTTTAGGTAATAAACACTTTATAATATCATGAGAATAAAGGGATTCATGATATACTATGTCAAACTAAATTATATACACCATATAAAAGTGAATTGGTATATAACAACAAAGAAGTCTGAATGGAATGTAAATTGAGATGAAATTTGTTATATAGAATATATCTTTAGGTTAAGGGTAAATCAATGAAATAATTATGTGTGAAGAATATAAATACAATCAAAATTATTAGATATTCATTGTAAATCAATCTGAGGGCATTCACACTTATTCTGGTACAAACAACACCAATGACTTTGATGTTTAACTCAATGAATGGAAATTGAGTTAAGATTACTCTTATCAAGTTCATATCAATGACTTGAGAAATTATAAATGGAGTGATTATGTGTATCAAAAGTATATAAACACAATGGGAAGTGGAAATTATGGCATAAGTAAATGAATAGTGATTCCACACATAATCATGGATTAAAATAATTAATGAAGTTTGCGTATAGATGAATGAGTGGACATTGAAATTTCAAATTATCTTATCGATTTGGTAACTTATGAAACATAAAACCATGAAAGAAGGATCATACAATGATGATGTAAATATCCATAAATTAAATAATATTACCCAATTAATACAATCATGGGTTGTACACAGACCACATGTAATAAATAAGTGGTGAACAATGGAAATCTCACGGAATTAAAAATGAGATAAAACCCCTTACCTCAAGTCCGAATTGACTTGTGTGTTCCTGGTTATTCCTGAATAATAATATTATGTTATATATACTTTATTAAGAAAAGTTTTAAATTTTATTATTCCTTTTATATCACTTATTACCTTTCTATAATAATTAGTTAATTATTTGAGTTCATATTGGATATTTTATTGATGTTCAGAACATGAGTCAAAAATGAACTTGTTATAATTACAATTTGTCCATGTGGTCAAAAGTCAATTATCTCAAGAATGATATAAATGATTTATATATCATATAAATATTATATATCCAGAATATATATGTATTTATAACAGTACATAACATTTAGAAATAAGAAATGAAATGCAACTTTCATGGAGACGGTAAGCCGTATGTTCGCTTGAACGCTACATTCATTTCTATTTTGTATTTTAATGGAATTAAATCATAATGATACATAGTTATATTATAATTATATTATAATATCATATGATATATGTTTTACATGATTTAATTAAGTCAATCCTTTATACATTCCATTAATTTCATTAACGAATCATATCACCTTGAGGGGGTGGTAGTCCACACTTCCTTAAATGAAATTATCATGGTCACACATATTGGAAAGCATAAAGGTGTGTTTCTAAATGAAATATACAGAATCATAGAAAAGATAAAAACATAATATACATAATATATAAATAAAGTTCCATCATAATTGAAATCATAATAGGTGGTAGTAGATAATCGAACAATCATCGTTTCATGGGGCGTTAGTTTTCCATCGACAGAAACATTATGTTCTTCACCCATTAGATGGTGGTGTGTGTAATTGTAGCTCAAATCCTTCATTTAAAAACATATTAGTATATTTAGAATACTGGTTTTGTTACAAATGAACGGAATAAAAATAGTTCATGGGGTTGGAGAAGTAAAATAAAAGAAATGAATTTATGAGAAATTGTTACCTTTAATTTGGGTAACTCCCTTTGGTTTGAACCAAAAGGAATTCTTGAAGTCGCTTATTCCTAAGGTAAGGCTTCTAGGTGGAGTATAGGGATGTAGGGAGATTAATTGAGCAAAGGTTGGACGATCCAAAAGGCTTTAGTGGTTTGAATATATGGTTAGAAGTGGTCTCCTTTTATAAGGGAGAGGAGGGGCTCTTTAGGAAAGTGTGAAACTATTTTATTATCATAAACTTATATTCGGTTTAAAAAGGTAAAAAACACATTATATTAGAATATAGAATGACTAAAATTTGAAATAAAATAATCCAATCAGAATTTGGAATGTTTTGGATAATATTTTAATGATTACAATATTATTTATTTAAATCATTTATTAATGAGTTAAGCACTTCATCATTATTGTGTCATAAATAATTTAATTTATTTAATGTCTAAAAATTATAAAAAACAATTATGTAGAAAATATTTTTATCTTTCAAAATAATATTTATAGTCTAAAATATAACTTATATAACCCCATGTAAAAATTAATTTACTAAAAGATATTTGTTTGTGTCATTTTTGTCTTTACTTTAAATTAATTAATCTAAAGAGTCATTATCACTCTCAAGTGGCTCCATGGGGTCCCAAAATAATCCCAAGTATGACCATGGTGATACATGACACATACAATAAGGTTAAGAAAAGTTTTAAGGTAATTTAATAATACTATAATATTATTTTTTTACACTTATTTACCAAATTTTAACTTTTTACCCTGGTAAATAAAATATTTACCGAAGTAATTGCTCAAAATGACTAAACAATTACCGATTTATAAAATTTGTACATCATGATTTTAAATATGGAATCCATTTTTCTAAATTCAAAATATTTAAGTGGTAGAAATTAATTTAAAAATAATATCTTTTGTCAAAACAAAGAGCGTCTATTTTAAGAAATAATAACTATCAAAATATTGACACTTGTTTATGTCAGGTTTAAATGTGAAATTACATCCAATTACCAATATTGGATTAAATGGTAAAAATATATTCAAATTATACTTTAAAACCACTCAATAGTATAATTTATCACTATAAATTATTTGTATTAAAAAAGTTGTTTTTAATTAATGTTTAGTAATTTTCACTATTCATCAAAAATTGAATTTTATCAGAAAAATACAAAAATTTTAACCCAAAGTAAATTTTTATGTCCTGATTTTAAATATGAATTTTATTTAGTCAAATATAACATATAAAAAGGACCAAAACTATATTTAACGAGGGTTTACCATCAAAAGGCGGTAAATCGGCCCTTTAATGAATATTAGATTATTTATGCATAAAATCGAATTACTTTCTTATTTTAAGCCCTTATCATTTATTGGATAAATGTAAAAACATTTAATATACATATATAATCATATTTTAGTTAGTTCTATTCATTTAATCTAATACAATGGCTCGGTGTTAAGTACCATTTGAAATAATAATATTATATTATTAGTGTGTAATGTAAGATTTCAAAGAAACATGTAGTTGTGTATCAGGTATGTCATCGAATATAGAATCTCATTTAAAGTCCAATTAACAATTAATTCATAAATATTAATAAATATGATAATTTATTATTCTTTATTTACCCAGGTTGTTACATTAGTCATGTTTTGATTACCATTTTAACCTTATCTTTTAGATCTAACTATTAGTTAAATAGTTTAACTTTTATCGTGTCTTCTTGTATTCTTACACTATATGGTTAATAAACATACTATAGACTTCCAAGAGAACCTCAAGTGGTTCATTAATGAAATATATAATATTATTTAAGCCCTTTGGACAAACCATAGATTTTTAGGAATATTATGTCAACCAATAATATTGTATTTGTTTTAAAAATTAATTTATGTCAATTTTGAGACTATCTGGTATTTTGTTTTTGTGATAGTCATAGAATCCTTATCACTTCAGGAGAATGTGTATCTAATAAACCCAAACATGGCATATTATCCTAGAAAATTATTGGAATTCATCATAAGTCTCAATTTACATTTTGGGTATTTATAATATCAAATATTTTAATATTTCATTAATAATGTAATTACTGCTTCATCATTGTGTCATAAATAAATTAAAATATTTAATTTCTAAAAATAATAAATAAAATAAAATTATTTAAGAAATATTTTTAGATTTATAATGAATATTTATAGTTTAATTCATATTTTGTGTACCCCTATATTAAAAATAGTTTAGTTATTAAACTTTAAATTTAACACTTTTAACTCTTTTAAATAAAATAATAATAAATGTTTTAATCTAATCCATCTGGAGAAAAGATGATCATATTTTATTTCTATGTTTCTTTTTGGTCGAATTAATCTTATCCAATACAATTAGGACATGTGTAAGGGTAATTATAATATCATTTTTACCCTTAATTACCCTATTTACTTTTAACTGTGGTAAATTAAAGTCAAAAGTCACTATTCACAAAAAAAAATAATTTTATCTTATTGAACACATTTTACTTACTGATGTCAATCATGTCTCTTGGATTTTTGAAAGTCAACTCATAGAACTGGTAAAAGTATGTTTTATGCAAATTTGCTAACGTGCCTTGAAGGTGGGTAAAAGAGGATAAAAAGATCAATAAAATTTTATACATCTAATTTTATTATAAAATGACTCCAATTAATTACATTTAACTTATATAAGTATTATATATCTATTTTTACATAAGATAAATTGAAATAAAATCAATAATTATTTCAATAAAAAGCCAGCTTTTAAATAATAATGTAGTGTTTTCACTATTCATCAAAAATTGAATGTTTTCAGAAAAATGAAAAAACCCCTCCTTATGATAATTTTGATATTCTAAATTCAAAAATGAAGTCTATTTTACCAAATTCAAAACATATATGTTTCATTTATTAATTTAAAATTAATCCCCGTTGTCAAAACTGAAAAGCGGGTTTTTAAAAAGTAAAAACTATTAAAAGATTGGAAAGTGTTTATGTCAAATTTAAATGTGAAAGTACTTATAATGACCTAAATTTTATTAAATTATAAAAATAAAATCTAATTATACTTCCAAACCATTCAAATGTATAATTTAACACTATAAATTATTTTGATTAAAAATGTTTTTTTCAATTAAAATTTAGTATTTTTCACTATTCACCAAAATATGATAGTTATCAGAAAAACACCATAAATTTATCAAAACTATATTATTTATCTCCCAATCCTAAATAATAAGTTATTTTTTAAATTTAATATATAAAAGTGTCAAATATTTGATTTGAAAAGGTTCTCCATCAAAAGGCAGTAAAAATACATTTTCGGAAAAATACCTCCTTTATCAAAAAAATTGAATTTGTTCTTATATTATGTCTAATAATCACATAATGTAGATATTAAAATTATATGGAGTATATAAAATTCAAAATGAAATTAATACTATTTATAACCATTTTTTGAACGGCTAGTTTAGTATGTTGCAGTTCGCTTGAACTCGGTATTGCGTGTAGTGCATGTTATTGAATTACTTTGAAGAGATAACATACTATGGAATCTTGGTGTGTTATAGTTATGGTTTTGATGTTATTTACATTTGATGTTAGGCAATGAAAAACGGCCCTCTGGGGAAATTTTGGAGCAATCTATGGTTTTTCATGCAAGAATGGACGTTTTTCATGAACAAATTGATAGTTTACATGGAAGAATGGAATGTTTCATGAATATCATTGCACAAACCAATGATGCACCCAATGCGATGTCATATTCTGCCCTGGAAACTAGAAAAAAAGTTGAGTACGATGATAGTAACTTTCGAGATGTGCGTGTAAGATCGACATTTGCACATAAGATTCGTATGCGCCCAAGGCAGCGTATGTTAGGAATATTCCGCAGAGTCCTGCAAAAATGGATAAGGAAGGAGAAAAAAAGTTTTGAGATGTGAATGAAAGATTAACATCTATGCGCAAGACCCTTACACACCCAATGTGATGTCAAACTCCCCACTGTAAGTACACCCACCGCAGGGTGCATGGAATATCCCTTCCGTGCCCTGAATCTTCTGAGCCACCAGTCATGGTTTTTCCTATAAATAAAATTACCCCATCTCCCCTCAGGGTGGGTTTCTAGGGGTCCATCATCAGTTTACTGCACATAATACCACCTCTTCGGTGCCTTCGTAGAAGAATTGAACCCTCCATGTGTGATCTTTCACATCAGACCCTTATGGATCTTCATTCAAGCGGGACCACATTGGTTTGATCCTCACGTGACCAATTTTATTCCTAAGTTATGTGTGCACATGATCTCCTCTTATTCCCAAGATTCCAGTCGTACATGAAAAACATCCAATCTTGCACGTAAAACATCAAATCTTGTTGGAACTCATTTCATACAAACCTATATTATGCATAACAATACGAAGGTGCCCTATATTCCGCACACCTATACCACATAGTACAATATTGTGTGTATCCCATCCTTTGTGTAACCCATATTATGTGCAATAGTGTTTAGGCCTACACCCACTGGTCCATATCACATTGCTGGTGCCCCTGCACCCCCGCTCGGGTTTAGTGCTTGGATATTGTCCCAGCCCTCTTGGTCGGTCCCTTCACTACTGTCACTAACACCCCTAAAAAATGGAGTCTTACCATGAACATTTCAGTATGTTTTTATGATATTTTACATTGCAACCATTTTCACACCCACCATCCACCTATATAATACCATGATTTGAGATAATCCTCCAAACTCAACAAAACACCATGAGTCGACATATTCTTCTTGGTCCCTGTTTCCTATGGAATTGGGGATGACCTTGTTGGTTTAAGGTTCAAACATTCCAATATGTTTCTAATGGGTTTTTTCGTAGAACTGGAAACATTGAATGATTCTATATCCATTTGGACCTACATTCCAAATGTAGGTGCTCATTTGTTGTGGACCGATGAGGCTTAAGAATTTTCATTGGTCGAGAGAATGGGAGGTCAGACTCATCACACCTTTTTTGGGGGGAAGTATTGTCTACTTTGTGACTCTCTTTATAGATTTGAGTTATGTTCATGAATCCTTATTAAATTACCAAGTATAAAATGATATTTCCTTTAGATCAGACAATCAATGATTAGAATGTAGGAAATTTAGAGAATCTTTTTACATGTTTTCGAGGTTCTTCATCGATAGAGAATCATATGTATTTGTTTAGAGATTCTTAGTCAATGGTATCCTTCAATAAATTATATAAAAGTGTCTTGGTCATTTATGATGACCATACTGTTTTTAAAGGTACTCAGTGGGGCACTTGAAGTTTATTTTCATTTAGAAAGATATGGATTATTTCAGAGTTGGGATCGTACCCGCAGATGGGCTACCTATGTATCCTTGTTTAGAAAAGGAATTAGAACCCATGTAGTTCAAGTAAGGGAGTATGATGTTTACGCATGATTGATGGATCAAAGAAAGCTGTCATAATTACTTTTATGCCCTAAGCTCACGTGAGTCATGCTCGGTTTGAGAAATAAGAGGTATTGGTAAAACCTGACAATTGTGCCATGAAAGATGCAATCATGGGAAATGATGTGGGGATTATGTATGTATGACTGCCCAAAATAGATGAAGATTATGTTTTACTTCAGGGAATAAACCCAGGAATAAGGTCCATAAAGGTATGTGTACTTTATGGAGATTTGGATACTCTATCTTGGGGATTACTCCTGAGGAAGATGCCCAAATTAAGGGGGGACTTATGATTGGGTTTTAATCCTAATAAGGAAGCCCAAATCAAAATTAAATTAAGACTGGTTAAGGAAATTAGGACTGGGGCTTATTCTTGAGAAGGAGGCCCAGGTTAAAAGGACATGAGAACTGGGGCTTACTCTTAAGGAGGAGGACCAGGTTAAGGGAAATTAGAATTTGGGAACATGGGGTTTATTCTTAAGGAGGATGCCCAAATTTGGGAAATTAGGACTGGGGCTTACTCCTAAGAAGGAGGCCCAGGTTAAAAGAATTTGGACTGGGGATTACTTCTGAAAAGGAATCCCAGGTTAAGAGACTTGATATTGGGACTTACTCCTAAAGAGGAGGCCTAGGTTAGGGGACTTGGGGCTTACTCTTGAAAAGGAGGCCCAAATTAAGAGAACATGGACTGGGACATACTCCTGAAAAGGAGGCCCAGGTTAAGTATTCACTCATCTTAAAGGATGAGGTTGTGATGAATGAAATCTATATCCTTAGTAACATAAAGATATGTAAATCACTAGGTTTTAAGAGATGTTCCACAGAATTCCTTTCAGATAAGGAATCCAACAAGGAAATCATGCCATAAATGGATTTGGAGAGAGTTATGAAGGATCAATCTTGAAGAGAAGAGGTGGAGAGGAATAAAATAGATAAATAGGTAGGAGGGGTAACCAAAAAAGGAGGGGCGCACAAGTCCTGCGTGGGCGCGCAAGTCCTGGTCACATAGGTATACCTGCGCGACACATGGGTACATATGCGACGGTCAACCCATGGGGTAATACTTGGGAGAGACTTGGCTCAAGCCCATAGTATTATCAATAAGGGCTTCCTGAAGAGAGGTTCACAAGTTCTATTGAAGGGTTAAGGCGGCACACAGGTGTCTTAATTTCCCTTAGGGGTTAGACACTTAGGCGCACATGTGTTGGTGGATTTTAACACTTAGGCCTTGTTTCCCCTCTTTAGAGATTCCTTTCTTGGTAAGAAATTACCATATAAGTGTTCAGAAAGCATTGAAAAGAGACTAGGGTGCCGGGAGCTCAAATCTGAGTTTCTGGAATTTTTCTTCCATGAAATGGGGGGCCCACCAGGGGTATTTATAGGCTGCAAAAGACCCCAGGAAAAAATCAAATAGGGCGCGAATGTCACCTGTGCTCCCAAAATGTGCCGCATAGGTATAGTTGCGTGACTTTGGTGCAACTTGCATGACCCAAGTGCAAATGAATCTTTGTTCATGCCTTTGTCAATTTTTTATTTTTCTTCAAAGGATGAATCTCTTTGGGATCAAGGTATTTCCTTTTTTCATTCATTAGACTTTGTGACGGTAAGAGGCATCAACAAAAGTCCCCCCTCAGAGTTAGATCTGAAAGAAGGAGGATGTGACTCTGAGGTGATGAATAAAACCAGGGAATTGTGGCGCGCAAGTGTTGAGTGCGTAGATGGCGGCACGTAAGTGAAGTCGCACAGGCTTCAGCACGCAGTAGTACGGCCTGGACTATAAATATGTGATCATTCATGCGCAAATCCACCGGTTCTCAAAATTCTTGCTCTCCTGTGCAAGTTGCCCTCGTCATGAAAGTTACATGTTTTCCACTGTTTCATTGCTGTCGCGCTGCTGTAGAGGTATTTGGACTTGCACAGGGATACCTGTGCGCCAGAACTTGCACGACACACCCATACTTGCCTGATATAATTTAGACTAGCACACCTTAATTCCTTATCCATTTTTTTGAATTTCTTCACAATGTTTATGAAAAATAAACCCATTTAAGAGTAAATTTACTCAAATTTTTTGTAGATTCAATGGATCCCAAGGGAATCATAATGGCTGAAAAACTGGCTAGCAAGAAGATTGTTGACATGATGAAAATTGTTGGCCATGATTACTATGATATCTGCGACAACACTCTCCTACATTTTTCTAAGTACTTGATGAAATATCATCTTAATTTCCCACAGAGCATCTACCTACCTCTGTATGGTCATGGTCATCGGCAAGGAGTCAATTTTCTAGATGCAAAGAACTATATACCTGAAATTCAGTTGCACTGCTACTCCTCAATTTCGGTTATGTTGTGCATTAAGAGCAACAAAAATGTTATGAACTTTCAAATTTTTCCTCCATTCCATTTCCTTGAAGATATGAAAATGGAAAACCCATGGGCTGAAATGTTTTCCGCAACTGGTTGGTGGAAAGAAGACTATCATGGCATTAGAACAATATCTGAAAATATTACTATCTCCAAAGGTCTATTTATTTCCAATTCTCCATTCTCAAATCAATGTATCCATCTTCCAAGTCTCTTGGACAGAGTTAGAGTCACTGTTTGATCAACAGAAAATTTTCTCAAACCGCACACAGGAAAATTCTTTTACAATTGTTCCAAGAAGAGCTGGTATCACTGCATATCTTATTGTATCCAGTTGAATGAATGAATTCCAAGTGGCTGATGATGAATCTCGGGATGCCGTAAATCAAATGGAGAGTTATGTTGAAAGACTTTTGTAATTCCTTAAAAAGAGAAGAGACTCCAGTCTGTAGATGTCCTTCTAACTCTTGTGCATCAATGAAAAAAACATTCATCTTCAATAATTTATGCATGCATTTCCTTGCTACCTACTTTAAATTTTTCCTAATCAAATTGGCCTAGTAATCATAGTTTGATTTTTTCTTTTCTAGGATTATGATAAATAACCCTACAAACATTGAATCTTTTTATTGCTCAATATTACATAAAATCATACAAAATTTATGTTTAGTGAGCTGGGACTTGACTTTTATTCAGAGTTCCCTTGTATTTTGTAGGCAGTTTAAAGCCATGCACGCCAGACATAAATAGGCTAATGTTTAAGGTCAAAATAGCTTTGACCGAATGGATTAAAATTGAATCAATTCCTTGACAATTTATCTGGAAACATATTACCACACTCAAGTATGAGGAAATAAATATGTAAACTATGAGTTAATAAATTTTGAATATGAGGAATGATATGAAATATGGCTAAAAGTCATTAGACAAAGTAGTTCCCAAGAATGAAGTTACCATTATTTAACAAACCCGTTACGAGGTTGAATTATGATGGGCCACCTAAGGCCATTGGTTGCATAGTCAAATAATATCATCTTTTGGCTGATATGTCCATTATGTATACTACTTATGCAAGGCAGCCTAAGGGCACGTGATGCATAGTCAAGAAAAATAACTCTCAGAAATTTACTTTTCTACTAATAAAAATCCAGTGAAAGGTTATGGAGATT
The DNA here is from genome assembly GCA_963277665.1 of Viscum album. NCBI lineage: Eukaryota > Viridiplantae > Streptophyta > Magnoliopsida > Santalales > Viscaceae > Viscum > Viscum album. The sequence continues at coordinate 1,927,180,307 of OY728153.1, forward strand.
CATCTTTTCCAAAGCATAGAGTTTGCTGTATAGAAAGAGGTACTTGAATATGGAGAAGATATTTCCAAACAAGATTGTCTATGAACTGGATGGATGCCACTCTTATGATGGTATGACCCAAACGTAGTGAAGGAAAATATAAACCATAGACTTGAATACTTGCAGATCATGAAAAAGAGTGTGGGACAAATATGTTAACTATGCCTATTTTTGCGAATCCGTACATACTGTCGTTAAGACAACTTTGGAAAAAAGTGGTTTTCTTCCCAAGAATGAAGTAAACATTATTCAACAAACCCGTTAGGGGTTGAACTTTGTAGGGCCTCCTAAGGGCATTAGCTGCATTGTCAAATAATAACATCGTTTGGCTGATAGGTCCGTTATGTAGACTACTTATGCAAGGCCGCCTAAGGGAACGTGCTGCGTAGTCAGGAAAAATAACTCTCAGATATCAGAAAGATTGTAACCAGAAGTTAAGAAAAGTGTTATGATGATCTAAAAATTTTTAAGGTTAGGATTATGACACATAAAAAATCGGTATTTTCCAATGTATATAGAGATACACAGATCAATACTAACTATAATCATCTTGTGGCTGGGTCATGAATTGAAATGTTGGACATCACTACATATCTCATAAGGATGTGAATTAAGCCATACGTAGTTCATTAAATACAATTTAACATTTTTTGTGATGAAAGTATAGGAGATCATAGTTTAGGGTCATAGAGCTCAGACCATAATAATGAATACATAGTATGTGTTTTCACAGGGACTTTTTAACCATAGGACTGAAAGTAGAATTTGGTGTTAGGCCCAAAAGTCATGGGGCTAGATTCGAGGGATGATTGAACATTCCTACATATCCCATAAGGATGGGAATCAAGCCCACGTAGTTCTAGAAATACCCACTGTACAGATTTGGTTCGTACAAGTAAAGGGTGAAAGGGGACTTTAGTACAATGATGGTTTGACCCAAGATAAAAGGTTCGGGCATTTCCATGTATGCATGTAGTCTTTGGAATAAAACATGATTAGAGATCAATATAAATAATGATTTCCTCTCAGGGGAGGGTATCAAATAATGTTGTAGTTTATTGTCATACAAGAAAAAAGTGCTGTATAGTTTAACGACCTATAGAAAGGACAAAAGTGAACCAATATAAAGATATTGATTCTGGGATTGGTTTCATGAATCAACATCGTATGAGATGGAGGTGAACCAATGTGAAGAAATTGATATTGGGATTGAACCTTGAGAGGTTTCCTACATACCCAGCCTAGAAGGTAAGGATCAAAGTCCGCGTAGTTCAATTGAAGAATGAATTAGTGATCAAGTTGTTCTTAGAGACAACGACCTAAAAAATGGTGTTGGGACTTATGCATGGTTAGCGGCCCAGAGAGGGTGTTATAGTAGAAGTTTACTCTAAGATCTTGTGATTCATACTCGGTGTGAGAAACAAGATGTAGAAACAACACTAACGATGCAAAATTTAATTTCATGTCGGACATATGAAGGGTCTTTGCAATTTAAAGTCTTGCAGTGAGGACTATTGGTGCTGCACAGTTTAGTGTCATGTAACAGAGACAAAATATAGTTTTACGTCATGTAGGTTGAATGTAGGGACACAGTTTAATGTCATTTTGGACAATAAGGGTGTTGTACAGTTTAGCGTCCTATTTCTATGATGACGGGGACAATACAGTTTAGCCTCATTTGGGACGAAAGGGGGACTGTTCATTTTAATGTCATGCAGTAAGGACAATACAGTTTAAAATCATGTTGGAAAATGACATAGTTTAATGTCATGTTGTATGAAAATGGATGATATAGTTTAATGTCATTTTGGACAATGGTGCAAATAGTTTGAGGTCATATGCATAGACCAAGGATGGTGCAGTTTAACGTCTTGCTAGATGTAAGGGACTATGTAGTTTAAAGTCTTGCAGCAAGGACAACACAGTTTAACATCATGTTGGATGATGGAAACAAAAATAAATTATGGTTGTATGCATGGAATGTAGATGGTACATTTTGTGTTTATACAAAATAATTTATCATAAATATGGCATTGGTTGGAGTAGTGATGTGTTCTCCATCCATTGAGATTAAAGAATATGCTCTATTGGAATAGACATTATGTATTGAGTAAGGTCCTTCCCATTTTGGCTCAAGCTTGGGAGGTTTCATTCCTGGTATCATTGGAGTTCTGATAACGAATACCAATTATCCCTGAACGAATGAATGAAGATGAACTTTTTTGTTGAAAGCTTGTGCTATTCGATTCTGATAAACATCCAAGGGGTGCAAGGTGCACAATCTTTTCTTATCTAACCATTCAAATTCATCTAATCCCTTTTGATATTGTTCATCTATAGATGACTAATAAAAAATGGCTACTCTGAGTGAAGGTAATTGTACATCAATGGGAAAGATGACTTACGTTCAATATACCATTTAATATGGAGTTGACCGCGTTGTAGTGAGGGTGGTGGTCCGATAATCCCATAAAGCATGAAAGAGTTTATCAGGCCATGACTTCTTATCTTTATCCACCATATTTTGCAGTATGTTTGAAAGAGTCTTGTTGAAGGCTTCTATCTGGCCATTGGCCGCTGCATGATACAGAGACGAATGGTTGGATTTGATGTTGTATTCTTGATACAACTTCTTCACCTCAGTTGAACAGATGTTGGTGCCATTTTCTGTCAATATGGTATGAGGGACACCAAATCTGGTAATGATATTAGACTTGATGAAGCTAACAATGCTTTTAGAACTAACTTCTTTGAGAGGTATTGCCTTTTCCCATTTATAAAAGAAGTCAGTAGTAGTAAGAATACACTTAAACTGCTTGGTTGTAGCTGAAAGGTAGGTCCCACCATATCCATTCCACATGTGGCAAATGACCATGAGTATTTAGCTATATGAAGCAACTCTAGGGGCTGATTAATGAAATTGGCTTGTAATTGGCATAAATGACACTTATTTGTGAAATCAACACAATCTTGTATCATTGAAGGCCAAAAGTATCCAAGCCTTTGAATTTGATCAGATAGTCTATGTCCATACTGGTGGGCACCAAAGACTCCTACATGCACTTCTTTCATGACAACCATTGTCTCCTCACCATCAATGCATCGGAATAGAACTCCATCAAAACCACATTTGGAGAGAATTTTCTCTAGGTGATCTTGTAGAGACCCAAATATTGACGTACATGGACATTACATTACTTTTGAGTAATACTCAATACATAACAAAAAATAGACACCAAAAGATCGTAATAGTTTTGTATCTTTGGAAACATGGAATATAAACTTCTAATCATGTTGAAAGACCTTCAACATCTCCCATAACGATCTTCCCCTTTTTGTTTCCTTACCAAAAACCTTTATTTATTTCCTGGGGAAAATAAAACATAAAAAGGGTGAGCTCAAATGCTCAGTGAGGGAAAACATATAGAACATAAAAAAATTCATAAACATTTGAAAGCAAAAACATGAACATGAAATTTTAACATCAAAATCTTGACCAAAGACATAAATCGTGGAAGTGCGTAAGGAATTTATCATAATGGAACATCAACCATGATAAAATATAATCCGAATAAAACATGTAATTGTGGAAACCATTTACCACATGTTATGATTTCCATAGTAGGCAAGGCATTTCTGCCAAGAGCATCTTAGTGGACAGATTCCCTTTCCAAATCGTGGTCACTCCTCGTTTTAGTCCTGTAACACTGAACCAGATTAACTTACCATTCCAGCCATGTCTATCTAATGAGATATAAATATTTACCCAATGCATTGGGCGGAGATATAGGTCCCACCCATCTCATAATGAAATAATCCTTACTTGTTCCAAAAATTAAACTTAAAACATTCATCATAACCCAAAGAATAAAATGGGTTTCATAAACATCATTCCATCATCTCATAATCCATATAAAACAAATGGACATTTAATTATAAGAAATGTGAAACCATTTAAATCATAGAGACCTTAAACTTGAAATATAAAAATATGAAATAATGACATCTTATATGGAAAATGGTTTTGATAAATCATTTGAAATGAATTCTTGAGGAAAATATCCTTCTTCTTCAAATTCATTTTCTTTTCACAAAATGCCATGAAATTTTGAAAAAAAGCATTTTCTTGAAAATAGTCATAAACTCTTGTAGAGAAATCTTCATGAAAATGAGGCGTTATGAAACCGTAAAAATCCCTTCACGCCGTATAAGTTAAAAATAAATTTCTTCTCATACTTTTGTCGAAAAAGTCAAAAAGTACCTCGTATGTTAAACAAAAAAAATATTCCTTACATACCATGTAGTAAAAAGTCAAAAATGGGTAAAAAGTACATTATACATACTTGAAAACATTTTTATAAAACATGGACATGGATGATAAATATAACCCAAGTAAATACTTACGTATAAGCAATCTCGGATAGAAATAAATTGAGATTGCAACATTATCCATTACCTTAGGTCTGATATGCGTCATTCGTATCTGAACCTCCTTTATAATGATTTAAATAATGTCATTGACTTATTACAGAATCATATTCATTTTTATGTTATCATATATGGCTCACTTATGAATTTATATTACCCATTCTTTTGTAAATTCAATGTTAAAGAATCATTTTGGGTAAAATCGTTTCATTTATCGTACGTGTTTCGACTTGTTGTTCTTGATATTATTACTTATATAATGATTTACATAATTCCACAATGTAGAAAATGATTTATATATAATATATATTCAGAATATACATATATATATATATGATAGATCGATAAATGTAATAAAATACACCGTTCATGGAGACGGTAGGCTGTACGTACGCATGCATGCTGTTTTCGTTTCCTTATTGAATTGAATGGAATTAAGTAGATGAAATACATATATATATATATATATATACATAAATCTAGTATCATTATTATGTCATATATTTCATTATTATTCATTATATAAACTTTATAATAATTCATGAATGGTTAACATGGAGAATGAACCTCATCGTGTTGTGGAGACGGTAGTCCGTACGTACGCACGAGCGATGATATCATTTCCATGATCATGGAATTGTATTTAAGTGTATCTATAATATTTCAGAATCAGTATCACATTACAATAATCTTATATAGTAATTTATTTACACCATTATACACATCCAAGTAAGGTGGTGGTCGAAAACAGATTACACCACGGCGTGGAGCCGGTATTCCATACATACGCACGCGCGATTATTTCATTTTCTGTAGGATGGATAGAATGTGAAATATGGTTGTTTAATATAACATATCAGTATATAAGTTGTACTGATGGTATTACTTCATAATGAAACAACTAAAGAAGAAGTAGTATAAGATGAAATAAAGTTGAAAGAATTGGTAACGGACATTAACTCTTCTTGGAAGCGCCACTTCTTAACCTCCTCTTTGGGCACTAATGATGGTCTTTGAAGAAGTCCAAAAACCCTAGGATACTTCTAGGGAAGTGTATAATATATATTGGCAGGTGTTGGCTGAGCTTGAAGGCTCAAAAGGGTGTGAAGAGAAGTGGGAAGGGGCTCTCTTTTTGTAAGGGAGGAGAGGACCACGTTTGGAAATCTTAAAAATACTATTTATAATAAATCTAACCCCACTTAAAAAACCTCCAAAAATGACTCCTATTCGAAAATTAGATGAGATAGGGTTTTAATATCATTAAAAAATAAAATTTATACATGTAGGGAATTTATTTTGAACATTATCAACTTGATTTATCCTTATTTAATCTATTAAATTTTCTTTTTGGTAATAAGATTTTAAATTATAAATTGTTATAAATAATTACTTATGTGCTGTGAATTATTCATAATTAGATACGTGAAGACATTTTAGACTATATAAATTTAAATTTATAATTTTTAAATATTTTTGTTATTTTTAAACATTTTAATAATATGTTATTTTTTATAAAATTACAATAGTGTCAATTTTGACACTATTCATTTATTTGAATTTAAATTAAATCCACACAGAGGATATATTCAAAATAAAATATTTAATAGTTTCCTAACATGTCATAGTAATGTATAAAATTAGTGGAGGACATTAAATAGTTCATATAATATTTATTTTACGATTTGTAAAACCATTTATTTGATATTTCTCTTAATAAAATAATTACTACATCATTTTTGTATAATTATTAAATATACTTATTTTTTTCATAAAAATTAAAACTAAAATACTAGGATGAATATAAATCTTATATTTTTCATAAGAATATATTTATTCGGATTTATCTTCTAAAACATCCAAATTTTAAACTGTTATATTTATTAAATTATGAAGGTGACAACTTTGACATCATATAAAATAAAATAATATATGTTTCATAATCACTTTTATAAGACTCAAAATGGTCATATATTCGGTCATTGAATGATTATGGTGTATATATACCTTACCAATATGTTTTGGTCAGGTTTTTTAGCCCTTTAATATCTATTACTATTTCAATAAAAAGAATATTAATGATTTTTTTACTAAATAAATAATTTCTCCATCATTAATGTATAAACTAATATGGTAATTAAATAACTCTTAAAAATTACCAATAAATTACAAAGATAAAGAAAAAAAATTTAGATTTCAGATGAGTATTAATAAACGAATTTATATTCTGTATAGCCTTATATTAAAAATACTTTAATTATTAAAGTTTGAGTGAGACATATTTCACTTTCCTTTAAATAAAATAAACTAAATGTCTTAATCACCTCCAAGTGGGTTCTAATGGATTCCATTTTAAACAAAATAAGACATAGACGAAATATAATCATACAATTTTATCATGATACGTGTTAGGGTAATTTTATAATATTATATTTACCCTAAATTACCCGATTTACCTTTTACTATGGTCAATAAAATTTACAGTAGTTACTATTCATTATGCCCAAAAATAATATGATGTTCGTTAATATAATTTGGACCCACTGATTCCAAATATGGAATCCATTTTTCTAAATTAAATACATAGAAGTTGCAGAAATTAAATTAAAATTAATCCCATTGTCGAAAGAAAATGGGTTTTTGTTTAAAACATTGCAAAACATTGAATTGATTTAACCTATGAATTCAATGTAAAATCAATGCTAATGACATACATTATATTAAATGATAAAAATATATTCTATTTATAATTTAAAACCATTAAATATTATAATTTAACCACATAAATTATTACGATGAATACAGTTGTTTTTAATTAAAATATAGCTTCTTTTTACTATTCATTAAAATATGAAAGTTATCAGAATAATATGAAGAATTTATCCAAGGTAAAATTTTATATCCTGATTCCAAAGAATAATTTTATTTTGTAAAATTGAACTTATAAAAATGTCAAAAACAAGATTTAATGTGGGCACTCCATCAAAAGGCGGCAAAACTGTAATTTTTGAAAAATACTTATTTTACCCGAAAAATGTATTTCATTCTCATACAATGTTCTAGAATATGAGTAAGCTGAATAATAATGTTATAAAATTCAAAATGTAGTTAACACTATTCTTAATGGATAGTTCTTGATAATATTATAACCATATATCATTGTTTTGTGAAACCTGGTATTGCGTACAACACACGCTCTCGAGGAAGGTCATGATTACATGTAATGCAAGCCAGGTCAGGGTTGCATGTAGTGAAATATCCCTTTGGTGTTGTGTATAACATAATTCAAAAATTATTTCATTTATACATTAATCGAAATCTATACTAAATGTTGTGTAGAATAATTTATACAAAATGAACTTGAAATTGTGTGTAACACGAGCCAAGAATAGTGTTGCGTATACTGCAAGCTAATACGTTGTCGCATATAGCGCATGATAATCATTGTGTAGCATACAATAGAAGATATGAAAGAGATTAAAATGAATATATCTTATAAAATCTCGGGGTGTAACAGATCTGGGATGTCATAAAGAGTAAAATTGACCACACGTCACAGGATTTGTTCTTTCCCAGCTCTATCAGGAGAAAGTGTTCAATTTTGAATGTATTCCCTGATATGTGTCATCCATCCTATAGTATGACCATATGGTTCACAGATGGGACAAATTTCATTGATTTCTTCTTATCTGGTTTGAACATAAGGTGAAATTTTATGAAAGTGGGCAATACTGATGTTTGTCTCGTCCCGATTTGGATCTCCTAGAGTAGTGGCTATATTATCCAATGCATCAGCTTGAGAATTTTGTTATCGCGGGATATAAGAAAATGTCGGTTCCATAGGAAATTCCTCCATTAAATCTCTAACATAATCATACAGAGGTATCAACTCTTATTTTCTGATGGCATAATCCCCATTGACTTGTTTGATTACTAGGTCTGAATCACCTTTCACCTTTAAGTGATTTACTTGTACTTGAAGTGCCATCTCCAATCCTATGATGAGAGCATGGTATTCTGCTTCATTATTTGTCCCGCCTCCTAACAATGAGATGGAATAAGGTAACACTTCCTTTTCTGGGGAAGTAAGTACAATTCCTAACCCAATATTGTTGAATTTAGGATCCTCCATTTTCTTCCCTGTTGGACTTCTGGAAGCACCATCAAAGTACATTACCCATACTTGAGGACTGTCTTGAATAGAGAAGACATCCTCATTAGGGAGTTCAATATCTTGAGATGTATCTTCTACTGAAGGATGTTCAGTAAGAAGATTATCCAGAACTTGGCCCTTTATTTCCTTTTGAGACACATACTGTATATCAAATTGCTGTAAAATAACTACCCACCATTCCAAACATCATGTAAGCAATGGTCGGATAAGGATAAATTTGAGCAGGTTATTACGAGATACTAATTGGACCTCATGATGTTGCAGGTAGTGTCTCAACTTCTGAACTGCAAAGATTAATTCTAGATAGCACTTGTCAATACTTTAATATCGAGTTTCTGCTTCAAGCATAGTCTGGCTGAGATAGTAGAGGTTGTTTTCATTCCTAGCATCATTCTTCTGAGCAAGAATTTCACCCAATGATTGCTCTAAAGTTGTCAAATAGATGATAAGTGGTCTTCCTTCAACATGTGTCATAATTACTGGTGGAATCAAGAGGTATTTCTTGAGAATATTGAATGATTCTTGACATTTTTCAGTCCACTGGTAAGTAACTCCCTTATTCATCAATTTGGCGAAGGGAAAACTTTTGCCTACCAAATTGGAGATGAAAGGCTGAATATAGGATAAGTGTCCTTGAAGTACTCTCAATTAATTCAAATTTATAGGAGGTGACATACCATGTATTGAATTTCTCTTATCAGGATCGACTTTGATACCACGATGGCGTACAACAAAGTCGAGCAATATTCCTAAGGTTACCCCAAAAGCACATTTTAAGGGGTTAATCTTCAAGATATGATGCCGAAGTTTGTTGGATATGACTTAAAAATAAACCAAGTGATTAGAAAATTGTTCGGATTTAACTACCAAATCATCCACATAACATTCAACAAATTTCCCAAAATAGGTTTTTAAGATACGATACATGGAACACTGATATGTTGCGCATGTATTCTTTATGCCAAAGGGCATTACCCGATAGAAAAACACACCCTGAGGTGCTCTAAAGGATATATATTATTCATCTTCTGGTGAAATTGGGATTTGATTATACCAAGAATATCCATCAATGAAGAAAGTGCTTCATAGCTAGCAGTTTCGTCAATTAAAAGTTCTGTAATCAGAACTGGAAAATCATCCTTAGGACAATGCCGATTAAGATCTCTAAAATTAATGCGAACTCTAATTTGTCTATTCTTCTTTTTCAAAGGGACAATATTACACAAACACATGGGATATTGAACTTCTCTGATGAGGTTATCTTTGATAAGCTTATCCACTTCAGCTTCAATTTTCGAAGCAGAAGTTGGGTGTGTTCTTATTACGGCTTTCTTAAATCCTTGACGTTATTCTGGCAAACCCAAATGTTGAGTAGCAACATCAGGATCAATCCCCAACATCTCTGTATAGTTACACGCAAATATATCTCAATTTGGATTTAAAAATTAAATATACATCTCTTTCTCGTCAAGAGTCATGACCACACTAATTAAAGTGGGTCGTGGATCTTCTTTTGTACCCAGATTTATTTCTCTAAGTTCATCCACGGTGGTAGAGATACCCTCTTCAAATGATTGAGGAGAATCTATGAGATCTTCCTCTTCTTCTTCAGCATGTGTTATTTCATCTGTTTCTACTTGCATAGTATATGATGATGTTTAATCTCCATGATCAGAAGAGAGGATAAAATTTGAACATCTTGAAGAAGTAGCTTCCATTTCTGACCTGATTGATGATGAAGGGTCTTCTTTGGGTAATAAAGAGGAGATGATGGATTGAGAATTGACATCATCGTTCACCTCTGACATTGCTATAACTTCTTCTGTCCTGGTTGGCAAAGTATAGACTTGCTGAATTTCAACAGTTGAAATGAAGACATCTATATTTGGGCTTTCATCATTGCTTGGTGGATCACCAATTTCTCCCATGCTGTCTGGCTTAATTTCATTAATTGACATTATGGAAGTTTCCATAAGGGTATTTTTATTTGGGTCTATCTTGTCAATTTGACTGATAGGCAACACATAATCTGAACTCACATGTGTAAATGGATCTACTGGAATCTTTTCCAAACCAAATGAATCATTAACATTGGTCACCTCCCTTGTTGTGGATTTCTACTCTCCCTTCATGTGATAGAATTCTGCCTCAATGTATTGAAATTCATATGTCATGAATGGGTCTTTATCACCATAAAATGTCTCAATTTGACCATCGAAACAATATTTGAGACATTGATGGTATGATGAAGGGATAGCCGCATGTTGATGTAGCCAAGGTCTTCCAAGAAAAATGTTGAAGGCTGTATCGTGGTCAACAACCATGAAATATGAATTGGATACAAGGTCTCCATACTGAGTTCTGAGTGTAATATCACTGAGTGGTTCTTGCTCATTTTTATGATACCCTTGTAACATCAAAGTAGAACGAGATAAATAAGATTCGGTGAGTCCCAATTGACGAAGTGTATGAATAGGTAAGAGGTTGACTCCTGAACCATTATCAATGAAAGATTTTCAGATGTCTACACCATTGACATTTCTAGATATGTAAAAAGTTCTAATATGTCCATACACAACATCATCTTCATATTCATCTATGGAGGATGTCACTGCATGGAATTCTGCAGGATTATTCTCTACATGGTAGACTTCAGCTGTAACAATTTCAGTTTCAAACTCTGGAGGACTTGACAAAGCCTCGATCAGTTCCTCTCGAAGAACCTTTCATAGATTCAAAGCATCCAGAATTGATAACTTGGCTGGTACATGGTCCAGGTGTTTCAATACATCATACTTTTGATCTAAAGGTCTGTGTTTCCCAACATGAACATGTGGTTTAGCAGGTGCCTTAGAAGTTGATGCTTTGGAAGTAGATGCATCTTATATCGAGATAGGAGTTGGAAATATTCCTGGCTTTGGAAGAATAGACCAAATAGGTCTATTTACATGTTGAGAGGATGATGGTGGAACCTCCAACTAATCTTCCAGAATAACTATGTCTGGACTGAATCTCATATTGGTGTAAGAACTTGCATGTTCTTGTTGAGCTCGCTAAAGGGCTCTTCCACAAGTTTCTGCTTCATACGCAGTTCTAGTGGGGGTAGAATTGGAATAGTGGATTATGGGATATCCATGTCTTCCTCTGTATCTCAGATCTATTGAATTCCCTCTAATTCCTCTGTTTGATACAGGGAACTCAGGAGCATCGAAATCAAAACTGTGACTGGAATAAGGATCTGATAAGTGAGTCATATTAACATAACCAAAAATCAACTCTTCATCCGGTGAAGACTCTACCTGACTAGCCAATTTTGGCTGTGACGTTTGGTGGGGCGGTGGCTGTTGATTTGAAGTAGATGGCATAAAATCTGCTAGATTCAAAGACAACATGGGCTTTAACACATACTCATCTTCTTCTGAATCTTATTCTTTCTTTGAATTATGCAGCCCCTTTGAGGATTTTCCATCTGATGAAGAGGGATTTGCTGTGGCATTTATAGTAGATGATACAATTGGTTTCTTCAATTGTGATAGCATAATGGCATGAGTTCAGTTGATCGTTTTTCTAACCATCCAATCATCATATTTCTGCGCATTTTTTCTTTTGACTTCTGGCCACTAGCCTTCTTCCTGTGGATCTGTATCAGTAATACATGCTACCTAAGCTGAAGAACCTTTCAATTTGACTTGTCCCGAGTCGACCATTTTTTACAGGAGGACTTTGAAGACAAAACACTCCTGAATGGGATGCCCCAACATCTGATAAAATGGGAAATAGTTGGGATGGCCTTCATCTCTTTCCTTGTTTGGCCTTTTGGGCCTCGGCAGCTGAACAAAATTATTCTCCAAATCCAAAATGAAGTAACCAAGAATTTGTTCATTTCAAAAAGAGTAAACTTTGCTCTTCAGATCCTCAAATTGTTTCCGTCTTTGATCTCTTTGATTGTCTTGACGAAACGGCCTCTGTTGCTGATGCTCAGGAGGTGGAGCCCTTAGGGAAGATGAAGGTTTTGAAGTAGAAGTAGGTACATGTGATTGTTTAAGCATGACTGTAGCAATCTCTTATCTACCCATTCTCATTCCTAGAGCTGATGGAATTACACGAGTTTTATCCTTATTATTCGTAAGAGAGTCTTCAATCTGTTGAGATATTGAAGTAAGGTCTCGAAACCCTTCTATGTATTTCACATGGATCAATAGCCTACGTAACTCATCACATAGATTTTCCACACAGATTGGCAACAATTCTTCTTGAGGGAGTTCTCAGCTTAGGGAATATTTTAATCACTTCTAGTGAGCAATGAAATATGAAACCCTTTCATTATCCCTTTTCTTATAGTTTGTAAGATCAAAAACTTTTGTGTTTGGAAAAGTTGAGTTTAATTGAAGAATAAATTTTTGAAGAAGATCTTCCCATCTGGTAATTGACCGGGATTGCAAGAATGTGTACCAAAAAAAGCAGGTCCTGGTAATGACTGTAAAAAACACCTGAGCTTAACTTCTTCCTATTGTGGAGGGGTTCCCATCATGGGCTCAAAACAAGAAACAAAATGTGTTAAGCATTTCTCTGGGTCTAGAACCATTAATGATTGGTAATGTGGTACTTGCAAAATTTGATGGGGGAGGAATCACATCATCCCATTCAAGGGAAGCTCTCTTTTCTGGTTGAATTTGAGCACGCTTTCCCTCTATAGCTTCCAACCGAGCTATTAATGACCCAATAGTAGTTATTAACTATTGAGAAACATTCGGTTGAGCTTGGACCTGAGTTGATGCAATGAATAGAGCTTGGATAGGTGTGGTGGCTGGCGCTGAAACTGATGGTAGCACCGCCGATTGTTGTTGCACATGACCCATAGGATTAGACCTGGGAGTGTGTACTAATAAAGGAGGATATTTTTTATCCATCTCAGTAGCTACAACAAATTCCCTTGGCTGACTGACTCTAGCACGCTTAGGAGGAAAACTACCCTGAAGTAGTTCTGCATTCAACCTCCTCAATTCCTTCATTTCTTCCTCCTATTGTGAAAATCTTTCCTCTAGTGAGAGCTATTGGCCTTCTCCAAAGGAAGGGTATATAACCTGATTATTTCCTTCCCCCTTGTTCGATCCCTTTCAGACAGGGGGAAGAGGGTAACTTGAAGGAACACCCAGATTCTGGGTAAGCCTTTGATTTTGTGTAAGCACACCTTCTTTATTTGTGTCTGTGCATACAACTTATTGAGAAGGAACCTCTTCATCTGGTCCCTCTGAGTGATCCTCATCCGGTGGATTAGAAACAATGGCATTGATGACATTAATTGATGCATAATGCATTGCATCCCTTCTATCAGTATTTCTGCAATATTGTCTTCTTTCATGTCCCTGACGAGACATTGCCTTTTGTCGATTTTATCCCTCAAAAACTTCTTGATGAACCGTAATTTGGAGGGAATATCCTGATAATTTTCCTCTTCATTCTTCTTGGGACTTCTTTCATAATCGAGAGAAGACTGACTTTCTCTGAGGAAGAGATTGAGGATTTGAAAAAGTCCCCAGTCCGTGGACTGGGGCTGTTCCTGCTGTTCCAGCTTAACTCCTTGAATCCTATTTGTTGATTCTGAGGGTTGGGTTAAAAGAGTCCCCAGTCTGGAAAGCTGGGGTTGTTCTTGACATGCTATATTAGAAACTTTCTTAAAATCTATCTTGATCTTACGGACTTTAGTCTGGAAATTGGCTGGATGCATCAACCTTTATCCACATTCATCACCCAGCTCAAAAGACCGTTGGATTATTTCTGACACTTATGTCACTTGATGACGTGCTTTCTTCAAATGAGAGGGCTTTTCAATATTTTCGTTTTCTGGATGTAGGAGTAATTCAACAAATTGTTCTCTATATTCTTGATTTTGAGAAAAACTAGTTGAGGCATGTTCTTGGGAAAGCTTTTGATTACAAACAAATCAAATTGAATGTGGCTGGAAAAGGGCAATAACATTGCATGAGACCATTTTAGATGGGATATGCTGACTGGAGGGCACAATGAAATGTAATGCTCCATGAACACACCATACCATATTATGAATAACAGATGGGGCATTGGAAATTAACTGGTACGATCTTTTTAGCGCGCCAAGTCCTGAACGCTGAGGGGATCTCTACTACTTTTTAGCCTTCGGATATCGAGAAACTGAGAGATATTCCAGGAAAATTTGGCGTTGTAACCCTTCTATTATCTTGACATGATTTCCATATTCATCATAATATAATATTTTCATTTTCAACTAACAAAGAGTTTTCCATATGTTGAGCCGAATATCATGAATTCCATCTTCCGTCAACATCTCTGGAATGTCATACTGAGAGTCAACCAAAGGCCAAAACATGACTAGCACTTCACCTTTTTCCAGTTGTTTTCTCATATTCAGCATTTCCTCCTTATCATTTGATGAAGATTCTTCTACCTGATTAGACCAGAGTTGGTGCTTTCTTGTTGCTTCATCAGATTCAACAAGACTGGTAGAGAATTCACTGATCAAACTAGAAGATGAATGACCCAGGGGTGGTTCAGGGAATGACCTACATCCCTGGTTATCTTCTGAGTGAGAAAGTATTTCACCTGCTAATGGTAACACATCAGACATGACTGGATTCACATTTACAGGTGCCTCAAGATAAGAGGGCTTTCTCGTCACTACATTGTCCTCTAAAGAATTTTCTAGGTAATGCGAATTACTACTGCAGAGAGGATATTCGCAGCTAAATTCATCATCATGGGGAGGACCACCATAGTGGGTTACTGCAAAAGATAAAACCTCTTGCTCCTTGATCTTCCGGCTACCCAGAGGGTTCTTGTAGCTCTCATATGAAGATGAAACTTAGAGATCGATCGAACTGTCATGAAGCAAGCCTTCATGAGGAAGTCTCTGATGATGACCTTTGAAATTAATGCTCACGCTATTGGTAAATGAGGGAGTATAATCTTAAATTCCAACAGATAATTGTCTGGGTGCATTAAGAACTATAGCATCGAGCTAGGCCTTAATACAAATCAGCTCTTATTTTCTTAACTGTGCTTAGTAGGTATTCCTTTTAGATGCCTTCTTACTCAATTTAGGAACCACTTGTTGACGAAAGTGGTTATTGTGGGCAGGTTTATGTGCCTGTTTAGGAGAAATGATCAGGTTAGGCTGATTATCTCCACTCAAATCAGGTGTGTGTGCCTGACTGGGATGTCTGTATGATTTGGGGGAGTATGACCCACAACCCTCTAGGACTGGAATAGAGATGTGTGTCTATTCTGGAATGAACTATTAATGTGTCATTCCACTGGAAGGGATAGATTTATGTGTCTTTCACTGAGATTCTGCTGAAGCTGTTATAATTCTTGGCAAGCATCCATAATATGAGATAAGATTTTCTTTTACTCTTTAACCATTGAAAAAATGTTCTTGGTGACTTCAGATGGTGTAACGGGGATATACTTCCATTTCGTGCATGGAGTAGGCCTGTATTTCTACTCATGTCATCCTTTTCCAGTCAGTGAATCCTGACAGTACACATGTGTGGGGGCAGAGATTTGAGTCTGCCTCCTGTTTGTCATCGGAGCTTTCCGAATGACATCTCCGACTGCTACCAAACAAGAATATTGGTAGGCTTGATCAATACTAGCAGGTGTATGTTCCTTCTGATTTCACTCTTCCGAACATGGTTGACGAGCTTCCTTCGATACTAACAGACAAGGCTGCTGGTAGGATTGATGTGTGTAAGCAGGTGTATGAGCTTGTTTACCAGTTGTCAACACATTGGGTTGGCGGGATCCATAGTTTGTAGTCAGACGAGCCTACTGAGTAGCTGATGATTTATAAACAGGTGTATGTTCATGTCCATAGTACTCCTCCAGAATTTCATTGCGTAATTGGTATGCTGCTGCCAGAAAAGTCTTCTAGACAGTGGAATTAAAACGAACGGGTGTGTGTGCCTGCTCGTTGCTTGCCATCAAGATTGGTTGGTGGACTTCTCCGGAGATGGCAGAGATAAGTACCTGCTCAATGTTTACCGGATTTCGCCTCTTGAGGTTTGTCTTGACTGCTTGGGTTCAAGGAACCAGAGATGAAAACTTTGAGATGATACCCTCATCATGTTGAGGGCGCACTTCCTCATGAGTCTGGGAACGATTGTTGATGGGAAACCTCGAGAAAGAATCATGTATCATTGAATTAATGCTATGAGGGCCCTGCCCATTCACCTCCCCAGAATAAGGGAGGGACTGTTGATTGCATTTCGTGGATAACGACCTGAAACGGTTGGAAACGTTGGTTGGCACCACTTGCTTCTTGATCGCTGGTCGTCGCTATCCGGACGACCAAGTTGAATTATTGACTTGGAGGGATTGTCGAGAGGCCTCCAAATTAGGGATAGTAACATTTTGATGGTACTCTTTAACCATCACATTTGATACCCAGTGTTGAAGATGCTGAGTAGGTGATGTCATCCTTCGAGTGGACGATGATCCAGCAGGAGTAGCAGTAGAGGTATTCACAACAGAGGTATTCACATGTGTGAACTTAAGATAAACCATTTCTATAACGTAGAAGATCTTGAAAAAGAGTGCATGTTTGATATAAAATACATAATCAAGATAAGTTCGGCCACTACATCCTTTGGATGAGAATATATATTATTAATTGTTTTTTTGGCCCTCTCATTGAGTTTAAATAGGGACCTAACAAATAAGTAAAACATTAATTTAACATGGTTAATGATTCACGTCAGATTCACCATTTTTTGTTTCCTCTGGAATTTGTGATCACCTCGTTGGTTTAAGGTTCAAACATTCCAATCGGTTTATAATAGGTTTTTTCATAGAACCGGAAACATCCAATGATTCTATATCTATTTGGACCTAATTTCCTATGGTAGGTGCTCATTAGTTGTGGACCGATGAGGTTTATGAATTTTCATTGGTCGAGAGGATGGGTGGTCGGACTAATCAAACCTTTTTTGGGGGAATTATTGTCTACTCTGGGACTTCTTTATAGATTTGAGTTATGTTCATGAATCCTTATTAAATTACCAAGTATAAAATGAGATTTCCTTTAGATCTGACAATCAATTATTAGTATGTAGAAAATTTAGAGAATCTTTTTATATGTATTTGAGGTTCTTCATTGATAGAGAATCATCTATATTTTTTAGAGATTCTTAGTAAATGGTATCCTTCAATACATTATATAAATGTCTCTTGGTCATTTATGTTGACCATACTAGTTTTAAATCCACTCAGTGGGGCACTATAAGTTATTTGTCATTCAAAAAGACATGGATTATTTTAGAGTTGGGATCGTACCCGCAGATGGGCTACCTACGTATCCTTGTTTAGAAAAGGAATCATAACCCACATATTTAGAGTAAGGGAGTATGATGTTTATTCATGATTGATGACTCAAATAAAGATTTCATAATTACTTTTATGCTCTAAGCTCACGTGAGTCATGCTCGGTGTGAGAAACAAGAGGTATTGGTAAAACCTGACAGTTGTGCCACAAAATATGCAATCATGAGAAATGAAGTGGGGGTTATGTATGTATGAATGCCCAAAATAGAAGAATATTAGGTTTTAATTTAGGGAAGAAACCCAGGAACAAGGTCCATAAAGGTATGTGTGCTTTATGGAGATTTAGATACTATAACATGGTGCTTACTCCTAAGGAGGATGCCTAAATTAGAAGGGGAATTATGATTGGGTAATAATTTTGAGAAGGAAGCCCATATCAAAAGTAAATTAAGAGTGGTTAAGGAAATTATGACTGGGGATTATTCCTGAGAAGGAGGTATAAGACCCCAGCTTTAAACGTTACTTAATCTTGAGTTATTACATGATTACACATTGAGGATCTTTTCAAGTTTAGAGTTTTAGAGAATTAGATCATAAAACTTGCATTACATTCCACATTTAAAAAAAGTGGTTACAAAAGATAGTATTCATTTTTCCCATCAATGGAACATATTTAAAATAAAACATGGATTCTTTCTTGACACTTCCTTGAAACTATCATCATATCATGTACATTTCCCTTGACCTGTGAAAAACATTTAAAAAAAGACTTGGGATGAGCATAAAAATCTCAGTATGGGTTATATAAAAAAAATGGAAAGGAAACATGAGTTCATATATACATAAGATTGAAATTATACTTTACCCATAAAACATAAGAACTTTAACATACCTCATCAAATCTTGAATAAATCATAGAAATCATAAGACAAAACGGTAACTTGAGGAATTCATAACATTCTTACGTAGGGAGTAACCCTCTTGGTTACGTTTGGAATACCCATCACAGTATAGTCCCTAAATCTCTTCGGAGAAACCTTAACGTTTCACTCCTTCGCGTTACCCAATGCATTGGAGAGACATATCGAGCTCACCCACACTTATTTTATCACAGAACCACCCATCTTCATAATAATTCCCAAGAACCACAACATAATCATATCACATAAAACATGCATAAAGGAAACATGACATTTCCACCCTTCAATCACAAGATATCAATACAACACATTGATATAAAAACTTTATGAAAAAAAATTTCAATACCAAAATAAAATAAAAGTAAAACATGGTATTTATGTTTCTTTTAAAAAGAAGGTATGGCTTGTAGTGGAAGCCGAAACTCAAATAATGGTCACGGCGGCGGAGAAGTCGTTGTCGCCGCATACGTACGACAAAACATTCCCTTTTGTCATTTAGTAAAACGCTTCGTATAAAAAAGATTCCTTTTAGATAAATGTAAAAGTCAAAGGGGTTTATACACCATATAAAAGAAGGTTGTGTATAAAACAAAATATGCCTCAATGAAAGGAGATTGAGACGATGTCCCATAGCTCGGGTCCGACTTGACTCGGTCGTTTTTTAATCTCCTGAATAATAAACTTGAGTTAATTTCTACTTGTTTAAGAACATTTTTAAGGTTAATTATTCCTTTTATATCACTTATTGCCATGTCATGAATACTATGTAATTACTTATGTTAATAACGGTCATTTTAACGATCATTGGTACTTGAGTAAAAAATAAGCCCTTTATAATTACAAGTTTTTCATGTATCAATTATATCCAGAATTATAATCATGATATATATATCATATATATCCAGTATATACGTGAATTTATAATATTACATAATCATTTAGAGGTAATAAATGAAATGCACCGTTCATGGAGACGGTAAGCCGTACGTACGCATGAATGCTACTTTAATTTCTATTTTGTATTTTATACAATGGAATTATAATGATATAAAGTTATATTATAATTCCAGTATAATATCATATATAATATCATAGTTACATCCTTTATACGTCCCACATATGGTATTTAACGAATCAAATCACTTTGAGGGGGCGGTAGTCCGCACTTCCTTAAATGAAGATATCGCGTTTACCCATAATGGAAACCATAAGGGTATGCCCAAAACGACAAATACAAAAGCTCAAGGAATACATAAATATATTATATATCATATATAATTATAGTGACATCTTAATGGCCACCTTTTAAGGTGTTAAAAGAATGTTGAACAATCATTGTTTCGGGAGGCATAAATTCACCATCCACGAAAACAGTATGTTATCTAACCATTAGATGTAGGTGTGTGTAAGTGTAGCTCGAATCCTTATTATAACAACATCCTAGTATATTGAAGATACTGGAGTTTTTAGAAAATAAATAAATAAAAAGTGTTTAGGGGGTTGGAAAAGAAAAATAAAACAAAAGGGCTCAAGTGAAGACATTACCTTAAAACCGGGTAACTCCCTTTGGTTTGAGCACAAAGGCTTTCTTGGGAAGACTTCTGCCCAAAGTGAGGCTTCAAGGAGTAAGATAGGGAAGTGGAGAGACAAAATGAGCAGGGTTTGGCCGATCCAAAGGCTTTGGGAGTGTGGGTAAGGAGGTAGAGGTGGGGGCCTTTTATAAGAGGAGAGGAGGGGCACTCTTGGAAAGTAAAAAAATATTACTTTATTTGAAAATGACTTTCGGATTTAAAAGGTCCCACATTGATATAATTCGCGGATAAGGTGATAAGGGTTCGAAATATACCCACTCAATACGTTTTGGACATGTGTAGGTCATAGAGTTTATATTATCTTTTCATTTTATTTAAATCCTTTATTAACGAGGTAATCGCTACATCATTATGATGTCATAAATAATTTTATTTATTTAAAGTCCAAAAATTATAAAAAAATACTATGATGTAGAAAATCTTTTTATCTTTCCAATTAATATTTATAGTCAAATATATGACTTGTATAACCCCATTTAAAAATTGCTTTCATAAAACATATTATGTTTGTGTCATTTTTACTTTTACATTAAATAAAAAGTTATTTATGTCATTTCCCAACCAAAGTGGCTCCATGGGGTCCCCAAGTTGACACATGGATTGTCTTGGTCGGCCATGACTTATACAATGAGGGTATGACATGTTTCAAGCTCATAATATATTATTAAAACATTATTTTTACCTTAAACTACACTAATTACCACTAATCGCGATTAAAAACTTAATAAATTACTATTCACCAAAAATTTATTATAATCCCATTGAACCACATTTTACTTATTAATTACAACCATTTATGTCGGATTTTTGAAATTAAAAATACAAAGGTGGAAAAATTTCATTTAAATGGAAAATCATTTTTTATAAGTACCACTTAGTGGTTTCACTATTCATCAAAAATTGAAGTTTTTCAGAAAAATACCCAAACTTCACCCAAAGCTATATTTGATATTCCGAATTCAAAAATGATGTATATTTTACCAAATTCAAAACATATATGTTGCATTAATTAACCTAATAATTAATTCCCGCTGTCATGACGAATAGCGTGTTTTTATGAAACAATAAGTATCAAAAGATTGACACAAGTTTAAGTCCAATTTCAAAGTGAAATTGATTCCAATGACCACCATTGGATTAAATGGTAAAAATATATTCTAATTTCACTTCAAATCCAATTCAAAAGATAATCTAATCATACAAATAAATTAGATTAAAAATCAGTTTTGATGTAAAAAGCAGTATTTTTCACTTTTCATTAAAAAATGAACATTGTCAGAAAAATACCAAAAATTCACACAAAGTAAATTTTGATGTCACAATCATAAATAATAAGTTTATTTTGAAAAATATATCTTATAAAATTGTCAAACTATATATTTAAAAATGGTTTGCCATCAAATGGCAGTAAAACAATCTTTTAAAAATATTAGTGTATTCCATGCTTAAGATTGGATTTATTCTCATTTTAAGCCTCTAAAATACTATCTAGTTCATTAATAGACATAGATAAAAATTACTATCATTCATTACTCACTTGGGATGTTACATCCATCCCCCCTTTAGAAAATTTCATCCCCGCAATTTATTTACTTATCGAATAAATGGGGGTACTTATCCCTCAATGCATTTTCAGATTCCCATGTTGCCTCTTGAATCATGTGGTTTTTCCACAAAACCTTTACGTGGTGAATCAACTTATTCCGTAACACTTGATCCCTATGGTCAAGAATCTGGAACGGTTGTTCCTCATAAGATAGGTTCTCTTCCAGCTGAACTACCTCTAGACTCAAAACATGAGATGGATCTGGCATATACTTCCTTAACATTGAAACATGAAAAACATTGTGTACCTGAGATAAACTCGGAGGTAAAGCCACTCGATAAGCAACTGATCCAACTCTCTCCAGAATTTCATATGGTCCAATGAACCTTGGACTTAGCTTTCCTTTCTTACCAAACCACATCACACTTTTCCATGGTGATACTTTGAGAAAAACATGATCACCTACCTCAAAAGAGAGATCCTTCCTCCTGTTGTCCGCATAACTATTATGCCTACTCTGAGCTGTTCTCATGTGTTTCTGAATCAACTGAACTTTTTTTGCCATATCTTCTACCAATTCTGGTCCCATCAACTTCCTTTCACCCACTTCATCCCAGAAAGATGGAGTTCGACACCACTTCCCATATAACGCCTCAAATGGTGCCATCATTATACTGGAATGAAAACTGTTATTATATGAAAATTCAACCAAAGAAAGATTTTGGTCCCAACTTCCCTGATAATCCATCAAACAAGCTCGTAGCATATCCTCCAAGGTGTGAATTGTTCGTTTTGACTACCCATCTGATTGAGGATGAAAATCTGTACTAAAATTTAATTCAGTACCCAATGACTTCTAAAGGCATTTCCAAAAGTTAGAAGTGAACCTGGGATCACGATCAGATACAATAGAGAAAGGAACTCCATGTAACCTGACTATCTCTATAAGATACAAATGGGAAATTTTATCTAGGGAAAAAGTATCTCGTATAGAAAGTAAATGAGAAGATTTAGTCAATCGATCAACAATAACCCAGATTGCATTATTACCTCGAGGGGTATTCGGTAATCCCACAATGAAGTCCATGGATATATTCTCCCATTTCCACTCTGGCACTGGTAAAGGCTGAAGCATCCTTTCGTTAACTGCCGCTCTGCTTTAACCTGTTGACCTGTCAAACACTTCACAGTAAAATCAACAATATCTCTTTTCATTCCATCCCACCAGTAATACTCTCGAAGATCTCTATACATCTTAGTACTACCTGGATGAACTGAAAACAGAGAACTATGAGTTTCACATAACAACTCTCTCTTCAATTGTGAATCACAAGGCACATAAAATCTCTTCCCAAATCTCAAAACGCAATCATTATCAATGTTGAATTCAGGAAACTTACCTTTCTGAACCAGCTCTACCTTTTTCTGCAACTCACTATCTTGCTTCTGTGCTTTCTTGATTCTGTCTGATAGAGATGATCTCACTGATACCTAAAACAAAACAGAAGAACATCCTGCACCAACAACTTCTATTCCAAAGTTCATCAAATCCTTAACCAAAGGAACACGTTCCAAAGGAAACATTGCTAATGAAGCATTACTTTTTCGACTCAAAGCATCCGCCACTTTATTTGCTTTTCCCATATGGTAATGAATTGTACAATCATAATCCTTGATTAATTCCAGCCATCTCCTCTGTCTAATGTTAAACTCTTTCCGAGTGAATATATACTTTAAACTTTTGTGATCAGTATATATTTCACACTTTACTCCATAAAAATGATGCCTCCAAATTTTTAAAGCAAAAACAACAGCAGATAATTCCAAATCATGTGTAGGGTAATTTACCTCATGAGTTTTCAACGGTCGTGAAGCATAAGCAATTACCTGATCATTCTGTATTAGGACACAACCAAGTCCTTTCAATGAAGCATCACTGTAGATAACAAACTCCCCATTCCTGGAAGGTAGTTCCAAAACTGGAGCATTCACCAATCTTCTTTTCAATTCCTGAAAACAATCATCACATTCTTTTTTCCAGATAAACTTAACACCCTTCAGAGTTAGCTTAGTCATTGGACTAGATAACTGTGACAAATTTATAATAAACATTCGGTAATAGCCTGCCAAACCAAGGAAACTACGAATCTCTGTTACATTTGTTGGTCATGTCTATTCTTCAACAACCTTTGTTTTTGCAGGATCAACGGTTATTCCATCTTTAGAAACAATGTGACCAAGGAAAGAAATTTGTTGCAACCAAAACTCCCACTTGCTGAATTTTCCATTCGGTTTCATTTCTTTTAAGGTTTCCAAGATAAACCTTAAATGTCTTTCATGTTCCTCTTTACATTTAGAAAACACCAAAACATCATCAATGAAAACCACCACAAACTTATCCAAGAACTCATGGAAAATTCTATTCATTAAGTCCATGAATACAACAGGTGAATTGGTTAGCCCAAAAGGCATTACTACAAATTCATAATGGCCATATCTTGTACAGAACGCGGTCTTCGGAACATCTGCTTCCTTTACCGTCAGCTGGTGGTAGCCCGATCTCAGGTCAATCTTTGAAAAATACTGAGCTCCCTGGAGCTGATCAAACAAATCATCGATATGAGGAAAAAGATATTTATTCTTCACAGTGATGTTATTCAAGGCTCTATAATCAATGAAAAGTCTCATAGAACCATCTTTCTTTTTAACAAATAATACAGGAGCACCCCTTGGTGATGTGCTAGGTCGAATGAAACCTTTCTCTAATAAATCTTGCAATTGCTCCTTCATCTCTAAAAGTTCAATTTGAGCCATTCGATAAGGGGGTTTTGAAATTGGCTTAGAATCAGGATCTAAGTCAACAGTAAACTCAACTTCCCGATCTGGTATTATTCCAGGAAACTCATCAGGAAAAACATCAGGATACTCATTTACCACTGGCACATCATTAATCTGAACAGTTCCTTTATTTTCAACGATGTGTGAAAGGTAACATTAATTTCCATCTTTTACAAGTTTCTTGGCCTCTTGATATGTTATCAACAGTAAGGGTTCACTCTTGTACACTAACTGAAAGTCTTTCTGAAAAGAAATTTCTTTATCTCTACAGTCAATCTTATCATGGTAAATAGAGAGCCAATCTATACCCAAGATAACATCAAACTCTACTAGAGGTAGAACAATAAGGTTTTCAAGTAGGTTCATTCCACAGATAAGGATAGGAAGATTCTTATAAATTCTTTTTGCCTCAACATTTCCCCTAGTTGTTTTTACCAAAAGTTCAGGAGTCATTTCTGGATATGGTATTCTCATTTTACTAGAAATGTTTGCAGAGATGAAAGAATGTGTAAACCCCGAATCGAACAACACACTTGCATAATCTGAAAAAACAAACAAAGTACCTGATAAAACTTCATTTGATGGCCCGACATCTGCTGATGCAGTTGAAAAGGATTTCACCACACCTTTCTGATTGTAGTCTAACTGCTTCCCATCACTCAAGATCTTTGTAGGACACTCGTTTGCATAGTGACCCATCATATTGCACTTATAACATTTCACTAACTGTAAATAAAATTTGGTCTTACCATCACCCTGATCTTTTTCAGTGCAGTCACGAGCCTTATGTCCCATCTTACCACATCGGTAGCACTTTACATAATTCAGAAGACATTCCCCAGCATGCCTTTTGCCACATTTATCACAAACTGGAAACTTAGTTTTCTTACCATTATACTTTTTTGAAGAATTGTTCCCTTTCTCCTGCCACCTCGGTCTCTTCTTCTATTGGCTATTATAGAACACTTGATCATCGGCAAACTCCATTTCCACCTTCTCAGCACATCGAACAATATTTTCATAACTTTTAAACTCACGTGAAGATAATTCCCTTCGATATTTTGGCTTTAATCTTGAGTAAAAACGATTGATTTTACTATCAAGGTCTCAGATAAAATTTGGATCATAACTTGCCAATCGAGTGAACCTTTTTTCATAGGTATCCACTTAGTCTTCCTCTTGCCTCAATTCCAAGAATTGCTTTTCCATCCTAAGTCAAACAGCCTTAGGAAAATACTTTTCAAGAAACATACCTTTGAATTCATCCCAGTCGAGAGCATCAATCTCATCAGAATCCCTGATATTTTTAACCATCGACCACCACTAATATGCTTCACCCTCCAAATGGTAAATAGCAAGACTAACCTTTTGATTTTCTGAACACCCCATGACATCGAAAATCTTCTCTAGTGATTTAATCCACCCTTCAGCTAACACAGGGTCAGATGATCCTCTGAATGATAGGGGATGTTGCCTCATGAAATGTTCAACCACTAACATGTTCCTCTACGGTTGATCTGGCTGGTCTCATGTATGGATACCACCGCCATTTATCGCTTGAGTCAACTGCGCCATTACTGCAACAAACTGTTTAGTTCCAATTCTGACAATCTCAGGATGCTGATGTGGAAGGTTATTTCCTTCTGTATGCCTTCCTAGCACTGCTTCCCTATTTCCTCTGAGGAAAACCATTCTTAACAAACATGTCTTAGATGAAGCAACATGGTAATCTTCAAATGCTATATCATTTCAATTTGACAATAAAAAAAATATTTTTGGATAGTCATTTAATAGAATTCCAACTCCTAAAGTTATCTAAACCGACCTTTGATACCAACTATAAAGCCCCAACCTTAAACCTTACTTAATCTTGAGTTATTAAAATATTACACATTGAGGATGTTTTCAGGTTTAGAGTTTTAGAGAATTAGATCATAAAACTTACATTACATTCCACATTTAAACAAAGTGGTTACAAAAGATAATTTTCATTATTTCCCATCAATGGAACATATTTAAAATAAAACATGGATTCTTTCTTGACACTTCCTTGACACTATCATCATATCATGTAAATTTCCCTTGACCTGTGAAAAACATTTCAAAAAAGACTTGGGATGAGCATAAAAATCTCAGTATGGGTTATATAAAAAAACATGGAAAGGAAACATGAGTTCATATATACATAAGAATGAAATTATACTTTACCCATAAAACATAAGCACTTTAACATACCTCATCAAATCATGAATAAATCATAGAAATCATAAGACATAAAGGTAACTTGAGGCATTCATAACATTCTTATGTAGGGAGTAACCCCCTTGGTTACGTTTGGAAAACCCATCATAGTATATTCCCTAAATATCTATGGAGAAACCTTAACATTTCACTCCTTCGCGATACCCAATGCATTGGAGAGCTATATCGGGCTCACCCGCCCTTATGTTATCACAGAACCACCCATCTTCATAATAATTCCCAAGAACCACAACATAATCATATCTCATAAAACATGCATAAAGGAAACATGGCATTTCCACCTTTCAATCACAAGATTTCAATACAACACATTGATTTAAAAACATTATGAAAACCATTTCCAATACCAAAATAAAAGAAAAGTAAAACATGGTATTTATTTTTCTTCTAAAAAGATGGTATGGCTTGTAGAGGAAGACGAAACTCAAATAATGGTCACGGCGGCGGAGAAGTCGTTGTCGCCACATACGTATGACAAAACATTCCCTTTTGTGATTTAGTAAAATTATTCATATAAAAAATATTCCTTTTGGATAAAAGTAAAAGTCAAAGGGGTTTATACACCATATAAAGGAAGGTTGTGTATAAAACAAAATATGCCTCAATGAAAGGAGATTGAGACGAAGTCCCATACCTCGGGTCCGACTTGACTCAGTCATTCTTTAATCTCCTGAATAATAAACTTGAGTTAATTTATACTTGTTTAAGAACTTTTTTAAAGTTCATTATTCCTTTTATATCACTTATTTCCATGTCATGAACACTATGTAATTATTTAAGTTAATAACGGTCGTTTTAACGATCTTTGGTACTTGAGTCAAAAATAAGACCTTTATAATTACAAGTTGTTCATGTATCCATTATATCCAGAATTATAATCATGATTTATATATCATATATATCCATTATATACATGCATTTATAATATTACATAATCATTTAGAGGTAATAAATGAAATGCACCTTTCATGGAGACGGTAAGCCGTACGTACGCATGAACGCTACTTTCATTTCTATTTCGTATTTTATAGAATGGAGTCATAATGATATAAAGGTATATTATAATTCCAGTATAATATCAAATATAATATCATATTTCCATCTTTTATACGTCCCACATATGGTATTTAATGAACCAAATCACTTTGAGGGGGCGGTAGTCCGCACTTCCATAAATGAAGATATCGCATTTACCCATAATGGAAACCACAAAGGTATGCCCAAAATGAAAAATACAGAAGCTTAAGGAAAACATAAACATATTATATATCATATATAAATATAGTTACATCTTAATGTCCACCTTTTAAGGTGTTAAAAGAATGTTGAACAATCATTGTTTCGGGAGGTATAAATTCACCATCCACGGAAACAATATGTTCTTTAACCATTAGATGTAGGTGTGTGTAAGTGTTGCTCTAATCCTTCTTATAACAAAATCCTAGTATATTGAATATACGGAAGTTGTTACAAAAGAAATAAATAAATAGAGTTTAGGGGGTTGGAGAAGAAAAATAAATCAAAAGGACTCAAGTGAAGACATTACCTTAAAACTGGGTAACTCCCTTTGGTTTGAGCTCAAAGGCTTACTTAGGAAGACCTATGCCAAAAGTGAGGCTTCAAGGAGTAAGAGAGGGAATTGGAGAGAGAAAATGAGTAGGGGTTGGCCAAGCCAATGTCTTTGGGAGTATGGGTAAAGAGGTAGAGGTGGGGGCCTTTTATAAGAGGAGAGGAGGGGCACTCTTGGAAATTAAAGAAATATTACTTTATTTGAAAATGAATTTCGGATTTAAAAGGTCCCAAATTGATATAATTCGAGGATAAGGTGATAAGGGTTCTAAATATACCCACTTAGTACGTTTTGGACATGTGCAGGTCATAGAGTTTATATTATCTTTTCATTTTATTTAAATCCTTTATTAATGAGGTAATCGCTACATCATTATGATGTCATAAATAATTTTATTTATTTAAATTCCAAAAATTATAAAAAATTACTATGATGTAGGAAATCTTTTTATCTTTCCAATGAATATTTATAGTCAAATATATGACTTGTATAACCCCATTTAAAAATTGTTTTCATAAAACATATTATGTTTGTGTCATTTTTACTTTTACATTAAATAAAAAGTTATTTATGTCATTTCCCAACCAAAGTGGCTCCATGGGGTCCCCAAGTTGACCCATGGATTTTATTGGTCGGCCATGACTCATAGAATGATGGTAGGACATGTTTCAAGCTCATATCATATTATTAAAACATTATTTTTACCTTAAACTACACTAATTACCACTAATCGCGATTAAAAACTTAATAAGTTACTATTCACCAAAAATTTATTATAATCCCATTGAACCACATTTTACATCTTAATGACAACCATGTATGTCTGATTTTTGAAATTCAAAACACAAAGGTGGAAAAATTTCATTTAAATGGAAAATCAGTTTTTATAAGTACCACTTAGTGGTTTTACTATTCATCAAAAATTGATGTTTTTCAGAAAAATACCAAAACTTCACCCAAAGAAATATTTGATATTCCGAATTCAAAAATGATGTCTATTTTACCAAATTCAAAACATATAATTTTCATTAATTAATTTAATAATTAATTTCCGCTGTCATGAAGAATAGCGTGTTTTTATGAACCAATAAGTATCAAAAGATTGACACAAGTTTAAGTCCAATTTCAAAGTGAAATTGATTCCAATGACCACCATTGGATTAAATGGTAAAAATATATTCTAATTTATCTTCAAAACAAATTAAAAAGATAATCTAATTATATAAATAAATTAGATTAAAAATTAGTTTTGATGTAAAATGCAGTATTTTTCACTTTTCATTAAAAAATGAACATTGTCAGAAAAATACCAAAAATTCACACAAAGTAAATTTTGATGTCACAATCATAAAGAATAAGTTTATTTTGACAAATATAGATTATAAAATTGTCGAACGATAGATTTAAAAATGGTTTGCCATCAAATGGTAGTAAAACAATCTTCTAAAAATATTAGTGTATTCCATGCTTAAGATTGGATTAATTCTCATTTTAAGCCTCTAAAATACTATCTAGTTCATTAATAGACATAGATAAAAATATCTATTATTCATTACTCACTTGGGATGTTTCACGCGACCTAGGTTAAAGGGACTTGAGAACTTGGTCTTACTCCTAAGGTGGGGGCCCAAGTTAAGAGAAATTAGAATTTGGGAACTTGGGGATTATTCCTAAAGAGGATGCACAGATTTGGGAAATTATGACTCGGGGTTACTACTAAGAAGGAGGACCTGGTTAAAAGAATTTGGACTGGGGCATACTCCCGAAAAGGAAGCCCCTGTTAAGAGACATGAGATTGGGACTTACTCCTAAGGAGGAGGCCTAGTTCAGGGGACTTGGGGCTTACTACTGAAAAGGAGGCCCAAATTAAGAGAACTTGGACTGGGTCTTACTCCTGAAAAGGAGGCTCCAGTTAAGTATTCTCACATATTGAAGGATGTGGTTGAGATGAATGAAATCTCTAACCTTAGTGACATAAATATATGTAAATCACTAGGTTTTAAGATATGTTCCTCAGAATTCCTTTCAGATAAGGATGACAACAAGGAAATCAAGACATAAATGGATTCGTAGAGTGTTATGAAGGCTTAATCATGAAGAGGAGAGGAATGAAAGAGATGAATAGGCAGGAGGGGCTCCCAAAATAGGAGGGTCACACAAGTCCTGTGTGGGTGTGCAAGTCCTGGTCGCGCGGGTATACCTACGCGACACATGTGTACTTGTGCGATGGTCAACCCATGGGGTAATACTTGGGCGAGATTTCACTCAAGCCCTTAGTATTGTCTCTAAGGGCTTCCAGAGGAGAGGCGCGCAAGTTTTTTTGAAGTGGTAAGGTGGTGTACAAGTGTCTTCATTTCCTTTAAGGGTTATACACTTAGGCACGCAGGTGTTGGTGGATTTCAACACTTAGGCCCAGTTTCCCCTCTTTAGAGCTTCCGTTCTAGGGAAAAAATTACCTTAGAAGTGTTTGGAAAGCTTTGAGAAGAGACTAGGGCACCGGGAGCTCAAATCTGAGTTTCTGGAATTTTTCGTCCTTGAAATGGGGGGCCCACCGGGGGAATTTATAGGCTGCAAAAGACCCTAGGCGAAAATCAAATAGGGTGTTCATGTCACCTGCGCACCCAAAATGTGGAGCGCAAGTATACTTGCGTGACATTGGTGCAAATTTCATGACCCAAGTGAAAATGAATCATTTTTCATGTCTTTTTAAATTTTTTATGTTTCTTCAAACGATGAATCACTTTGGGTTCAAAGTATTTCCTTTTTCCATTCGTTAGAATCTGTGACAGAAAGAAGCGTCAATAGTTCCCTTTGAATGAAATTTTTTGATATTCTCATCATCAATTCCCCATGATACTTGAGTCGAACCATACATCAAGTGACACCTCAAAACCACTATCACCTGAATCCCGTGTCAGGTTCTACTTAAAAGGGACAATCTTTCATAAGTGCCACACCAACCATTTCTAGGAACCTTATTCTTAATAGTACTCACTTCAAGACATTAAACCATAGTATATCCTATATTACAAACATAAGATGCATCTTTTTCCTAATAAGAGTCTCCTTATTTACCCAGCATAAGATACCTCATCATGAGATGAATGAAGGGAAACTAGTGTGTGCCTCCTCTTATGGTGAAGGGCCCAAACCATCTTCCCTCGACCAATCATCATGTTGAGATGTCCTCATGGACTGACATGAGGAAGACATAATGGGAAACATATTTCCAAATCTCCCCCAAAATCATCCATTTACACGACGTTAAACTAAATCCTTACCCATTACAATGCTCATAGGAAGTCCTCAAGGCCTGGAATGAGGAAGAAATTAAGGGTATCTTCCACACATAATCCCCATTCATAATTACTGATATTTAGCAGCACCTATACTGATTCCATGAATAAGACCCAATCACCATTTCCACTTATTTGCAGTGCCTAAGAACCTTCCTCCCAAAGCACCATCCACCATTTCCTCTCCTTAGTGGAACATGAGCATGTTTCCTTGAGTAATTCTCAATCTTCATCATACCTCACTAATTTACTATTCCAGACGTGGTATACGGGTCTATTGCTTCCCCTTGTTACTCACACTGATCCTGACTCACATAGGATTAGAGTAAGCATTGACCATGACATCCATTGATGGGCTGCCTTATCGTGTAACCACCATCTCCCTCCCAACTAAACTACAAGGACCTTTTCCCATTCCCCTTTAAATAAATGTATGTAGGAAGCTTTTATAGATTCAATCCCATCACACATTCGTCCTGACCACTTCATGTCAGTTCGACCTCATCTCACATGACATTAAACTGTATACCCCTTTCATCCTACACGATTGTAAATTGTATAGTTTCAAACTATGTGGGTTTTTATCCCTATCTCATAGACAAGGTATATAGGAGGCCTTGATGTGGTTTAACACCAAACACTGGTAATCTTCAGAGTCCACATTGTTTGGTCCCACAACCTTGGTCTGCAGCTTAGTGGTGTCAAACCAGTTCCCAGGTAACTAGTAATGTGTAAACCCCACACCCAATTCATAATCTTCCATCCAAGAGTGTCTATCTTGTTATTGGATGCTAACCATGTGCAATCCCTAGCATGCCTTCTGGTTGTTTTCCTTTGTGTACACCCCTTTATTATTCCCCATAACTAAACTACGTGGGATTTTATCTTTTCCTTTTTTATAGAATGGTACATAGGAATCCTCCCCGAGTTTCAAGGCCACCTCCCATGTCCCATACTAGTCCTTCCCTTGAGCCTTTGTGTCTAAGAAGATCATGACTTAACACGTTGGTTCCATTTCCTTTGGTCCCCTATCCATGAATCCATTATCACGAGCCACCTTCTTAGGTGTGCCATCGCCCCACCAAACTACGTGGACATTAATTCCCATCTACAGGGATACGTATGATGCCTTCCTGAGGATCAATACAAACACTACCATAACCATGAAAATGGTGACATAGCATTCCCCATCCACTACATTATGTCATGCACTATTCATCCTGATTCCTAACAGGTCCACCACATCTTAGTGAGATCATTCCATTAATCCATATGATTACGGAACCCAGAAGCACCTGGGCCATCTTAGTGTGTAATCCCCAAACCACACATTCCAACAAAGTGGGTTTTGATCCTTGTCTTATGAACATGGTAAATAGGAAGCCTCATTGAGAGTCAACCTCATACAATGGTAAACCTTGGTGTGACATATTTGGGGAAAACCACCATGATCCACCCTCAGTGGGGTTCAGATCCGTCATCATTGTGAGACAACTTTCCCTTTTTGGACACACCGCACTGGGTCCTCTCTCATTGAGCATTAAGATCCACCCATCCGGTGACCCACTTTCTGGGTGAACTCTCCCTATTCTATGATTAGTGCTGTCCAGATCAACCTTCACAGTTTGAAATCTTCACATGATTGGACACACCACCCCAGGACTTCTTTTATTTAGCATTCTGATCCATACATAAGGTTTCCCCCTTTTTGTGGTGAACATTCCCTGACCCTTCTTCAATGTGTTCTAGACCATACATCATGGTGAGATATATTCACTTTATGGGACACACCATCTTGTGTCCTCTAACATTGATTACTCTAATCCATCCATCTGGTGTCCCCCTTTCTAGGGTGAATTCTCCCTAATCAACCATAAGTGGGTTCTAGATCAAAATTCATTAGGTGATATCTTCCCTTTATGGGACACACTATATTGGGTCCACTATTATTAGGAATTATGATCCCTCTACCATGTAAAGAAATCCAGTTTCTACCTCCTAGGGATGTTCCAATCTGATCCCCCACCAGGGGGAATTTAGATTACTCGTATTACATCCCTAAAAGATGTTAAACTCATTTCCAACTCATTTTGAACAAGGTATGTCTGAGGAAAACCTCAAGAACTATGTATTTTGTGTAAAATTCTCCTTAATACATTAAACATGAGACATACCCCATGTTAAAACCGTGAAGTTTAGGAAAAACTTAGAGACAATCCTCCAACATATGATAGCATCTGACCGACATGGAATTCCTCAGGTTCCGTGCCCTTGAGATGACCTCTTATGAAGAGGAATACCTATGTTACAAAGTCCCCAAATCCATAGATTCCTTGGAATGCCTGATGTTACCATCCACAATGACAAATGGTTTCTTTTTTCTTTTGAGACTCCTTGGAATGTTAAAAGAGAAGCATCATAATTAAACAACACCCACAATGATATGACATTTATAATGAGATTCATGAATAATGACTCAAATCTATGAGGGATACCAGGGCTCAGTGAAAAATTAAAAGGAGGGATCTAGAAAAGGATAAAACATCATAACTTTTTCTAATTTCAGTCAAGGAGAAAACATATATCAATAAAGGTGATGAGTGTCGTCCACCTTTGGAAAGGGGTAATGCAGGTCTACAATCCGGACATCCCAATGGAGGATGCACACCATGATGAAAGCATCAAAAAAAGTCTTGAATAAACATAACAAGAGGTGATCATAGTCATTTTCATCATAATATAGTCATAGGATCATAAACATGAGAGGATGCGTTAATAAATCTCTTGGAATGTGGCGATGCAGAAAAATGAAGCATTATGTCTTTGTGGTTAACTACCACACATAGTTGGGAACAAATATACCATCATGTTCACCCATATTTCAAATTACATCATTATATTCATCACATTACCCAATGAATTTTACTACAATTTAATTCGGTGTTCCCCCATCACATTGTAACATTTACATTATGCTATATAATTTCGGCCACACCCATAATGTCATAACATTTAAATTATCAAGAATGTGACATAAAATGTATGTCAATCATTGAAAGAAAATAACCCATGGAAAGGAATGTTTTTTATTTCATAACTAATTCATTCATAAAATTTTGGTTTCCAAATGAATGATATAATAACATACTTGAAATAATAATCCTTAACCATTAGTGAAGATGAAAAAATCCGGAGAAGTAAAAAAGTGTGGTTTTATATAAAGAAGACTTCTCCTAAATTTTGATTGTTTTTCATAAAATCATGTAGAAACAATTTATATCACATAGAAGATAATATAGTGTTAATGAAATGATATTTAAGGAATATTCATAGGTAAAATGAGGAGAAATAGGAAAACCCTAAAGAAAGAGAGTTGGCATCGAGAATTTCCCTAACCTTATGTATGAATGCTTTCTTCATTTTAATACCTTCTATAGTCCCATTAAATTCATTAATTAACTAATAAAAAACACTATACCCATGAGTTTTATTCATTATGATTTTATTAAGTTCATTTATGGGTTTTTTTATGAGTGAAAGAGTTTTAGTTTTATTGTTTGTGAGTGTTTTTTTATACGTTTTCATGATCATTTCACTTTTATACATGAATCTAAGTTCATGTAAAATGTGGATCAATATCCATAATTGTTATTAAATTTTATTAATGATCTCCTAGAATATTAAACGATCTTATAAATAATTTTATATTTGTAATGATGATGCATCATTAGATAAATGTTAGTGATGATCACATTAGGTTAATTTTGGCAATTTTTTTTATCACAACAAACTCACCTTGTTTTACCATTTTGTATGATGTATATAATTTAGTTATTGAACATAAAAAGGGTTAGAAAATACACATAACTATCTAGTTTCAACCATTTAATGGTTTTATTAATATCCTTGATGGTGTTAATGGAAAATGAAATACCATGGTGAACGATGTCGGTAAATTAAGACATCACGAGTAACAATTTCATTTTTAGAATAAAAGAGAGAGAAATAGAGAGAGAGAGGGAGGGGTTTAATAATTGTTCATAAATTAAAATGATTGAATTATAGTATATGTAATTTACTATAGTTATCAGATCATTTTGTCGAGGGGGAGAGGAGAGAACAATAAAATAAAACAAAATTAAAATAAATTAAAAGCAAAAGGAAGAAGATTTTAACTCTAAAATCCCTCCTCCTTCAGAACCTCCTTAGGGAAGAGGTTTTGATCCCCTGATTAGACCAAGAGCTCATGTACTTGGGGTAGGGGATTTGGAAGAGTATTGGGAAGAGTTTTGGAAAGGATAAATTCTTGAGTGATGTGAGGATATGAGGGGGAGAGGGGTAGTATTTATGGTGGAGGAGAGGGGTGTTTTATCATTATTATTTTCATTTGTTTATTATTTGGAAGACTATAAATAGTTAGAGAATTATAAATAAAATTTTAAAATAATGAAGGATATTTAGTGAATTGTGTGATTACATAATTCATGATGTTTTTAATTCATGTATTTGGATTATAATTTAAAATGTTTTTGGATAATAATTTAAAAACATTAAATTACCGTATTTTAGCATTCACCAAAAATTCAAGTATTTTTGAAAATAAATAAAAATCTTTCTAATATTTTTGAAGTGTATAATTCAAAAATGAATACTATTTTATGAAATTAAATATCTTTATTTAGTAATTTAAATTTTCATTAAAATCATAATTTATATGGAAAAATATTGATTATAAAATTATAAATGATTTTATAACACATTGAAAAATTACTTAAGGTATCATAAAATCATCTTAAAATAATAAGACATAAAAATATTAATTTATGAATAAATTTTATGAATATATATTTTCAATTATATTTTTAAATGATTCATAAAATTTTAATTAAATATTAGTGGTTTACAAAAAATCCAAAATTTAATTAATAATTTGTAAAACATTTATTTATTTAGACTATGATATAATTATACCATACCATAATTTATAAGATGCCTAAATGTTGTTTACAAATTCATGGGTGAGGTTTTTATTCATTTGGCCAATTTACTATTAATAAGGATTGTACTACAATTCATATGGGTAACATTACTATTCCATAGGGTCAAGTTACTATTCACCAAACATTATGATGATTTTATATGACTAGAAATATCATATTGATTAAAACCCTATATATCATTTTTTTGAAATTAAAATCACATAATAGAAAACATTATGTTTAAAATCAATATTATAACTATATCCTTTAATGTATTAAAGTAACAAAGTGTTGTGTCGAAGAGTCTCAGTGTTTCATGACTTATATTCTATATTAATATTTATTTTTAAATCCTTGGGGTGTTACATTGATTTTTTGAAGGATTGTGGAATTGTATCCGACTCGCTACTCCTAGAACTCCATAATGTAATGGTGTTTATGAGGGAACAATCCTTATTGGACAAGGTTTGGTTGATTATGACTCAAAGAAAACATCCTATTTTATTTAGTGTTTATGCATCATAGGTTGCAATATTTCTACTATATTTTTTTCCATCTACAGAAGTCATAAAGGAACCACATAAGATACAGACCGGGAGACATCCCATTATTTATTTTATAAATATTTAAGTATGTGAACCATTTTTTTGATGTTGGGATTCAAATAATATTGTATCTAAATATAAACAATTCTTCTCTTTTGGAAATCATAATAAAACGATGAGATTTTATTTCTATAATGATATTGTACACAATGGGTTTGTGACATGATATTGTTTTTCTGTGAGATGGAAAATAAAATTTATTTATTATGTGGGATCAATGATGAGCTTTTATAAGTTCATGAAAAAAGTGTTCCAAAGGTATTGTCTAGGAAAGTTCAACTAGGAGTTGTGAAGGAAGAACTGACTCAAGTTACAGAATAAAATTAACGTTCTAGTATGGATCATTAATATATCATTATATATTCATTTAATAAGGTATGAGAGGATGAATTAATAGTTACAAATGATAAAACTACTAACTACCAAAAGGCCATTGATAGTTTTGATACAGATAAAAAATTAAATCAATGGAATCCGAAATAGACTTTATATACACTTACCAAGTTTGGAACATTATGGATTCACCTGAAGTGGTAAGACGCAAAGTGTAAAAGTAGATTATACAAAATAAAAATAAAATGGATTATAGACTGTTTACCTATAAATAATACCTAGTGAAAAAATTTAGATGAAAATTCATGGCATTGAATACAAAGAAACATTTTCGCATGTTGTGACGATAACATCCAATATTATTTTCATTACATACATACTTATTTGGATTATGTGATATAAAAAATGAATTTAAAAACATCCTTACGTAATGAAAATTTATTGAAATATGTGTGTGTGATACATTTGAGAGAAGTTTATGTTCTAAATAAGACTACTAAGGTATACAAGTTACAAAAATATATTTAAGGATTAAAACAAGCCACTTGATATTTAAATATCTAGTTTGATAATAAATAATAATAATTTTCTCTCATAAAAAAATTGGTTGTTTTTTGTTTATAAAAACTGATTAGTGGAATTGTTTTAGTATTTATTATATTTTTAGTGGATAAAATATTTATTATCATAAATGATATCTTGACACTTTTCTATGTTATGTTGTGGTTCAGTAAATGATTCTAGATTAAAGACATGGGTGAATAACTATACATATTGGGTGGGAAGATCTATAGAGAAATATCTAAATGTTTATTGGACTTATTCATGATACTTACATTGCTAACATTCTAAATAGTTTTAACACCACAAACTCCATGAAGGGTTCATTACTGGTGTTTCATGACACAAATATTAAGAAGATTCAAGAAACATATAAGGAGTTAGAAAATTATTGATAGAGTCATCTATGTGTGCGCCATTGTATTTATCATATACTCCATTTCGTGTACTAGAAAAGTTGTAACCTAGGACCTAATAATCAATTCAAGATTCCAATTTAATATGGGTTAGATTAATTAGATTACTATAAATAATATTACTTAAGAAGGACTAAGGATATTTTCTTAGTTTTTATAGGAGAGGATGAGCTCAGTTTAAAGGGTTACATAAATTCATGTTTTCAATATAAAAGAGATGATTCGAAATGTATATCTTGTTTTCTTTTTTTCTTAAATGGTGGAGCTATCCACTAGATGTTTTCCCAAAAATACATCATTGTTGAATCGACAATAGTGAATGATTACATTTCTCTATCAGATGCTGCGAAGGAATTTATTTGGATTTGGAAGTACATATTTTAATTAGAGATAGTTCCTAGAATATTTGGGGCGATTCATATTTATTATGGAAATAATGGATCCATCACTTTAGAAAAGTAACCCTGGTATCACGAAGGGTCCAAGAAATTAATTCAAAAAATATTATATTATATGATAAATCATTGACTGGGGTGTTGTTTGGATCAATAGGGTGGGTGTAGATGAAAAATTTATTGGATCCATTAATGAAACTATTGACATAGTAGAAGCCGGAGGGTCATATATAGCTTATTAGTTTGCGATAATTTAATTATTATTAAAAGTGTTTCATGATGTATATGTAATTATAATAAAGGAAATAACAATTTACCATTCATTAGAGTGTAATTTAATTAAATTTATATTAATAGTGAAGTGATAATGTACCCTCAAATAATTATTTTTAGTCTTCCCTAATCTATGATCATCTCATAATATTATGGGTTGTAATTATATGTTAGGAATAACATGAGTATAAAACTCATGATATAATAAGTGGATACTTATTATTTGGAATGACCTTCAAAGTATATCCCATGCAATTTCAATATATAGTAATTATACTTATTGGTGTGTTATTATAATAAACTCTTCCTACATGAGTTTGGATAGATACCAAGTATGATTACCTCCATAATTTGGATCCTTTCTTGCCCAAGACCTTTCAATTTATCTAATAAGTGGATGGTTGGGTATATTGTTGATCATGTTGTTTGTTCAAGAATGAAAAGATGATATTTTTTGACACATATTATGAAATGGTACATTTGGAACACAATTTAATTAGACTATGGAAATTCAGGACCGTGCTTAGTTGAGTCACATGAGATGTGTTCAACTTCTCGAATGGGGGCATGTGATGTTCTCAATCACTAGATGAACGAAATGTGTTTTATTTATCAACTAAGTAATACTTTTTTGGATATTAAATAAATGATAAGATGTCCTCTACTAGATTGGAATTTTTAAACATTTATTAGTCACACGACAGTAAGGAAAAAGGTATTATATAGGCATGTATATTCTTTATATTAAACATCTCAAGGTGGAATTGGATGGAGATAACACCAGATACCTTAATTGTTTGAGTAGAATTAATTATTTACTAGAGAATGCCCTTTTATTACATATATTAACTGGGGATTACTTTTTTGTTTTCAGTGGAACCAAGGAACATAGAGTCCCATGGTTTGGTCTTTGGATAAGGATTATGTTTTGGATAAATCTTCTTTTCCAAAATGAATAGTATTTTATAAAATCATACGTTACAAAATTATATGAATTCACAAGAGTTATGAATTATTTTATTAATATGTTTTAGAATTTAAGTAAAAGTGTTTGATTATCGGATGTTCACAAAAATTATAATTTTTTGATTCATATATATTTTGGAGAAATTTCATCCAATGTATCCTTAAGTAAAATACTAAGACTATTTCTCACCCAACATAGCTTGTGATTGAGGTAGGAACTACCACATCACTCACACAAAATTTCATTAGGTAAAAACTTCATGAGATGGAATATTTAATACATTTTCATCTTCATATAAATGTTTAATGAATAACATCCCCAACAATATGTAATATTAGACTGTCATGAGATGGAACTCAGTAATCACTTTTTAAAAATTAAATTCATTAAATAAAGACCATTGATATAGATATATAATGTAATAAGATCCCTTATTCTGGGACCCTAGATGAATTTGATCTTAGTTAAACGCCTCTCCCATTAGGTACCCAATTTTTCATGATTAGTGAAGGCACTATTATCCCTCTTAGTGTTTGGAAATCCATAGGTTACAAACTGGGATCCAATGGTTGGTGTATTCCCAGCATAAGTGGTAATTCAATTTTGTTTTTATATCATGATCATCATCAAAATACTCTATTTAATAATAATATAGATTCCACTATTTTCACATTAAAACTATGTTATTTCATAAATAACACCATATATATAGATCTTTTATGTAATATCAATCCAATTCATGGACTATAACCAGTACTAAAAGTCATTATATAATCCCCTAAAACCAATAATAATAGGTAAAAATGGTTTAAACCCAAATTTACATTATATACCATCAATAAACTAGGTCAAAATGGAACCCACCCCCATTATTATCCCATATCATCGTTATATTCTGTCAATATTAAGATCACCCATGGTTTCATCAAATATCATCATATAGGTGTCAAAGTGATGATCATACCTATTATCATCCCATGCCATAAATCCCCTTGGTTTTTATTCAATATAACCCTTATTATATTCACAAAACATCCCAATAAATCACCAACACCAATGTTTGGAATGTAACCCACCCTTGTTACCATCTCAATCATCAATGTGTTGGATCAGTGTAATGTCCAAACCATGATATCATTACACGAATTCAAATATTTTTTATATAAATTAAATTATAGCCATGATTTAATCATTCCATATTTATCCACAAAGGGACAATATAAGAAGAACCAAAAAGTGGATGAGATAATGAAAATCTCACATTCATAGATAATGTATGTCATTCCTCTCACACCATACCTGTTAATTAATATTTACCATGATATACCCACCAAGATACAAATATACTAGGGGTATAAGAACACTCATTCCATATAATAATATAATATCTAAGAGGCTATATGATAACTTGAGTGGCTATAAATCCTAACCATATGAGAACCATTCCTTATTCACAACACTCTTTTACTCAGAGGAGACAATGAACACCTATATAAAAGTTAGATATGATTTATTCATTGAATTCATAACCCTATTGGGTTTAAATATCATATGAAACATATTTATTTTCAATCCCATGACCATCGATGACCTATGATTCAATCATAATATCCAAGGGTCCATCGTGGCTCAAGACACATCTGTTTGACTCAAAGGGGTTGGGATAAAATATTTAATTTCAATTATAGTATTTTCACATAAAAGTGATGATAAATCATAAAATATGTTTCAACACATAATGTAAAACCCCTAAGGATGTGTTTAGAGACACCAACCCTAATTAGACTTATTCCCTTTAAAATAATCCATACCACCAATACCGATCAAGATGAACTGGAAATCACCCATTAATACGAGGCCCAAACCCCATCAATAAAAAATTATTGAATTGCTAACAAATTTAAATCAATATCACAATTAATCCTGTAATTAATTCAATGCAAATAATAAAGAAACTTCACAAAGGCAGAACTCTCACAGCCTAATCAATGAGAAATGGGGTGTGCACCACCATTGAAATCCACCCTAAACACGATAACACTATATCCATAAAATATCATATATTCTCATCCATAAATATAAACGAAATTTATTGAAATACATAATAAAATAAATTAAAATTAATTCCCAATGTATAATTAAGCAATACCTTAAACATTCATATTTTAGAGGAATGAATTTTAAATCCCAAAAAATCCCCTAAAATAAGAAGAGGGAAATATTACCAAGGGAATAAGAGGATGAGGGAGGAACATTACAATAAATAAAGAATAAATCCATCTTCAATAACTATGGATCAATGATTTTGAAGGGAATATGAGGAAGGGGATATGATCTTGACCTCACCAAATTTGGAAACCCTGAAAATGAATAACCCTCAACAGGGTGTATAATTATCAAGTCCAAAAACAATACCCCACACCAATATTAAAAAAATGACAGTAGTACAATTTTAATGTGAATCAAGGGGATCACATTACAATGCCTTTTTTAAACACCCCTCATGGTGCAGTTATTTGGGTTGTGGTTTGAAACAACAGCCCTGAGAAGAACCCAAAAAAATACCACACAACCCAAGGATAAATTATATTATAACCCACCAAATTATGGATAAACCACCCTCTATGGTGAAGGATTCATGGTTAAGGCCTTAACTTTGATAATGAAATATTCCATATATGAAATCCTTTAAGATTCAACAAACCCTTATGTGTTGTTATCCACTTCCATGATAGAATGTTAAACTTATGTAGCCCATATTCCATATACTCCAACAATTTTTTCTCACATATAACCCAAATAAATTCTTATGTAACAACTTTGGTTTTGTAAAAACTCAAGTGATACATAAAAAAACTTATATGGAAGCACCCACCCAAGTGAAACACCTATGTTATGACATAATACAACCCAAAATAAAATTATTTAATCTCCCAAAGAGTTCATGTGGTTTGATCCCTATCAATCATGATAAACCAACTTATATTCTTTAAAAAAGAAATATCATGGAAAAATTAACAAATCACAACTGCCCTGGTTTTTGTTTTATTTTTCACCAATAGTAGACATATATATCACGGCCACCTCAACACTACTCCAATTCTCACCTGATCTCTTGAGTCACCTCAATATCCTTAAACAAAATTAGAAAAACATCTATGGATGTTCTAAATCGTGGAGTCCCAATACCATTCTAAATTATCAGAACATCCACAACTCTATGATAGAAAATTAAAATTTCCTAGTTTTTCAGAACTCATAATGATGTGGTGTGTTACACTAGTTATTTGGGGTTTCCATATGTCATCAATGAATTCGATTCTAGTGGGGTGTTTTTTATTAAGGCATAATTCTATACATGTTTGGAAGGCTTTTGAATTACATTAAAAGACAATATTTACCCATTATGCTTTTTAGATTTTTGGGAGTTCATTATTTCCATTGGATATCATTACACATGAGTAAGGGTGTGATTAAACTTTAAATGATGGATGTTTTGAATTTTTGAGTTTTTTATCATTATA
Source organism: Viscum album (assembly GCA_963277665.1). Classification (NCBI taxonomy): domain Eukaryota; kingdom Viridiplantae; phylum Streptophyta; class Magnoliopsida; order Santalales; family Viscaceae; genus Viscum; species Viscum album. The sequence goes on from OY728153.1 coordinate 1,927,224,340, forward strand.
CTCCTTGATAATATAAGATTTTGGTTGAAGGATCCATTATGAATAAAGGTGTTTATAATATTCATAACTATGATATGAAAAAAGATAATTACTGTAGAAGCTGTATCAAAAAGAAATGATGAATTTCTCAAAAGGAGTGTTCAGTGGTAAGGTCAATGGAATTTGTTTATCTATTTAAGGATATGTGTAACAATCGATTATGTGATGATATTTTTTTTCTATAAATAGATTTAATTTCTTTGATATATTTCTTTTTACACAACACCATCTTTAAACAAAATTTAATATACTATTGATATATTATCATTTAGTCCTATAGTTATATAATAGTAATTTGATTGAAGGGTATTTATAGGTCTAATTAAATTATGAAACATTTAAATTTTACACATGTATAAAATGAATTCATTGGTTATAGGGATGGGTTTCGATATTATAATATTATGTTATTTCCTTTGATGGATGTTTCAAATTGTTTTATGCACCATTTTATCTCCTTGTTAACTTATTATTTCTTTTAATAAATGGTCTGAAGATTTTTATTTTTACTGGACTTATATAGTAAAATTAATTCACTAGTAATTAATTTATTTTAATTTAAAATAATAATCATTTGAAAGTAAAATAGTTATATTTTGGAAAATATGTTTTTATACATGCGATTTGTTTTAATTTTTATAAATTAAATTAGTCCATATGAGTAAATTATTTTATGAGAAATTATATATTATATATGGAGTAATTATTTATAACATTCGTTTATTGTTTTTTCAAGGAATGTGATTAGAAAAAATTCTTTTTTATGTTTAATAGTAATATTTCTCCAAAAATTAGTATTTTTCATGTTTATGAACTTATTTAAGAACGAATATCTATTAAATTAAGTAACTAAATCAAGAAAAAATAGATTCCATTATTTTAATTTGGAAGATAATGTTTTTAGTAGTCAGCGCTTATTTTTTATCATTATGAATAGTAACTTTGGGTAATATTTTCCGCTTCGGTATGGGTAAAACTATTGAAACATGAATAAAACAGTCAGATAAGGCATTAAAATTTCTGTAAAACATTAAATGATAGAATTTTATGAGTTTATTTTATCCATATCCATCAAATAATTTAATATATGGAAATTTGGGGTCGTTTTCCCAAGATATTGACAATCAAATCATTTTATGTAAATAGAATTCCAAATTATCATTCTCCTGGATTTAATATATATAAATTATTTATATAAGGGTAAAAATATATAATTTTATTTGTATTTGTTTATTCAAAACAAGAATTTAATTTTTTATCATACAAATTTGTTTATATATTTTAGTCATACAATATTTACCTTAAATTCGTAGACAACACCGACAATTTTCTTATGTAAGCAGTAGAAAAATCAAGTAAATGATTTCAAAAATTTTAAAAGTAATATATTATGTGTGAGATATATTTACCAAAGAATTTTATAGATAAATATCACATGTTATGAAAATTTTAATGGTTTATATTTGAAAATGTTTTATTTTATGTTTTTTAAAAGGGAAATTAAGTGAAAAAGTTTTAAAACAACATTAATGATATTTTATAGAAAATAATATTTTATTAAATTACTTAGATATCACAAGAATATTAAAAGATAGAATGTATGATGATGATTTTCTTCAAAATGAATCATTTTTTTGTTATAATATTATTTTTACAGCATAAGTAACATTATAAACCGTTGTGATTAAAACAGTTGTTCCCATAGTTAAGGGTAAAATTGGTTAATAGTGGCACTAAACCAAAATATAAGGTTTAAAATAAAAAGAAGAAAATAGAAAATTATTTAGATTATGATATTTATAACATATCATATATTTCATCAAATTCATTACTATTTTGTAACATTATAATTGAGAAATAAATTAATTGTATTAAAATATTTTACGAAATCCCATATGTTTCTTTTCCCTCATTTACAAAAGGATACACATTTGATGTTTTCATTACACATCCTTGAGCCATGTATAACAAAAGAACTACAAAATTTTCTTTATCCGGTTTCTTATTCATGAATTATATGTTCTTATCTTCTTTAAATAACATCCCATTGGTCCTTAATAAGGGATCTATAGGAGAACTACTAAAGAAGATCTAATGATCCAACTTGGCCTCTTTCAAATTATTTCATTTTGTACCCCATATAAATGTATAATATTAATCATAAAATAATAACTTTAGTAACATAAATATACCAAAATATTGTTATGATTATTTAAGTACTATTATCTACCCTATTTTCCATCAAATGGGAAGTGAAATTATAAATAATTCATACATGTGGACTAGCACCTCAATGTAATGATACAATTCATTTTCAATAATCATATTTAATGGATGGTAATTATGATTTTTGTAGTATTTATATGTGATATATATGATTTAATAATGATGATATATATGTAAATAATTATTTTCCTTTCTTTTTATCCTTCACCCAGTAACTAAAAATATCATTCATGTGTACGTATGACCTACTATATATATGAACTATATAACTAATTTTACTATCTATATCATTTTTTGAAAAATATAAATCTTTATATAATGAATATACATGAAATATATATCCTAATTAACAAAATTAGATAATATTATATTAATAAATGTACATGGACTAGAACCACTAAACCAAAATTCTCATGAAAAACAATATTGTTAACACCTATAAATGAAGATATTAATATAAAATTATTAATAAAATGGTGTTATAATTTTTAAGTAGACCATATAAGGAAAAATAATTTATATAATGAATCTATTATATAATAATAATAAATTTACATTGATTATATATGGGGTTAGAGTTTTAATGAAGAAAGTGACACTTGAAGTAAAGGATTTATGTTATAATATCAATGTTTATCAATATTGTTTATAATAAAGTTTCATAATATAGAATTATATGACTTATATACAGCGAATAAAATGAATGTTCTTCTCATATGTTTTACAATTTTTCCTTTAATTTATCTCTCTTTAAACACTCAAGTTACCAAATGAATATTTTTAATGGAAACTATCTTTATTTTTCTATTTTTTTAAAATACTTTTCCTTCCATATTCAATTTTTTTAAAATGTTTTAAATACTTTTTTACCAGCCTAGGATTTATTAAATTCATTTTTACAGATTTTTTAATTAAATAAATTGTTTCAAAAGGAGTCATCTTACCATTTTCAAAATGTGAAACTTTTATATTTTTATTGAATATGTGAAAGGAATTATTGTTTTAATGTACACGACATGAGCATAATTTCCTCCATCATCGCTCCTCATTACATTGATGATTCTTTTACATATTTTCACGGATAATCTCATATAAAAGGTTTTTCTTAACATTTGTATAAAATTAATATTTTAAATTACTGATTTCAAAATGGAAAGGTTTTTTTTTCTCAAGAAATACTCCTGATATCTTTTAAATAAATTGTAATATCGGTTGACATCCATTGATGTTACATATGATTTACTAGTTTTAGGATCTAATGATACCATCAAATTTCATTCTTTGGATCACTGATGATGATAATGATTCAGTTACGATTCAATGAAACTGTTTTCTTTCCCATGAGTTAATAAATTTATGATTAAACCTTTTTGAAATCCGTTTTTCAATTTGTTTTACTATAATAAAATGTTTTCAACACCCATATTTCATCCATATAATGTTCTGTGATAATTTTTTTCTGATATTTTGGTACACATATGTATGATTATAATTATTTTATGGGTGGGTGTAGAATTATATATCCCTATAATGAATTGGGTAAAGATAGACATATCATGAGAGAAGAAGTATTGGAATGGGGAGTAAACCCAATTTTTATAGTATTATGTGTTGTAAAAGTGGGTTCCCATAACACGACATAAAAATAATATTCAATTAATATATAATTTATATAGTTTGTTAGTCCCATTTTACACTTACCATGATATTATTTACATTTATGCATCCACTATTTACCTAGAAATGTCAATGTATTATTTGTTATATAAAAAGGTTATAATTGTACCCATGATATGTTGATAACATAGAGATACCATTAAAATAATAATAAACCTATATATTGTGGTCTAAAACAATATTTTTGATAGGAAACATATGGTATAAGAAAATCAGTTGTTGGTATCTCAAAATCATTGAGAATTAATGTCATGAAGTTAGGAATTGGTGATACCAAGTAGATGATATCATGATGATTATCCCACCAATAGGAAAACTACATGTTTTAGGTGTCATTTTTAGTTCCTATTGATGGACACATGTAATGGTCTCTTTAATTGAGATTATTATCTGTGTATAAACTTTTAATCAATTACTTGTTGAAAAATGAAAACCATGGAATTTATGTCATGGTTAGGTATCATAAATGTTGTATTCCCTTTTGTGTTATGACATTGAATGAATAATCACGAAATAATCTATAATTTCCATAATAAAGATATATCTCAGGCCTGATTAATAGGGATTGTAGTACCTTCACTATTTCCATGTCTATAGTGGATGATGGTAAGTCAACCTATAAGTTAAGAAAATAATTAACCAATAAATGATGATGATAAGAGGTTTTCAACCTAATTTATGTGATATAATGTGACATAGAGATTATATTACATGACATGTGTTCATAGTAGGTTATCATTTTAATGAATATTTAAATAAATCCAATTATATATATTTTAAATCCTTTAACCATCATCTTCTAATGTGTACCATGGTACCATCAATGGGTATCAAAGGGAATGTGTGATGGTTTATGGCATGTAAAAATTTAATATACTTTACAGTTGAGTAGAGGGAATCGTCACTATCCATTTACACCAAATATATTTTATGTCTAATCATTGAAGGTCAACTTACGATCATCAAAAGCTATAAATCAGATCCGAATTGGTTTTGTGATTATAAAAATTTAATAACATATATTCGTATATATTAATCTTGTTCTTATGTAGTGGATAATTGTTTTTGAAATAATCCGCGATTCGATCCAATTCCATAGGGACATGATACAACCATCTAAAGTTTAAAATCAGAGGTAAATCGGTTTTGGGGAGTTTTAAATGAAGAATATATATATAATATTTTATACGGAATTAGTGATTTTTATGGTGAAACCTTGATTTCTAGGGATCCCAAATACTGAAATGAATTTTTTTAGCAGAAATATTTATTTCTGGATGTGTAAAATGTTCCACATATGTGTGGAAAGTTCTAAAAATACATGTTTTTTGTCAAATGAATAATATTTTGCTTTATAATAAAAAATGGAAAACTAACGGGAGTGATGCAAGTAAATGGAAGTATAAAAAAAATAAAATGGGGAAAAACTAAAGGGATAAGGAAAAATCACATTCTAGAACATGGAAGAAAACTCAAATAAACCTACGGGGCCATGATGACCAACCTATAGAAAACAAAATAATTATTTTAAAATGGGCAAGCTATACCTCCCTTGTGGTTATCTTACCCCCCAAATGGGGATAATTTTTTATACAACCTCCCATAATATAGGGTAGAATTATATTTTGAAAATCCTTTTCTATTTCAATATATAGGATGCATGACAACCTCCACTTTTCCACACACAAACTGTATGGTGATCCTCGATTGACCGGTGCAGCAACAAGACCAGGATGGCCTAAACTAGACCTTGATGAGTCGATATATTGCCAACCCACCAAACCCCTTCTATAGAAATGAACTAATATAAAAAAAATTAAATATTATTATATTTTTTTGGAATGATTTAACTTTTTTTTGGAAATCATGTGATTATTATTTTATGGATTAGAATCATATTTTTTAAATTCCTTCTAATTACCCTTGAGTATAATTTATTTCAAAATTAATTTTAAATTATGTGTATATTATAATCTAATTGATATTGAGCATTGAATGAATAGTGCATTTATAGACATTAATATTATATTAAATAATTATTTGAAATGAATTTTATGTTTGTGATAATTAATTTATTTTTCAACAATATACAAATTTATTATCCCCACTTTATATGTATAAGGGCCTACATGTCGATGTGTATTATTATGCATGTATTGTTTTCTTCCCAAAGTGTATATATATAATTTTGTAGACTTTAAATTCCATTTACCACACCGAGATGAGTTAAAATTATAAATGAGATGTGGATACATTGGACCTGGGTGTAAGCTATAATATGAGTCATAAATGACTTGATTATTTTCATCCTAAGTTCAAAATTGATTCATTGAGTGTAAATGTATCAACCAATATAAAAATATTAAGATCATTCACAATGTTTATTTAATTTATGCATGGTTTATAATTGTTTTGGGAATATTAAAGTTAATGAAATCATATACAATAACAATATAAAATTCCTAGATTTAGATGTGTTGAATGTTTTCTATTTATTCTATGCTCAACCCATGAGTGTGATCACATATAACATACATATGTAATATAAAATTATTTCATTCACCAAGAAAATATAAAAACAATTATTGAATTATTATGTCATCACACCTTGTGTCATTTTAATTTTGAACAATAATTGGGGTACAGTGCTCTCATTGGCCCTTGATGAAAGTACCTCATACTATTGAGGATTTCTTATGAAAGCAATGGGCCTCCTTATCTAATTATGAAAAAAATAAGTATCCATAGATATATTATTTCAAATTTATAAGAAAATCATAGTGTAAATCATGTTTATGATATATAGTAGTTGGGAATTCACTCAAAAGTTTAATGATGTGCGATTTAATGTCGTTTATTAGTCAAACACCAAGCTTGAAACACTTTCATAAGTGGTATAGACAAATATTGAAGTATTTGGAGAGTAATTATGGATCCCTTTACACTCAAAAACCAATGTGACTAATTGTCCTAATCATAGAAGTAAGTGATACTAATTTTCTCTAAAATAATGGAATACATTGATTGAATTAATTAATCTGTAGTGTCTAATCAGAAATGAAAAATAAAGTAAAATTCGGTTAAAATTTGCATTTTTAGAAATTTAAATGTAATACCACAGATATAATGAAATTAATATTGAATATATAACATGTCCTTACTGACATGAATTTCCATTTGAATTACTTTCCATTTTACAAAGTACTATAATATTATAAATTCTATGTTCTAGAGCCCCCAACACATGATGAGCAACATTAGGGAGACATGGTTAAAATGAAGCTTACATGAGAGTCATGTATGATGAATTTTAATTTTACATCATTATTCAATCATTAGCAATTGATGTGTTTAAAAAAACATTAGGATATGAATGGTTCACATGTTATTAAACATTTAATAGGCCTATGGGGAAAAGGTAATGTGAGATCTAAATGAGATTATTATTAGACTAAATATAAGTAAATTGAAATATAGATCATGATATTTCAATACATCCTATTCTTATTTCATTATGAAAAAATTAATATAGTTTTCATTAATGATAAAAATAATTCATAGGAAAACGATTCTTTACCCTATATTTAAGGTTTCTAAAAAAATAACATAACGAAAGTGTAGTAATTATTTTATATTGTAAAAAAGTTTTAATAAAAGGTGAAAAGGATAATGGTATGTGTGATGAAAAAGGAAACATCAGAAATATCCATATAAATAGAATATTAAGATCATTATACAATAGGTTATTTATATCAAATGTCTTGAAATAAGTCTATTTAAGATTAAATTCAATGAACAAAATTGAAGAATTAAGTAGTCACTTATTCTTTCGGTATATTCAGAAATTATATGTGAATATTCTATTGTATGTTTTGAGTAATAGATACTAAATGTTTTCATGATTTTTTATCCAAATACAGTAACATTGTGTGTATAGATAATTTACAAGAAATATGATGAATTGTCCATGTATCTATGGAAGGGGTACTTTTATGTCCTCGATGAGTAGTACACAACATCTAAATTTTCATGATTAGTGGTCTGAGTTGATATTTTGTTTAGTATTATCAACGATTTTGTATTACATGTCTATTGGAAACAAGTAGAAATAATTTTTTGAATAAAAGAATATTGTTTTTGGTATCTGATAAAAAACTAATACCTTAAATATTTCTTGATTCATTAAAATTTATTGATGAATAAAAAATATAGGACCTATTTATACCAATTTGTGGAAAGATAGTATTTTATCTGGTAAAACAATGAAGATTTCAATAATATACCTAATGTGGGTTTAGAATCATTTCAGTTAATGGACTTAGGGATAATTGATTCATTTACTTCTATAGACATGGTTATAAATAATATCATAAATAAACGTTATCCATAATTCTATCGGAGTCAGATTTTCTAGAGAGTGTGAAATATTCTAATGATTATACAGTAATAAATTTATATAATTCATAGGACACCATTATGTGTTTAAAGGAATGAAATATAAAATTATTTAATATTTATGGTTGGAATATATGATTTTCTTCAGGCCTGTTTACCAATGAATATGTTGACGAAGCATTCAATGATCATGAATTGTTGTATGGAGTGATTCCTAAATTCACATTTCCTTATACACATCAAAGGTTTGATGAAATTATGTAGGATAGTTGATTAGTATGACATGAAAACATTGGTCAATATAATGTATCAAGGATTAATTCATAAATATACATTTAGCTATACAAATCATATTCAGGATCTATCTAAAAAGAACATAAATTTTCAGACTTGCATTCATTATAGTGACATCCCTTATTTTTCATGGCATGATTCGAAAATAATATCATGATCCCATAAACATATGAATCCTATAATGAAAAATGGATTTAATATGAGTTATAATATGAAATAAATCCATAATTCCACAATAACCTGTGTTTCGATAAAAGGTGTTTGTTATTGATAACAAAATAAACAGTCATGCATCATGAATACCACATTTTTGTATCTAAGGAAACTATCCAAAAGGTACCTATAGGTATTACTCAAATACCAGAGATTGATACATTATAGCCAATTTATAGACTATATTTCGATTATAGGGTTCACATCTATATTTTAGATAGTGGGAGAATTATTGACTTGGGATAAGTCTACGTTATATATTCACATGTAATTGGAATTAGAATAAGTTCCATTAGAGCTTATAGAAAATTTTTATTCTAGATGTACAATATAGGATAAATTAAACAATAGTGGAGGTTTTATATTAACTGAAGTGGATAAAACATTTTTCATTAAGAATAATGGATTCTATATGAATTTAGTTAATAAAAATAGTTTATGATTCAAAAGTTCATTGAAATTAAATAATGGATCCCATGAACAAAAATAAAATATGTACTTTGTTAGTTGATTCAATTGATATAAATTCATTAGTGGGTATTCAAGAGATTCTATTCATGGGTGGTAAATGTGTGGCACTAATAAGGATTGATTAGTTATAAAAATTAACAAGGGATGAATCCATTTTAATTATCCTTTTAATAAAATATTTTTATGGTTATTATTTGGCATTAGATTTCACAACCACCATTGTTGAAAAGTATCCATTTGATACAACCAGAAAGACTTGGTGACCCAATTGAATTCCAATAATGTGTGTAAGTTATTGAAATCCAATTTTGGATTTATTTAATAAAAAGGATCATAGAATATTTATTTAGAATTAATATTTTTCCATATGTCTATATGTGGAAACTGAGACAACGACTATTTTACATAAAAATATGTTTATAACATATAAAAAATAATTATTTAGTATTAATATTAGTTAACAATAGAATAAATGAAACTCTCTAAATATTTACTTAACTTATCAACCTATATTCCAGGTAATGATTTCTACAAAGGTATATCTTCTGAATTACTTAGTAGAAGTTAAGTACAAATTTTCATAGGGTACTGAAAAATTAAATTTGAAAAAATCAAGATGGAATTATCCCTAATGTCACATGGAATAATTATCTCCAAGAAAACATGTATAATATATAAGAGGGAATTATTGTTGGGAGAATAATTCCATAGAATTTTTGGATTGATCAAAAAACGTTTGACGGTTATGTACTAGATGGGATTTTTACATCATAAGAGTATTAATTGGAAAATTCCAGTTAAATCTAGGATAACTGCATATGAAGTAGTTAGAACTATCTAATAGTGCTTAATAAAGAATAGGGGATATGCACCTGGTACATAGATATGTCGGGAAACTGGTTATAATGGGATAAAAATTGTATTCCTTTTTATAAATATAATCTAATATCATAATTTTTCTTAATTAAATAGTGGGATAATATCATCCAAGAAGGTGGTATCTCTATCTAAAAATACTTAGTATATTGTGAATCTAATGCAACTAGAAAAGCAGTGTAAAATACACACCAATTTTTCCTAATTCTTTGAATCCCACATAGTAGGTAAATTTTATCATAATATAAATTATAATAATCCTAATTTAATGGTACTAGTCAATATTTCATGTTTAGATTGAGGAAAACAGAAACTTTTTAGGGATAAAATCCCTTGAGTAGTCATACTCAAAGAGGTGAAGTCCTAGATTATATATTTTTTAGTAAGTAGATATGTGGAAGGAACAATAAATAAATCCCCAACTAAATAGAATCCTGATCTTATTTTGTTAGTTCTTACAAGTATTGTTAGAAATATAGATATAGTGCATGTGTGAGTATTGACAAAGTGGGTTCCTAGACCCAACATGAACAATTAATTTCAATTACCATAAAATAAATACAATGAGTTATTCATGATGGACACATACCATAATAGTGTTGATATTTCTGTTTCTAATATTTACACGGTAATTTCCATATATTATTTATCATATCAAAATATTATAATAGTTATCAGACTATAATGAGAACCTTAAGATACAATGAATTAATAATAAACTTATGACATATAGCACAAAAAAATCATACTAATATGAAAAGGATGGTGTGTGAATATAATTTCATGTGGGGTTATAATAATTGAGAATTATTCTCATTATGTTCACAGTTGTTGATCCTGAGTACAAATGATCATGAAGACTGATATTCCAATAAGAACACCACATGTGTTAGGTGTCATTTGAATTTCATATCTATAAACATGGACAAAGGTATCTTGGATTTAAATTATTATTAGTATATAAAATTTTATTATGTAATTTTATACCTGTTGAAAATCTCGAAATTTGGTTCATAGAGAGGTAGATTGTGTTGATTGAACTATTAGTGGTATGGAATTTATTGAATAATTTGGAAAAAATTTATCACTTTAGATATGAAGTGATATATCCAGCCTTGTTGATCTAGATGATAGTAGCTTCACTAAATCCATGGATATGGTAGAACAAGGTAAGGTCATCAAATAAGGATACAAAATAATAAAAAATGAAAGGATGTTGACATGAAGTGTGCATATTTCTTTATGAGATATAATGTGATAAACAGATTATATTACATGGAGTGCGATTATAGGTCCTTTTCATTTGTATGAATATTTCTTATCTCCTTAGGGGCCTTGATGGGATTCATGAATCTGATCATATTCCAAGAATATAATTCACAACTATTGATATAAGTACATAATGGGTCACATAAATATCATATTTAAAATTATGACATATTCTTTTGAATATGAGTTTAAGACATGGAAGGACCCACCATGTGGTCCAGGTTAATGTATGAGTTTAAAATATCACCATGAAATAATTAAATTCATAATTTTCATGTTTAAAATAACAGGTACATAATTTATTCACTAAAATTACTCATAAGGTATTAAATGAATACATGGGATAATATTTAACTAGTTAATATTATTTTAATATTAAAGGTTTATTTAATATTTTTGAGACTAACAATTTTGTGTTAATGTATCACTATTATCATATAACATATTTATTATATTATAATTAAGTGATAAAAGTATATAATTTTTTTGACATATTTAATGGGTCATAACTTATTGTTTATCAATTATTTAATGGACCTTGTATAACGAGGGGATTGGGAGACACTTCCACATATTTTTTACTACACTATATAAGTTGGAGGAGGCACTCATTTTGGGAAATATTAATTTCTTGAATTTTAGAACCTCACTCTCTTGATAGACAGAGAAGATCTTAATCCAATAAACTAGTCTGAGTTATCATTAACTGATTGAAGTTTTGACATACTTGGGATTTCCAGGACATCGATGGATGCATCAAATATCTATTCTTGAACCCATATTTGAATGATCGACATTAACACCAAAATTAAAAGTTTGTGTGGATGATCTAGACACATCCATCTTCGGTTCTTTCATGAAACGGTCTCCAAAGATGAGCAATTTTCAAAGTCACCTTCAAATCAATCGTTGCAGTTTTAGATATATTTTTCATCCCTAAATGAATCATGAAAAATCCAAAAATATTTTACCCAATAGTTAATTTATATATATGATGAAGTTTCATCAATTTAGTGATAAATATTTGAAATCCATATCCCATTTTATTAATGTTCATACCCTAAAACCTCTTCTCTATCAACTATGATATCTTGGGAGTGAATCATGATTAATGATATGTTGGAACATGGAGTGAACCCAATCCACAATGATAGTTTTTTCTATGATCTTTAATTATGAAAATGATTTCAAAACTTCTTTGTATTACCTGAACTTATGTCTTATGAAAATGATATTATCCCTTGACTCGTGCTTTTTTTATTCTTTTAGGATTTATTTTTTGATAAGTACCATGATTTATTTGACGTATCATGATTTTGATTTTTTATATGCAGGGTATGGTTTTGAAATGTTAGTCTCATATTCCCATGAACATATTCACATGATATGTTTAATTGGTCATTTATATCACCCTTATTTTCCCTTATTGAGAATCTACTCTTACACTTTTATATGTGTGATTTTCTTAGGTTATGACATAATTCTTCAGTATGATATGTCAAAGAAGGGTAGTTATGACGAACATAATGGGAGATCATGTAGATCTCTTATGAACCCACTGTTTATGTAACCATGTTTCCAAATACACTAAACATGAACATTTTAGGAATGGATCATAATGTAATTTTATGAATATCCATCCATTATGATGTAGTATATATGTATTAAATGTATGGGTCACTATAGTTAGTATTAGATGAATGTTTTGTTGTTTTTTCCAACTAGGATGAGAAAAATTTATTGTGACATAAAATAATCCTATATATAGGAAAACATTATAAATTATTGTAAGTGAAGGAGTGTTATTTTAAGGAAATCATTCATACTATATACTTAAATTGGAAATATTTTTGGTACAGATTAATCTTGGGGTAATATTCCTAAAATGTTCTGGTCAATTATATCTCAACAATCATTCAAGTGCACAATGTGTGTTCCCTTACAATGAATCCTTTTGGACACTTCCAGTGGATACACATAGGATAATTCCCATTTTAATTATAAAAAATAATGACAAAATTGAATAGATAATGATCATTGATAATCAAGGATAAACTTATGGTTTAATATATTGAAAATAATTTTTCAGGATTTATACATCCTATAAATTACATGTCATGATTATGTGGTTTCTCACTATGACTATTCTTTCTCACACTATGATATTTGGGTTTAGTCAACTAATGAAACATGAAAGAACAATGTTAATTATGAATGTGACAAAAAAATTCATGATTTTCATCCTAAGAAACTAGATATTATGGAAAATGCAATGAGAAATCTTATTAGTAGTTATATTAAAATTTCTTAAGATATGAATCATGTTGTGGTTCCAAATGAGAAGAGAAGGGAACAATAATTAGTAAAGTATTTTATAAGGAAACATACACCTTCTTTTAATGGATCTACTGATCATCTAGTTATTTATATATGGATAAATATCACTAAAAATATATTTCCTATTATCCAATGTTAAAAACATGAAAATTATATTTCAACTATTTATAAATTAGAATGGTTACCAGATCAGTAATGGACTATTATCAAGAACCTGAGGTAATGTGATAAAATTGACTCCCTTCCATTGGATGAGTTTAATAGATAATTTTTCTATCTGTACAGTTCACCTATATTTCATATGAAAATAGATAAATTATTTCATGAGAATATAAACAAATATGAGGAATCTATTAGACCCTATGATAGAATTGTTTCATGAATTGTGAGGCACACTTCTGGTATAATTATCTATACTGAAAGTATTATTAATCAATTATTTAGAGGTTTAAAATGATGTCTATGAAATGAGATAAATATAAAACATTGTTTTAGATTTGAAGAAATCATTCAATGTGACATCAATGTGGGGATGTTATTTTGAGTTACATATTGATATAATGGTTTTGATAAGAAATGATTAATGATATTAAAATGAAATTATGAAAACCATGGAGAGAATAATATGATATTTCATTTATATTCAATGTGTGGAAGGAAATATGATGGAAATTAGAAAAAGAGGACTGGAAAATTTATTCTTCATGGAATGTAGGGTTATTATACTATTTAATTCCAAAAGAATTGGAAGAGGAGGTCAGTTAATGATGGAGAAAAACAAAAAAACTACCCATACTCGAGTGTTTCAAAAGAGAAAAACATTAGTACGATGCTAAGAGGATACCAAATCAAAATCTTAATGGTTATGATTGACATTGGAAACCTTTTAATCCCATCAAAAATGGAAATATCATTAAATCAAATTTTTTTATTTGGATAGTGATGTGGTGAAAGGTATACTAACCATACACTATAGAACTATTAATTTCTAATTTAATTATAGATCTACCCACTATTTTATGTTTGAATAATTTTATAACGGTATCAAAATTCCACCCTCACAATTTGATTTTGAATTAGCATTGAAAACTCACAATGTCACATGGATAAAATCTCAAGTATATTATTCTTATATAATTGATATTTATAGGAATGATCTTCTTATAAATTAAATTATTCAAATATTTTTTATATTAATGTAATCTTATAAATTAATTGGTTTTATTTACATAGATCCCATGTCAATTGTCGAGGTAGGTAAGTCACATTTGATACTATGAACCAACCTATAATTATCTATCACACGATGATAACAATGAACTTCTATTGGAAACTTCATCCATTTTATAGGTGTTTATTTCTATTCGAAAGGGATTTCTATAACATATGGATTCGGAAAAAAACAATATCAAATATATTCCAATTTTATAGAACTTTTTTATGTTTTCCTAGAAGAGTTTCCTAGTCTACCTCAATATTTCAATGTTATGTTTTCAATTGAAACCATACTTGTTGGTTCACCTATTTAAATGACTCTATAAATAATTTCCCATATTGAGTTACAGAAAGTGAAGTAGAAACTATAAAAGAATCATTACAAGGGAGTCATTTAGTTACCTGAGTCACCGCTAGCTGTGCTTATTCATTTCATAAGAAAATAAATCAATCAATAAAGCTATGAATTTATTATCGATAATTGAAAAATATCACAATCAAGAATAATTATCATCTTTCTCATACTGATAATATGTTAGATTATTTTTGAGGAGATGAATCATTTTCTAGGATTTATTTTCAATTTTGATACTATCAGTTGAGAATTAATCGTGAGGATATACTTGAGAATGCCATTTGTATGAGGTACAGACATTGTGGACTTATAATATTTTCATTTTGTATTAATAAATCCCATGTTATCAATATGGATTTAATGAATTGATCCTTTGTAGATTACCATGATTAGTTTTATTAGCCATTATAGATTATATTATTATATAAGAGAAAATAAATGTATGATTATGACTTGAGGGTTGTACCAAATATCTTAATGAAGGAGAAGATGAATGAAAAATTTACTAAGTGTGAATTTTTCAATATAAAGTTTCATTTTTGGGGAATATAATCCCATGATAGGGTATATCAGTAGATCCAACTATTTCATCCTGAGTTACATCACGGAAAATTTTAGTGGGTGATATGGTCACATAAGGACTAGTTAGTATATCATTATGGTACTATTAATGGGGTATATTAATTGAGTGGTCCCTGTGTGTGATTATCGGTGGTTCAATGTTTGTACAATAATACCGCATTGGGTATTATGTCATCAGATGGACTTTAGTGGGTTTATTCCTGGATCCAGAAACACCCAATGACCCTTTTATCCATGATTCATGGACCGTATTTCCAAATATAGGTGTTTGTTGTATGATTTGGTCAACAACAATTAAGGACTCCATTGGTCAAGAGGATGGGTGTTCGCGCACATCACACCCTTTGGGGGGGATTTATTTCTTATTATGGGACTCTCTTATAGATTTAATCAATTTTTATATGTTCATGAATCCTTGGTCCATTACCAATCATGTGTCCGCAGTGTACCCCTAGGTCACAAGATTGATCAGAAATATGCATGGGTTCAGAATAATATATATATATATATATGAGGTTCATTATATATGTTACCCTCTTAATAAATAATTCATGATTCAATGGACTTTTATCGAGACAATGATGATTTAAGACATGTGATGAGGCTCTCTAGTGTATATCACCATATATGGGGGAGGAAAATTGTTTCGATAATAGGATTGAACCCATAAGGTGGGATTCCTACATATCCTCTTGAGATGAATCAGATTCCACATAGTTAGTTGTTTCTTTACCGAAAACATCACCATTTAATGTCATATGACATAGAACCATCCATGTAGTTTAATGTCTTGTGGAAAGGACGTATATGAAGAAGATTCATAGTAAAGATTTCATGTGGGACATACACCAAAGTGGACCAGGATTCACAAAGGAGATATGGTCTCCTAGGTGGATATGGACCTACTAGGGTTATGTCTTGGAGAATGTTATGGTGGTTTTGGTGTTGGGCATGGACCATTGGGAGGCTTCCTATGTATCCTGATTGGGGGAGGAATCAATGTCCTGGTAGTTAGATATGAGTCTGGTCTTACATCCTTGAGGCGAACTGTTTGTGGGGGAATGATTGGGTCTTACACATGGGAGATTCCCATTTGAGGCTAAAACATCAGGGCTTACTCCAAAGGAGGATACCCTAGTGAGTTCATGGAAATTTTAATGGGAAGAACATCAAAGGAGAATATTACTTGAGCTCAAGACAAAGGAATTCATCCTATATATCTTGATCAAAGTAAGAATCAGATTTCACATAGTTAATTTAAGTTAGGGATTACACCTTCTAAGAGGCCGATGCTTTAGGTTTATTTGTATTTCATGATCACTGCCAGCCTCTACGCCCATTTGAGTCACACTTGGTGTGAGAAACAAAAAGATGAATTGGATTTGAAGATAATACGTCCCACATCATCTAATAATTTATGGAATTTGAGACCAAAGGGAAAGATATAGTGTGGTCTTTGAACATTCCAATACCCCTCCATTGTTTTAATACCATGGATTGTCAGACTAACCATTCTAAGTATTCCCTGGGCTGAGGTAGAGAGGAGCACCAATGTAACCTCCTGCAAGAAAATCCTGGGTCTTACCTCAGTGGGAGTTCCCTTTTGAGCATCATATAGGGTATACTACAGATTAAATTCATATAGCTTGGATGATGATTAAATGGAGGAAAATCATGTTGTTATGTTCTAAAATTTCTCAAATATGAGAGGGAAGGAATGTGTAAACCAAGAATAGAGAATTCATGGATTAGGAGAAGTGATATGGGGATTTGAAACCATTGTGGTTTATGGGGGTAGGAAAATCCTCTTCAGAGGATGAATTTTATTCTTTTTTATAGAACATTTTTGTGGGAAACATATGTAATTCCTCTAGGGACTTATGTTCATAGTCAAACAATGGTGTCCATAGGACATCAAAATTCCATTTTAATGGACGTGTATGTTTAGGTAGATCCAAAATCTCCTGATATTATGTTTTTTACAATCATATAACTTCAAATATGGAATAATTGTTTAATGTCTTATTTTAGGGACTAATATCATACAGTTTTCCATCATGTGGTCAAGACGAATTGGGGTCTTGTAGTTTAAGGTCATGCTGTGAGGACCATTTGTTATAGAACCCATGATTAGTTGAAGGACAATTAGCTAGGGATGTTCTGACATGCCTCAAACAAGATAGGAAATTAATGTTTAAATAATGATTCTAGGTATTGTTTGATCTCAAGAAATGAAATGGGGCACGAAATCCATTAGGGCGTATGGAGGTAGGAAAATAATCTCCTGAGGATGAATTTGTCTATAGTTGATGGTCCTTTTTTGTGGGAAACGTATATAGATCTGTTAGGGAATTGAGTACATAGTCATGTAGAGGTGTCCCTAGGTCACTAACCATGGATATACGATGGTCACAGGGGGTTATAAAGATAAAAAATATCCCAGGACAAATATTTTTATGGATGGAGAAGGGTGTGTCTAAGAATATAAGAAAAATTATGACCTCGATTGTCCATTGTGTTCTGGAGAAACATATCATAAGGGGAAGGTGATCGTGTTTTAGGATTATCATTAAGAGTATCTAGATTCTTGGTATTTAAGGAACAAATGTGGGGGTGGTATAAAGGGACAATAGAAAATTTCAATGACCAGGCCCAAAAAGTTCGTGGTCAGACAATCCATTTTTTGTGGGGTTCAACCACAATAGCGAATGGACTAGGCTGGAAGGTCGAGACTATAACCCAATAGAGGTCCCAAGTGGGTGTGTGGGGGAGTATGCCTAATGTAATAGACCAATGGGTGAAAAAAAATTCCATATAGCATCTGGATGCATAGGATCCAACTATATAGGAGTGTGTGTGTGTATTGTCTGTCACATAAGATCTTTCCCCAAACTACTTCCCACAAATGGTTATCTGCAAACCATTTGATGCATAGAACCTAGCTGTGAATTAATTTCTTTCAAGGGTTTTTCATGAACGAATGTCATCCAAATTGGTGCTTCCACATACTATTTTCCTTATCGGGCCATCTGAGAACTGTGTTGTCTAGATAAAAGAATCTTTGAACCATTTATATTTGTTCACATGGTCATAAAATGATGCCTCATTTCCACGAACGACACTACCTCCACATCTAATCATTCATTGATGGTCTTACATGTACCATTAATGGGATGGATTCCATGAAGGGAAACCCGCATATGGTTTTCAAGATGGATTCATACAACTACTTTGTGTGTGGGAAGGACTTCTCCTATACCGTTTTTGTTTTTCTCTATGCTTCGTCCCTTTTTCGGACGTCTAAGGAGAACTTTTCCGCAATCTTTTTTCATCCTCCTCAGGGTTCTTCTATAGAGAGGATGGGGCACTGGATCGATGGGAAATATAGATCCTTTTATGGAATCCCATAGTAAACATAATCATACAGTGGATTCATTTTCATGGGCTGGTGATTCCATCTCATCCTGTGAACTTTTTCATTCTTGGGTATATTTTATGTGGGGGTGGAATTCTCCACCTTCATTCTTCCAACGACACGGTTTTCATGGGTCATCATACACGGGTGCAGAATTCTACGACTCTATTCTGAAAACAACACAGTTCATGGGAGTTGATGACTTCATCTATTTTCCTCAAACTGCTCAGTTTGTGAATGGATTTAGGAAGTCATAGGCTGACATGCACAACGACAATCTGCAGAGGAATTCTCATTTCATGGCCCCCTTTAATTAATTTGTTGTTTTATATCTTATTTAGTATTTTATATCTATCATTTTTCATGTTTGATGGAATTATATTTATCTGGAATAAAAACATTTCATAACCCAATGCCAATAATGACTGAAATTATAGAATAGTGAACAAGACCATCAATTTTAACTAAGATACTTAGTTTTCTTAGATTGTATGGTTGTTATTATTGCTTTATAGAGAGTTTCTCATTAAACACTAATCCACATACCGTGTTAACTTGTAATGAATCATAATTACATTTTAATGATAATTGTGAATAAAAATCATGTAACTAAAGGGAAGCACAGTCGGTATACCTATGCTTACATTAATATGTATTTGAGAAGGGTTTGAGATCCACAGTGATGCATTTATTAAGGGACTAAGGTGCATGATCATGAAAAATGATATGTTGATTGCATATCCTCCATGAAAATTAATGTTTCAGGATAATAATTAATCATATCATAATTTGGAATTTAGTGTTGTAATTTTTGAGTTATATATATGGAGGCATTATCTTTACAAAGAAAGGTGATATATCTATAATGATAATAAATTTTTAAGGTCTATATTCACTCAAAAGAGAAAAATATAAACTATAGAATATTGTGGGATTTGATGAATGAATATGAAAACACAAAACATTACCACCCTAGGAAACTAAACAATGCGAAAGATGGTCTATTTCGAAGGGATACAACATATTTGAGGATAAAAAAAGATCTAATGTTTCAGAATTTTCAAAGGATGGATATAAAAATCATGATTATTGGGGAGAAATAATTTCTATCTCCAATGATTATTCACGATCAATATTTATGAAGATTAAAGAGGCATAAAAGGAATATATAGATCTCAAAATAAAAGATATAAATATTCCTAAGTTCAACCATGAATTTGATAGTATAATAGGGTTCTAAAACATTGTATGTGTTTCATCCATACAAAATTGAGAGAAGGAGATCTAGGATAAAGGTAATAGTTCATCCTTATCTATTCATCTTGGAAGTAAAAAGATGTATATATATCTTAAAGATAATTTCTGATGCGAATACCTGAAGAGAGATATAATAGAGCATTTATCTCAATGCTGGGCATACCATCATGTTATGGACGAGAGACAAAATTCTAAAGGAATGTCATAACACTACTACAAAAGAGGGCATTTACAATGCTGAAATTTATTAGCTCTAGTAAAAGGAGATGATATATGTCCAGAATAAAATGAAATAATAAAATGAATAAAAATATATTAACAATTTAATCCATTAAATAATTATTTTTAATAAATAATAAATTGAATATACATATATATATAAATTATAAAAATAAAGAAATAGTATATATTAAATTTATAAATATGTAAAATGAATAAAATGAAACAATTAAACAAATAAAAATAAAAAATGAGTCAATTGAGAAAAATATTAAACATTTTATTAATTAAATAATTATTAATAAAAAATGAATAATATATATATATATAAATGTAATATAAATAAATAATAAAAAATAATACATATTAAATATGGATACTTTAAATTCATAAATTTAAATAAATAAAATAAATGAATAAATTAAAAAATTATCAATGAATAAATTATTAATGAAATAGAATAAGTATAATATATATGTACATATTATATTTTTTATAAATAGTACTGGATGATATATATTAAATATAAATATAAAAAAAATGAATAATATGTAATGATTAAAAACATATTAATGTTTTATAAATTTTTAATGTTGTTATATTTTTCAATTTAACATAAATAAAATGTCATGTGTTACATTGATTTCACACACTTATATGTATTTAAGGCATTTTTATTCAATGCATACAGATAAATATTTAGACAAATAATATTTTTTATAAAAACTCATACAACTAATATTTATGCAATGTCGTCAAATTTTAGTATATTATTGAATTCATTATGACATGACACATTAAATATATTATTTTTCATCCGTAAATTTTATTTATTTATTTTGAATATTACTACTATTAGGTATTATTTATTTATTAAATTTTATTTTATTTTATTTTATTTTTCTCTGGAATGTGATCATTTTCTACTATTTATTTATATGAATTTATTTACTATGTTTTAGTAATTTCAATATATTTTTATTTATAGTTCAATATATATATATATATATCCATATTTTTAATAATATATTTTTAATTAATAAAACATATCCATTTATTCAATATTTTTAACGTGCACTCATGCTGAATTATTCAACATCACTCACTTTTAAAACACTTGTATTTAAGATTATATATCCATTAATAATGTTAAAAATAATATTTAAAATATATATTTAAAAATAAATATATTTATAAATATAAATTTACAATATTTTTATATCTATATATTTATAATTAATGTAAATAAAAAAATATTATTTTTTAATAAAGAATTTATATAATTATAAATAATTAATTATCTATATTAGAATAATTATAAAATTATAATAAATTTATTTAAATAACGTAATACAAGGGACAAAAAATAGAGATTTTATCAAGACCCATATGTGCATCTACCACTAAGCAACACCTTGGAGGCTATATATATAATTATATAAATATATAAATATCTTTTAAAATAGGGTTATTCATATATTTATAAATACTTAATAATATATTTAAATAATTATAAAATTATAATAATTATTTTTAAATAATGAATATTTTTATATTTATATGTATTTATTATATATATATAATTATATAATATATAAAATGATATAAATATATTTATAATATTTCAATTATAATAAAAATGTTTAAATAAGGAATATATTTAAAATATTTATATTTATATATATATTTTAAATATATTAATATAATTATATAAATGTACATAATTATGTAAATCTATTTATAACAAAAAATAAATAATTATAAATAAATAATTATAAATATATTTATCAATGTATATTTAATATATTTATAAAAAAATATATTTATAATTACAAATAAAATAATATAATTTTTAAAAATATTAATCTAATAAAAAATATTTAATTATATATTTAAAAAATTATAAAATTATAATAAAAAATATTTGAAATTATGTAAATTTTAACAATATTTTTTATATTTATAATTATAATTAATTTATCCGTGCTTTTTAGGAATGATAAATCTTGATCATTATTAGGGGTAGAAAAGAACTGATAATGATGACTTTTATCAGTGCTTATCAATTTAGCAATGTAAAAGGGATATTTATCAACGCTTTTTTGAATGGGTTAATAATAGTTTCCATGGTCTATTTAAAATAACCCTAACCCCAACTCATTCCATTGCGATTATCAAGCACTTTTAGACTCCCTTGATGCCAATGATACTCCTCCACGTTCTCTAGAATGAATCAAGGCTAGAATCCAATGTATTTCATTTTCTCTTTTTCCTCTCTCATTGTTTGATTTTTTTGTTTTCTTCGGTTAGTGTTTTTCCTTGTTCCAAACCATGATGAACACTACATCTCATCTCTATACCTCTCTCTCTCTCACTTATCAATTTCTACACAACACCACCCCAACTCAATAAAATCATTTCAGCTTCAGACGAGACCACTGCGAACTGCATCTCAATCTACTGTTGGAGTTGATGGTGATTTTTTATGTTTCTATTATATTATTTCTTATTATATTTTAGATAGTGTGGTTATTCAATGAATTAAACTAATTATAACAATATATAGGTAATATTAATTTTAAATGGAATTTTATTGGCTTAATTTTATGCAGAATGATATTTGAAATGAATAACATAAAGTGGTATTATATCCATATTATTTTAATGTGAATGTGTTAATATAATTCTGGAAAAACAGTTATTTTCTAGAACGCATTGGTTAACATTATCAATATGTTAAATAGATTTAATTTAATAAGGAAAAAACTATTTAAATTTTTATTGAAATCAATACAAGAATACCTTTAATGTTTTCTATTTGATCGAAACTCAAAAGTTGTGACATATTGTCAATAACAGGGGTGTTCATAATTAATTGATAGGTTCCTAATATTTGTACGTTTACTAAAAAATGTATTCACTAAAACATTACATATATTATATATGATGTTATTCAATGGGTTAGGGTGATTATTAAATGGGATACCATTTATTTCAATTATCAGTGAATGGTTTCAAATAATTTTCCACATCCTTTAAATATATAACTAGTAAAAATAATGTTTTAATTATTATAATCTAATTTTAAATAGATTATATCAATTTACTTTATGTCACATTTATATATTAAATCATTTCATAACACAACACACTATATCATATTCTAGTAGAAGAGTCTCCATATAAGGCATCATCTATAGAAGATGTTATGTATTAGTTAACTTTTTCTATCAAATTATTTTATAAAAACATTTCTCTCCAAGAATGAAGTGATTTTTTATGTGACCTGATTTAATAAAAATACATTTCTTTGTGTGTGTGTGTGTGTTATAATAACAATAAATTTATCTTATATAAAACCCTATCATCACAATATAGTTCAACTATTCGTAACCTGACATGAGCTGAATCAAAATGTTACTGAACCCTTGGAACCATTAACCAAATTCCAAAGGATTGACACTAAATATGTAGCATTCAACCTGATCTATGATAAATGTTTTAAAATCCTAAATCACATGACATGTGAATCTATGTAAAAGATTGCAAAATAAAACAAAGAATATTAATTCTTACAGTTTAAAAAAAATAACAATTTCATAAATCTTAGATAAAAATAAAACCCTCTATGAATAACCATCATATTATTGATGAAAAAAACTCCACAAGTCACCACTAACTATAATGTAAAACTCTATTCCCTCCAATAAATAATTCAATCACTCTAATCTTCATCCCATGTTAACATCACCTACATGTGCACCAATATGCACATATGGTGGTAAAGTAAATAGATATATTTTCTATTATGATTTTCAAATGCATGATCTACTTGAAAACCATGTATTTCATTTTTATTTTTTGAAAATATTCCAAATTTATGATAATTAAAATAATCATAAAACACAAAAAAGTCAAAAGAATCATAAATTAATTTTCATAAAAAAGAACCATAGGTTTCACTAATATGGTTGTGTTAATAAGGAATCATTTTGGAAAGATAGATATATAATAAAAAGAAATTCATGCATAAATGTTCACATTGGATTACTAATTTCTGGAAAATGGTTACTACATTGAGTAGAGATATTTTACTTCAATACTTCAGTACAACTAACCTTCACTACCTTTATTCAATCCATCCTTAGATTATTTATTTCCATCCATCTATTGAAAATGTATTTGACCACCGATTTCAAAATAGCCTTCCTCCTATCATTATGGATCCAAAGATCCTTAATGACATACATCTTGTGAAAATAGTTCCCATTAATATAAATTTAAGATACCAGCATGGATTTTAATACTACATATCAAAACTCATTCTTCAAGTCTTTCATCATATCATCATCTTCATTTACTAGATCCTTAGAATGCAAAAAAATGACACCTTAAAATTAATCAAAACATAAAATTGATTTTTTTTGGATTCATAATATTCATTTTCTTATACTACTCCCTCAGTTACATTTGAAAATAGTTCTTAAAAAATTACATTTAATTTGGGTTCTCTCACATTGGATCCTATTAGAACCCTACTGTTATGATTAATTGGTAGAGAATACTACTACAATGGGAGAATTCATGAAAATAATCGAGTTGCAATTTTTTTTTTGTGAAAAAATCACACAGAATGCCACTTTTGATTTTATTACCCTTTAACCATGAATAATTTAAATGGTTTCCAATCTGACACTCAATGGTAATCCTCTCACAGTGATCCAAGCTCCCCTACCATGATTTTAGGTTCATATTTTGGATAAATTCTCTTAGAATCTAGGAGGAATATCTAGTTGTAATGTTGTTCCATCCACCTCACACCACTACCACTAATATTTTGTGCCTTCTCTAATACCTTTTAAAAAAACACATTAGTGGATGTGGAAGATATTTAATGTTTGCGACTGGTAGTAAATTACTGTAAGAAGAAGTCATGTAGATTTTAATTGTCATTCATTTTTTTTGAAATGAAATATGTTAGAAACCATAATTAAATTTTTATTTAGGTTATTTTTGAACCCCAGTGGATATAAATATCCTAAATTTGTGATAAATGTGAGTGAAAAGGACTAGTAATATTGTTTATAGTTAGTCCATCTCATTGGGAAGGAGTTTATTTTCTCATGGTTGTTTCGAAGAACTTTTATCACTGACACAATTATTATTGTATTTTGTTTCATTAGAATAATACACTATATCTTTTATATAGTCTAAGCTAATATGAGTAGTAGTTATCCAAAATAATCACCAGTACCCGCTATGAGATGAATTTTGGTTATATTTGTTAGAGAAATATAGGTTTATGTCCACAAAATATGGGAGGTGGGTCTTTAGAAATGAAATGAAATAATAACTATTTGGGAGGTATTTCATCAATGAAATTTGGAACCAAAATTATTAGAAGAAGTAACATTTAAAAGAGGGAGTCCAATACATCATCAAGAGATGGAACACAATCAAGAATCCGAGGATTGATTAATTAAAGGTAGGAAGGTTTGTTGTACTGTAGTATGGAATCATTATATCCATGTTCAAGACTATAAAACTTTTCATGAAAGATTAATGTATGTGTGGAATTTTATGAATGAAGTGTATTGTGTTTTTGATATTAAATAGAAATGAAGTGTCTGACTGATCATATATACAATGTCTTATGCACATGATGATGTTACCAATCTAGAGGAAGAATACACAGTTGATGATAAAACATCAGAATTTTCAGGGTATAAAAAGAATGCTGATGAAAAAAAAGATGCAACATCATAGTGTTTAATAATATTATCAAGGGGATATGTCAAGGTATTAAATTTGAGGTTGGTTGGAATCAACACAACCAACCTGTTGACCTTAAAAATCCAGTGTCCATTAGTTATCATTGGGTCACAATGTGGATGAATGTGATGATTTATATTGATTCAGGGAACCTTATCAAATCATTAATGTAGTAAATCCATGGGAATGATATAATAGTAATTTTATGATATTCTTTATCTGTTTTACAAAAAAATTTATAACGAAACTTTGACTAAATTGTTATTATTTCTTATACAGTTTATTTATGTCAGAATATCTCCATACAAAACTTTTCTTAATGGTTGTTGGAAAATACCACAGTGGCTTCCATTATCATCTTATGATGTTTCAACTTGGGGATGTGAAGTGGAATGTAAAGACCCACAAAACAATTAGTTATGAACACATTATAATTACGGAAACTTTGAATTCATTCATCAATCATTACAATGAAAAATAATTTCATTTTCATTTCAGTCTATAATAAATTATTTGATATTATTTATTTTATCCATGTTTATTCATCTTTTTTAATTTATGAAAAAATAGTTCTCCAAATATACCATATGCAAGAAAAAAATATACACCTATCGTAAAGAATGGACGGGGTAATCTTCAATAGATAAGATTGATATATATTTTAAATCGACAATAAATGTTTAATTATGTTAGTTGAAAAAACATATGTTCCATTTTTTAGATAAATATTGATGAATCAAAATCTGAATCTACATCCATCCATTGACATGTGCTATGGATGGAGGCTCGGGTAAATAAGGAGGGTAAATTAGTTGATGAAAACAAAAAATAAGTATGGAAACATGTGTATTTATGAAATAATTTGTAACTCATTGTGAATTATAAAAGTATTACATAAAAATATATATTTATATTCATATCTTTTATATGATTCAGACACAAGAATCATCAATTACTATATCAAATGAAAAGATACCTCTATTAGCCTTGAAGTGGCCTAAACAATATAGCCATGTTAGTGGATTAGGTTTTAGTGTATCTCCTTGAATGATTTTTGAGAAGATGAAATGATATGAAGATACACATAATATTGTGAGATGATTGCAGGAAAAAATATACTCATTATAAGAAATTACTGTGTGGACTAGTTTGTAAGACCAGTGTATGAGAAAGGATCAAATGGAACTTGTGGTGGAACAATAATCCTCACATTAACATAATGATCCCATGTGCTTTGAGGCAAGTAATTCTACCTAAACCGATAACCTATTCAGGGTAATCAATCTTTTAATTACTTTTTTTCCTAAATATGAATAAATAAAACATTAAATAACTTTATATTTAAAAGGTATATAGGGTACAATTGTATGTGATGTTCATCTATAAACACCCATGAGCCACCATGATGAGATGGGTATAGTGTATAATATCCAAGGAGACAAGATACGCCATTAATAAATCCCAAAAAACCACATGAAAGTGTGGATTGATGTAGCTCATGAGATGACTACTGGGTATCTTGTTCCACTTGATGTTCCATATATCAGAATAGTGGATGATGATATTAGAGCTTTCAAAGAATGGACATATAATATTATAATGATACAACATGAATGAATTTAACAATTTTTTTCATGTGAAATACCAATAATGGTTGATGATAAATTATCTAGAGTGAGGTATGATATTACAGATGGATAAAGAGATTGGTGAAAAGAAGGTCTAATCATGAAAAGAAAGTGAATCAACCAATAAAACAAAATTACCTTCTGAGAGAAAATTCTCTTGGAATGTTATATAAAAACATTAATTATCATTTTCACTTTATTCAGGGACTCCATTTTACGATAAATCTATTCAATACATTAAATATGAAAAAGAAATATCTAGATATTACTTGAAAGATGAATATTTTTTGGGTACTCTATATGATATTTTCAAGCATGAATGGATTGACATATCAGTTGTGAATACATAAATGAGGTACATTTCTATAATACTTCTATCCAAATTTTGAGATAATATGTTTATTAATGTTAATAACAATTCATATTTTGTATGTACATTAATATTACAACTATATAAAGGTAGGATCATCTGAATCAGAATTTTTATACATTAATCCTGTTATCATTCCTATGGTTGAACTTACATTAGATGATAGAGAAATTAAGAATAAGAATGATAAGTTACATGAATAGTGTAAGAAAAAAGTATTAGATGATAGACTCCTTCTGATACATATAATGAAAACGTAAAGCCCTTAAATCCAAAAACATAAAATATATTTTTTATTTTTTCATTATATATTTATTTTTTGTTTTTTATGGAGCACTTGATACAGATTGCAGTTAATATAGACACTCCAAATATAAATTTTCTGGATTCCATGCATGGATATCCAACCAACGGACCAAAAAAGATGTGTATTTGGAATATTTAATACACTACAATATGCATTTTATAGGTGAACATAAAATTATATTTTTTATTCTATGTTTCAAACAGAATCTTTTTTATGATATGAAGTTTTCTAAATATAAGATAAAACATGTTATGAAGGCAATTTCATAAAATATAAAGCAAGCAAATTACTACAAATGGAAAACAATTATTCATATATATAAAAAATTACTATAAAAAATTTCCAAAACAATTTACTTATTTTGGTCCATGATTCGGCATTGTCTAAAACAAGATAATGAAATATATTTTGGATATTATGTTTGAAAATTTATAAGAGTGATAATAGAGCACAAAAAGAAGACATCCCAAAGTAGGAAATTTCAGAAGGTAATTCAAATGTTTTTTAAATTTATTTCATAATAATTTGTTTGTCTATATTTTCTTAGTTCTATCAGGATTTATAATAACCAAGATACTCAAAATAAGAAATAAATTTGTTTAAAGATTAGTGGGAATCCAAACATCTTTTAGAATGAATACTGACAACAAATTTAGGTGATTACCTTCTCATTGTGTGATCTAGTATGATTTATTTACATTGAAATATATTTGGGGGGTGAAGAATTAGTGTCATAATACTTATATATAATGGTAGGTCCAAAAGTTCCATAGGTACCCTCGGGGGGGGGGGGGGGTGAATCCGTGTATGCATATTATTTTTAAAATTATAACCACCCCACATGATCATGACCACTTTATGATAAGGGTCACATTGTTTTCTCTTTAGGGATTATCTTTCTCTTATCCTTTCCAACTATATCTGATGATTTTTCATAAAGTGTAATTGAGAAAAAAAAGGACACACCGATTTTTTATTTCTGCACCCTCACTTGTCTAAATATAAGGAGAATACATTGAAAATTTGAAGATTTACCAAATCCAATAAGACTCTCTACCAAATTACATGGTTTGGCATAAATAACATGTACACATAGACTCACTAACTTTACAAGGTTTAGGGCCAGATCACTACTTTTCCAATGGTCACTCCCTTTGTCTCTTTCTCTTACTCACTACTAGTGGAAAAGATTACTATCTCCTTATTCATTTTCCCACTTCATTGGAAAGAATCCATACCTAGTTTATGGACATGTTGGTTGCACATAGTTTATGGATATATATGTCCCATAATTATCACTAATAAATGCATACTCAACTATAGATCGATTCCCTATGGAATCTCATTACAGGTTTCTCATTAATTCTTTTAAAACACATGGATGAAATATGTACACATTCCAAAAAACTATAAAAGGATTCTCTTTACAATAAACAAAATAATTACCTCCTCTTTAGAATGATCTTCATGTGATTCCATGTATTCTATTATCTTCTTTGAATATAGTAGTGAATAAATCCTTCTTCAATTATTTTCAAATGGTGCATATCATAAGTCATCTTATTCTCCATTTGAATTAATATATTTTTATGATATTTTTCCCATGAAAATGTTATAAATTATCTCCTGGTGAAATATTGTAGTGTGATACTCTTGTGTGAGACACTGGCACATAACCCCTCATGTGATTTCCATCTGATAGTCTGCTTCTGTGAGTCCCTTCTACAAGTCTTCTTCTATGAGTCTTATTTGATGGATCCCTTAATTGAGTTTCTTTTCATGAGTCCCTTCCATGATTATTCCTTTATGAGTCCCTTCCATGAGTGTACATCCATGAGTCTTCTATCGAAATTCCCTTCCGGGATTATATTTTCTTGAGTCCCTTCCATGAGTCTGCCTTAGAGAGTCCTTTCTACAAGTCTTATTTTTCTATTACATTCTATGATTTATATTTCAATCTTTTCACATGATCCTATTCAGATCATGATCAACACTATGTAGCAAGTACACTTTTCACAAGACCTTGTAAAGATAATGTGAAACACCTTCGTTTGAGTATTCTTTTCATTAAACCTTGTTCAGATCATGTGAAACACATAAGTGATATAATTCACATATAATCCTTTATGATACGTCATTGGGAGTCTATTTCATGATTTCTATCCACAAATCAGCTTCCTGGATGATGCTTCAGATAAGTATTCTGTGAATAAATTCATAAGTGTTGCTGGATGGGTAATTGGGTATTTATTGGAACAAACTCACCACCATAACTCATCAAAACACTCAAAAATATGTGGACAACCATCCACCAAATTGGAAACACGTGCTCCATGAGATCCAGGTGAGAGATATTGGCATGAGCCCCTATCCTGAATGTTAGTCCCTATTTATACTTTTTTGTGAGTTTTTGGTCTAAATTTTCATTCAATATTTTCAGGTGTACCTTGTCCATATTTTTTCTTTACCTGGGTCCCAGGTCAGAATTCATGCTATACACTAGTCCTTGGTCCCCATTCATGGTTTCATTTTTAAGGACTCCTTGGTAGGCATTCATTCTTTGTGCGAGATCAGAGTAAAATCACCAAATATAATAAAAAATACTGAATGATTTCCCATCAATAGATCTAAACACAATCATTAGTGGTCTGAAAGACCCCATCATGATATCCAAAGAAAATATTGAGTTCCACATTAGATCCCATCACGAGACATAAAGAAAATATTTAATTTCACAATATCCCATCACGAGATCAAAATTCAATATTGTGATTTTTATTGCTGCAATATTCCGATGTTTTTCTATGACCCATCATGAGTTCCCTTAAAAATTATGAGTGCTGCACATGATAACATTACGAGATCAGTTCAACACTCGATCTATGCAAGTTCAGTTCAACATTTTCACTAACTCTTTATTCCATCTTTGACATCTATCCTTTAACAAAAAAATAAAACCTTATTAAGAATCATAATCAACCAAAAATCATAATCATGATGGATTTTTTTCCTAAAAATCCCCCACTGGGTTTTTTAGAAATCTACAAATTTTTTATACAATATTTTGATACCACATTAATTCTTCTTCCAGCATCTTCCAAAAATACTATTGGTATGATTCTGACAGTAATTAGGGATTTACTCATCACACACTGTAATCCCATGTGGGAAATTTTCGTCATGAGAAACAAGAGTATCATGGAATGTTTATCAATGAATAACATAATTTCATTCCAAAACCACTCATCTTATTTAATCATAATCCACAATTATCATGATTTATATACTTTGTTAGATCATATTTATCATCATTATATTTAAATATCCCCTTGATTTTATGATACCCTTATTAGCTTCTCCCCCTTTCATGATTAAAAAATTGTGTCCCTTTTATGGTTACAATTTCATCCCCTTGGTCAATGAACGTAATGGTTACTTTGTTGATGTCTACAATTGGGTAGAGGAAACATAACATCATATTGGGGAAAACACATCATTGCTCAGGGATATGGGGTCCCAAATGCAAACATTTCCACCTGTGGGAAGCCAAATAATCAATGAGAGCTAGTCAATGCCTTTCAAATAATTATTTTGGAATAGACTTTTTCATAATTTCTTTAATCTATAGTCTTATTGGAAATTAATCCAACTTCACAACCCCTTGATTAAACTTCTCCTTGATAAAATGATATTTTATTTCAATGGTATTTTTCCTTGAGTGGTGGACTGTAATTTTTTATAATATTTATAGCACATGAATTATCAAAATAGATTCTAATCAGATACTTGACTTCAACTCCCACATCATCAAGTTGTTGCTTCATCTATAATAATTGACTGCATTCCTGAGTGGTCATAAGGTATTCAGCTTTTGTGGATCTATATGAAATGAAATCTTCTTTCATTCCGAGATAACAAATAAAAAATATTATATGATTGAATGAACCACATGACGGTGATTTTATATGATATGATGATCCACCCAAATCTGCATCTGTAGATTCAAATAACTCTTGTTGATATTTTTCAATTTATAGAAACCTAAAATACACCATGTCCTGGATATGACTATGTTTTACTTTTTACTCCAATAATTTTGGTTTCCTTGGTATTTATTTGATATCATGTGAATTGACTTCATCATCCATTGGAAATTTCATCTGGGTAGCCACAAATTCATCATATCCAGGGAATTATCCATTATAAATGTTCTCAAAATCTCCGCAGTATATTTATCATAAGAAATGAATGTTCCACAATTTCCACTCAAGAATAAAACTATTATCCTTTTATTATTCTCTTTATTGAAATATAGTTTGTTAAAAACTCCCCAAAACAGAAAACATATCCTCTTTAAAGACTCATTTGATCTTTAATACAATGATCTTGCTGCTTAATTCCACCCATATAGATCCTTCTTCAGTAGATAAAATCTATTATATAAATAATGAATGAGAAATACACATTAATATTCAATATAATATTCTTTGTATAGAACCCCATTCAGAAATGTGGACTTGACATCAATCTAGAAAACATTGAACATTATTTGCACTAATATGGACAAGAATAATATAATTGTCGATATACTTACAATAGGTGAAGATTCATCATCCTCATCGATAATATATATCTTGGAGTAAAAGTTTCACAATGATCATGATTTTTTTTGAATCAGTGAGCCATCTTCATTCATCTAATTATGAAAGACCAATTTTGTTCTGATTTCATTCATATTTGTTGGTCTCGAAATAAACTCCCTGAAAACCACTAATATTGAACTAATATAAATCCTTAATACTAATTTTTTACTAATTTAAAATAGTTATTTAAACTTCTAAATGGGTATACTACTTATTGGAAACACTTATAATCATTATCTCAAAGTATCTTGGTATCCTGAAAATATTGAGCTAATACTATATATTTAGAGAAAAAAGACAATAATGAAATACATGAATCTTTATTATTGTCCCTAATTAGTATTCATGATAATAACATTTTATTATTTTTATAACATTGAGATCCTATATCTGATTCTGAGATTCAACTCCCCCTTATGATATACAACTCTTCGAGTTGATAGGCCTACTGTTTAGACCCACAAATATTCTCATTCTCATGAATTATTTATTCACATGTGACTGGAGGTTTGTGAAACTTATCAAGATCAATATAACATTATAGTTATATCTTCCTTCAATAAGATTTTCTTTGGGTCATTTTACAACTTAACAATGAGCCATCAACAAAATCCCTAAGCCCACTAAGTCAGAACTCGGTTTACGAAACCATAGATAATGCTAATAACACTATCCTGTTACATTGAACTAAATTACGTCTATATATCTCATGAAACATAAACAATTAACTCCATTCAAATAATTCTTCTATATCGTTTCTTTAGTTCTGGTAACTGATTTGAATCCGTTGACATTCTAGATCACATCACTTCACC
Source organism: Viscum album (assembly GCA_963277665.1). Taxonomy (NCBI): domain Eukaryota; kingdom Viridiplantae; phylum Streptophyta; class Magnoliopsida; order Santalales; family Viscaceae; genus Viscum; species Viscum album. Next base: position 1,927,258,715 of record OY728153.1, read on the forward strand.
GCATTTCATCTTTTGATGATATGACCCCTTGGATTGTATCTCCCTAAGAACATCTAACACTTGAACATAAATTAATATAATTTATACATAATGGGATTGGGGAAACTCAATAATCCTCAAGAATATGACTGTGGTTGATCTGGATGGATCAACCCTTTGATATTTTCTTACAAATCAATATATCAGTTTTGTGTTTGTTTCAACATCTCATCCAAATTCAACTTTTTTGGCCACATGACTAAATATTATTTACCTACATATTGAGTCTTATTATCATATTTATATTCTACAGGACTGTCCATTCTTACAATTTTGGGTTTATACCAATTTTTCAATATTTCCTTTTTTGATACTTTTCCAATATGCCATTTTTCATGACTCTTTCATTGGAAAGAAATATTTCCACATTTCATTTTTTTCCGTATTCCTCTACATGAGGGAGATTTCACTATCCATAACTTCTCTCTAGGTGTCATGTGAGTGAATGTTTCAAGCCATTGCTTATTAATGTTTATTTTATTAGTTATCTGAGTCTCGCTACCCTTTATTGTGGTGGTTGAGACATTCATATAACTTACATTCTCCACAATCAAAAATTAAGCATCTCCTCCATTTTTTAATGAGGTTCGATCACATTATATACAAGATTGTATTTGTGTGTGTAATATTGGGGGTGATTTATATACCTTTCATTGATCTCCTTGCGATTACCCTGAATTTGTAAACCTATTCTTAAACATATCATGTTTTCATCCAATGTAGGATTTTTTTGTTATGCACATCTAGTGTAGGGGATATCTTTCTGGGTTCCTTTTACTTCTCTTATTTCTTCTTACTACAATGTATTTCAAAATTACCATCATTATCACATATCAAAAATCTTCCATTAATGTTATTCCACATTTAATACATTCCCTGTTGATAGTTTTATGTGGTTAGAGTTTTTATTACTAACATTGGGCCTGTAAGATTTTTAACACCTACTAAGGGTGTGTACCTATCTTCCACATTAATAGAATTTGAAAACTAATTTCTTCTAAGAGAATTTTCACAAATACATTTCATGAAGCTTCTACATTTTATCAGATTTATAAATATTAAATCTTCATAGAATGAAATTTATTCAAAAGCCTAAACAAAACATAAAGTATGACCATATATCCCTAATAAATAGCAACATGTTATCAATACATCTAGAAAAAATATTTTTTTTATCTTTATAACCTAAATGTTTTTTTATTTGTTTAACTGTTCATAGTGTTCTTAATATCATTCATGGGAGAGGGTTCATCATATCCAAAACCAGATTTTAGAATTTCCAAATTCCTCTAAAGAAGCTTATTTTATTTTCATTTCATTATCAACTACCAAAGGATAATCAAATAGAAAGTGCAAAGAAACCTTCAACTTGGTCTTTACTTTGGAATTATATTGTTCCACTTCTATCTTTTCTGATTCTGTCTCTTCTCCCAATTACTGAATATTCTAATCCCTTGAATAAAGGTGAGAATTAAGTTATACCTTGATATTATTCCCTATAGTCATCTCATTTTACAATTCTCATGAGATATTGTTGATCATGTCTTTTACCAACTTTATCATAGAATTACTATGATAATTAGAATCATTACTGAATGAATTATCCCAAACTAGGTCACAAATCTATATAGAAAAATCACCATTTCTGGCATCTAAATTCTGAATTTTATTAGTGTTTATATTATTTCCCTTATCATAATCTTTGATATTTTCTATCATTATTGATATTTTTTCAGCTCTTATACATGGGAATCATTCTTCTCACTCTTATCTATATCCATAACAATAAGACTTTTATTTAATAATTTTAGCATATGGACCTAAATTTATATTACATGGATCCAGATATATTTATATGTAATTTCCCAATCCAATTTCCGATCACATTACTTTGATTCATGGAAAACTTCAACTTTTCTCCTTCTTGTATTTTATTCAACATAAAAGGTTTAACATCACATGGAATAATCGGTTCCTTACTCATTCCTCTAGAATCATTGACTGAGTATACATTATTATAGTTTGATTCATCCAATCCTTTCTTCATTACATTGTTTTTTCCTTAAAATTAATCAAATTATTTCGGTAGACACATACATATTGACGAATACCACCAGACATCTACTTATTATTTGTAGTTCTTACTTTTAATAGGGCACACCAATATAAGATAAAACAAAAATATAAATTCCAATAGTAGAGTAATACTTGTCAAAGAAAACAAATCAACAAAGGTAACATATTCTATGATACCTATTTTTTGTCCAAAAGGGGTCTAGAAACCATGAGTGGGGATGAATCATGGTATTGATATATTTTTTAATTTCTTTCTACCCCACTAGAACTTGAGCACTTTATTATAAAGGTCACATTGTTTTCTATTTAGTGTTTATATTGATCTTACCCTTTTGAAAATTATCTGATGATGGTGAATATAATGTAAATATGGAAAGAAAACACAAGGAAAAATATATTTTTTCTTGGTTATCCCTCATTGGGATATATACAATGAGCATACAACGCCAATGTTAGGATTCACCAATTCCACAATGACATAATAAAAAATTACAAGTATTTTTTTAGATCACTTCTATTACTAATCTCACATCCTTTACTGGGTTTAGGGTCATCTCACTATGTTCCCAAGGGTCACTACTTATGTCTCTTTCTCTAGTTCACTGCCAGTGGAATAGATCGCTATCTTCCTCTTCCTATGCTCACTCCTCCAGAAAGGATCCATACACTGTTTATGGACATGTGGGTCCCACATAGTTTATGGACTTGTTGTTACGTTCATTATCACTAACTAATTCATCCTCAATTATAGGAATATTCTCTATTTAATCACTCAATAGGTTTCAAATTCACTCATATGAAAACTCTTGGATAAAGAACTTCCATTTTATTGAAAAATAAAACTTCATTCACTTTACTATAGACACAAAAATTACCTCATATTTGGAATGATCTTTAAGTGATGCCAAGCATTCCTTTCATTAATTTTAATGTAGTATTTAATAACTCTTTATATAAGTATTGTCGAATGGTACGAATCTTCAGTCTTCTTCTTCTCCTTTAAAATTTAGATATGACAGTAATACTATAAATAGGGAAATGTATGCGTGTATCTCTTTGTTTATTATTTTAATTTGATACTCATGTTCAAGACCTTGGTGAATAACCCCTTATAAGATTCCCTACCATGAGAATTATTCCTTGAGTCCTTTCCGTGAGTCTTATTCTGTGTGTTTTCTTTCTCAAGTTCATGTTGTGAGTCTGTTATCTTATCTCCCTTCCATATGTCTCCTTTCACGAGTCACTTATGTGTTATTTCTTTCATGAGTATGCTATGAAGAATCCATTTTGAATGTCTATTTTTGTGATTCCCTTCCACACATCTACTTTCAAGATTCCTTTCCATGAGTTTACTTCTTGCAAGTCCCTTCCACGATTCCTCTTTCAGTTATTATGCAAGACCCAATTAAGATCATGTACAACAACTTGGCGTGAGTCCTCTTTGTGTGATACCTTGTAACGATCATGCACAACACCTGAGAATGAACACTAATTTCATTATACCTTTTTCAAATCTTTCACAAGACATACATGATGTCAATAACAAATACTAATTTGATAGACCTCATAATGAGTCTGTTTCACAATTTCTATTCACAAATCATCTCCCCAAATGATGTTTCATTTCATTATTAAATAATAAAATGTTCAATGATTGTGGATGAGTAATGGGATATTTATATGATAAAAACCACCTCCATAACTTCAAAAATACCACCAAAAGTCATGGTCAACCATCCACATCATCAGCATCATGTGATCCATGACATCCAGGTGCATGATCTAGGGGTTGGTCCCTAGCTTGTATTCACACATTTCAAGAGTCAATAGAATACCTTAGTTTTTCGGATTTTCATAGGTAACTAGTCCATATTCTAACTTTGTGCATGTCCTTAGTTATCAATCACACTTTGCATGAGTCCTTAGTCAATACTCGTGCATTGTGAAAGTCCATAGTCCCCATTCATGCTTTCACATTACTTATATCCCTGGTCCACATTAACTCTTTGTGCAAGATCCTAGTGAAACCTCCAAAAAAATCCTAAGCACCATGTGAGTTCTATTAATGAGATCCAAAAACAATCTTGGTTTTTTGTTGGATCCCATCATGATATCTAAAGTAAATCATGAGTGTTGTGTGAGATCATTTCATGATACTTAATGAAAATCACGAGTTTCACAATATCCCATCATGAGATCACAGTTCAATTTGGAAATTTTAATTGTTTTTTTATTACAACAATTTCCATAACCCATCATGATTTTCAAATGCAACTATGTGTGTCAGGCATGATCACATCACAAGATCATTTAAGAACTTGTTCTCTTTTAGTTCAGTTCATCATTTATGCTAACTCATCATGCCTTCCTTGAAAACCTAACTTTTTTCAAGATCTTCAATCATTTACAAAAAACATAATCAACCAAAAATAACCATAATGATGTATTTTTCTCCTAAAATCTTATTTTTATCTATTTTTTAAGGATATGTTCAATAGAGTAAATACATTTGTGTAGAAGTGCTGACCTAACAAGATTAAATTGTAGTCCAATGTTAAAGGAAGAGGTGGAGGAAGAGAAGGAATCATAGACTGATGTGGAGGAGGAGGTAGAGGTAGAGACCAAGGGGGAGACTAAGGCATAGGAGGAGATGAAGCACTAGTTCGAAAATAATAATATTTTTCATCAATGAAATAGAATGGTAGTCAATCCAAGATTTTGTTTGAGAACAATTGTTGAAAGGTGCACACAAAAATAGTCACCAAAGAAAAGACCCATTTTATTAGTGATTCATGTGTGTTATTGAAATATTGTTTTTCTCCCACATGTTTATGTGATTATATATAGGGTATTAATCCACTTATAATATCAATATATGTTGGAAGTCTCAATTTCTCCACTAGTGTTATTGAAGAAACATCTGTACAACTCCAAATCCTCAGTGTAGTTTATAATCCAACATAAATGATTCAATAAATATTGGTATATTCAACCACCGAAGATAGAATGTGTATGAGATAAAACTTTTAGGAGAACAAGAATTTATATATCATGGTCATTGAAGAGGGATGGTGTAGAAGTGTCCATTATCATTTTAAAACTGACATTTTAATAAAAAAATTACACTAATTGAATGCTGAGAAAAAACCCTTAGATTATAATGGTTTTTAAATAAACCATACTTCATACGTTATGTGTAGGAATCAGTCTCATGTAAAACCAACACAAAATGAATCCATTATGACTCAAAGTGCCTATTTCCAGTTCAAAATTACATTTTATTAAAAAAAGAAGTGGCAAACTCAAAACCAAGGAAACACATTTGGATTGTTTGGATACATTATGAAAATTATCCATATGTCATTTCAGATGTTTAAGAATCATAAACACATTAATATGATGAATTTTGTCAATGGCATGACCCTAAGATCATATTTTTATTAAAATTTGACAGTAATTATTATGTAAAACAATTGATATACTCAAAAAAAGAAAAATCTTTTGAAAATTTTTAGGGCTTAGAAATATTATCCATAAGACATTTGTGATGTTTAGGAATTAACAGAAGTCATATTCGATACATGATGTTCTTGGTATGACTCAAAGCATCTATTTTTAGTTTTAAATTGATATTTTAATACAAAAAGTGTCACAAACAAAAATCCTAGAAAATTGGATTGGATTTTCATGATAATTTTTAACAATGATTCATAATTAGATTTTGACCTATAGGAATCACTCTCATGTGAGACCGATAAACTATGAAACCTGTATGACACAAAGAGCCTGTTTCCATTTTGAAATGACATATTAGTAAAAAAAACAGGTGGCATATTCAAAACCAAAGAAACACATTCGGATTGATTTTATACATTAGTAAAAAACTCCATATGTATTTTGATATGTGTATGAATTATCCTCAACCCAATCTGATGAATGGTGTGACTTTTATAACTCTAAGAGGATCTTTTTATCCAAAATTGACAATAATATTGGTAAAAACAACTAACATACTCAAACCTGAGAAAAAAAATTCAAACTCTTTTAGTAATTTATGAAAATAATCTAGGTGTAATTTTTTATGTGTAGGAATCAACCTAACATCCATCTGATACACGATGTTCCTGGTGTGACTGAAAGTGTCTGTTATCAGTTTAAAATTGACATTTTGATACAAAAAAATGTCACACATTAAAAAATAATAAAAAGACTAGATTTTTCTAAAACTGTTTCACAATGATTCATAATTAATTTGTGATGTGTTGGAAGTAGTCTCATGTCAAACCCACACACGATGCAACCTGTATGACTCAAAGATCCTTTTTTTTTTCAGTTTAAAATTACATTTTATAAAAAAACTGTTACCATACTTAAACCAAAAGAAAAAAAATTCGGTTTTTTTATACTATAGGAAAAATATCCATATGTAATTTGAGATTTTTAGGAACCAGACATACTTCAATCTGATGGGAAGTGTGAATGGTATGACTCTATGTGGGTATATTTATTCAAAATTGACATTAATTTTATTAAAAAAGTGGTTAAATCCAAACTAAAAAAACACGTTTGAATTTTTTTGGTACTTTTTTAAAATGAATAAAAATTAATTTTTAATGTCTTGAAATTAGATCCTTCACAATCTGAAACACGATGTGCTATGTATGACTCAAAGATTCTACTATCAATTTATAATCATCTTTTTAATAGAAAAAAGTGTCACTCATTGAATACCGAGAAAACACACTCATATTATCTTGATAATTTTGGATAATGATTCATAATTTATTTGTGACATATATTAATCAGGATGATATCAATCCCACAAATGATTCTACCTGTATGACTCAATGATCCTGGTTTTAATTTAAAATTACATTTTTGTAACAAGAAGAAGTGGCATACTCAAGAACGAGGAATCACTTTTGGATTGTTTTTATACAATATGAAAATGATACAAAAGTAATTGGAGATGTATAGTAATTTTCCTGACCTCAATCCAATTCACGGTGTGATTAGTATGACTCAAAGTGTGTCTTTTTATTCAAGATTGACATTATTTTAGTGAAAGAAACAATTAACATAATCCAAACAAAAACAACACATTCCTATTTTTTGGTACTTCATGAAAATGATCCAAATGTCATTTATGTCATATAAGAATCATCCAACCCATAATATGATACATTATGTGCCTAGTATAACTCAACTTTCCCTATATTAGACAAACAATTACATTTTCATACAAAAAACTCTCACCCACTGAAAATTGAAAAAAACACTAGAATTTTCTTGATAATTTAAAAAAACTATGCTTAATTTTTTTTGATGTGTTCAAATCCTCCTCCAGTCAAACTCACAAAATATTCAACATGTATAACTCAAAATATAGGTTTTGGTTTTAAAACGGTATTTTAGTAAAAACACTAGTTGCGTACTCAAAACCAAGAGAACACGTAAAAATTGTTTAGATAATTTAGGTAAACAAGGCATAAGGAATTTGGGACATATAAGAATATGATGTACCACAATCCCACACATGATGCGACTAGTATAACTCAATGTGCATCTTTTTAATCAGAATCAAATTTAAATTTAATAAAAATAAATGGTATAATCAAAAACAAGTGAACACATTTGTATTATTTTTCTAATTAATTAAAATGATCCATAAGTCCTTTGTGATGTGTAAAAATAAGAAACACCACAATCAGACTCATGGTGTGACTGCTATGACTCCAAATGTTGCTTTTTATTCAAAATTGAGATTTTTTAATAAAAAAACAACTACCATACTCTATAATAATTTTTTTCCTTTTAATTCTTTTGGAAACATTTTTTTATTAAAATTCTATATTTTCATCTAATTTTTATAATATTATTTTCTATTTTTGATGATGCAATGTGTTGTTTGAGAAAACTACATTCTATGTTTCTGTATTTAGAGTGAGCTAAAGCATCACAATATTGTATTAAACTTTATCAATACTAATTAATTCCAAGATAAATGTGGATATTCTTAACTCTTCCAAAACCACTAATAACAAAGACCATTATATGTGTTTCCAAAATCACTGATAACGCATTCCTTTATCATCATTAATAAATATTCTCTTAATTGTCATTTGTTAAATTCGATGATAAATTGTGTCCTTTATTCGAAATTCTAAAATAACCAACAACATTGTGATTTATCAGTGCTTTTTTTCACTGATAAATTTCCCCTTTATCAAAGATTTTTTAGCACTGAGAAAAGCCTTCGCGTTTTAACTACACCATGGTAGTTATAATTTTTTAGTATTGATAAAGGCCTCTTTCCATCACCGTTTAAGTCTACTTTTGTTATTAGTTCAACCATTACCCATACGATACTGGAAATGGGAAAAATAACCAATGATTTTTTCTTTAGACTCACCAAAACATTAAATATTAATAATGATATTTTGTTTTTAGTCAATTTCTTTACAATGTTATCAAAATTCATTACGGTAAAAGATTATTTCTCTCTTAATCTACAATCTATTATGTATATTTAATATGTTCTGAGGTTACATGGAGTAGGAAATTTTATTATTTATAATCAGGATTTAAGGTTTACCTCGATGTTTGAGAAAAGTCTTCAGCAAGTTCCGGATAAAGAGTTTGGTTTAATTATGTCTTATCATCCTATGATAGATAGTATGTCAAATAGAATAATTCCAATCCTATAGGATATTATGAGATATTGTTTTATGGATTTAAAATGTAATTGGGATCAACACATTAATCTATTATAATTTTATTAGAGTAGTAAATTTTACTCAAGCATTAAAGTGGATCATTGTGAAGTCCTCGATGAATGTATGGGAAGAACTCCAATATTCTAGGATGTAGTTGAGAAAAAAATATATTGGGACATGATCATGATGATTAGAGGATAAGGAATGCTTAATCCATTCAGTAGCATATAAGAGTATCTCAGTGTTGATAGAAAAGTTAGGATATCAATCATCAGGGAGATATATAGTTTGATGTTGGGGAACATGAATTCATGTGAATTTCACCACAAAAGTAGGTAATGATATTCATAATGAAGAGAAATAAAATACATAACTATATAGGCCCCTTCTAGATTCTTGATCATGTAGGGATGGTATATTATATATTTTTTCTTCCATCAAACCTCTATCAAGTTCACGATGTGTTCCATCTATCTCTCCTGAGGATATACATTCCAAATCATTCACATATAATGAATTAATATATTGAACCACTAGAACATGATATTTACTATGAAAAAAATCCACTATAAATCTCATACAATTGAGATAATGTGCTATAGAACAAGACTATTAACCTAGGTAATGTTGTTTAGAGGAATTAGATTTTCAAAAAAGCTACTTGGGAACCCAAGGATGTGATAAAACATATATACCCTCATTTATTTTATTAAGGTGATAGAATTTCATGGGATTAGTTCACATTAAGGGGGTATAATTTGAAGCACATGGATTTAATATGACATGACCCTCTTTAAAGATAATTAAAGGGAGATAATGACCCCCGATCCCCACCTCCAGTAGCCCCGGGGTGGGGACCGACACTATGGGTATATAACCTCACAAAATGGGAGGCATTACCATTTTTTTAAAAAATGATCCAGGGATAAGATGGTCCATCCCAAAAAAACAATAGGACTATATATAAACAAAGCCAAAAACCACCCAACATGCAAGTATTAAAATAATACAATTACAAATAAGAATGTATCTAAAGTAAAATACCAAAATCAAGATAAGGATAAACACGACAACTACCCCATGGTCTGAGATATTAAGGTCCAGAAAGGTCCATGAAATCACCCAAGAAACCAGAAAATAGTTTAATATACATATGGAAATCATACAAGTATACAAAGTAGGAAAACCAAATAATCTCATGAACCTATGAATGGGGCATTTCAATGATCTCATGAGAAAACAATTGAACCCAACATTACCTAACAAAGCATACTAGCCATCTGAACCTCACCAAGGTAGACTCACCAAGTAACATAATTCATGAAAAGTAATATAGTATGAAAATCAATTATGTTCATTCACTTCACCACTTCCTACTTGTTAATATGATCTTTCCAAAAAGAAATTTTCCTTGTGCTCCCACATCTTCCAAAAGAACCATGTCACAACCCATCCATACACACCATGTCCTAATAAACCATATCTCATCCCATCACGATGGAACTGAGCCATATCACATCCTACCTATAGAAAATTAATCCACTACCACCTCAAATTAAACCCGTAGACACATATTACACAACCACATCACATACTTTCGGTAATCAACGGGCCCAGAATTCACACTTCATCCCAAAGACACATAAAAAATCAAAACACATATCATCCCAAAAAAACATGGGAATGAAAAAAAGATCTCATCTCGAAGACACCAGGTAATGCACCACTCACATGCACACACCTGGGCTTCACAACCATAAAAATATAGATGAATATTGGTCTATCCCCACATAGAAGAGGGAGTAGGGAAGAACGGGTGGCAAGCCATCCATCCTCCCACCCTGATGTTTGGGAATGACAACATCCCCTATGAAGATGGGGGTATTAGGCACATAGTGATTGACATGGGTGGGGTGAGTATATAAATCATAAGGAAAATAAAAGTAATACATATAGATAGAAAACACTCGTCCCAACCTATGTGTTCTAAAACAAACAATAAACAAAAAAAGAACACATTTGCTGCTACCTATAAATTCACAACCACACAAAAAGACCCAAAATCAATTCATACACCTATCCAATTCATTTAACCAGTTCTCATTGTTTTTAAAAAAAATCAATTTATTCATTCCACCCATACTTGGGAAACTACTAGCACATCACACAACATGACACATTACAAAATTCACACCCAGGAAGAAGAACAAAGGTAAATTACCCAACTTCACATTTTTCTCTATTTAACACCCATGCCAACCACTTCCCACATCATTATTTAAAGTGATCCATCATAATCCATCCTATAAACCGTGAAAACTACCAACTCATAGCAACACCCATCATAATGGAAATCTTCAACTCCATCCATCCATTTAACAATTAGTCAATCTATCAGCCTGAGATTCCATTATGCAACCCAAAACACCAATAAATATAGCCTTGCTCCCCCCCACATCAACATAAAACCACACAATGCACAATCTCTAGATTTAATATGGAATCCCTTATTTAATTCCACTCAAAAATTTAGGGGTTAACACCAAACATGTTTGATCCTAGGGCGTCCATTTGTTTAACCGAATATACATGGTTAATTAATTACCCATATACAGTCATTTGATAGAATATTAGCAATAATAATCCATAATCCATTACTAGTTCACAAGAAATTACCCCAAATGAACATGATTTTCAGTAGGCATATAGACTATATAATTCACCATATTGATAAGAAAATCAGCAAAATAGTGAAATCATGAATCTCCTTATTAGCCCCACATATTGATCTTAAACTTATTAGATTATCAGTATTCACATGTTATTCCTCAATATTGAAAAGGGATGCATTCATAAACCCACCCCACATGATACAGAAATGAAAGAGATATGAAAGTAACCTATGAGGAAGGGGAAGCGATCAACAATACCTTATTTTGCTAAAAATGGGTGTGAATAGTAGGTTAATGAATTCAGGGAACGCATGATCCAAACGATACACCAAAAACACATAGCTCCTTATTGAATAAAGGTTATAGGTACGTCTGGTGTCAAGGGAAAAGGGAAACACACAAGAGATAAATGATATTGGATTTAGAATGGCCACATACTAAATCAACAGAAGAACAATTTTTCATAGAAATTAAGGGTGGATCATGACCAATACCATGAAGTGTGGAAGTCAAGGGATTTTTATTGTTTTTATATTATGGATATAATTTCAAAAAACTCTAAAAATAATTAATTTGTTTATATAATTTTACATCATTGAAAACATTAAAGGAGTGAAACTGTGGGAAACTAGAAATGATTTTCATGACCCACCATTGGACGAGTGACCATTGGATGACTCACTATTCAATGAGTCACTATTGGTTGAACCACTGTTGGATGAGTCACTATTGGATGAGATACCATTCAGAAATTCATCATTGTGTGTCCCCATCGTGAGATACTAGTGAGAGTCACCATCACGAGCTATTGATGCGATTCACCGTCATGAGCCATCAATGCGAGTAACCATCACAAGCTACAAGTGTGAGTCATTGTCACAACCTATTTGTGTGAGTTACTGTCATAACCTACTCATTACAGTAACCATCAAGATGTACCATTACGATTCACCTTCTTAATCTACCGTCCTAGACCACCGTTACAACTCACTATCCCAGGCCTACAATTGGAAAACTGTAAAAACTGGAAAATTGTTGGAATAAGTTAGATTGACCTCCCAGAACACCTCAAACATGGGATATTTACAAATTAATAGGCCAATGAGGTCTTTTCCATTAAATAATATACCTCTCAATCTATTATCTTACTTGAAAATTCAAAACAAAACCAAGAACAAAAAATGGGGTCTGAAGAGCCACCATGTGAGATACCTCTCAAGGATCTCTCTATGCTTGAAACACTGATAAACATAAAACACATAAAAGTTCAATGATAAAACACCATGTGTTTTCCCAAATTTATATTGAAAACTATAAGTCCATGAACACATCCTCCAACATCATCTAACCAAACTGACCAGAAGACAAACCACACAAGCACAACAACCACACTGACTGAACAAATGAATCGAGGAATTACTTATTCAATGTAAAGATACTATACACTTTGAGAGTCACATACTATCCCACACGAGTCTAATAATATCGGAATTAATTTTTCTCAATTAGGAATTGGGTTGTCCCATCCTCACACATTTGGGCTTTATCACACATTATCGAACAATGAAATAACTCATTTCGTAGCATGAAATGTTCAACAATCACATTAGAAAGAAAATCACAAAAATGAAAAACTCAAACAACTCTGGGTACTACGCACACATCAACATTTCTGACTCCTTCATACTCTCCTCCATGTCACCTTGACTCCAAAACATGAAAACAAAAGGAATGGTTTTCCCACATAGCACCTTCTGTTAATGATCCTGGATCTCTACTAGCTGATCCATGTATATCGCGTCATCCTAGATATCTATGTTCACCAATTCAAGTACATGTGAGTCATTAAGAAGATAACGACAATGTTGAGAGACATGGAATATGTCATGGTACCTATCTTACTACGGTAAGAATTCCAACTAGTATTCCACCTCGCCAGCTCAAGACAACACCTCGAAGGGTTTGATAAACCATGGAGAAATATTTATTACTCTACCAAACCACCTCTGCCCATGTTGAGGGGAAACCTTCAATAACAAGTGTTCCCAAACCTCAAACTCAGTGGGACTCCTCCTACAATCGACATATGACTTATTCTGATCTTACACTAAATTCATCATCTCTTAAATTTAGTTAATCCTTCTCGGTCATGATCTACACCAAATATTTTCCCTGAATTTATATCTCTCCAACCTCTATCTTGAATAATGGGGAATGACACAAACTTGCATAAAATCCTTCAAATCGAGCCATGCCAATGAAATATTGATGTCTATTATTGTAAGAAAACTCTACTGAGGGAAAATGTCACACCCATGATCCACCAATGTTCATGATACATGTTCTTAAAATATCCTCTAGTATTTGGATAGTCCGTTATGTCTTCCCATATATTTGAGGGAGGAAGGAAGTGATGAGGCGTAGCTATGTACCAAAAGCATGATTTAATCCCCTCAAAACTCATGAGGTAAAACATGTATTCATATTTGAGACAATGGATCTCAAAACACAATGGAACCACACTACCTCATCCACATAAATCTTTACTAAGGAATCCACCGCACCCAACTCCTTAATCACTACGAAGTGAGACGATTTCTTCAACCCACCAACTACTACACTGATTGCATCACAAAATCCTTGATCCTGTGTTATCCTTGTGATGAAATACCTCTACATTTCATTCCAATTCCATATGGGGATATCTAAGGGCTGCAAAAAACCATTGGAAACATGGTGCTCATCCTTCACCTTCTGGTACACTAAGAACTTTCCCACAAACTCCGTCACTTCCCACTTCGTCCCGAGCCATCAAAAATGAATTCGGAATCTATAGTATATCTTAGAAACACTTAGGTTTACCGCCAATATAGAGATATGAAACTCACTATGGACAACCTCACACATCAGCACTGGAACAAATAACCTCCCACAAGACAACATCCTATTCTGACCATCCTTTGACATTCCCTCTAGATAATCACCTTGGTCAATGCTGTTGCACATCACATCTACCTCTGAGTCTCCCCACTACGGCTCCACCACATACAGTATCAGATAAGACTACACCCTCCAATGAAACCAACAACCTCTACCACCATACCCCCCTAGAATCTATTTGAAATGATACTAACTCCTCAATCATCTTCCAAGCATCTATGGATTCCCGAACTATCTTTTTCTCAAACATCCTACTCAATGAATGAACCACAAAATTTCCTTTTTCTGAGGTGTAAGAGATCATAAAACTATAATATAGGAGAATATCTATACAAAACCACTAGCATACGTTCATATCTCACAAGGAAATGATATACATTAAAATCTTGTAATTTGTGAAGACCACAGAATAATCCCAAATGAGGTAATTTCACCACCACCTCTATGTAAACATGACCATTTCAAGCCCTAGATCAATAGTGGAATAGTCACATTCATGGGTACATAACTACCTAGACCCATTAGAGATCACTCACAACTACCTCATCAAGATATAAACCAAGCCAAGATGAGAAGAATAAAAAACACCTCTATCATCACCCCATACATTGGAAACAATAGCACTAAAGCACTGACCAATATCCACTTCATATATCCAAACATTTCCTAGTACTTCTAGCTATGAGGAAAAGACTAGTACTTTATGGTCATAGTAGTATACATGGACACATATTGATGGAAATTGGGTATGAACATTCAATAGTAGTTTACTACAACAAGAAAATTGTTAATGTACAGTACATTCATGGGTGACACCTTGGAAACAAATTCTTCAATAATCATCAGATCCACCACTACAACCAATTGAGACACCACATTCCCAATGAAAGGCACCTCAAATTTCCAAAAAATGGACAAGGACAACTTTCCATTGAGATGGGGGTGTCAAAGATCCGACACGTTAGTCTAGATATCCCTTGCATCTCCTCCTCTAACCTTGAGTATATCAAGATTTCATCGATGAATATAATGAAGGGATATTCCTTGAACTCACGAAATATAGATTTAATAACCCCCATGAGTATTTATGGTGCATTCGTAACACCGAACAACATGAATACACACTCGAAGTGAACATTACTACATCAAAAGGAAGTCTTCAGGATATCTATCTTATTCACCCTCAAAAGTCGATATCTAGACCATGGATCAATCTTTGAAAACCAACTTTCTCCTCTAAACTAGTTGAAATAATCATCAATTATCTAGAGTGGGTAATAGTTCTTGACCGCCCCAAGGTTCAACCTCTGGTATTCCAAGAAAACACTTATATCAATATCTGACTTCTTTGAAAACATGACTACAACACCCCATAGTGACACCCTGGGCTGGATAATCCCTTTTTTATTAGGTCATAAATTTTGATCCTCAACTCCTACAACTAAAAAGGTGTCATAAGGATCCATCAATATTGGACAACAATCGGGCTGTAAACCAATCTCAATCTCAATGACATGTCGATGGGGTAGAGTCACAAGTTCATGAGGGAACACATCCAAGAACTACTCAATGACCATGGGACCCTCCACCATCCAAACATCCATTGATTATACTGACTGATAAACCAAGAAGTAAATAAGAGACTCTGCATATCGAATTCCCACATTATAACTCTACTTGCTAATGAAATCCCCACACTGACCATACACATCTACAAACATGACTCTTCTCTATAAGTAATTATTTAAAACATGTACAGAATACAACCAATTGTTGAGAAAAATGACATCGTATGGTTTCATTTATTGTAATAAGATATCCCCACAAGACTGAGGAGGCCCCATCACCAATCTACATCCTCGGAACACATAAAAAATCCATTCTGACCTCTTACTAGCATCGTTAACACTAGGGGAATGAGAATCTTATCTATGTGTAGTCCCATGGCATGTTCTAGAGTAAGTTTAAAGAAAGTGTGTGATTCTATAAAATCAAAATAATCACTAGAAAGGGTACAATCCAAACTTATTATACCTCTATTGATCTTCAGTCTTTCATAAACTAATTCTTATGCCATGTCTAACTAACCAAACCCAGTTACTCTTCAAACAAACTGATGACTGCCTCCATGAACATGCCCAGTTTGAGGTCCCTAAGGGACATCAGGGGGTCGACCTCGAACTACTTCATCTCCCCTCAGTGGATCATAAGCATGGTGTCCCCGCTAATAAAATGATATAGTTGGAAACAACAACTAAGGATGGTGCTGAACCTACCCAACTTCACTATACTAATCTCTAAAGGTCTCCAATACCTGATTTGAGAGATGTCCACAAACTTGACATATGAAACACATCAGTCCAAAATTCACATGATAGTAATGAGGACGAGGATGTTGGAAAGGAAACTGCTAAGGTCAACTCCTCGGCAATCAAAAGTTCAAAGGCCCTAGTGGATATGACTTGCTATTTATAACCATTCCCTTTGAAGAGCTTCGTTACTCCCATCTCATGATATAACTCCTCAATAGTGAATCCACTCAATCACCTTCACTTTCTGATTATACACTATGTCAGCTAGAAATGTGAAGGTAGTAACCACCTAATGGATAAAATTATGAAAATACTCCTCTAGACATCTTGAATGATACTCCTCCTCAGGGAAGAGTTCCAATGATAAATGAAGGGGATCCTTGGACCAAATCCCCATATCTCGTATAAATATACACCCATAATAGAGGGGGAGTAACTCCTTCCTCTTCATAGCCTTCATGGTTGATGAAATGAATTGTGCTCAAAATTCATTATCAAAATCAACCCACAGAACATCATCATCCTTCCTCTCGCTTTGGTATAGCATCCACCACTATTGCACATATCTATACATTTGTCTCACCACCCAATTGAACCTAGTTATGTATCGGAGCCTAGATCCAAATAAAGGAGATATCAAGCACCCAGATCCATCTCTACGTCCCCATTTCCAAAACACCACCCTCACACTTTTCCATGTAATTTCACTAGAATCACGTAATTTAATTTTTCATTATTTATCCTACTACTCATTATTAACCCTCCACTGATCCACCAAATTGTCCTTATAAGCCTCAACTACTCAAGCCACATGTGGATGATGACCAATTTGCATGGATGAAATGTTGAACAAGGAATTATTATTACTGATTATTATAGAATTTTATTTTATTTTTATTTTTATTTCATTTATATCTTGATTTATTAAAAATTTCCAAAAATACTAACTCAAATGGGAAAATATGTAACTAGGATTCATGTACTTTCCCTAGGTTCTCTACCCTGTAAATGGTGTACCCTAACTTGATCATTTCGTTCGCTTAGATTCCTTGCATCAGATCATGGGGGGCCTTTAAATCCCTTTTCCTAGATAGCCTTTCCTTGAATATGTCACCCACCACGGTCACCTTACACCGATTCCCTACCGACCCATGAAAAACATACTATTCCTAATACCAAACTCTATACTATCTCTAAACCATCAGCTATGTTACTATTCTATCATGACCCTCCCTCTTAAAGATGAAGAATGAGAGGTAATTACCCCTGATTCCTGCTTCAACTATGTCCCGGGGTGGAAACCATCACCAAGGGTATATAATCTCCCTAAATTTGAGGCTTTACACTTTTTAATGAAAAATATATTTGGAGATAAGACGATCAATCCAAAAAATATCTAGTTAATATATATAAAAAATGTCAAATTCCACCCTAAATTTTTGTTTGGAAATAAAATAGTAACAAATAAAAAAGACTCCAAAGTAAAATAACCAAAGTAAGCTAAGTAGTGACCTAAAAACAATCATAATGTGCATGCTAGTAAGCTATATAATAGTCCACTAAATCCTCTTGTAAAATTGAAAATATTTTTATATACGTACAATGATCATAAAAATATACTCATCCAGAAAATCAAATTATCTTTCTCACAACTGAAGGAGACATACTAATGCTCTCATGAGAAAACAGTAGACCCAACAACACCTAACAAGGTATACAAGACATCCCAAAATCACCATGGAACACACAAAAATTAATAAAAGTAAATTAAATTAATATAGTGTAAAAATTGATGTCTAGGGTACCCCAAACCAATTCCCACTTGTTTAGAGACTCATGCCTAATGGAAAATGTTCTCACGCACCTACTTCTTTTGAAAGAACTATGTTAAAACCTACCCGTACACACCTGGGCCACCAAAACCACATTTCATCCAATAAGTGGGGGCCTAAGTCATATAAAAACCCACATTTAGGAATCTAGTCCACAACAACATCACATTATGCTCGCATTCACCTATGATACAACCACATCACGTCCTTCATGCAGTCACCCGCACCACAAACCACACATGATCCTGATGAGACCTAGGAAAGGACAAGACATCTCATCATGAAGAAACCTAGGAAAGCACAAAATATCACCTCTCAAAGACACCTTGAATATCCATGATCATTATCACACATCTAGTCTCAAAATGACAACATTCTCGAAGAGTCTTAGGCTTTCATTTCAATGAAGAAGGAGAAATGAAAAGTTGGTGGCCACCTATCCATCATCCAACTTGGAGTTTTGGGAAATACACACTTCTTTATGACATTGATGGTGTTTATAACATAGTTATAAACTTGGATGGGGTGTTTATATAAATAAAAAGGACAATAACAATAATAAATATAGATACCTGACACTGAACCCAAACTATAGGTTCCCAAACAAACAACCACTCCCAAAACAGCCTTTCCCACTACCACTAAATGAAAACCACATAACAGTCCACAAACTCAATTCATACCACCAGGCAATTCATTTTACCAGTTCTCAATATTTACTAAATAATCCATTTTTTCATTCCATCCCTACTGGTGAATCTACTTGCACAACACACAACAAGAAAAATATAAAAAGTCACATAGAGGAAGAAGAAGCAAGGTAAATTAACTGAATTCACATTCCTCTCCATTTAGAACCCACAAAAACATCTTCTATCCTCATTTTTCAATGTCATCACACCTAGTCCATCCTCTCAATAGGGAAATACCCCAAATCAAATCCACACCCATCATATCCCAATTATGAATCCACATTCATCCATTTCGAAATCAATCAATCTCTCAACCTGATATTCCCTTACACCACATGAACCGCCCATAAATAAATATATTCTCCCAACCACAACACTATATAACCACATAAAAAACAATTTCTAAATTTAATAAGGCATCCCTTATTTAATTACACTCATTAATTCAATGATTATCAAATAATAAGATTGATCATGGGGAATCCATTTATTTAACATAATATAAATGAGTAATAAATTATATATATATATATATATATATATATCGTATTTAAAAATAGTACCGACGTCATGAATTCATAAGTCATTATAGGTGTGCAAACAAGGACCACAAATGGTCATGATTTTATGTAAGAATATATCCTATAAAATTCACAATATTGATCAAAATATCAATAAAATAGTATCATAATATGTCTACTCCCAGGCCTGTATGTTGATCTTAAACCAATTCAATTATCTTTCTAAACATAGTATTCTTCCATCTTCACAAGGGAGAAAATTATAATCCTAGACCACAGGATAAAAAAATAAAAGTGAGATAACTGAAATATAATGAGATGGGAAGGGATCAACATTTATTTATTACACCACAACATGGGGTGTGCCCAATAAGAAAAAGGATTTAGGGAAAGGGAGATCCAAAGGCTTCCCCATTAATACACGAATTCTCAGGTGAGAATTGTTTTTGGGACATCTGGTATCAAGATTAAAGGGAATAAATCAAAGGAGAAAAAAATATAGTCTCTAAAATAGATATATACTAAATCAACAAAAGATACTAGTTTTAGAAGACATTATATGCAGATCTTGACCCAGACCATGTGGTCTGAATGTCAAGGGAAGAGTTAGGTTTTTAAAAGATTAATATAATTTGAAACAGCTCCAAATACCATTAAATATTGGTTGAAACTCATTATATATAAAATAAGGTTTTAAGGAGGTGAAACTATAGGAAACTAGAAACCTTGTTCATTACCCACCATTGGATGAGATACCATTGGATGATTCACCATTGGATGAGTTCCCATTGTATGACCCACCATTTGATGAGTCACCATTGGATGAACAACCATTCGGTGAGTCACCATTGTGAGTCACCATCATGAGTTACCAGTGCGATTCGCCACCATGAGCTACCTGTGAGATTCAATATCATGAGATATCGTTGTGAGTCACCATTGAAAGATACTAGTGCGAGTCACTATCATGAGCTACCGGTGCAAGTCACTGTTATTACTTACCATCAGGACTCACCATTCTGACTCACCACTCCCGACCTATCGGTCCTAACCTACCATTAGAAAATTGGAAATACTTACAAAGTGTTAGAATTAGTCTCATTGAAATCCTAGAACACCTCAAACATGAGAGTTTCATAAATAAATGGACTAGAGATGTCCATTCCATTAAATAATTTTATAGTTATCAATAAATAAATTTTATTTATTTTATATCTTTATTTACATGCAATACCATGTTTAAACAAACTTCCATATACTATTGAAATATTGTTATTAAATGTGGTTTTATAGCCTAGGCCATGGATTGAATGGTATGAATTAGACTAAATAATTTTTCTAATACATATAGTTACAAATGTATAAAATTAATTCATTGGTTTTATGTTGATTAGAAATGAAAATAAAAAACATTTGAAAGTAAAATGGATGTTTTTTTTGAAAAATCGTTTCTATATGGGAAATGTTTTTTATAATAATAAACTACATAAATCCCTATTGGTGAATTATTTTAACAAAATTGATATACTATATACTCAGTCATATATTTTTAAAACTATGTAATTTTTCCCTAGGTTGGAGATAAGAATAAATACAATTTTATTCTTAAAAATTTATTTTTCTTAAATAGATTTTTCTTCATGTTTTGTGCACTTTTTTTGAAATAACTTTATACCTCATATATCAATTTTTCGTTAAAACATTATACAATATATATAATAAATAATATCAATTTTTATAAATATACATCTCTTATTTTTTTTAATAATTTTGAATAATATCCTTGGAAAATATTTTTCACCCCAGAAAGGGTAAAATGGGTACATCTTTGCTCAAAAATTGGGATAAAACATTAAAATTTCTATAAACATAAATTTGTCTTGTTGGATTATTTTATTTTAGATATTTTAATAAATGTGTTTAATATATGGGATTTTGGATCCATATTTCATTAATAAATATAATTATATTATTTTATGTAAAGAAAATTCTAGAATATCACTCTCTTGACTCTAATATCACTAATTTTCTTGGTAAGGATAAAAGGAGTAACATTACAGTTATAAGTGTTTATATTAAATATGGATTGATTTTTTATTATATGAATTTCTTTTAAATTTTTATAAAATAAATAGTTATATTAAAATATTACACAATAGAAAATTAATGTTTTTGAAAGTAGTAGAAAAATCATGTATATGATTATAAAAATGATAAAATATTTTTTCAGCGAATTATAGTTACCAAATAATTAAATCAAAAACTATAAAATATTATGAATATTTTAATGGTATAAATTTGACCATATTTACCATCATGTGGTTTTCAATGTCAAATTAAGAGAATAGTGTAAAAAAAGACATTAATAATATTTTATAAAATGTATTAATTTATTAAATGATTTAAAACTCATAAAAAGAATTAATGAGAAAAAATATGACTATAATGGGTTAAAAAATTCATCTATTTCCCATTTAGGAGGCAATAAATTATTTATAAGTATAATTATTACCCTTCATGATTAAAACATTCTTTATCAGAGTTACGGTTAAAATTGGTTATTGAAGGGTTAAACAAAATTATAATGTTTAAAATGGAAGAAAACATTTCCAAATTTCATTATCTGAATATATTTCAATAATAAACTATTTTTTTTCTAATCCATGGCTATTTTTAGGAATTATAATTCATAAATACAGTAATTATATTTAAATATTTTATGAAATCCCATGTGTGTCATTTCCCTCCTTTAGTAATGTAAACCCCTTATCTCCATTATTTAATCCTCATTGTGCCATATATATCACCTAAACCATAAAAATTCTCTTTTAATATTTAATAATTATTATTTAGATGTGGTGATATTCTATAAATACCATTCCAATGGTCTTTATTAAGTTATCTAAAGGTAGCCAACTAATGTGTAGGTAATATTCCATGCTGACCTCTTTCAATTTATTTCTTCTTCTACCACCTCTAAATCAATATTATTCATCATAAAATAAAAAAAATATTTATTTTAAATAAAACTAAATGTTATTATTATGTAGAAAAAA
Source organism: Viscum album (assembly GCA_963277665.1). Classification (NCBI taxonomy): domain Eukaryota; kingdom Viridiplantae; phylum Streptophyta; class Magnoliopsida; order Santalales; family Viscaceae; genus Viscum; species Viscum album. Next base: position 1,927,281,571 of record OY728153.1, read on the forward strand.
TTATCCACCCTCTTTTCCATCAAATAGGATGTGAGGGTATCTCTTGTGTTTACATATGGACTTCCACCTCCACATAGTGATACAATTCATTTTTCATCACTATATTTCGTGAATGATTTTTTGATGAATTTAAAAGTTAAATATGATATATATGATATAATATGTATTCTGTAATGGTGAAATACTATTTATTTTTACTTTTTCCACCCATTAAAAACTGAAAATAACATTCATGTAAACATATAGCCAATCGTCTCCATGAATGGTATAATTTATTTTCATATCTCTATCATTTTTAATGAATATATATATAGAAGTAAAAGAATATAATATTTATATCATTATTCACATTTTCAACATAATGAAACCATGATCTATGTATGTGGACCAAAACTAGTAAACTGTAATTCTCTTGCAATACGAATAAAATAATACCCAGAAATGATGATTTTAATAAGGAAATTTTAATAAATATGTCTTATAATGCTATAAGTGGACCATATATTATATTATATTTATTTTCATCACTTTTATACTAAATTATAATAAATTATTTTTTTATTATATAAGATTTTAAAGCAATTTTGAAGAATGTTTCATGAGAGTTATGGGATTTATGTCACAATCTCATCGTTGATCAATATTGTTTATGATGAAGTTTCCCATGATGGAATTTTATAAATTATCTATAAAAAATCCTATGATTTTTTTTCTCATATTGTAATCTATAAATATTACATGTCTTCCTTTAATTTCATTTCATTATCTACTCAAGATACTGAAATAATATTTTTAAAGAAAACATACTTTATTTTTCTCCTTGGTCAAAAATACTTATTCTTCCATATCCATTTTTTCTAAAATTGTTTTCAATAATGTTTTTAAAATTAAAATATATTTTTTTTCATTTCTTCCAATTAATTAATTCTTTAAAAATTATTTAAATGGAATTCTCTTGTTATTTTCTGAAGAGGTACTTTGACTTTTTTCCAAAACAAATGAAAGGTATATTTGTTATAACATACAAAACATGAAAAAATATTCCACCATCATGACCGCTCAATATTTGAATATTCATTTATATTTTTTAATGTTTATTTTCAAAGAAAAAATATTTCATATATATTTTAAATTTTTAAAAAAAAATTGAAATGGATTTCGAAATGAAATGGGTATTTTCATTAAGAAATATTCCATAGATCTTTTTAATGAATTTTCATATAAGAGGATATCCTTTGATATTACATATTTTTTATATTGTTATGGTCCAATGATACTTTCCACATTAATTATTTGTAATTCTTGTAATGATAAAAATTTAATTAAGAATATTTAAAACTCATTTCAATCCAATCATTTAATTATGTTATTATTAAATGTTTATGAAGCCCATTTATTTTACTTGTGGTATGCTATAATGAAATGTTTAAGAAACAAATTTACTATTTATGGGTTATAATAGGATGAATATATTTTAGTCTGTTGGAACACATCTGTATAATTTAATTATGTGATGGGTGGGATCAGAATTATATAGAAAACCAATGCATTATGTATGAGATAATAAGGACTGTAAAGGGGAATTAAGGTCGTTCAGTAAGAGACTATATCCACTATAATAGTCTTGAGAGTGAACCTTAACTGGTTATTTCATGTAATGAGGATTGAAAAAAATATGATATGATATTATTGTTAGTGATCCATATAAAAAGAAAATGATTTTACATACTTATATATATTAAAAAACATAGGTATATTGATAATGTTATGATATCACATATCAGGTTCTTTGATTATTTTATCTTTCATGTCATATGAACTACAAAAATGTATTCCATGATTCAAGATTATAGTCTGTTATATATGGGGTATGTTTTTAAAATGATAATAGTGTGTTACGATACCCTTATTACCATGATATGATTAAGTGAACATTTGGCATCTCTATTGTTTACACTTACTGAGCATCTGAGAAAACCAATTATTACATTACTTTTCCCCATGTTATGATGAATCATTTATTTTATATATGTCCAAGAAGGGTTATAGTAATTAATAATGGAGTGGGAAATGATATAGATCTTTTATAAACTATTTCTTATGTATCCTAGTTTATGAAGACATAAAACCATTAATATTATGGAATGAATCATACTTTTTGGTAATGAATAATCATATATTAAGATGTAATTTGTATGTATGAAAAGTATAAATAATGATTCAAAGTGATTGTTATGGTCCCCGGTTCTACATATAAAAATATAGATCAAAAGAATATTATAGTCATTTTTATAGGACCTATCAATATATTACAGAATGTAGCATCCAGATGTTCCAAAAATATTATAGATGAGTGGGGGTTCATAATTTGTTACCAATGTTTTTCTATCCAACATGATTTTGGTTTTTTGGACCTGGGTTTCCATCACTAAACTCATTATATGTGTTGTAGTTATTTATTTCTAGACGATTTAGTTTAGGATAAATTTTGACTATTTAAAGGTTGTTGGATGATAGATACAGCCCGTAAATCTAATAATATATTTATGATATTTTTATGTTAGATTTTATTCTAAAATATGAGGGTCACAGAGAATGAAATTCATGGCATGTTGTATCTAATTAAGTATATATTTTTATGTGATATATGAATATTGTATTATTATTACGTGATATAATCATATTGTATGACATGGTTATACTATAAAATCAATATAATAATGGATTTATAATATTTTAAATTTTTGTGATCTTCCACATTGGGTATCATTATTATTAAAAATTTCATCAGTTTAAATATAGGGATAATGAAAGGTTTCATTTAAATGGAAAATGAATAAAATATATTTTTCATTATTCATGCTCTTTTCAACTCATGATTTTATGAAATATGACAAAGGAATGTTCCAAGGGCTCAAATAAGGTTGAAATTACCTTGAGGATTGGTGTGTGGTCCTTCTGGTAGCTTCTAGAAAAGTTTATCAGGATATCTATATCCCTCATTATTTTTTCATTTTTTATCATCAACGATTCCATTTTTATTGAATGAAAATAAATATACATGAAATAATGAGACAAGCATGATGAACTATAGGGTTTAAGGAGGCCTAAAATAATGCAGGATGAGGGAATCCCCTCGGATAAATGAGAGGCCCTCAAGTGTGAAGAAAGAAATGTGGAGTGAGCTTATGACTTCAAGGATATGGTTTGCTTGGTAGGCTAAATAATCTGAAACTTTATTCCCTTCATTCCAGGTATGAGAATCCTTAATATCATTACTGAGGAGAGATATTCATTTTTTATGATGTATGATATTGACCACAGTGTGCGATCTTTACCCTGAAGGAAGCTGTGAATGATCATAGAATGAATCTCCACGTAAGATAACCCGATGTTCTTCTAGATTCTCAACAAGATTCTAGATAGCAATGCTTTGGCCTCAGTTTGATTCCAGAACATATCCTGTAGTGGGCCTTAAATTCCAGAATGACACTTCCCCTATGGTCTCGCATGACCCCTCCTCCCCAAGAAATTCCCTCTTTGCAGGAGCCGTCCATATTTAGATTAAAGACAATCTTCGGGGGAACCATCGCACCCACTGGCCTTAAAATCTGATGCGGGGGGGGGGGGGGGATGACCCACTATGTTAGAAACCTAATGGGACCTAAGAGAAGGTGTTTCCTCCCAGTTATTGAAAAAAGGCAGTAGGCCCACCATTATGCTCCAAATTCATTTTATGATGGAACACCCTCAAGAAGGGAGCCCCTCATACCGCGCCCAGTTCCATGCTTTCTAGAGACACCAGCATCTGGAATTTAGAAGAATGGCATGGGACCTCTTTTTTGTTCCAATTATGTATATTCCCTTAAACCAACTATCCAATAAGGGTTCTTAATAGTGAACTGGGGAAGAGTACGCTGTGAACTCACCGAATAAACTCCAAACCACTTGAGCGTAGTCTTCCTCAAAGAATAAGTGGTTTTCATCCTCCTCACGCTTTCTAATAAAATAGTGAAAACAAGACGCAAAAATTATTCCCAGTTATTTTATACTAACATATGAGGGAATGGCGTGATTTCAAATCTGATAGATGATAATTCAATATTTGGAAGGAATCTTATTGCACTGCACCTCCCCAATCCATCTAGCGCTATAAGATAGGGTGAAATCAATCCCACGTTAATCCTTTATATTTAAGTTACCAATGGTTTTAAAAACTATGGTATATTATAACTATAACCATAATTTTAAAAAACCATCGATATAGACCACATAATCCTATACTAGTAAAATCCTCTCTTCCGTACTATGATTTCATAGATGTTTTATGTGTACTGGAATCATTTGTCAATCCAATTCACAACATGTAGTTTTTATTATTTCACAAGTAGAATAATATAACATGACAAAGAATCAGAAAGTCTAATGATTGTACCCAATTCAATTAGACAGGTAATATAAGAACCATGAATATAGTATATTTTCACATTAATTTTTTAATTGATTTAGTAATAAAAATTACCATAATCATGATATTCTTTTTTCAATGAAGATATTGATTTTTCAAACGGTGTTTTATTTTTTTACTCATTTCAACATGAGGTTCCAAAATATAATCCCTATATAAGTTATCCAAAGGTTCTATATATTCTTTGAATGTGACCGACGGTTCTCTGGGTGTCTCTGTGGAGGTATTTATTGACATGAATCATTCATTTTGATTACAATAGATAACACTTTAAACTTCAATATCACATATCTTGATTTCTAAATCATGAGAGAGAGGCTGGAGGTGGATAAATTCTCTTGGTGATGAGAGAAATATATATATATTTTTCATTTAGATTAATATTTGGTAGGGGATTCATTTTTCTTAATACAAATAATATATTCCCACAAAAATAATATAACATATTAATTTATAATTCAAGGGTTTTATTATTAACTATTTCCCAATATCGCTTCATTGAATAATATATTCAATATATTATTCAAGAAAATTTAAATGGTAATAATAATAATAATTTACGGCATGAGCTAACCCACACACTATTAAATATCATTTTATTAAATAAATAATTAATATTTTATGTCCTTGTGAATTAAATATTTATTTAAGTATTCAACACACATATAATTAGTAACTAAGTAATTGTGAACAAAAAATCCTGAATATATATTATTTCTCAATGTTAATAATAAATTTCATAACAACTTTTGAATAAAAATAGTATTCAACTCCGATTTATAGAAACACTAAGTGTGTGACCCTATATGAATCTTCATAAGTGGCATTCAGGGAGCATTCAAAAAGTTTGAGATCAACATCTATTGTGTTATCAATGAACCCATAGAGGAAGATGTTAATTTCATATTGAAAAAAACCTCATATAAATACTCAATGGGAAATATAATCCTTCTTCCTTAAAAATATCATTAAAAATGATTTATACTCATTTCATCAGCCTATATGTTTGAGAAATATTATTTTACTATTATAAATGAACTCATTGAAGATCATGGATAGTTAGTTTATCAGATATTTCTTTTTCAATAAAATTTATAGAGATATCTACTTCCATAAATTATGGGAAAAGTCTACAATTAAATTATTCATTAATTTGATATCACTCATGAAACACCCAATGTATCCCTCCTCACTGTAGGCATATGTCGTCATGGTTTTCATTAATATATAAACGTTTGTGAATCATAATACTCATTGATAATAATAACACATCTAAGTGTCATTTAATAGATTCACATATAAGAGTATTCAATGACATGTTACATGTGAAATTCTTATAGGTATTCCTATTCTCATAACCTCCCCATTAGAGATTAATAAATATGATTTTTTGAGCTAATGTCTCATTATCTTACAAGCATCTGTCACCTGATAGTAAATCATACTCGTTGTCCCATTAGATAATGTTATCCAACTATATAACATATATTTATGAATATTATCATGCAACTTCAAGGATATCATCATATTTAGGAACTTATATATTCTTTTAATGTGATTGATAGTCTTACACATTATCATATTACTTTTATGCATAAGAACAATCAATATATGATAAGATATTTATTAATATTTATGAAATTGAATATATATGTAATCTAATGGAAAAATGTAGTAGGTTTTAGGAAAATAACTTTAATATTTATCACTTATCCATATAATTTTTTTCCTTCCCCATTGAATCCCATATCAATAAATATATTATTAGTTATCATACAATGATTATTTGGTGAAATAGTCATTGTATGTCTTTCAGCATCATATTCTTTCTTTTTTAATTTATTTTATTCTATTTTCAAGACATATACATTAATGGTAAGAATGAATTTATGTGACATAGATTTTATTTGTTCTATTTATTTTATTTTTCAGGTTATTAAACTTCATCCAATTAATTTTATTAATTTTCTTTGTGAATTTTTTTTGCATAATTTAATGCCTTATTTATATTAAACATTATGTCATTCATTTATTGGTTTACATAACCATGAAATATTTAATAAATTTAATTATGATTTTCTTATAGATTAAATTATGTTTATTATTCTTTAAAAAATAGTGATATTGATGTCTAGAATTGAATTTTTTTAATGTGACACATTGTTGAGTTTCCTTAAAAATTTAACTAATACAATGATAAAAATAATAGTGCACACGAGGTTCTTGATGAAATGTTGTTTAAATATTATATAATTTATTTTGTTGATATAAATTATTTATGTTGTTTTATAAATAATTAATTTAATGGTTTTCTAATTTTTTAACAAAATAATTTTTTTATTAATATAAATGACTGAATATTTGTTAATATCAAGAATTGTTAATTATTGTATATTTATATAATTATAATGGGATTTTATCCCGAAATTTTTATTGATATCAATGTTATGAGCTGTTTCTTCCAATTTTCTGGAATTATTTATGGGTTTTTATTAACATCTAATTGTTTTTTATTAATATGAAGATATTATTTTTATAAATATCCCGATTTTTTTAAAGTGTTTTATTTAAATTTTTTTAATTAGTTATTTTTTTTAAAATTTCAATTAGTGGACCTATATTTATGATTTTGAACAAAATTTCATATAATAGAATTTCCATGTTTTATGGAACAATTTTCTTCTTCAATAAAATACAATCAAGATAAAAACAATACATAGGAAGAGAAATTTAAATAAATGACACACTAGGTTATCTTAAATGACCGAGTTGTATTTTTTTTACAATAATGATCTACATTATTCCATTCACCTAAATCCTCCCAACCAACCACCATAAATTTAATTTCTTTTTTATTTACGTACAACATCATATTAGAGACTTTATATTGATCGTTTATTTGGTTCAACACTCCCATTGATTGGGTGTTTCTCCAACACATCATGTGGAATAAAAATATATATTCGTTGTTACAAAAATATATATATGTATTTATGTTTTAAATTATTGTTTCTCCTAATATGTATTAAAATGATTTATTATTATCATATAAATTCCAATTAAAATATATTATATTTATTTTCATAATGAATTATTTTTTTGTATGAGAATAGGGGAAATTTAGTTGTATTATATTGATTGAATCTCAATTGAGTATCAAAATAGATTTTATTTATTTATATTGTATATTTGATAACTTATTAGATGGAGGAATTATACATTTAACTTATTATAATTAAGTTGGAATACATTGTTTAGGTCAATAATATGTGAGTTACTATATGATAAAATTTGGTTTTAAAGAAAACTATAATTTATGGTATAATAATGTATAGAAAAATAAATCATGTGATTTCTTGATTTAAATGAATCTAATGTAATGTGGAGTTTAATATGTGATAAATTTCGATTTATTAATCATCATGGGATAGAATTCAGGCCAATGAAAGAATCTAGTGGTATAAATAAAAATGACATAACTAATAAAAATTACGATGTTGAGAGAGTGAAAAATCAGTGAATGATGTAAGGAATCCTGTATATATATATATATATCTTTTAATAAAATGAAAAGTCTGGATTTTTTTATTTTGAATATATAATGTGAAATATTGTATGAAATTTCTTATTCATTAATTTATTATATACTTACATTTTTGAAGAACACTCTTATTAATGATTTAAATATTCCAATAAATAATTATATGTCATGAAAGTTAATTTATTTTATTCTTTTTTAAAATAATTACAATCATAATTTCCGGAAATAATGCAACATATTTTGGGAGGAAACCCCATGCCCAAATGATCGTATGTAATGTGTTACATCTCTATAAAGAGTAAAAATAGATGGAACACCACATCATGTGTCATTGAATGTAAAATTGAACATCAAATTTATTTATAGAATCCAAAATATATTCATTTGTGATGAAATTTCAATAAATAATAGATGACATGATGTTTAATGAAATAAAGATAATTATATGTTAGTCCTTCTTATGGATGGACTGTCATGGAATACATTTTATGAAACAAATATTGATTTTCTACTAAGTAGTTTCCTTTAAAATTTGGTCTATAATGGGATTATCTTATTTCTTTTAATCAAATTATTACTTCGCACTTAAAGTGGAAAATTTTGATTCATATATAGAACCTTCCTCCTGGGAAGTGTATGAAAACAAAATCTAATTTATTGAATATAATCACATCCTAATATTATGATATGAGAATTGTTGTAGACATTTACTTGAAACCATTAATACAGTAGTTGATTAAAATTCATAATTCGGTTTTCCAAACATATGATACTTCTTAGAAAGACTCGTTCTATATGTATTTTTTTCTTATGTAGATTATAATTTATTTCTCTACATATGGATGTAAAATAGGATAGGGTATATTGGGTAAACTATAAGATTTTAATTTTATAATGAATAAATGATCTATAAAGATTTAATATCATCATATTATTAGTTTCATTGGCCACTAATAATTCTATCTATTGAATAATTCATATAAAAAAAATCATTGAAGGTTAGAAAATGAATTTGAGAATGAGAAGCCACCGAAGTATATTCCTTGAACTCATGTGCTTAATGAATTGAAATATGTCATTTTTTCATTCCCAAAAGTTTTAATTAAAAATTATATTAGGAATAAAATTTTGACACATAACAATTCTAATTAGAGGAATAAAATTTTCATATTGGAGTTTCTTTGTTGGTTAAACTATTTGTAAAATCATTATTTAGATTTATCCACATTGAGAAAAATTTGTCCAAAATTGTTCTTTAAATAATTATAAATGTCAAGGGGGACTGATGATTGTTTAAAATCTAATCATGACTTGGTTGATTGGGGAATTAAACCAAAACTACATCATTATTTTATTAATGAAAGAACTTAAAATATCTATGCGATTATTATGTGATAAAAAATCAAAAGAAAAGCTAAATTATAGAAGTACTATATATTTTTATTTCTCTCAATGACCATTCAAAAAATAAATAAATTTTTTAATTAGATTAAAGGTGAATTTGAGATTGCTAAAAACTCAGGACTATCAAATCCATCTGCATTAATTGATTCCAATAGTAGTACAAAATTTATTATAAAATAATTTAGGGGTGGAGTTCTTCTGATTTTGAATATTTTATAGAGATAATTATGATAAATATTTTTCCAAATTTTTTATGAAAAAAATAAGAGAATGTAAAAAATTAGTAATGTGTGAATGAGAGAAAATTTTACTTGTTTATATTTTAACATACATGACTCGTCAAACTATCCATCTTTAACGTAAAATACTAATTGGGGGAACCTATTTCCAATAAAACGTTTTTATATAATTAGATTAAACATAACAATGTGTTCCAAAAAAATACTCTCATGTATTAATACCTAACATCGTATATAATAAAACCTATTATTAAGTAATAGGAAGACTTTGAATAAATAGATATCATTAATGTAAAACCTAGTTATTTTATGAAATATTTTTTTTCAAAATAAATACTTTCATCAATATATTTATTGACATCCAACACTGTGTTTAAAAAAACTGGGATATAGTATTAAAATATAATTATTTAACGTGGTAGTTATAACCATGACATTAAATTAGTCGGTAAAAATTGGAGAAAATAAATAATGAAAATTATGTGGTCTACATATATATTATTAAAATCCATTAGTAATTAATTTATTAAAAGGAAAATAAAAAACATTTGAAAATAAATAAATCTTTTCTTGAAAAACTATTTTTTGCACGTAATGTGTTTTTTTCTTAATAATTCAAGTAAGAACTATATGTGAATGATTAAGATGATATATATATATATATATATATATTACATTCAATCGAATTTTTTATCATTCATCTAATAATTATATATATAAATGGGATAAGAATAAATCATCTTTTATGCTTTTACACTATATTTATTTAAAAAGTGGGTTCATTGCATTTTGTAAACTAATCGTAAAATGTAAATTTGAAACTTTTAGAAAATGTATTGTTAAAATTTAAATTATTTATTAAATAAACATGTAAAATTTATCTTATAGTTACTTTTTTATTATTTTTAGAAAATAATAATTTTTCTATAAATAGTGAAAAATAATGTTTTTTAGTAAAAAATATCCTTTAGTTTAATAATTTACAAATTTAATTTATGTATAATATATTTTCAAAAAGATAACACTGTAAAATAATATTATTATTTATCCTCTTTAGTTCATTTGAATAAAATTGTTATTGAATTTTTATATGATAATTTTTTTACACGAGGAAACGTTTTCATTAGACAACAACTTTTCGTCACGTAAGCGTGTTTAATTTTAAATTAAAATTTTCAACATATTCGAATTGAATTTGGTAAAATGGATAATATATTTGGAATAATAATAATTTTTTCTAGGAAATAATTTCAAATTATATTTTGATCCCGATGAATATAAAAAAATAGTTAACATTATTTAGTGTAGTTAATGTTAAAATGGTGTTTTGCGTATTACTTGCACTTATGGAAAAATTTATTTTACAAACCAAAAGGATTTTTTTAACTAAATTTATTTAATAATTTTATTCAATGGGTCAAAATTGTATAGTAAGGCTCATTTATTGTTTTTAAAAGATAAATTTGTTATGTAAAAAAAGTATTTCCCATATGGAAAACTAAAATTATTAATTTTGGAAACTATAGAGGTTAAGGAAATAAAATATTTGAAAAATGTGTATTTTTTAGTTATTTGATATTTTTAATGACTATATATTCCCTAAAATCTATTATTTATCAATTAATGAGGGACATGGATTGAGGGTGACACCCAATTATCGAAAGGTTGTGGGTATTTACAAAACTTAAACTCTTCTTCACATATAAAAGGGAAAATCATATCCAACATTATTCAAACAGAAAATGCCTTTTGGTTCATAAAATTACTATAAAAAAATTGCATAGTAACCATTCCATTTAATGGTGGAATTTTTTATATTTTAAAAACATCATAGGATGGATTTTTGAGCAAACCTAAAGAGGTTGTCCGAAGAGGAGGTATAATTCTTGCAAGAGAACTATTATTTTTTATTTCTTATTATAACTCATTAAAGTTTTATTCAACTATGATGAAATAATACATCCAGTATCTTCAATATAATTATATTTTATTATGTTAATTAAATAACCTATATCCATCCAGTCTTCCATCAAATGAGGAAACAAGATTATTGACCGTGTGTATAACAAACTACCACCTCAAGAAATAATGCTGTTCATTTTGCATCACCACCTCCCATGAATGTATATAATTATGTATTTAGTATATATATTTATATATTATATTTATAACATGATTATTTTTCTAGAATTATGATGTTACATATACCTTCATAGCTTCCAATATGATAGAAAACGATTACATTACTAGTGTGTATGTGTAGAATACCGCCACCCAATGCAGTGTGATATGCTTTTTATTTTATTTTGACAAGGATAGTAATAATAATAAAATTATAAAATAAATATGAAATATATGAAATAATAACGATTCCATAAAGAATAATTATTATTTACCTTTATCTAATTCCATCCCTTAAAGAATGAAAACATCATTCATACGAACATATGATCTGTTGTCTCGAGGAAAAGTGTAATTCTTTTTCTATATATACATTTATATAAATATATAAATTAATATATATAATGAATATATATGATATTTGTATTAGGATATAAATTGTGGATATTAGTTAACCATGATTTATGTACTATGACCAATACTATTAAACAAAATCATAAATGAAAAACAAAACTTTTCACACCACAAAGTGATGGTTTTAGTAATGTATTTTTAATAAATAGATATTGAAATATTATAATTGGATAGTTTGTGATATTATAATAATTTTAATTATTAAATTATTAAATTATAATTATTTAAAATTTATTATAAATGAAGTCAATTTACATTCTATGCATGTTGAACATGAGGTTTGGGATTTTCTCCTCACATTTTTTTTGTTGGACACATTTTATATTCAAGATTTTTTTTCCTTTTTGTATTGTATATTCTAAAAAAAATGTATTTAATTTTTATTCTCATGAAAATTATGGTATATAAATATCTATATAATTTTCCATCATCAAGAGGGATTATGAATCAAAATTTACCAATGTAGTATAGCTTTTATCATAAAATCTAATTTATTTTCACGATTTTTTATTATTACACATCCAATGATGAAATATGATGATAAATATATCAAGATACTTATGAATTTTTTTATCCTATTGTTATTTTTGAAAATTAAATTTTATCCATTCTTTTTTCTATATGTACCCTATATTCTAATAGGTTGTTTTTAAGGAATGTTGAATTTATTTATATATTTCATAGAAAAACTTTTTTATTTGATATCAATTTTCCCAAAAATGTGTTCAATAACATATTTAATCCACATATATTATTATTAGTTCATTTTTAACAAGGATTTAATTTTTTTTAAAAGCAATCTTCTAGACATTTTACTTCTTTCATTTACCAAAAAATTAAAGGAATCATTGGTTTAGCGTACATGGGATGAATAAAATTTTCTACCAGAAGGAATAATAAATTATTTGAATAATTCTATAAAATATTATAAGTTTATTTTAATAAAATATTATTTATTTATAATTTAGTTTTTTTTATTTTTAAAAATTGATTTAAAATTGAAAAGTATATTTTTCTCTTGAAATAATCTAAGTGGTATTTTTAACGAATTTTCCATCTTTTATGAAATAATTTGATGTTTCTTATTATTTTCTAGGGATATTATTCAATGATTACCTCATTATTATTTATCTATAAAGATTATGATTATGATGGAAAATGTTTATGAAACTCATTTAATTCTCATAGGTTATGCTATGTTAAAATATTTATGAAAACCATTTACCTACCATGGGATATGATATGATGAATTATTTTGGGGCCCAAATATATATAATTATAATTTATTTAATGATGGGCCTTGAAATATATATACCTATAATTAATTGGGTAATTATTAATGTTCTATGTGATCTATGGGTAAATGGGTGGTTATCTCAAGACCGAAGGGAAAGATCTTTAATGAAAATTTATACCAAGAAGAATGATATGGTACACAAGAGATTATATCAATCCCAGAAGAGGGTATATGGGAATTTATAGCAAGATCAATGAATGTAAAAAAGTGGTTATCCCAAGCCTACCATGTTATAAATTATTTTTTGGGTAACCAATACAGAGGATTATTTTATGCCTATGTGTTTTCTACCAATATATGCATTATGCTAATGTTATCTTCTCCTAGATTATGTTATTGGATTAATTCATGATTCTTGTATCATAAACTACAAATATTTATTCCATGACTAATTTTTTTGATCAATGATATACAATTAATGGGTTTCAAATGTTATTATTATCTTATTATACCCTTATTCTTATGTAATATTTATATCTACCTTTTCTTCTCCAAATGAGCATCAGTGATAACTATTTATTGTCTTTCCTTTTCCCAGGTTATGAAGAATGATATTATGTATCACCCATCTAATAAAGTTTGTAGTTATGAAGAACTGAGTGGGAGATAATATTATTCACGTTGGATCCAATTTTCTATGTAGACTTGTTTCCAAAGATACTAACCCATATGATTTTGGAGTGTCCAATTATGTTATGTAATTTTTAAATGATATGTAATATCTATGTATGAAAATTATGGGATAATGTAGTTAGCATTATTTATAGGTTTAGTTATCCTTTTGAAACTATGATATGAAAAATTAATTAAGAATCATTTGGATAAATTTAAGTATATAAAATCATTTTAATTTTTTGGTAATGATCATGGATGATCTAGGATAAACCTATGGTTTCCTAGATTTATAATAATGGGTATTTATTTTGATATCCTATAAATTATTATTCATCATTGTGTTTTACCACTCTATGTATTTATACTAATATTATGTTTTTTGGTTTTAGTTGAAGGATGGAACCCAAAAGAAACTTTGTAATGATGAATGAAAACAAAAAACGGAACGATTTTATTCTTGAGAAACTAAATTTAATGGGAGATAGAATGAAAAATATCATTTCCATGATTACACACCTTTATTAATCTATGAATAATTCAAAATATCTAAATGCGAAATGGAGGGAACATCATTCTATTCCATCCTTAATGAAAAAATATCCACATTCTTTTATTGGTCATATTGATCCACTAGTTATTGAGAAATGGAGGTGTATTATTGAAAACATATTTTTCATTATCTAGTTTTTAGAGAATGAAAAATTCATTTTAGTTTTCTATCATTTGTGTGGATAAGAATATCAATAGTGGATTATTCTCAAGATTATGAGGAAATATATTTAAATATTATCTAGGGAGTGGGATTGTTTTAAGAGATTATTTTTCCTTAATTGATTTCCTCACATTATTTGTATGAAAATGTTGAAGTAATTTCTTGAGATAAAGTAGATGGATGTTTAATATATTCTTACCTATGAGCAAAAATATTATAAGGCATGTGGTACGCTTCTGGTATTATCATCCAACATGAATATAAAGTTGATCGATCCATCAGGGTATTAATACAATGTCTATAAAGGTGGTTGTCCATATGTGAATTTAGCATAAATGATGAAATCATTTGTTGTTTCATCATGGTTGAAATGGAAGTTGTAGTTACCCATCAATCCCATCATTTTTATAATAAAAAAATGAGGGAAATCAAGGTAAATTCTAAAAAACATGGAGAGAAGAAGATTAATTTTCATTTATTATTTATTTGTGGATGGGAAAAAATTAGAAACTGTCTTAATGGGATAAGTAAATTCATTTTGTGTTTAAATGAATTCAATCAAGTGGATTTTGATGGGAAGAAGATATCTAATGCTGTTAATAGAAATAAATTTCCATAGAAGGAACTTACCACACTCCATTGTTTTAAATGTTAGGAGTATGATCATTATGTAATCAATTACTAAAATCTCATCGTTAATGATGATGATCGACCTCAATAACCTCTTAAGTTGAGAGATAAAGGGGAATATCATGGGGTCACTATTTTTGGTGAGGGGTATGATAATTATAATTTAAAATGTACACATAAAATCGAATATAGAAATGATAATTTATTATTTGACTATAGATCTTCCCATTGTTTTAAATTTAAAATTTTTTCTATGGGTTTATAAAATTCACCCAACTAATTAGATATTGAATTAGCAGTGAATACCCTTAATTGTATGGTGATTACATCTCAAGGTTATGATTCATATATAGTTGATTTTTTTTGGAATTCACATCCTAAAAATATTATTATTCCCCTTTTGGTTGAATTTGATGTTATATTATTCATAGATTTAATTTATATATATAAATTTGATATATATTTTTTGGAAGGGAAGTAACATTTGATATTGTGAACTAATCAATAATAATCTATCAGTGAGACCATAAATATGAAAATCCAAAAGAAATTGAATCCATTGTATGGTCACAATTTATATTCAACTGTGTGTTTTATCTAATATATTTATGGAGAAATTTAACAACAATGATATTGCTATACTGTGGGATATTTTTGATGTAATTTTAGTTGATTTTCCTATTCTTACACCAAATCAGGATGTTGAGGTCATAATAGAACTCATACGTGGAGCCACACCTTTTTGAAAGAATCCCTATAGAATGGACTCAATTGAGTTATAGGAATTAAAAAATTAAATCTGAATGACTTATGAAAATTTAATTATCAATCCAAGTACGGCACCATAGGGTGAACCCGTTATCATTTTAAAGAATAAATTTGGATTGATGTGAATCTGTATTGATTATCATGAAATTAACAAGATCAATGTCAAGAAAATGTATACTCTATCCTATATTGATGACTTATTTGATCAATTACACTGATTTCAATAAAATACCAAGAGTTAACTTCATTGTAAATATCATAAATTTATGTTCATGAAGGTAGATATACATTGGAAAACATTCCGTACAAGGTATAGAGACTATGAATATATGGTGATTCCATTTCATCCAACAAATTCCCCTGTAATCCATAAATAATTGATGAATAAAGTCTTTATACATCAGTATGATTAGTGTTTGACAGTCTTCATAGATGATATTATTATATATTAAATGATAAGGAAATATAATGAAGATCAATTGAGGATTTTATTGATGACCCTATA
Organism: Viscum album; assembly: GCA_963277665.1. NCBI lineage: Eukaryota > Viridiplantae > Streptophyta > Magnoliopsida > Santalales > Viscaceae > Viscum > Viscum album. Next base: position 1,927,298,285 of record OY728153.1, read on the forward strand.
AAAGGAGAATTTGTAGGAAACATTTACCATTATTAAATATTGTATATAAATGTTTTAATTTTGGGTCATAAATATCAAGAGAGGGTATTTATGTGGGTCTATCAAAGACTAAAGTTATTGAACATTGTCTTAGACCAAAAATTATGATTATGAATAGATGATTTGTTGGTTTGTCTATATATTATTTGTTCTTTGAAAGGTTTTAGCTTTTATTTCTAATGTACTGAATAAGATTACTCATGAAGGAGAAAATTTCCATTGAATAAATGAATGTGATGAAAATTTGAAGGAATTTATTATATGGTAAATCATTTCACCATTTAATACATTACCTTCTATGGGAGAAGGTTTTTTAATATATAGTGATTCATCCAAGATTGGATATGTATAAATCCTCATAAACGATGATATGGTTATATATTATTCCTCAATCCTAAAGAAGGATCATGAGAAAGTTTACTAAAATCATGATTTTGAGTCATATGTGGAATATTTTACATTAATTTTATAGAGGAATTATTTTTACAAAGAAATGTGTTCTATATATATTAATCATAACTTTATAAATTATATTTTCACAAAAAAAAATACCTCCCATATAGGATGGATGGAGCATGTTAAATATTATGAGCTATCATTAAATTACTACACTCGGAAAGAAAAAAAAGGTTGAGTATAATGTTTTTTAAAAGGGTCAAACTGGATTATCTACAATGAGGATCAAAAAATATTTAATATTTATTGATTTTAAAAATATTGATCATGACATATTTTTAGAAGTGGATTAATTTTATCTTTCTCAAAAGTGTTTTCAACCATCTATCCATGTCATAATGAAATAGGATCAAAAGTTGGAAGTGGAACTATAGAATAAGGTCATGAATATTCTAGATTTTAACATTGATTTTGATTAAATTATAAGGTTATGAAACCATGTTTATGTTCTATCCATACGAAATTTGAATATGTAGCTATTATATGAGGCTCATAGTTAATCATCCAGATTCATTATATAAGTAAAAAATATGTATAGAGATATAAAGGTGTATTTTTTGATTGATGTAATGAAGAGATATATTGCAGAGTATTCATATCAGTGCGTGGTATGTTAGAAAGTTATGGATGAGGGATCTAAGTCTTTGAGGATGTAACAACTATTACCAATAATACAATGGAAATTTTAAAACAACACCATCTATTTTTTCATCAGAATCATTGAATGTTATAAAGGCCATTATATTATTTGTGTTGTAGTTGATCAATAAAAAAAAACCAACACACTTCATTTATATTAGATAATATTTCCCCCAAGTCGAAATTTATAGGATATACAATAAGAATGTTGTAATATTTCATGGAGCACCACATTATATTATATTTGACTGGTATTTGAGGTGGACCTCAATGTTCTAGTGAATTATTTGACATGATATTGAGATAATTTTCAGTTTCAAGGTAGTTTACCATCCTTAAATAGATAATAAGTCTAATAGAAATACCAAAACCCTATAATAAATTCGGTTATATTTATTCTATATATTTAAAATTTTTAAGGGATCAATTGATTCCATTAGTGAAGGTTTCTTACAATAAGAGCATTAAATCATGCATTTAGATAATTTATTATGAAACTATCTAAGAAAATCAGTGTAAAAATTCAATATGTTAGGGTGAAGCTAGTGAAATAAATTTATTTAAACTTGAGATATCTGAATAAATTGTAGATAATATAAGATTCATTCAATAACACTTTAATGCATCTTTGAGTTTGCCGAAATGTCATGCTGACAATCATCCCTATTTTTTGGAATATGATGTTGGTGAGAATGGTTTTGTATGAACATGTAAATGAAATAAGCTTTTGAGATTTGTGAAAAAAAATATTTTCCCTCAGTATATTCCCCTTAAAAATTGTCGATAAATTAGGGATTTTATATTATCCAATGGTGCTTCCACCGATCATTTATCATGTTCATGATGTGTTCTATGTATCTATCCTAGGGATTTACATGCCATATCCTTCTAAACTACTAAAATTAGAGGTTGTACTAATAGATCATGATCTCTCATAAGAGGAAAAATATTTATAGATTATGGATCATAGAGATTATGTTATTTGAAAGAATACCACTCACTTTTTCAATGTTTTACGGAGAAACCACCAATATGAGAAATCTACATGGTAACCTGAGGATATGATGATTCAAGAGTATAGTCAGATATTTTTATCAATGTTACAAAAATTTTAGGGAAAAAATATATTTAAAGGGTGGGGGGGGGGTAGAATGTGACACCCTGATATTTTATGAAATATTTTTTTATCAAAAATTATTTCTTCGATAGATTACATTACATATAACACCATCATTAAAAAAATGTGATGTACTATTATAATATTTTTATTTATTTCCAAATATAAAACCTTTTCCATTAATTGGTTTTTATTAATATAAATAAATAAATTTTGAATTGATTTTTATTTACACATTTAAAAGTTAATTCATTTATTATTAATTTATTACAAATAAAAATCAATATCATTTAAAAGTAAAATAATTTTTGTTCTAATTTTTTTTATGAAAGCAATGTATTTTTATCTTAAATAAATTTATTAATAAATATTAGTGAGTAACTTTAATTAAATTTATATATTTTATATTCAATAATTTACTTTTTTCATTTATACCATTTTTAGGCTTGTGATGAGAATAAATTAATTTTTATGCTACAAAAGTGTATTTTTATAAAAATTTGTTTCATTTAATTTTGTTATCTTATTTTAAAAATACAAATTTTCACAATTTTTTTAAATTTATTTGATAAAATGAATATAGTTTTTGAAATAATGATTTAAAAAATTTCATGGAGTATATTTTTTATAATTGTTTGCAAATGTCAATTCATTGGTGAATAATGAAAAATACCGATTTCTATTAATAATTATCTATTCATTTTAAGAATTAAAATGTTACATTTTATTTTAATATGATTTGAAAAAATAAAATTTGTCTAAATAAATTATTTTTAATCTAATATAGGTCATTGGAATCAATTTTATGTTGAAATTTGATACCAAAATGTTTTCTATTAAAAAAACCTTTTCATAAAATTCCTATTTTCATTTTGTTTGTGAGTTTGATTTTAAATTAAAAATTTACACTTATGTGAATTTAATTTTATAAAATTTATTATATAATTGTAATATTATTAATTAATATTGTTATATAAGGTCAACACAAATTTTTATTATAATTAATATTAAAAATAGTAAACATTAATTAATGCGTTTAATGTTAAAATAGGGTTTTGCGTGTTACTTATGCTTCTGTAAAAATTAATATTTTCATAGATATATGATATTTTATAGATTTGATTTAATATTTATAATTATTAGATAAAAATTATCTAATAAGGATCATTTTATTTTTATTTTTAAATACTCAATGACATATGGATAAGAATTATCTAGTTATCGCGGTGATGACAAAAATGGTAAGAGTGGGTAACATTAGATGATCAAAGAATAAATTTATTAAACAATTTATATATTTTTTTGAGGGGTATCTAAACTATATATACCATAAAAATAAATTAAATAAAAAAAAATTAGGCTCTTTTATTGAGTGAGACATCCCATTATTGAATAGTTTTCAGTATCTAAAAAATGTCCCTCTTTCTCACTTATAAAAGGGAACCTCCTATCCTCTATTCTGCACACTTATAAAGCCTTTTCATTTTTAAAATATCAGAAAAAATAATATATATTATTCCTTTATCACATCCAATAGGACTTGGTTTGATTATATAAACCTCATAGGAAGGCTGTTGGTATAAATCAAAAGAGGTTGTCTGAAGAAGTGGTATCATTCCTAACCAACAGTTTGGGTTTCATGTCTTCATTGAAATCATTAAAAACATAATAAAATAATATTAAATAATAAATTATTTTATTAAAAATACATATATTTTATATTTTTATGAAATAATATATATCCATATCCTCTTCCATCAAATGGAAACTGAAACCATCTATCAGGTGTATAGTGCACTACCACCTTGTGAACTGACATAATTAATTTTCATGGACCCCCACTCATAGATGTATATAATAAAGGTTTTAATGTATATATATTATATTTATTACTTTATTATACTAATGTAATTATCAAATTACATCTACATTCTAACCTTACAATCAGTTTGAAAATTATTATCTCGCTTGTGTGTATTTGTGGACTACAACCTCCATGTAGCGATGTGATAAAATTTTTATTTTATTTGGACCTGTGTAAAACTACAGATATATTGAAAGAATATATTTTTTATATTATTTATCAATTATTATGTAAATTTCAATTATTATTGAACATTATTTTTTTTTCATCTTTTGACAAATGAAAACAAAGTTCATGCGTATGTACGACCTACCATCTCCATGAATGTTGTAATTTATTTTTTTATATCAGTTTTTTATGACTCTAAATATGTAAAAAATGAAGATATATATATATATATATATATATAATTTTTATATCATGATTCATGTTTTTGAGATAATGGACCCATGATCAACTTACAAGGACCAAAACTTCTGGAATAAAGTATATCATAAAAACTAAACAATTTACATCCAAAGTTGGTGATTTTAATAATGAGTAATTAATAAATGGATATTGAAATATTATAGGTGGATAATTTATAAAATTATAAGTATCAAATTTTTTTTATTCATATGTATATTAAATGTTAATTTATTTTAATGGAGGATAATAAACTTTTAGTGCAAGCAGAACTCGATATATGGGATATCAATGTCACTTTTATTTCAATGTGGGACCATGTAATATTCATCATTTATTTCTTTTTTTTTGTGGTGTATATACATCTAATGAATTTATATTATGATTATTATCATGAAAATTATGTGATGTAAATATCCATATAATGATATTTCATTTTTTTGGATTATGATTCCAAAGTTACTGAAGTGTTATGAGTTTTATGATACAATCACATTATTTATCAAGATTGTTAATAATTATTCTTTTAATGATGAAATACTTTGATCTAACTCTCAAAAAACACAATAATTTTATTATAAAATATTTATATATAGAAATTACATTTTTTCCTTTCATTTTCCTTTCATTATATACTAATGAGTTTAAAAGAATATTTTTAAGGAAAACTGGTTTTATTTCTCTCTTTGACTAAAAATCCATCTACATCCATATCAATGTTTTCTATGAAAATCAAGAATATTTTTAATAATAAAATATTATTGTTAAAATGAATTTTGAAAAATTATTCATTTTTTAAAAAATGGTGTTGCTGTAATTTTATTTTCTATTTTGTTTTTCCTTTTTACCAATAATTTGAACGAAATCATTATTTTAGAATATATAGCCTGAGGGAAAATTTATGAAATCACGACCAAAAAATTATTTTAATATTCATTTAAAAGTTTCCATATACATTTTATAAGAAAATAGTTTATCTAATAATTGGGAAATTTTTATATTTTAAATTAGTAATTTCAATGAAAATTTTATATTTTCCTCAAGAAATACTCAATTTGATCCTTTAAAATCATTATCCATCTATGATGACCTCCATTGATGCTTCCAAATGTTGAATGAGGACATGATTCAATGATACCCTCCTCATTATTTCTCTTTATGGTTTTTTATTATGATAAAAAATGTTTGTGAAACAAAATTTATTCGTAGGGGTTCTTTTATGATAAAATATTTATGAAACCTATTTCCTTATCATAGGTTATAATACGATGATTGATTTTGTGATAATCATATGTATGATTTTAATTATGATATGGATGTTTCTGAAAATATATAACTATCCAATGCATTGAGTAAATATTAAGGTTATATTAACTCAAAGGATACATGAGAGGTTATTCATATCCGAAAAAACAATTATAAGGGTTGTCATTGAAATCATAAAAAGAGGGTACATGGGAGGATATACCACACCCAAAAGATGGTATATGGGAGGTTATATAATTCTTGAAGTAGGAACACATTTGGTTAGGAAAATACTAAAATTATATGAATCCCTTGGAAGGTATCCATGAAAATAATATTATTTTTTCTTATTTATATTCCTCAAATCTATGTTGTATGCCATCAGTATTCTCGAAAAGATTATGTTCATGGACTCCATTATGATTCAACTCACATTAACTACTAGAATTTATACTATGAATCATTTTTTAGATATATTATATAAAGGGTATGGTTTTAATATTTTATTTTCATGTTCCCATACCTTTATGCCCATTTTTTGTTGATATATCCATTTTATATCATTATTGAGGATCAAATCACACCATTCCTTATTTTTTACTTTTACTAGGTTATGAGGAATGGTATTATGTATGATATTAATAAGAATGTTCCTAGTGATGAAGAATTTATTGGGAGATGATGTAGATCTCCAATGAACTATTTGATTCTCTGTCCATGTTTCCAAATATTCTTGACCTATACAATTTCGTCTTAGATCATTATGTTATGCAATGAATATTTTAAAAATAAAATTAAATATTTATATAGGAAAACTGTAAGTTTCTATAATTATTATAACCTATATAATATTTGAAGTAACATGTTACATCTAACTCTTAACTGTATAAAATTATTCTTTATCATGTAAAATAAATCTTCAGGGATTAACTATAAATTTTGATCAATTTGAAACTCTTATAAATAATTAAAATAATTTTTATGCATACAAATAAATTAATTTTAAAATAAACTAATTTATTATTATATCTTTAATACATTATTGGTCTATCTAATTGGTTTCTTTCACCCATTCAAATATTTTAGGAAATTACTCTAATATTGATAATCCGTAAATATTGTAAGTAATTACCCTAATTCTTAACTTCTCTCTTTGTTTTCAGAATCTAGGACTGACCATTAGAAGACCCACTATTGGAATTTATAACAACATTTTTTTCTTATTTTTTTAATTTTTACTCTATAGAACTGTCATAATAAAACATGATCATGGAGCCTCATGTTCCACTCATCAATCATTGACATACGTAGAAGAATGGTAAAGAATTTATTAAGCTCATTTATATTATAGTTTACAATAAAATAATATATTCTTATTAAAAATAATTTTAGAAATAATTTTGTAGCCATATAAATCCCCATTGGATACTCTAGTATCTTTAATTTGTTGACATTCCAAATAATTCGTAGTAAAATAGTGTAGATTTTAAATATTTTAGACCTATGATACATAAAATTTTCCATCCAAATCACATACCACTCATACCCAGAATATTTCTGATAAAACATTTTCAAGTAAGCTATCAGATTGAAAGAATCCTTGTTCTCAAGAGTTGTTTTAATCATAGGATCCATAGACACATGAATGATTGTAAGGAAATTCATAAAATCATTCAACTTCTTATCATAAGGGTTTATATCCATGTTTCTAAAAACAATCACCAGTTAGCTACTCACTAAAGAGTTTCGCTGGTACATAAAAATTTTCTTCTTGCTTAACATTTATTCTTACGTTTCTATATCATCCTAAGAAGTTACTTCTACTAACATGTTCCTTCAATTATATTTATATCTATGTCATGTTTGATGATGATAATGATATTTTATTTAAAAAAATATTTAACCAAATGTGTATCTTTTTTTAATTTCATTTAATATAGAAATTATCTAATTATTCTCCCAAAAAATGAAAACCCATATTAAATTGCATCAAAATCATTAGTGGAACAAGATAAATATTACACTAGTTAGTGAATCATATTTTTAATTACTCTCTACCCTTATATACATATGTAGTATTTCATTTCAATAATATAAAATATGAATCATGGATAGTTTAGTGGAAAACTCCTTATCATAATCCATCAAAGGGACCTAATTAACAATTTTTCTCTAGACTCTTAACTCCTGGGATTTATCAAAACATGTGACCCAAATCACATATGTATATTTGTTTATATAGAATAGAGTGTTTTCAATATCTTTCATGTCATACACAATATAATCCATGATCAACCAAATTTTTCACTGACAAAAATTGATGGATGATGAAGGTCTTATAATTTATTCACTTTGAAGGAAATATGAAACATTTTATTTTATGAAGAGTTTAATATATATTAATATTAACTTATTTATTAACCCTACAAGAAATAATCATTCATATTATTTTGGTTTTAATCATTGTTTCTTCAACTATATCATTATGTTATAACTATATTGATCTATAAATCATTAGAAATCCAATAGAATTTGTTAATAACCCAATTTAAAATAAATCTATATTTACACATACTAAAAAAATCACATAAATAATGTATATGAAACCCTTTCATATAATGAATTAGAATCATATGAAATTAAAATACCTATAAGAGTAAGCATGGTTAGACAAATATTAAAATCCCACATTTATAAATATACCAAAATCTATCATGTAAGTGATACACATACCCCCAAGACCCACCACCCAAGGTTCAATACTCAATATATTCCTTTATTTCCAATATTAATGTTTCACCTAAGATATATAAACTATAATTAATCTTTGAATTTATGATTATAACATATATAAACAATCTGAAGTCAAGGTAGAAGAAAACTGAATCAACTATCATAAAAAACTTACAACTCATTAAATAAATGTTTTTAAGCCATATAATTAGTTTTCATACATATAGTCTTAAGAAATAATTAATTTATAATATATATTATTTATTTAGAAGAATAAATCAAATAATAACACTAAATAAGTGAATATTTCATACATCTTTTCATCAGATAAACATTAATGGACAATCCACAAATATTGAAATTATAAAAAAATTATAATTTAATCATGAATTAGTGATATTCCATAATCAAATATTTATAGGAACATTATATTTATTTTTAGTATGAATTCCTTCATATTATCCTTTTATATAAATTTAATAACTACATGATATTTTATTGAAATATAAACACTTCATATTTTATATAAATAAATCCTATATTATGTAAACATATCACATAATAAAAATATCAATAATTTAGTATTATGTGAACCCTAGTCATATGGATTATCAGAAATCCTTTTTATATAGTTAAAAAACATCCTATGTAATGCCTTTTATTTGAACATTTCATGTTAACAATTATGAATAATTGCTAATTTAATATGAAGTCTCCTATATTTATCATTATTTTGAAAATTGAAACACTTATAATTTATATATTAACCATTTATATCATGATTATTGGATGGGACATACGAATTAAATATATTTATATTAAGAATTAATATTAATGATAAATTTTTATTAGTTTTTGGTTAAAAAAATAAAAATTAATTATAATCACTTTATTACTAATGTATTTACAAAACTTAAAAATTAAATAAATATATCATATTACTATTTTATCTAATTTAAATAAAATTTATGAATTATATAATAGAATTTATAATTAAAAAAATGTATGAATAATATTTTTCTATTATACCATATTTTATTATTAAATCATCAATTGTAAGTCACTATATCATGAAAAATGTATACCATTGTTTATAACCACTGCATAACTGCTAATGATATCAACCCTCACACTATCAATCAATTTTAATGATATATTTCCTATTATAATTAATGGTATAATTTAATACTCATAATGTAGTTTCCAATAGATATTGGTGGCCTCTGATATCAACCTTTAATAATTGGGTGTTATATTTTTTGATATACCTTATTTGATGGGAAAATAAAAATATGGAACATCAACATTATAACTCAATATGATTCCTTATATAAAATATTATGATAGACTAAGACCAATATGTTTACATTAGATTATATACTGGGATATCACTTATCATATGGTGCTGTCTTAACACTGATTAGAATATCCCGGATCATAAAACATACCATAATACAAAATCTAAAACACATTTGATGATATTGAATATGATACCCATTTTACATCATTTTAAAAAATTATTTTAAGAATGAAAGAATAATTACATTGATTTGATACCATTGATGGGTTTCTAATTATAAAATAAAAAATGTTCATACAGTGAAAGGCATAAATATTTCCTATAGAAATACCATCTATGCTATTTAATCTAAAATAATAACTAACCTAAATAAATAATATAACTCACTAACTAATGATGAAAATTAACTTCATTCTATCATTCATTCTCGATGAGAATCACATATAAGTTGTTAAAGTAATCTCTCCTCTTAGTATATCCCTAGGTTGATGAATAACCAAACTCTTGGGAAGAATTATACATTTGACCATGATAGGGTATCACCTCATATTTAAATGGAGATGTAGAAGAGATTAATTGGCTGAGAGAATTCACAGATACATTACATAGAAAAAAATAAGATATCATTCTAGTATATTGTACTCTTTATATAAGAATTTGGAATTCTCCCTAGGACATTATGAAATTTTCTCATATTTTATATAATTTCAATGTAATTCCTTCTGATAAAACATTTCATAACTCTAGTGATTCTAGCTCAAATTTACCCAAGAGATGATGGTAGAACGGTCCTTGTAGTTTAGCTTGGGTTATCGAATCCTCAGTGACCTAAGAAGAAACCTATAGACACGTACATTATATGGACCATTTTTAGCTATGAAGTGGCCAACATGGATTGATTTTGGATGGGTTTTAAAGATATCTAATAGAATTAAGTGAATTCATTTTAAAATAATGAGTTGATCCAAGGTTATCTCCTGAGGTGGATTGGATGTATTTTCTTTTTAATTATTTCAATTTCGTAAATTTGAGATGGGTTCATTTAAGGAGATAAAACAACATCATCACCTACTGGTTTAATGCCTACACCCTTTAATACTAATCACCTATACACTTGAAGGATCAATGTTTTGAGCACTTCAAAGTAAAGGTTCGTATTAGCACTTGAAGTGTGTGGCCTTAAATTCAACAAGGACGATGGAGTTTAAAAACCATCAAATAAAAATATCAATTAAAGAAGTGATTATACATTAATGAGGTGATAAATAAAATTCAATCCATCCCATTTATACTCCCTTGGATCAACACATATGTGGGTTATCCTTCCATTGATTCTATGGTTTCAATAGAAGCAGAAAGTAGACTCATGAGGGAGGAAATGGAGAAGTAAAAAAAAGCAATAAAATAACAATCACTCCACCGTTGTGTAATAATCTCACAAGGATTGGTATGAACTAGTTCACACCTTGAACCAATAGTATCAAATTGATAAGGATAAGAACAGAATAATAAGAGAAGAAGAAAATTTATTAAGAAACAAGGATGATTTAAAACAACACACATGTGGAAGATAAATTGAGACAACAAAACCGCAACATAACATTACAATGAAATAAAGCTCAATGATTTCTAAATCCTCCAACACCACTGCCTTAAATAGGATTTTTTAAGCCCTTTTGTCGATCCTCCAACAGTACAAGTCATCCCACTTGATTATGGTAGGTCTAGGGTGGTGGAAAGTTTGTGGAAAGAAGACTTTCCACCCTTGACCCGAAACGACATCCAGCTTTCATGCACCTAACAGACGCGCTTGAAACACCTTCTAGATGGCCGAATTTTGGTAGGCCATAGAAGACTTAAATTAATCTCCGGATGTCCTCTAACATGCTGTAAAATCTCATCCAAAAAGGAGTTATGTTTATTGGGATATGGTTTAATTGGTGGGATGTTTTTCTGGGCCGCAGAATCTGGCCCAGAAATTTATCTCTATCTTGGGATGCCTAAATTTACACCATGGAATCTGAATTAGCATTGGATCATGAAAGTGATTTGTTACTAGACCTGTATTCTAGAATACCACGAAATATGGGGTTAATTGGGTCTGTATGTTGGGCCCCAAAGTCTCATCAGTGGGATGGTGTCCAATATGCCTTCTCCAGAATTGCTTCATTTCATTGCCAAATATCTCCATCATCCTCCATGAATTCTCCATTGATACCTGAATGAAACATGTTCATATTTGAGTGTAGATCCATTTCCAAAAATATCAAATTAAAATATGTATAATTATATGAATAATTGGGTACTTCAAATGATGTTAAAAAATGTACCACATAATAGTGCATTTTAAGAAGGTATTACAATCATAATGTGAAATGATGTTCAAAGTGTAAAATGAACTAAAATGGTGTTTATGAATAATAAAGAACATGAATTTTATATATATTAACAATGAATATTAGCGTCATTTAGTGGCTAATCACACCCCCTAACTTGAGTTTTGCTAGTCCCGAGCAAAATATATCTCAACAATATGAAATTCGAATTCCCTTTTCTAAAAAAATTTTAATACACAATGATCACAAAAAAACCTTATAACAAAAAATCATGAAACCCATCAAAATATTTTAATACAAGATAGTTTCATAAGCAGATACCAATCCCAATCCCATTCCATTGTTCAAATTCATTGCCATATTACATCCAACATCAATTAAGTATGAGGATGTGTTGTGCATCACAATAGACATGGGGGTTCATCTTTATTCAAGGGGGAAATTACAGAAGCTCTAGGTGGAATCACATTTCAATATTAAGATGAGTATTCATTTTTTTTGTATAATTTTTTTGGTTTTTTTGTTGTTTTTTTTTTGATTTTTCAATTTTTCCATGGTAATTGATGTTGCACTCAAAAGAGTCAACCCCTGTAGCGAGACTTTGCCGATGACTCGCAGGCTCAAACACCATAGGGAACCAAGTGAAGCCCACATACTCGGGCATCATCTCGAGTTAATTCAGTCGAAAAAAATTCAAATTACCAAAAATAGAGAAAAAAATTTCTAACTCTGGACCAGACAACTATGGAGTCACGATCCCCAAGTGCCGAAAGCCACGCATTAGGTCATTTCATTGCTCTACGCGCAAATTTTTTTTAATATTTTTTTGAATACTCATATTAAACTAAAATGATCACCAAACCTATGCTATTTATTTAGGGAACCCCATGAACTCAAACTAATAACCCACTATCCAAGGGACGTCCATTGTGATTTTTTTATTTGGATGAAAATATAAACGATGAAATATCACATTGCATAGCCTCACTTTCCAAAATCCATGCTCATGAAATTATACAAGGATTAAAATTAGAATCAGGGCATGCTAAATTATTTGATATTCAGTTTCAAAGTGTGCAATGTGTATTACCATGTTCAATGTTAAAGGAATTTTTCCTTCCATTTACACTTTTTTTTTCAAATCATTCATTTTTTTGACACAAAAGCAATTTTTTTATTTTATCTCCCCCCAAATTAAAATAACACTACACCCAGTGTTTAAAGAAAAGAAAATTTAGAAGGGGGCAGAGGAAGAGAATGAAAGTTAAAAAATTAAATTGAAATTGAGGATCATGGAATGAAGTCACCTGGTTGTTGAAGTTGAAGTTCTTGTTGCTTCTATTTAGTCCCTTGAGCTCCATGTCACTTGCAAAGTTCCCTAGTTAAAAAAGGAAAAACCAAACAAACACAACAAAACACAACAATATATATATATATATATAAAATAATGAAAGTAAAATATAATTATATACATAAACTGATGATACATTGTCTTCTTTTTATATTTCTGGGTATGGTTTTACTCAAAGATCCCACCAAGTGACACAGATGAATATGGTGCTCCCCTTTCATACCCATCCATACTCATAATAGAAGAACATGTCAACAGTCTATTTTTTTTAAATATAATTTTTTTAATTAATCTTATTTAAAATATAAAGTTTATTAAAACAACAAAATGATAGGAAACATTAAATCCATGGGTTGCCTCCCATGAAGCACTTTGTTTAACGTCGTTAGCCCGCCATGGACCCTACATCTATTATTTTTTTCCCAGTTCATAGGATGGCTCAGCTAAGTCAACCTCTATTTCCTATTTACTGAATGATTCAATGAATGGTTTTAACTATTGACCATTGACCTTGAAAATGTAACCATATGTGGGATCTTGAATCTCTACTACCCCATGGGGGTACACATAATGTACTATGAATGGTCCTGACAATCTAGACCTTAACTTTCCTGGGTGTAAATGAAGTTTTGAACTATACAAGAGCACATGTTTTCCCAGTTCAAATTTTTTGACCTTGATATTCCTAGATTGGTATTCTTGAACTCTAGATTTATTGATCATTTAATTTTCATAAGCCTCCATCCTTAGTTCCTCCAGTTCATTGAGATATAATTTCCTTTTTGTTCCGTCCAAAGAGAGATCATAATCCATTTTCTTGATTTCCCAAAAGGCCTTATGTTCAATCTCCACGGGAAAATGGCATGCTTTACCATAAACCAACCTATACGGGGACATTTCTAAAATGGATTTATATACAGTTCTATAGGCCCAAAGAGCATCTAAGAGTTTCGTAGACCAGTCTTTCCTAGAGGGGTTGACAGTTTTTTCAAGAATTTTCTTAATCTCCCTATTCGCTAACTCAGCTTGACCATTGGTTTGAGGATGGTATGAAGTGGACACATTATGAGAAATACCATAGTTAGACATGAGTGAAGAGAATGGGCGGTTGTAGAAATGGGTTCCTCGATCACTGATTATAGCCCTAGGAATTCCAAATCGAGAAAATATGTTCTCTTTCAGAAATCGAATCACAACTTGATGATCATTGGATTTAGTGGGAATGGCCTCAACCCATTTTGAGACATAATAAAAAGCTAAGTGTATGTAGAGGTATCCCCCAGAGTTTGGGAAGGGAACCATGAAATCAATTCCCCAACAGTCAAATATTTCAACCACTAAGATGGGAGTGAGTGGCATTTGATTTCTTTTTGTGATGGAACCAACTTGTTGACACCTAGGACAACTTTGACAAAATGTGTAGGAGTCCCTTGAGAGGGTGGGCCAGAAAAGACCACATTGAAGAATCTTAGCAGATGTTTTCTTAGACGAAAAGTGACCTCCACATGCCTCACTATTATAGAATTTAAGGATAGACTCTTGTTCAGATTCTGGGACACACCTCATAATGACTTGGTCAGGGCAGAACTTATAGAGGTATGGATCATCAAACACATAGTGTCTAACATCATAAAGGAATTTCCTTCGAGCTTGAGTCCCTAATAATTTTTGAATGACTCCTGTAACTAAGAAATTGGATGTGTCAGCATACCAAGGGCAGTCACTCACAGAGTATAGGTGTTCATCAAGAAATGAATCAGACACAGAAAGGTGATTTGAGTTGTCATTGAATTCCATCCTAGAGAGGTGATCAACTAAAACATTTTCAACACCATTTTTATCCTTGATTGTGAGGTCAAATTCTTGTAAGAGAAGGACCGACCTAATCAGTCTAGCCTTGGAATCTTGTTTTTGGAAGAGGTATTTTAGTGCAGAATGGTCAGTGAACACAGTTATGGGGGATCCTAAGAGGTAGGACCTAAACTTCTCTAAAGCAAACACAATATCATGTAACTACTTTTCAGTAGTTTTGTAGTTTATTTGCGCATCATTTAAGGATTTTCTTGCATAAGCAATGACATAAGGAGTTTTATCACAACGTTTTCCTAACACAGCTCCAACAGAAAAGTCACTGGCATCACACATAAGTTAAAAAGGAAGGTTCCAATTTGGAGATTTCATAATGGGAGGAGAGGTGAGAGAGGATTTGAGGGTTGAGAATGAACCCTCACAGCTTTCTGTCCAAACAAATGAAGCATCCTTTACTAGGAGGGCACAAAGGGGATGAGATATTTAACTAAAGTCCTTGAAGAATCTTTTATAGAAACCAGAATTTCCTAAGAAAGACCTCACTTCCTTGACAGTTTTGGGTGATGGAAGGTGACGAATGATGTCAACATTTTCTTTATCAACTTCAATCCCCCTACTTGAGGCCAGATGGCTTAGAACAAGTCCCTCTTTAACCATGAAATGGCATTTTTCCCAGTTTAGGACCAGATTCTTTTCTTCACATCTTGACAAGACTCTCTCCACATTCTGCAGACATCCCTCAAATGTATCCCCAAACACAGAGAAGTTATCCATGAAGACCTCTAGAAAATCCCCTACCATGTCCGAGAAGATTCCCATCATGCACCGATGGAAGGTTCCATGGGCATTGCATAACCCAAAGGTCATGTGTTTGAAGGAAAAGGTACCGAATGGACATGTGAATTTAGTCTTCCCTTGATCCTCTAGGGAGACCTCAATTTGATTTTACCCCGAGTACCCATCTAAGGAATAGTAGAAGGCATGACCTGCCACTCTCTCAAAGACTTGGTTAATGAATGGTAAGGGGAAATGGTCCTTCTTGGTGAATGAGTTTAGCTTCCTATAGTCAATGCAGACCCTCCATCCACTACTCACCTATGTTGGAAGAATCGCTCCATCCTCATTGGTTATCACTTTGATTCCAGCCTTTTTTGGAACCACTTGGATTGGGCTCACCCATTCACTCTCAGCTATGGGATATATGATACCAAGTTTTAGCAATTTTAGGAGTTCTTTTCTAACTACCTCCATGAGATTAGGATTGAGTCACCTTTGAGGTTGACGACATGGATTTGAATCAGATTCAAGAACAATCCTATGAGTCCCGATAAGTGGTATAATCCTAGGAATATCAGAAAGGGTCCAACCAATGGATTTCTTATGCTTCCTAAGGACATCGAGAAGCATCCTCTCATGATTGGATTCAGGGAAGAAGAAATAACAATAGGATGTGTTTGATTTTCCACTAGGAAGGCATACTTTAGTGCAGCATGAAGTTCCATCAATTCAAGATCAGGTTGGTTCAGAATTTTAGTAGAAGATTGGGACATTGGATCAAGATAAATTTCCTTTTTTAGAGTTTCAGATTGGATTGATTCCCCACATGTAGAAGTTTCATCTATTAGATTGGCTTGATTATATTTAGGGAAGGAATTTTGATCGGTATCCATGAATTTGGTTCGCTGAAAGATTTCACTGATTGTTGGCCCTAAGGATTCATCATAAGAGTAATTTGAAAATGATTCAAGCCAAGGAGATAAACATCCTTCATATGAACAAAGGAAATCGATCTCATCCTGACTTAAACATTCATTAAATATTCCTTGATGTTCCATGGATTCATTATCAATGCTTCCTATCATGTTTACTTCCTGAATGTCCTCTTCATCCCCTATTTGTGAGCTTGCATTATAGATGTTCAAGTCTAGACTCATGTTCCCAAAGGTGATGGTCATGTTCCCATTTCGGACTCGGATAACAAAGTTGATTGTTCCAAGGAAAGGACGACCAAGGATGGTTGGGGTTTGTTCCTTATTTCCTAAGTTTGGATGGTTGTCAAGGACAAGGAAATCAGCATGGTAGATGAAGTTTTCAACCTTTACCAGAGCATCCTTTAAAATCCCATTTGGAACCCTAATGCTACGATCATCAAGTTGAAGTGTGAAAGATGTGGGTTGGAGTTCTTCTAGGCCTAAATGGTAGTACACATCATATGGGATGAGATTGACACTAGCACCTAGGTCACACAAGGCCTTGACAAATTTCGTTTCTCCTAGTTCAACATTGATGTAAGGGCAACCTGGGCCTTTCAACTTAGGAGGAATAGTCCCTTGAATGGTGGTACTCACATTAGCATCCAAAAGGACTTGGTTTTTATTTGAAACATTTCTTTTAAAAGTGCACATGACCTTAAGGTACTTTGAGTAGGATGGTATGGTTTGGATTACATCGAGAAGGGGTATGTTCAACTTGACTTTTGAAAATATTTCCCTCAACGTTACACTCAGTTCAGGCTCGGTTTTCCCCTTCATACATTGAGTAAATGGAGTAGGTTGTGGGTTTGTTTGTTGAAGATTTGTTTCCCTGACAATGTTATCAGTTTCCTCAGTTTGATATTGTGGTTCATTTGAATTTTCATCCATGTTTGAATCCTCAGGTGGGTTCTGAATTAGTTGTTCAGGTTTCTCAATTGATTTCCCACTTCATAAAACAGTCACAACCTCTAGTTTTTCATGAATTGTTTGAGTTAAACATTACTCTCCCCTTGAAGTTGAGGATTGCACCACCTGAGTAGGCATGGGTGCCTTTCCAGTTTTTATGGTTTGAAGTTCTTGTTTAAGGGAAGAGACTTCTGAGTTCATCCTTTCCATTTGTTTTCACAGTTGTTCTAGTAGGCTTTGTGGAACAGTTTGGGTGGGTGCTTGAGTAGGTTGGTTTATCCCAGGGGGATATTTTTCCGGGGGGATGGTTTGTTGAAAATGGACCGGTGGTTGTTGGTATTGGATAGATTGGGTTTGGAACTGGTTATGGGTTTGGTAGTTCTGATGGGGGTAAGGATTTTGTCCCTGTGGTTGGATAGGTTGTTGGTTATCTTTCCAGCGAAATCCTGGGTGGTCGTCATAACTTGGGTTGAAGGTGTTTTGGCATTGAGGCATTTGAAAGTTCAAAGCATTTACTTCCATTGCAAGTCCTCCTAAAAGAACATCCTTGATGGATGGAATAGTTTGGCAGTTGTCTATCTTATGGTCATGTTTGTCACAAATTGTGCAAACAAGGTCTACAGTTTGGATTTCATGGACTTTCCTAAGGTCTATCTCTTCAACCTTCCTAGAGAGTGCTGCGCGTTTAGCCCTTAGGATTTCCTCTTCTCTAAGTGTATGAATTCTAGTAGTTCTTTGTGGCTTTTCAGAATAAGGTGATATTCCCCATTTTTGGTTTTGTTTAGAAAGGATTTATATATACTCGTAAGCATCATTTGGGGATTTGTTTTTAAAGGTTCCATTACACATCATGTCAATGAATTGTTTGTTCCCCGGACACAACCCTTCATAGAAAATTTTCACTCGTTCAGGAATAGAAAAACCATGGTGTGGAACCACATTTAGAGTGTCTTTTAACCTCTCCAATGTTTCATATAATGACTCTCCCTTTTTTTCAAAAAAGTTTATGTAGAGACCTGAAGCCTGACGTACATTGACATTACATTACATTTTCGGAATACTTAGTACATAACAAAAAACACACACACAAGAACCGTAATAGTTTAGTGTCTTTGGAAACTCGGAATATAATCTTCTAATCGTGGTGAAAGATATTCAAAATATCCCATAAAGATCTTCCTTTTTTTTACCTAAAAAGTTTATTTATATGCTGGGGAAAAGAAAACATAAAAGGGTGAGCTCAAATGCTCAGTAAGGGTAAACAAAATAAATATCAATCACATCATATACATAGCACATAACTTTTGGAAATCTTAACCTGCAAAAGAGATCATAATTTCATAACATGGGGTAAATCATGGAAGTGAAATGTAATCACAATAATCAGAACTTAAAACATGAAACTTTTTTGGCATTCACACATAATCATAGAGAATCATTTATTGTTAGTCAAGACTCATTGCCAATACTATCTTAGTGGACAAAGTCCCTTTCTGAACCGAGTCACCCTCGTTTCAGTCCTATTTCATTGAACCGGTATAACCTACCGTTCCAGCCATGTCTATCTCATGAGATATAAAA
Organism: Viscum album; assembly: GCA_963277665.1. Taxonomy (NCBI): domain Eukaryota; kingdom Viridiplantae; phylum Streptophyta; class Magnoliopsida; order Santalales; family Viscaceae; genus Viscum; species Viscum album. Next base: position 1,927,317,820 of record OY728153.1, read on the forward strand.
TCTTTACCCAATGCATTGGAGGGAGATATAGGTCCCACCCATCTCATAATGATACCATTCTTATGTGTGCCACAAAATCATAAATCATACATCATTGCTTAACCCATGTAATACAAATGGGAATCTTAAACATCATGTCATCATAAAACAATTCATATAAGATAAAAGAATTCATAAAAATAATTCCATCACAACATAATCAAATCAATGTAATAATATGGATAAAAACAGAACCCTTTATTATCTTAGATGGAAAATAATTTTGATTAAAAACTTGAACTCCATTCTTGAGGAAAATATCCTTTCTTCTTCAAAAACATTTTTCCTTTCTTAACATGTCATACAACTTTAAACTAAAAAAAGTTGATTAAAAATAAACATGAAAACTTGTAAAGGATTCTTCTTAGAAATAATGTTTTAAAAATCCATTCATATCGTATAAGTTAAAAAAACATTCTTCATACTTTTGTCGAATAAGTCAAAAGTACCTCGTACGAAAAAACGACAAAAGATTCCTTTCATATCTTTTACTAAAAACTCACCGAAGGGTAAAATTGGATTTAAAAAATATGTAGGTGGATGGAAATAATATTACATATTGAGGAAACATGGATGTGGATGATAAAATACAACCCAGTAAATTTCAAAGTATAAACAATCTCGGATAAAAATGAGATTGTGATATTTTCCCTTACCTTAGGTCCGGTTTGCTTCGTAAGTGTCCGAACCTCCTGTATAATGATTTAAATAATGTCATTGACTTATTACAGAATCATATTCATTGTTATTATATCATATATGGTTCACTTATGACTTTATATTACCCGATCTTTTGTAAATTCATGTTAAAGTAGCGTTTTGGGTAAAATCGTCTCATTTGTCGTTCGTGTTTTAACTTGTAATTATTCATATGATTACTTAGATCATTATTACTTAATTATAGAATATAAATAATTATTTATATATAATATATATTCAGAATATACATATATAATGGATTGATAAATGGAAAGAAATACACCGTTCATGGAGACGGTAGGCCGTACGTACGCATGAACGCTGTTTTCGTTTCCTTATTGAACCGAGTGGAATTAAGTAGATGACATACATATATATACACATAAATCCAGTAGCTTTATAATGTCATATATTTCATTATTATTTCTTATATATACTTTATAATCATTCTTAAATGGTTAACATGGAGAATGAATCTCATCGCGTCGTGGAGACGGTAGTCTTTACGTACGCACGAGCGATGATATCATTTCCATAATTATTGAATTGAATTGGAGTGGATGATACAATATATCAGAATAATTATGATTTTATAATAACTATGTATAGTTATTCTTTACACCATAATACCCATCCATTTAAGGTGTTGGTGGAAAAAACATATTACACCACGGCGTGGAGACGGTATTCCGTACGTACGCACACGTGGTGATTTCGTTTTCCGTAGGATGGATAGATGGTGAAATAGGATTGTTTCATACTTATAATAACATATCAGTATATGAGTGATACTGATGTTATTACTTCATAATGAAACAACCTAAGAAGAAGAAGTGGAAGAAGAAATAAAGGTGAAATAATCGGTAACGGAAATTACCTCTTCTTTGAAGCGCCTTATTGAGACCTCCTCTTAGGGCACTAAAATTGGTCTTTGAGGAATACCATAACCTCTACGATGTTTCTAGGAAAGTGGAGAAGAGAATTTGGCAGGGGTTTTCCGAGCTTGAAGGCTCAAAGTTGTGTGAGGAAGAGAGGGAGGAGGTGCCCTTTTATAAGGGAGGAGAGGGGCACCTTTGGAATTCTTAAAAATATTAATTTATAATAAATCTAACCCCACTTAAAAACCTCCAAAAATGACTCATATTCTAAGATTATATGAGATTGGGTTGTAATCTCATCAACCAATCAAATTTATACATGTTTGGATCTTATTTTAAACCTTATCATTTTGATTTATCCTTATTTAATCTACTTAAGTTTATTTGTGGTAATAAAATTCTAAATTTTAAATTATAACAAATAATTACTTATTTGTTGTGAATTTTCCATTATTGTTTACTTTATAACAATATATACCATATAAATTTAAATTTATAATTTTTAAATATTTTTGTGATTTTTAAACAATTTTATAATATGTTATTTTTGTAAAATAACAATAGTGTCAATTTTAAAACTATTCATTTATTTGAATTTAAATAAAATATATACAGAATATATGTTCGAAATAAAAGATTTAATATATTAATAAAAGGTCATATGTATCTATAAAATTATTGGATCACATTAAATAGTTCATATAATATTTATTTTATTATTTTTAAAACCATTTATTTGGTTTATCTCTTAAAATAATAATTACTACATCATTTTTGTATAATTATTTAATACACTTATTTGTTGCATAAAAAACTAAAATAAAATCCTATGATGAAGATAAATATATTATATTTCACAATAAAACTTTTACTCGAATTTATCATCTTAAAATCACAATATTTAAATTGTTATATTTATTAAATTATGAAGGTGACAACTTTGTCATCATTTAAAATAAAATAATATAAGTTTCATAATTCCTTGTATAAGACTCCAAATGGGCAAATATTCGACCATTGGATGCATATAGTTTCCATTTACATGACCAATAAGTTTCTTTCAGGGTTTTGTGCCTTTTTATGGTCACTATTATTTTAATAAAAACTATATTCTTGATTTTTCACTAGATAAATAATTTCTGCATCACTATTGTGTCACAATTAATGATAATTATTTAATCCCAAAAAATAATAAATAAATTCTCATGATGTATATAATTTTGTCAGATTTCTGGAGACTATTCATTTTCGAAGTTTTATGATGTTTATCACTATGTTAATATTATTATACTTATAAGATTTAAGAGAGTGACATGTTGTCACTTTCTTTGGTTTTAATAATAATTAAATAATTTTCATGGTCAAAAGTCCATAAAATGAATCTAATCCGACCCTTAGTTGATATGGGTTAACTTTTAGCCATAAAATAGAATTTTGGAATGTGTTAGGGTAATTTTATAATATTATATTTACCCTTAATTACAAGATTTACCTTTAACTATGGTAAATAAAATTTAGCGTAGTTACTATTCATAATTCTCAAAAATAAAAAGTAGCCTATTAACATAATTTGGACCCACTAATTCCAAATATGGAATCAATTTTTTAAAATTCAATACACAGAAGTTGCAGAAATTAAATTAAAATTAATCCAATTGTCGAATAAAAACAGGTTTTTGTTTAAAACATTGCAAAAGATTGAATTGATTTAACCTACGAATTCAAGGTAAAATAAATGCTAATGACATACATTATATTAAATGGTAAAAATATATTCTATTTATACTTTAAAAAAATTCAATATTATAATTTAACCACATAATATATTACGATGAAAAAAGTTGTTTTTAATTAAAATATAGCGTGTTTTTACTATTCATTAAAATGTGAAATTTACCAGAATAATATGAAAAATTTATCCAAAGTAAATTTTTATTTCCTGATTCCAAAGAAGAATTTTATTTTGTCAAATTAAACTTATAAACATGTCAAAAACTATATTTAAAGTGGGTGCGCCATCAAAAGGCGGCAAAACTGCATTTTTTGAAAAATACTTATTTTACCTGAAAAATTTATTTTGTTCTTATACCATGTTCTAGAAAATGTGTAAGATGAATAATAATGTTATAAAATTAAAAATTTAGTTAATACTATTCATAACGTCTAGTTCATGACAATATTATAATAATATATCATTGTTTATTAAAACCCGGTATTGCGTACAACACACGCTATCGAGGAAGGTCGTGATTGCGTGTAATGCAAGCCATGTCAGGGTTGCGTGTTGTGATAGAATCCTTCGGTGTTTCTTATAACAGAATCCAACCATATTTCATTTATAGATTTAATATATATATATATATATATATACTCAATGTTGCGTAGAATAACTATTATCAAAATTGTGTTTAAAACGGTCCAACAATAGTGTTGCGTATACTGCAAGCTAATATGGTGTTGCGTATAGCGCAAGGTAGTCTTGGTGTAGAATACAACACAAGACATTAATGTAATTAAAAGAATATTTTTCATAAAATCTCGGGGTGTTACAGTTTTGGATGCTCTTTTTAAGTGAAATTGTTTTGTGGTGGGGAAAGCATTTTTTGTAGAATTCTCTTTGTAGTTGGTCCCAAGAGTTGATGGATGATGGTCCCAAATTGTTTAGCCAATTTTTAGCTCGATCCTTTAAAGAAAAATTAAATAGCCTCATCTTATCTGATTCTAGTTGATGTGGGGGACACATGGTTTCTACAATGTCATTGAACTCCTTAATGTGCAGGTATGGCATCTCGGACTCCATTCCATGGAATGTGGGAAGGTGGTTTAGGACATGGGGTTTAAAGATGTAGTTGGAATCTCCTAGGTAATTGTGTCTAATGCATGAGGGGGCATTGGTCCAGGAAGGTGTGAGGTAGTCATTCATGGTTTGATCCATCACATTCCCCAAGTTTGGGGCTGCCTCATTTGGGTTTCCATTTTGCTTCCCACCTGGGTTTATGAGTTGGTTTCTTTGAAGAACTTCCATTGAAATTGGATCAATCTTGGACTCTAGAGTGTTAGGAATATTAGGATATAATGGAATGAGTTCCCTTGGTGTACTTGACTCCCCAACCCCAGGAGCATCCACCCTACCTAGATGGATTGATTGACCGCGGGTGTAGGCGGACATGCGCGAAAAGAAAAAAAATGAGAAAGGGACAAGATAAGAGAATTTGGATGAGAAAAGAAGAAATGCAGGAGAATAGAATGGGTGTTTATATGACCCACTTGGGTCGCTGTCAACGACGCCAAAATTTTATTCTCACTCAAATTTACCCAAGAGATGAAGGTATAACAGTCCCTGTAGTTTAGCTTGGGTTACCGAATCCTCAGATACCTAAGAAGAAACCTATAGACACGTACATTCTATGTACTGTTTTCGACTATGAATTGGACAACTTGGATTTATTTTGGATGGGTTTTAAAGATATCTAATAGATTTAAGTGAATTCAGTGTAAAAGAATGAGTTGATCCTAGGTTATCGCTCGAGGTGGATTGGACATATTTTCTTTTTAATGATTCAATTTCTCAAATTTGAGATGGGTTCATTTAAGGAGATAAAACAACATCATCACTTACTGGATTAATGACAAAACCCTTTAATACTAATCACCTATACACTTTAAGGATCATTGTTTTGCGCACTTCAATGTAAAGGTTCATATTAACACTTGAAGTGTGTGGCCTTAAATTGAACAAGGACGATTGAGTTTAAAAACCATCACATAAAAATCTCAATTAAAGAAGTGATTATACATTAAGGAAGTGATAATTAACATCCAATCCCACCCCTTTCTACTCCCTTGGATCAACCCATAAGTGGGTTAGCCCTCCATTTATTCTATGGTTTCAATGGAAGCGGAAAGTAGACTCACGAGGGAGGAAATGGAGAAGTAAAAAAAATGCAATAAAATAACAATCACTCCACCGTTGTGTGATAATATCACAAGGTTTGGTATGAACTAGTTCACACCTTGAAACAATGGTATCAAGGTGATAAGTAGAAGAACATAATAATAAGAGAAGAATAACTTTTATTAAGAAACAAGGATGATTTAAAAGAACTTACATGTGGATGATAAATTGAGACAACAAAACAGCAGCATAACATTACAATGAAATAAATCTCAAAGATTTCTAAATACTCCAAAACCACTGACTTAAATAGGAATTTTTGAGCCCTTGGGTCGAGCCTCCTACAGTACAAGTCATCCCACTTGAGTATGGTAGGTCTAGGGTGGTGGAATGTTTGTGGAAAGATGACTTTCCAACCTTGACCCAAAAGGGCATCCAGCTTTCATGCACCTAACATACGTGCTTGAAACACCTTCTAGATGGCCGACTTTGGGTGGTCAATAGAAGACTTAAATTAATCTCCTGATGTTTCCTAACAGCCTGTAAAAGCTCATCCCAAAAGGAGTTACGGTTTTTGAGATATGGTTTAATTGGTAGGCTATTTTCTGGGCCGCAGAATCTGGCCCAGAATTTTATCTCTAACTTGGGCCGCCTAAATGGACACCATGGAGGCAGCCTTAGCATTGGATCATGAAGATTTATTTGTTCCTAGACATTTATTCTAGAATCCAATGATTTTTGGGGTTAATTGAGCCTGTATTTTGGGCCCCACAGTCTCATCAGTGGGCTTGTGTCCAATCTGCCTTCTCCATAATTGCTTCCTTTCGTCGCTAAATATCTCCATCATCCTCCATGAATTATCCATTAATACCTGAATGAAACATGTTCATAATGGAGTTTAGATCCACATTCAAAAATATCAAATTAAAATATGTATAATTAGATGAATCATTGGGTACTTCAAATGATGTTCAAAAATGTACCACATAATAGTTCATTTTAAGAAGGTATTACAATCATAATGTGAAATGACGTTCAAAGTGTAAAATGCACTAAAATGCTGTTTATGAATAATAAAGAACATGAATATTATATATATTAACAATGAATATTAGCTGCATTTAGTTGATAATCACCTAGCTAATAATAAATTTATTTAACTGATATTTATTTACATTTTTATCATATGAAATTCCAACAATCAATTATAGGGTTATGTGTAATTTAATGGAATGTTAACCCTTATCCATCAACTAAATATTTCAATCATGTAAAATGATCAACCCATATCATAACAATACTGATATGGATGTATCATATAATCCTGTATAATCAAATAAGTGGAATGATTTCCCTTATATTTTTTCATACTATTTACCAAACCAAATCATATGATATTCAGTTAGTTTATTTATGTTACACCATACAATATACTTTTTTATTATAGTATCTTATTTCCCAAAATAAATCCTATATAAATAATAATTTAAAAAATATCACCATCACTAGTATATCATGGATGAAAGAAGGGTCCTACCTTTTTGTTAGGTGGCATATAAACCCACAAATACTGTAGGAGGAAGGAGTCCATTGGTGACTACTAAAGTGATCATCAGCTAATATATGATTGAAGAAACGAGGCTCAATTTTCATTTCAAAACATAAAATATATTTGTTTGAGGTATCTTTATATATTACACTAAATGGATAATTTTAATTCAATTCATCAGAAATTATTTATTGATATCTTCCAATAATAAACAACTTGTTTTATTTTCATGAACATCCCTCCAGTGAAATTTATACCTATGCCTTTAATGGACCGTGAGTGTGAACAACACACTCTTCTTGAAAGAATTTATTCATATGAAAATATATAATGTAACCTTCAAATTGGAATAAATATTCGTTATGGAGTTTCGAATGATACATATGTTAATAATGGATAATGAGTTTTATTTTTAGTTGCACCAATAAGGTAACCATGATTAGAAGGGAAAATGAGATCCCAAATAATGTGGGTGATGTGGGGAAGAATATACTTGTGAGTATCAGTGAAAAAAATTCCATAATTATATTTGAATTAATGACAGGTGATTAAACCCCCCAACTTGACGCTAATCACCTAGTTATCTTAAAATCTATTTTAAGGGGGACTATCCAATACAGATACAATGTGTTAAATTATAAAATATATTTAATGGTTGAAAATTTACTTTCTCTTAATCAATAAAATCATATATAATACAATTAGTGTCTCAAAAAATCTTTACATGATTGGAATATATGACCTAATTTCCAATAAAAATCATGTGTGGATTATTATTAATTAATATTTATGTGTTTTACACTTTAAAATTAATTAAAACCTTTATTGTCAAGTGTATGTCTATACCCATACATTAATCAGAAACTACTTATCATATATGTTTATTGTTTACCTTGTTGTAATTCTATTTCCCCTAATTAATTTAAAGTTCATTATTTCTATATTGAATCCTATACATGATCAAAATTATATGTAGTTATTATATATAAATAAATATATTGAATTATTTTTTATTCACGCCTCCCTTGAATTGGATGAATGATGACTATTAGTTTAATTTTTGTTGTTTGTGTGAATGGAAAATTATGAATTTTGATATTTTTTTAATTCCACATTTATCATGGATGTTTATTCGTATGTTATGTGTGTGATTTTAAACTTTTATTTTGATAAAGGAAAAAAAATGCAGGTACATAATTTTTTTCTGTAATCTATGTCTTAATATTGAGATTAAGGTGTTTGATTAAATGGTTTTCTACATAGTTTTGATAAACACTTTCACAATTCCTCTTATAATACTTGTCACTTAAATTATCGACATGAAAAGAATATCTTATTTAAGTATGTGATGAATTATTCTATTATTGAGAAGAATGAAATAATTTAAACAAGAATATTTTTCATTCAAATGACTGGAAACATCTATTTTTCCTAATCGAGTAATTCACAACATATATAAATAATACCAATAACTAATTTAAATAATGGGGTATTGAATATTGGTAATAAAAACATTCAAGATCATATAGTAACCTTAGTCTTTTACAAATAACATTATAATATTTTAATCATATTTATACATCAGAGTATAATCCATGTATCATGAAGTCCAACATCTTTGAGGACTAGGAAAATAAAACATAAAACATGGGGATGAAAAACAAATCTTTATTTAATATCCATATATATATCCTAACTTACATAGATCCCTTACATCTATATATGGTACCGTGGGGAACACATTAACCAAGGGATGAGCTAAAAATCCCAGTATGGGAATGAACAAAATAATAAATATTAATCCGATGAGTTAGGAGGAATGCCATAATGATATAAAAAACATGGATCATATGGAATCATATAATATAAACATGGGGTAAAATAAACATGGAATCATATAATTTTTTAATAAATATATCACATGAAGTTAGTATGATTCGATGCTAAAGGCCAAGATCATTTCCCATAGTATCAGAAGCTAAGGATAACCACCAAGACAATTTCCCATAACATCTCAAGAGACTTAACATTACTCAATGCATTGGAGAACTTTCTGGGTGCACCCATATTAACATTTTTATGAATATTATTGACACATAAATAATCATACATAATCAACAATAAATAAATATAACGGTACCCATGTAATGAAATGGGTATCACAATCATATCATAATGTATAATAAATGGGTGTATTATAAAAGTGTCCACAAAATAAAAGAAATTAAATTATTCATGGAAATTCATAAAATGAAAAGTAATATATCATGATAAGTGATGTAAAAAAAGTTTAATCCGATAAAAAAGTATTTATGAAAAATTAGAGTTGAAACATTTTAGTGCAATTTTAATGAAAATACAATAGAGACATTAAAATAGAAAAGGGGAAAATATTTTATATAAATCTAGAAGTGAACCTAGAATGTTTTTATACTAAAAATACTTATTTTCTAAATAAATTTGGGTATTAAAACAACAGATATAGTGCACTAGAAATTGTGTAATAATTCAAGATGATTCCATAGAATAGATTTTTTATTGAAAAGTACTAAGGGGTGAATCATTTAAAAACATTTATATTTCCAAAAGATAGTTATGAAAGGGTGTTGGTAAATTATTTTTTTACTAATAAACAGAATTTATAATATTCCTATTAGCATATAATATATCTACATTTTGATATAAGGAAAGATAAGGAAACCTAGTAGAACAATGGTGGTTCGAGTATAATTCATTACGGATTGTTGACATAGTGTCAGGTGTACCTAAGAGGCATGATGAGAGAGAAAATGGGATTAAAATAATTTACACATCATGAGGGTAGTATGGGGGAGGTGAAAAATATTTTCCCATCCTTAGGGTTTATATTTAAATTGGCATATCATAGAGGACATTCTTGAATAAGAGTGAAATGGAGAGGATCCATTTCCGTAAATCTGATGGAGATCTTTTATGGAACTTAATGACTTGAATAAAAAAATAATGTTCATTAATTAATAATTAAAAAACATATTATATGTGTACAGGATCTATAATAACATTTTTATGTTCATTCATGACCTTTTTAATGGGTTATGTTGTTAAATTTCATTGTTCGGGACAATTTGTTTTCATTGTTATCAAGATTGGTTTACTTATATCCATGCTCGGATAAACACGTATGATGAAAGTGGTTTTCTAGAATTGATGTTTTATGTTATTATTTAACAAGAATGAGATTATATGGTTATAAAAAATCATTTGGTTGTTGGGATTGAAGATGAATTATTATAAAAAACCTTAGTGATAACCGTTTTGGTTAATTGGTGGCTTGATTACAATAAACATGTTTTTTTTGAATTAATTACATTTGTAAAAAAGGATTACAGAACCTTAACTAGGATATATAATATATATTATAATATGGTTTAACCATAACAAAAATGGATTCTTGACCAGAATATTGGATAGTAATAGAAATTGATAACCCATCGTCCTTGATTGTGCTAAATTAACCCATCTCAAACGGTGTTTTAATTTTTTTAGAATAAAAGGTTAGGAAAGGAGAGATAATTATGAACTATAAATTTAGTATAATATAATTATAGTAAATGTATGTTGTTGGAGTTATCATTCCATTTGTGTGAATGCAGGTGAGGATATAAATAAGATAATTAAAGAACATGAAAGGAAATAAAAGAATTGGAAAGAGGAATTTACCTCTTGAGTTTATCTCCTTTGATAACCTCTTAAGGGGAGGGTTTTTGGTCATTTGAGGAGAAAAAAATCTGATGGACATGGGGAATGATTTTGGGAAGAAATTTTGGTAGAATGTAAGTAAGGCAAATGGCTTGAGAGGAGTGAAGAGAAGAGGCAAGGATGGGTAGTATTTATAGTTGAGGGGAGAGGTGTTTTTCTAACATTATAATCATTAATTTATTACTTCATCACAAGATAAGAAATAATGAATATTACCTAACCTAGAATAGTAATAAATTCATTTGATTTTGAGAGTTGTATTATTATATCACTTATGATTTTAAGAATAGTGGATTTAAATTATAATTTATTCATATAGTAAATTAATGTATTTTACTATTCACAAAAAAATTCACGTTTTTCAGAAAAATCCAAAAAAATTAACACTATCATTTTTTTGATGTGTAGAATACAAAAATGAAATCCATTTTTCAAAAATTATTTTCTAAATATGATTAATTTAATATTTGTTTAAAATCATAATTTATTGAAAAAAATGTTTTTAAATATTTATTTACTTATTCGAAAATATAGGTACATCATAAATTCACATAAATCATATTTATATAATATCATAGGTAAGGTAAGTACTCATTAGAATATATCATTATTCATAAGGGTAACATTACTATTCATAAGGGTATGTTACTATTCACCAAAAAATTAAGTTGTCCATATTAGACTCTAAATAACTTACTTATTGCAGCTGTGTATGTCAGATTTTCAATATTCAAATAACTAATGTGGAAAAAACATATATTTAAGGGTCACATAGTACTTAGTAGTTCATTTTTTTGATTTAATGTGATTATATGACATTTTTATAATAAATTAATTTTCATTGATAAAACATTGGTTCGTTACATTCTTATCCCCTTATGAAATTTCTCCCTTGAATTATTTTTACATTCTAAGCCATAAATAGGTGTAGGTAATTTTACTTCATTTCCTCCTCCAGTTCCCATGTTGCCTCTTAGTACATATGGTTCTGCCAAAGTACTTTGACTATGGGATTATTCATGTTATATAGAAATTTATCTATAGGATCCAAGATCTTTAATGGATTCTCCTCATTAGAAAGATTATCCTCCAACTATACCACCTCCGAAGAGAGTTCATGTGAAAGGTTTGGTATGTACTTCCTTAAGAGGGATACATGAAAGACATCATGTAATTTTTCCATGGAAAGTATAAGTGCCAGTTCATAGGAAATAGCTCGGATAAGATCCAAAATCTCAAAGGGACCGATGTACTAGGGATATAACATCCTTTCATTCCAAACCTCACGAACTTCTTCCATAGAGATATGCGTAGATATACCATCTCACCAACTTTGAACTCATAGTCTTATCAACGATTATTTTCATAACTCCTATGTTGACTGTGTGCTTCTTTGATATGATACTGAATGGTTTTCACCTTCTCCACCATTTCTTCGACCATTTCAGGTCCTAGAAGCTTACGCTCACCAACATCATCCCAAGGCATCGTTGTTCTTCACCTTTTCCCATAAAGTCCTTTAAATGGTGCCATTTGGATGCTCGAGTGGAAACTGTGGTTGTAGGAGAAATCAACACGGGGATGATGTTGGTCACATACCCCTTTGAATTCCATATAACATGATCTCAACATATATTTTAGTTTCTGAATTTTTCTCTCAGATTGGAAATCAGTTTGAGGATGATAGGTTGTACTGAAGTCTAGTTAAGTGATCAGAGCATGTTGGAGACTTTTCTAGAACTTATAGGTGAATCATGGATCTATATCAGATAAAATAGATTGTGGTACTACATGAAGCCTTACCACCGATTTGTTAAATATCCGTGAAAGATGATCTAATGAAAAGTCCCCTCTAAACATGATAATTTGAGTTGTCTTTGTAAGAAAAAACACAATAACCCATACAACATGGTTTCTTCTCGATGTCTTGGGAAATCTAGTGACAATGTCCATGGAAATGTTCTCCCACTTCTATGATGGTATGGGTAGTGGTTTCATCATACCCAAATATTTTTTCCTGTCCTCCTTCACTTGCTGACATACCAAGCAATTTGATGTATATCCAGTATTCTCTCTTTTCATATTTCCCCACCAAAAGTTCTATCAAATATCCCGATTCATCTTTATGCTCCCTGGGTTAATAGAAAAGGTTGATCTATGTGCATCATTTAGAATCTCCTTCTCTATCTCTGGATAAGATGGTACACATAATCGTGAACCATATATTACAACTCCTTCATCATCAATCATGAACTCTATGGATTTCCCATTTTTGATAGCATCCACCCATTTCAAAATTGCCACATCTTTTCATTGAGAATCCTTTATTTTCTCTATGAGGGATGGTTGAGTAATCATTTGAGAAAGGATTTATGATGTTCCTGCCTTAATGATTCCCATTTCCATACTCTGAAAATACATAAAGTTCAGATCCTTTTCAAATATCATCATTGATAAAGTTGCAAGATCATTTATACTTAGAGCATCGACCACCATATTTTCCTTATCGAGATGGTTGTGGTTTGAGTAGTCATAATACTTGTTGAGATTTATCCATATTTGTTGGTGCATATTAATATCTTTCCATGTTAATATATATCCCATACACTTGTGGCTTGTATATATCTCACACTTCTCCCCATAAAGACAATGCCGCCGGATTTTTAACACAAGTATCACAACTGCCAACTCCAGATAATTCATGGGATAGTTTTTCTCAAAGACATTCATCTACCTTGAGGCATAGGATATAACAATATAATTCTTCATTAGAAAACAACCTAATATCTTCTTTGAATCATCACTGTGCACCACAAAGTGTTCTCCACATTTGGTAGTGTGAGTACTAACGCAATTATAAGCCTCTTTTTCAACTCCTCGAAACAGTCTTCACATTCCGGAGTCTATAAAAACATTACTCCATTCCATAACATCTTGGTCATTGGGTTTGAAAATCATGAAAATTTATTCACAAATTGTCGATAATACCCATCTGGACCTAGAAAGCTACAGATCTCTATTATAGATATTGGGCTAGGCAACTATTCAATTTCTTTGTCTTCGATGGTCCAAAGATATCCCTTTTCTAGTGATAACATGTCCCATGAATGATACTTCCTCTATCCATAACTCACATTTATTATACATTGCATACAATTTATCTCTTCTCAAATTCATTAATACTATATTCAAATGCTCCTCATGTTCCTCCTTGCTCTTGTAGTATATCAGAATATAACCAATAAATACTGCCAAATGTTTTTTGTGGTAATATCTAAATACGCTATTAATAAATCCATGAAAATTGATGCAAAATTAGTGACTTTGAAGTGTATCACTATGAACTCATAGTGTCCATACATCGTTCTAAAGTAATTCTTGGGAATATCTTCTTTCATCACCTTTAATTGGGGATATCCAAACCAAAGGCCCACTATTGAGAAATAACATGCCCCAGGAAGATGAGAGAACAAGTCATCTTTCTGTGGAATGGGATACTTGTTCTTTATCATGATTTTATTGATCTCACAATAATCAATGTAGAGGTGAATTTATCCATTATTCTTATTAACGAAGAGGACTGCAGCTCCCCCATGGTGAAGAACTAGGGAATATAAAACCCTTATCCAAATTCTCATGTAAGTATTTCTTAAGCTCTTATAGCTCTACGGTGGAAATTCTATAAGGTGTATTTGATATAGGAAGAGATCTAGGGATAAGATCAAATGAGAACTCAACCTCTTGGTTAGGAGGAATACAAAAAAACTCTTCACTGAATACATCAGTGTAATACCTTATGATTGGAATGTTTTCATGAATGATTCTCTACTTTGTCTCAATCATTTGGGATAGATATGCTTTCTCATAAAGAATAAATATCCACACTTGAGATGATGAATCTAAAGGTAATTAATCTTCTTATTTAAAAATGTAAAGAATTGGAGGATGATTTGTGATGTGAAGAGTGATCTCCCTTTCCCAATAGTTGATGTTGACTTTGTATAAATATAGCCAATCCAAGCCCAGGATAGAATTGAACATCCCCAAAGGAAGTGTGACAAGATTTTCTGGGAGGTTCAATTAACAAACATTATTCAGGGAGGGTTTATAAACCATGGATGCAATAATTTACCCATTCTCTAATATCATAGATATCTTATCCTCAAAATTTTGAGTTGTTGTTTGAATAGTTTTACAAAACTTGTAATATATGAAAGAATGCATAGAACCAGAATACAATTATATGTTCTATATTCTTGAATTAATAACTAGTATACCTACCACAACATCATTATTCAGCTCCATATCAGCATAAGTGATAGCATAAAACCTACCTTTTTCCTTGCATGTTGTTGTTGATTTCCTATAGTAACCCTCGGCTTAGGGAAATTGTTTCTATAATTCCCATGATCCTTGAATTTGTAACATACCATCACTGACTGAGAGTCAATCTAAACCTTCATTTCTTCTTCCACATTAGTAGGGTTTTTTCATAACACGTTGAAAATTTTTATATAGATGACCAAAACATCAACATTTGATGAAATTCATGGTTCCATTCAGACAATTCCCAAGATTCTTCTTCCCATAAATATTATAAGGGGAAAAGTCAGGCTTCTTTCCATCATGGGATTTTTTGTTGAACCACCAATGTTGTTCTCCAATTTCCACTTCTTTTCACTAAGCCAATGAGACTACTGATTGTCTCCAATATCAATTTCAACCATGAGGGCACAAAATTCAATCTCCTCATAATTTTAAAAGTCTAAAATCGTTGAAACCTTCTGTGGACTTGGATTTATCCCGCTAAAGAAGCGATCCACCTTGATTTGGTGTTCAAGAAATTCTAGAGGTGTACCTTCAAAGCCTTGTATAGTTTCCTTCATACGCCCTAATGTAATCATCTTCCTTCGGCTTGAGACTGAGGAACTCTCTTTCTATATTTAGTTAGAGGGTTGGATGAAAATATTTATTGAAACAAATCCTCTTGAATTCCTCCCAATACATGTAATGAATTTCCTCTAGGGACATTGTATTTTGGATTAGTTTCTCACCGCTGATCAGCTTCCCCATAAAAATGACAGATCGCCAGAATATCTTTCTCTTCTTCAGAGCACTGGAGGATGGATAATATATTTTGAAATAAGATAATCCACTATTCTGTGAGGTGGGGATCAAAATATCTTCTAAACATGGGAGGCCTTTGCTGCATGAATGATTATATGGCTACATTCACTTTCCTTGAAGGAGGATGGAGTTCTATATGAAACATGGTATTATTCATAACTTAATCCATCATAGCTAGTACTTTCATGATGTTTTGATCACTTGTTCCCAAAATATTAGCCATATCTATAGGGAAATCTTCACATTTCCAATCACATTGGTTGTTGGAACGTGTTCTGCTATTTCTTTACATTAACTATAAAAAAGAACTCAAAATTATAGGGCTTGAATACTTAGTTTTTGAACATAAAAAAGAAACATTAAACATAAAAGGATAAACTTTTAGAGGAGAGGTATATCCTAAATTATGATTCAATAGGTTTAAATATAGGTTATCATCGATCTATTTCATAAATTATATTCTTGTGGGATTTTTTATTCCCTTAATAATGGTTTTTACTAAGCTCATTAATTTTCCAAATAATATCCCCACGGGAGTGTCAATACCCAGAGTGCAGCAAGGGACATTATCATGTACGAGGATACCCCACGTCAAGTCCAAAACACCTTGTTGGACATTTGGATCCTTGGTAAATCTGTGCCAGAGGCACCTCTACCTGTTTTTATCTAGACAGGGATGTATTTTTTTGGTAAAATACATAATCTATACATACCAAAATTTAGGGATGATTTATTATACTTAATCGAGGTTCTTACTAAAGTTCACTATTCATAATCTCCAAAAATAACAAGACCACCCTCTTATTCCAACAATAGATACCTTAGTCTTTTACACATAGCATTACAAGATTTTAATCATAATTATACATCATAGTACAAGTAAATGATCGTGAAGTCTAGAATCTTTGATGACTACATACATAAAACATAAAACATGGGGCTAAAAAACACTTATTTATTTAATATCCATAAAGATCTCCTAACATACATTGATCTCTTATATCTTTATAGGGTTCCTTGGGGAACACATGAACAATGGGTTGAGCTAAAAATCCCAGTAAGGGAATGAACATAAGAATAAAGATTAAGTACATGAGTTAAGAGGCAAGGAATAATTATATCCAAAGAATAGAACACATGGAATCATTGCATATAAAAATTGGATCATATAAACATGGAATAATATAAATGTGTGACCAACATAACACGTGACTTTAGTATGAGTTAAGTCTAACTGCCAAGATCAATTCCCATAGTATCACAAGCCATGGATAACTGCCAGGACCATTGCACATAACATCTCATGAGAATTAACTTTACCCTATTAATTGGAGCACTATCTGGTAAAACTAATCTTAAATTTTTTTAATATTATTTCCACATAAATAATCATACATAATATACCATACATAATCATAAGGGTACCGATGGAATGAAATGGGTATCACAGTCATGTCATAAAGATTATGAAATTTTTTTATCATAAATATGTCCATGAAAGAAAGGAAATAAATTATACATGGGAAATAATAAGTTGAAAATTCATATATCCTAATAATTGATTTAATAAAAGTGAAAACTTTTAAAAAATATTTATGAATATTTAAAATTATGACATATTAGTGTGGTTTTACGGAAAAAACTATAGATCCATTAAAATTGAAAAGGGGGAACTCATTTATATAAAAAATGAAGTGAACCCAGAATATTTTCATAAAAAAATACTGATTTTATAAAGACAATAGAGGATTAAATCATAAGATATAGTGAATGTGAAATCAGATAAGAATTCGGGATGTTCCGTTAAAACAAGATTTCTTATCAGAAAGTACTAAGGATGAAATATATTAAAAACATCTATATACCTGAAATAGATTGATGAAATGGTATTGATAAATGGTTTTTTTACAACTGCACAACATTTATGAGATTTATATAAACAAATAAGATAACTCAATTTTGATATAAATAATAATAATTAAACCAGAATGAACAAAGGGGTTTTGGGAATAATTTTTTATAGATTATCGATATGGTGTTGGGTGTAATTAAGATGGATTGATGAGGGAGAAAAGGGGTTTCTCATCACTTATAAATCATGAGGGTAGTATGAGTAAGGTGCTAAATCATACCCCATCCTTAGGGGCTACACATGAAATGGCACAATATGATGGACATTCTTGAATAAGAGTGAAGTGGAGGGGATCCCTTACCTTTAACCCAATGGTGATATTTACATGAACTTAATGACCTAAATTAAAATGTTTGGTTAATTAATTAATATTTAAATATTCTATTATATATGTGAAGGATCTATTATAACCCTTTTATGTTCATTAATGGCCTTTTAAATGGGTTATGTTGTTCAATTTCATTGTTTGGGACCATTTCTTTTCTTGTTTTTCAAGATTTGTTTACTTATATTCATGTTCGAATAAAAACTTAAGAAGAAAGTGGTTGTCTATAACTGAACTTTTATGATATTAGTGAACATTCAAGAGATTATATGGATATAAAAATTCATTTAGTTATTGATAGTGAAGAAGAATTATTATATAAAACCAAATTGATAACCATTTTGGTTAATCGGTGGGTTTGATTATAATGAACATGTTTTGATTTATGACATAATACCATTTTCACAAAAGGATTAAAGTACCATAACTAGGATGTATTACATTTCTAATAATCTGGTTCAACCATAACACAAATGGCTTCATAATCAGAAAGTAATATAGTTATAAAAGTTGATAACCCATCGTCCTTGATTGTGCAAAATTAACACATCTAAATCCGTGTTTTCTTTTCATTAAAAAAAAGGTGGGGAATGGAGAGATTATGATGAACTATCCCATTATAATAATATAATTTCAGAACATGTATGTTACTAGAGTTATCATACCATTTGGGTGAAGGGAGGTAAGGAAAGAAACATGAAAAGAAAAGAACTTGAAAGGAAATAAAAGAATTGGAAAGGTGAATTTACCTATACAGTTCATCTCAACTGAGAACCTCTTAAAGGGAGGGTATTGTCCTTTTGAGAGAAACAATTGCTGATGGATGTGGGGAAGGATGTTGGGGAAATTTTTGGGCTTAATTTCAGTAAGAAAAATGGCCTGAGAGGTGTTATGAGAGGAGGTAGGGATGGGTGTTATTTAAAGTGTCGTGGAGAGGGGTTTTCATAATATTATAATAATGAATTTATTGTTTCTGAAGTGCCCAGATCAGTGTGAATCACTGAGAGGGGGAGGGGGTGAATCAGTGATCCTTTAAAACTTTTTACTAATTGATTCTTAATCAATTAAACCTCTATGGCTGGTTAAAGCCTTGATCCACTCTTCTTGTATCTCTCAACTTTCCTCGAATGATGCAGTAAATATAAAGGCACTGGACACAAGGATTTACAAGGTTTGGCACCAAAGTCCTACGTCCTTGCCATGCTCTCCCAGCATGGATTCTCCCATTATAATCTGTTATTATTACAATGGTCGATACAGATTTTCACCGTATCTCTCCTGAGTCCCACAGGAGGGTCTTTATACTGCGTCACACAGTGTTACCAGAGTCCCACTGGCCTGCTCCAGAATCCCACTGAAGACTTCTTCCACCCTGAGTCTCACAGGGGGCTTCTCCTGGATCCTCGAGTCACACGAGTAGCTCTTCTTCACTTTAAGTTCTTCAAGTATCCTCAGCAGTCTGGGATAAAGACTGCTGGCCTTGCTCTGTACCTCTGATCACTTGTGATGATCAGGTCTTCTCGTATTGGTCAGGCTTTATCTCCTTCTTCTGAGGATGACCTGGCTTCTATATTCAAGAATCCTCAACAGCCTCTGATAAGGTCTGTTGGTCTTGATCACACCTTCTGATCACTTCTGTTGATCAGGATCTTCTCAATTACTGAATACTCAGACAACTAATGTCTTTAACTTCAGTCTGGTCCAGTCTGACTTCAAATCATCTTCATGCACTGAGTGCATGGCAACTCTGCTTCCTCATGCACCAACTGCATGACCTTCTCAATTTCTTCAAGAACCTCCTGGTCTTGGACAACTCAGATGCACACAGCCTGCTTTAGCTCTGTTCACGTGTGCATGTGCATACATGCATGCATGCACTCCCCTCTTTCTTGTCTTGGTGTGATAAACCCACAAAGGGTGTATTCTTATTAAGCACACACACCTTCTCAAACTTCACACACTTTATTCAATTTGATCACACACTTAATGTTTGTTATACTTTAGTGTGGATGTCCTCTTCCTTCAACTTATAAATGTGTACACTTTGTACACACCTAGGTTCGGCCTACTTGTTTTGTTTGCACACACACACTTCCTTTGATCAATTAGCAAACACAAGGCTTGGCCAACATCACTTGCACACACTTGGCCCGTAGGTGTTCTTGTCCACTTTACACACACACAAATAGTGTGGTCTTCCTCCTTATGCACACACACGGCCATGTCTTGGGTTCTCCTTGCACACACACACAAGGTGTGTTATACACTTCACAACCCGAACTCCCTTCTTCTCCTCACAGACGCACATGGTGCACTGGCAAGGGCCGTGCAAGGGTTCTGTCGTGCAAGCTCCTCAAAGGTGCAAGGCACCTCGGCCGCGCAAGCCTCAACAAACCACGAGAGCGCGCAAGTGATGCGGCTGCCTCGGGTCTTCCTACCGCGCAAAGGGAAGGCGCGCAGGGGACTCAGCCTTCTTGTCGCACAAAAGAGTTGCGCGCAAGGAACTCAAACCGTACAAGTAAACTTGCGCGGGGCTTCGACTTCACGAGGCAGAGCCTCACGGAACACATTTTTTCAATAAAACATCAGCAAGCAAAAACAAGAGTTCAGCCTCTCTTTTTATAGGCAGTAGAAGCCTCTATCCTCCGCGTAAGATATCTTTCAAAACCCCGAAGATTTCGGTTCTTTAAAGATTTTTTCAAATCTCATTTCTCATCTGTTTCACGCGGGTTCTCTCTTCTTTTTATTTTCCTCATTTTCATTCACCTCTACGTGCATGGAACGTGTGCATGCCTCTGTTTAGGCCCATGCATGCAAAGCATGAACCTGCGTTGCCTCGGCAGCTTCGTTTGCCTCGGCCTCGACCAAATTCATCATCCAACGTGTGCATGCATATTTTATTGCATGTATATGTTCCTTACGGAGAGATGAGCACAATGGTGCCTTCGGCTTCGAGAAAGACAGCCGGGAGCTCGAAAACATCTCTCGGGATGCTCCTGGTTCGAACGGAGCTCGCGGGAAGGCCTCGGCATGGCTGGAGGTTGAGGACGATCGGCATATGCATCGGACGGTTAAGATCTGGCACACGATTAGATGGGCGGCTCAGATTAGATCGCGTGCGGCGCGATGCATCGGGCGGCCGAGATCTACCGCGAGATCACCTGGACGGCTGAGATTTTCTCCCGGGGATTTTTCCGCGTCCCACATTGAAACGGCGAGCGGTTTTTCCGCGGTTTATCAACCATCCGCTCCCCCAGCCGGCTCAATTGAATCTCCTCCCCTCTCGGTGCTGCCCCGCACCGAGTTCTCTCTGCGGGCGCGCTCTGCGCCCACTCTGCTCCCTGCGGGCGCGCAACTGGCGCCCACTATGCTCCTTGGGGCATGCGCTCTGGCGCCCATGCTGCGCAGGACCTGATCCCCTGCGTGGCCCGGCTTACACACGGCCGCGGCCTCTCGGGCTGGCCCCATGGGATCCCCTTGGGCGTGGTGACCTAGTCCCACATGTGCCTTGGGTTGAACCCTTAAGGCTGGCCCTTGGTGGCTTATTTTTTGCTTGAATATACACTAAGTATACAAAGTACTTAAGTATAAAATGCCAAATGCCACTTCTTCCAAGCCATTCTTCCTCTTCTCCATTCGTCTTCTTCTTTTTAAGAATTCCATTACTTCTCCTCATATGATCTTCACATAGGATATGGAATTCAAAAGGTTCATCTTCATCAACCGAACTCCTGAATCACTTAAATTCATCAAAGTGCTTCATTGATCTAATTAGAGATCAATTGGATCTTCTTCACATTCACATGCACTAAGAGTTAGTCCATGGACTTCATTAAAACTACTTCATCCACTTAGAACTTATGGATGGTTCACTTCAGCTCCTCATGCATTGCCAATACAATGCATGGTCTTCAAACATTGTTGTGACATTGTATCATCAGGATACAAGTTCTTGGAACTTTAAGAACAGCTCAACAATGTTTCAACCACAACTCCTATGCCACTTAGTGAATCTCCTATGTGACACGCATCTTAGTACCATGGCCATTCTCCATTCATCGCCAACACCATCACAACCTTTGTCATTCACATCGTGACATTCCTTGACTTCCATTCATTCCAAGACAAATTCATGCCTCATTGACAACAAATGCAACACAGTGCACTTCAGTTTCTTCAGAAAACAAAAAACAGAGAGTATTCCATCACCTATAATAGTAATAAATTCATTTTCATTCAATATTTTGGATCTTACATCACTTATGATTTTAGGAACAGTGGAGTTACCTTATAATGTACTTTTACGGTAAATTAATGTATTTTACTACTCAAAAATAATTCAAACATTTCAGATAAATCCAAAAAATAACCCTAAACATTTTTGAGGAATAGAATCCGAAAATGATTTCTATTTTAATTTTTTTTTCAAAATATGATTAATTTCATTTCTAATTAAAATAATAATTTATTATAAAAAATAGTTCTAAAACAATTATTTACTTACTCCAAATATAGGTACATCATACTTTCACTTAAATCATATTAATATAAAATCATTGGTAAGGTTTCTATTCATTAGGGTATGTCACTATTCATAAGGGTAACATAACTATTCATATTGGTATGTTACTATTCACAAAATAAATTAAGTTGGTCATATTGGAATCCAAATAACTTATTGATTGCAACTGTGTATGTCAGAGTTTAAAAATTCAAATCACAGAAGTGACAAACTTATGTTTAAGGGGCACATAGTACTTAAAAGTACATTGTGTTGTGATTTCATGTTATTATATGTCATATTTATAAGAAAGTTATTTCCTTTGATAAAACATTGTGTCATTATAGATTCGGTCAACACAAATAAAGAAATCATATAACTAACCCACATTATTTCAATGTTAAATAAATAGCATTAAAAAACTAGTATCTAAATACATTAGACAACCAATCAAATTGTGATATTTTAAAATAAAAAACAGTACAAACATAAACATACATGATACATGAAGACATAAAAAACAATCAAATTCAATTTTTTTATCCACTGAATCATTTAAAACAAAATTAGAAATCATTATTATGAATATCTGATTAAGGAATTATATAATACACTATAATAAAAAGATAATTTAGTAGTGGTTTTACCACAAAATGGTTTTTTTAGAAACCATTTTAGAAAAACCCATTAATTTATGATGGTTTATTTTAAACAGTCATTAAATATAAAATTTCATTTTATTTTTAATTTTTTATATAATTATTTAGTTATTTTTAAAAAACCTCTACGAATTCCAAATTGTTTTTTAAAAACTACCTCCAATTCTAGGTGGTTTTTCAAAAACCACCACCAATACCAAATAGTTTATTAAAAACCACCATGAAATAAAAAATAATAATTAACTAATGAAAATTTTTATTACTTGTTAATATTTAATAATTAATGAATATTTTTTATTTGATAATAGTTCTTTATTTTTTATATCATTTATTATTCATTATTAAATAAATTTTTTAATTTTTAACTTCAAATTATAAATTTTTTATAATGATTAGTAAATATTTTTTTGAAAATAATAAACTATTAATTATTAATTAATTATTATTTAATAAATCTTAATTAATAATTTTTAATTTTCATTTAGTAATTATTTATATATGTATATATTTACATATAAACACACACACACACAGACATATATATGTATGTAATTTGTATGTTTGTATATTATAATAATGCTTGAAACATTCTCACATATATAATTTTTTATGATATGTTAAAAATACACATTATCTTTAAATGACCGTAACTTTTGATCTAAATGTTCATTTATGCTCTATGACCTATCAAAGGGAATATTATAAAAATAACTATGATCATATTGGATAAGAATTTCGAAATTATTAATAATAGAAACTTTATTAATGTTCTAAGATATGTTTAAAATCCATGTTCAACTTCAAGAAACAATGAATTTTGATTTGGGTGTCCATTTTGGTTTTTTTATATGTGAAATAAAATATTATAACAATATCTATGATAATTAATTTTGGGGAGGTCTATGCCCCATTTTTTGGTTAAAAGATTCCCCAAATTCCACCATAAATGGGTTTTAATTTAACTTACCCTTATTTTATATCTTTTCATGATATTTAAACATCATTTATGATGGGTATCTTATCATTTTTAGGTGGTGTATGTGTTTATTCCCAAGGTTTACAATCCTCTTGATATGAATGTGTTAATATATTAGAGGTGTTCCCTATTATATTAATTTATCTTTCTATGCCTCTTATATAACAAAACATTATTCAGATTGGAAAATACTTGACAGTTCTATCCAAGTGAATTACAAGGCTTGAATCTAGAAGGAATTAACGGTCACACTTTTGGGTAAATTGCCATTACTAATGGTGATATGTTCAAAAATGTATCTTGGTTTTATTATTAGAATCATATAATAATTAAAATAATATTTTTATATCTAGTAAATGATTTTTTAGTTTGGGATATTTTATACACTAAATATTATATAGAAAATATTAAATATATTACCTCACACATGTGTATATTTCCAAAATAATGGTTTATCTCCTGAAAAAACTCTTGAATGCAGAAATCAGGACTACTGTTGGATCTAGAATGTTTTTTTACCCAATAAGCTTCATAAGGTTCATTCACATCATACATCTGTATAATTCATAGTTTCTAACAGATATTATTTGAATAAAAATAATTAATTATTTAATTTATTTGTATAATTATGTTTCAAAACCTAATAATTCTTTATTTAGACCTCATGATGGTTGATCTCCAAAGTTAAATCCATAACCCTAAGAGATCCCTTGAGAGGGAGATCCAATGTGATGGGATTTAGTGGATGAAGATTGGATTTTTTGGAACTCATGGATTGAGAATGATATTTATTGGGATCAGTAATGAATTTATATGTACTTGTTCTTTACCAATGATTGATCAAATGAGAAGGGATGGATTTTATTTTGGGGATTTAAACACATTTTGGTTCCTTGGTGATTAGAGATTAATTATTTTAATCTTTTAATATGAAATATATCTTTTCAAAGAAACTTTAATATATGATTTTTAATTAGATTAAGTACATGGAAACTATCATCCTTTGAACAATTATCAAACAACATTTCATATTTGTTTTATATAATGTGATATATTATTAGAGTGCCTTTTCCCATCATTGATATTTCACATTATTTTTTACGGTGTAATCACTTAAGTCTCTATATTCAACATTGGTATTCAATTTTTTCTCTGTTCATTGGAAATTAATGGTTTGGTTTGGATTGTGATCAAACCTAGATCCGCTTTTCTTTGCAGTTGTGAATGGAGAAGAAAAAGTAGTAATGTGTAGAACATCACTAGATGATGGAGATTACATTTTTATTTGATCAAGAATGTATGTTCCTAATGTGATTTGTGTAGGAGATGATGTAGATGATGGGGTGCATTTTGTTACAAATAATATTTTCTGAAAGTGATATTATTATTTTTAATTGATTCCATTCAACACAGTTTTTGGGTTTTCCAGCCAAATTCATGGAAAGTATAGAAGATGAAATGGGTATTTTATGGGTATTAGAGTTTCTAAAAAAACAAAAAACTATATGAAAAGTATTTTAGAAGAACCTGTGTCATCTATCTTATTTATTTGACACGAGGGTTTTGAGAAGAAAATATCCCACAACTATTTTAGTAGGACCACATGCCATGTGTCCCTAGATGACCAGCATGGTGTGTACCATGTGTACATACCTAGGGACCCTGAGTGCTCTAAGATGTCTTATGTAGGGTCCATACACTATGTTACCCTTATGGAACATGAATCTGTTAATTTAGGAATACAATAAGTGTCAAAACTAGATCTACACATCATGTGACTTGACTCACAATCCATGTAGTTGGTCTATATCACCCCATGTTGAATGGAAGAACGTGGATATGTTTTTTTAATGTTTATATCACCCCAAGATTCCCATAAAAATGTCATTCAATCACTTTTCACATAGTTTAGGATGCTCAACTGGCCCTTTTTATAATGAGTTCCACATACGATACAATAGTAGTGTCCCTGAACCCCCAAGATAAGGTTATGAATCCCACCCTTCAACTATAGTTGTGAAATACCTTATCAATGGTTTAATAATTGATAACATCATATATCCCCACATAGTTCCCAACATTTAGATAGTCTATTCCTTTACCCTATGTCAGGTTAGGTATCTAATCACCTAATATTAGGGTATGTGATCACATCCTATGGGATGGTAAATACAGTGTTAGGTATCCCTCTATGGCCCTATGTATGATCATCTATATATTATTTTAACTATTAAAGTGTCTGGTGTCCCCCTATTCATGGGAGATATCCTCCATTTATGAGTTGAATTAACTCATATATGGTGTATTCTAGTAACATGTGTCTTTCCTTTTGGCATTTCATGGGAGGTCTCACAGATCTCTTAGTGACAGTATGATTTTTGAATTCACTTGAAGAACGTTTATTGGTTTATTTAATATAAGACATGGGGAATTATAGGATTACTAATATCATTCAACATGGATATATGGGTTATCCCATATTTACCCACTAGTTCTGGTTTTGGAGTGGACTCACCTTTGATTATTTACTTCCTGATGATTTCAGGGTGTCTTACTGGGTATGTATATAATCACATATCATGGGATTTATCTACACATATAACATATTATATAGATAATATGTTTTTTTAATGACGATCTTGATATATTGGTTGTATGTGGTGCATAATGGTGGTTGAAGGATATCGTAGTATATCCATAATAGTCAAACAATAATGGTTTCATGCAGGGGATAATATTTACTCATGCTAACAAGTTGTAACTACCTTTTGGAAATGAAGCATAGAGTTCATCCCCTATACTATAG
Source organism: Viscum album (assembly GCA_963277665.1). Lineage (NCBI taxonomy): Eukaryota > Viridiplantae > Streptophyta > Magnoliopsida > Santalales > Viscaceae > Viscum > Viscum album. Next base: position 1,927,344,924 of record OY728153.1, read on the forward strand.
TTGAGTATTATCATACTCGATTAGGTTTTTCATGTATTAATTATTCTTTTTGTTTTCCTTTTAACATTAATCGTGTGTGCATGAAGATACATGTGGGTGTATATAGGTTCATTAGGCTCTGGCCTCCCAGACGTGTGATATGACCACTTAGTGTGAGTCATCATATTCTAATCTATTAGAGGTGGGATTTCAGCAGAATAATTATCTTTCTATAAGCTAGGTATGCCAATGTGTGATGGTTCATGTTAAAGTGGCATCAGATTCTGGGTTTTCCAATGATAGATTTTAGAGACAGAATATTTGTGTGGATTGGTTGGGGTTTAGGGAAATATTGTTAATGTGTATCCAGTTTGAATCATGTGCCACATACCATGATATTATTTTGTCATATGACGTATCCATACATCTAGATTATAATAAACTACTTATTGAATCAATACAAAAGACACTAGTTAGAGGAAAATAATGGAACATGAATCATATATGAAATGTTTTTGGTTTCCATGTCAATATTGAGTCAAATACTCATATAATAAATTTTGGACATGGCACATCAAGAATATTTTTGAATGAATCTATGATGAAAATAGCATGGATTATGTGATACCATCATGATGATGATAAACTTAGTGATGCAGCCTCTATATAATGTAATGTGCATGATTTGTGTCCTTTGAGGGGACAATGACTGTTACATACACCCTTTCAGTAGTGACGATACCTCCCCCTAGTATCAAAATATAATTTTTTTACTCATAATGGGTACCATATATTTCTATTAGTATGAGATGATGAAATTCATATGCATAATTAACTTCATGAGTTCAAGAGATAGAGGATGCCCATGTTTTTGGGTGAGCTAAAACATGCATGAAGTAGAGGACTCGATATAGTTGATGGTCTAAGTGTCTTATTGGGTTTAGATATGACCTAAAAAGATATTGGTTCTTACAAATATCCTTCTACAAGGAATGGATGAATCCTTGTGGAGAATGGTGACTTAGAATCATGATGAGATGACTCTTCCTTAGAATGAGTTGGAGTGAATCTTCTGGTAGGAATATTTCCATGACTATCCATTCGGTGTGCATAAAGTAGCTCCGAAAGATGAAGCACATAATCATATCAATGAAAACGTATACATTTATTTTTATTGAACCCACAATATATAATTTTACATTTTGTACGATGGGTACTTATGATCACAAATATTAGAAATTGGGGTTTATAGAGATGTTCAATATAAAGTGGTACCAATTTGAATCGTCACCTATGCTGGGGTGCTGGAGAATGTTCTAGTGGTGAGACAATTTTTATAAATGAATCCATAATAAAAAAAATTATATTCAAGTTTAGCCATCATTAGATACCAGGGTGGTAGAGAACTAGTGGTGGGATTTGTCACCTTGATGCCTAAAATTCTCCTAGGTGTATTATCATTCTAGTGGATTAGTGGTTTAGGGTTAATGGGGGGGGGGTAGCCATATGGGAGGGAAATTTTTCTTTTCAAATGAATAGCATGTCTATAATTATTAGGACTTCCCAAATCATTATCCAATGAATGGATGGAGGGTATTAGAAGAACAACAGTATCCTAGGAAATGACTTGGCTAGGGACCTCCCAAAGGCAATAAATGAGATACTATAATAGGAAATGATGAATGGGGAGAAAAATGAGGTGTAAGAGGTTGTTAGTGTTATGAAATTATATCACCACCACCACATATAGGTGGAATGTTATATTCTTAGAGGTTAAGAAGATATGTTCATGGATTATTACAAGAAGTTGGGGAAAATGACCCAAAGGCACCTAACATGATCTAAGATATGATTTTTGTCCTTTTAGCTATAGCCTTGGTTTTAGAAGGCATATGAATGAGAAATTACATCTTAGAATTATCCCAAATGTTAGAAATATATGATCTAGTGGAACCTTTTGACCTACCCATATAGGTATATACTATCACTGGAGGGAATTCTATGATCACACACATCTTTCTGTGGTGTGACTTGTCTCTGGATAGATAGAAATTCTAATGGGATCTTCTTATAGTTTCAATGATTCCCTATGAGGTAATACTTTATATAGACAATTTATGTACCATCAATTCCCAAAGTTTCTATTTTTTATGTAGGATTTGGCCCACTCAAGATGATGAGTCGAGATTTTACATCACTATCAAGAATGAGTTGAAGTTATAGAAGTTTGAGAACATGTGTAAGAGTTTATAGGTGATTTTTCGTCACTTAGAAAATATAGCTCTTGGTAAAATAGAAGAATTAGTTGACTGGTTTTTTATAGTGGTAGAGAAGTACCCATATGTATTCATTGGGGATGTAACTGGGTTAGTTCACCATAGGGAGGTCAAATTTTGTATTTAATTGATTCTAGGGACTTCTTAGATATCTTTAGTTGTGTATCAGATATCCCCCATTTAGCTATAAGAGAAGATCATCCTTTCATAGGACCTAATAGGAGATGTTTTTTGATACATATTTTCTCCCCTAGGTATCTCTGATAATTTTTAGAACAATATAAAATGGGAACCAAATGATTTTTTATAGATTATTGTCTCTTGATGCTGGTTATGATCCAGAATAAGTGTCCACTTCTAATAATTGATAACCACTTCAAAAAATAGAATGTTAAAAAGTGGTTCACAATTATTGACCTCGTTTTTGGTTACCAATTACAAAATTACAATGTCCCTGTTGTCATTATGTGTACCTGATAGTACCTTTTTCCATGAACAATTACTTTGTGTTTTTTTAAGACTCACCAATAATATCTTTAAATGTTCCCTAGACCTGTTCATGGTGGTCTTTATCAATGATAATGTAATTTACTTAGCATCAGAGGAAAAGCATGTATAGTATTTTGGGATAAACCTGGAAAAACATTGAAAGAATTATATATATAGGAAACTCTCAATTTGTATGTATTGAATTAGGGAGGTACATGTTATGGGACATGCTATCACATAGGAGGGATTAGTTTTGGACCCAATAAATTATGAGGTAGCACTTCTTTAGGATCCCCCATGAGTGTGGTGGAGGGGTGATGAATCTTTAGGTTAGATGGATATTACGAAAAATTGATTCTAGATATATCCATCATTATGAATCCATTTAAATCAATAACATGCAATGGGTATTCATTCACCAAGATAGAAAAGTAAAAAATTATGTTGAGGTTTTATGGTAGAGGTTGACTGGTGATATCATCATGAGGATTACAAAATAGAGGGTTAAGTTTGTTTTTTTATGATATACCACTTGATTCAGGATCAAGAACGTGTTAATTTAATGGTAGGTGATTATTACTTATGGATCATGTCATTTGAGGCCCCACTACCAGAACAATGAAACATAGGATTTGGTGCTTATATCTATAGTCTTCACACCAAAGACATATAATAAAAAACTTATTGACAGGATTTGTTTTTTATTATAACCATAAGAGTATTAGGTATATATTCACTCACAGAGATCTCACCCTGAGGTAGAGGTGGTGATGGGGTTCTTTCATGACTATAACATCAATATAGTAAATAATCTATGGAGGGAAATGTGGTTGCATATAATCTCAACTGGGAATCACTTTCCTAGTTTCTCATCAATGTGTTAGAATATTTTTCCTTGTTGCAATTATCCTTATTGAAAAAAGAATGAGCTTCACACAACTGTTTGATGGATATAACCTTGAATCATCTTCAATGAGTGAGGTAAGCATTAATGGGAGATGTTGATTACCATGTCTTATATTTCAATATAACCATGAGACATTCACAAAACTAATATTCATAAGGTGTAGTGTAACTCTTCCTTTTCCTAGGATGGATGGTAGTTTTCATCGCAATAAGAGAGGAGGTATTGAGAGATATACATACATCTATATTAGCGGCACATAATGTGGTTGAAAAAATATACTAAGATCATTTTTCGATGTTTTGGAGTCCATGGTTAAATATGTTTGTTGGAAATATCATCTCTCAATGCCTCACCTATCATAACATTTATGCAATGCACATGGTTCCAATGAAGTTGGCCCAACTTCTTGGGGTACCAAAATAGAGGTGGTTTGGTATGTCAAAGGTTGTTTTGTTAGGAATTACACAGAATGTGAGATTTCATGACTCAATTTTCATGATCATAGATCATCTAAACACTTTAACCCACTTCTTGTCCATTAGAGAGTGGAGTGTAGTAGAATGACATGGTTAATTGTATGTAAAGGAGATCATAAAAATTCATGGTGTTACCATGATTATAGTTCTATATCATGTTTCCAATTTCCCATCTCCATTATTGAGACATTTATAAGAGTATTTAGTGACCCAATTATGGATCATAATGACTTTCTATATCTAGAAAGATGAACTTACCAAGAAGATCATTCATGTCCTATAGTACATGGTGCAAGAGGGCATGTTGGATACTAGATGAATCTGGGAGAATAACCAAAACCTAGTAGAGTGTTATTACAATAATATCTATCACTCAAATATTAGCATGGAAACTTTTGATGCCCTCATTGGGATATCATGAAGGTCATCACTATGTTGGTTGGAGTTTGGAGAATTAGTACTTATAGGGATGATGTTGGTGTGAGTAATGATAAAGAAGGTGTTGATCATCCATTAGAGGATAAGGAGATCCCATAGACATAATTATTTATATATTGATTAATAAAATAGGCCTTTGGAGTTTATAGAGGGTTAATATATGTTCCTAAAGGTCACAAATCATCTTTCTTTTTGGAGACTAGTCTAGGGTGGAAAGTTATCTCAAATGTTCAAGGTCACATTTAAGATTAAAGAAATTGTTCATAAGGATTCATAGCATCTATATTTATCTCTTTAGTTGGAAAAGTTTCATGTAATCTTCTCGGATTGACAACAAATGATAATTTTTCACAACCCACAACACATTTTTGAGTTGTATGACTTGGTCATTGAAGACAAATCCACCATTTTAGAGTACCCGGTGGTGATCAAGGATTGGTATGACTGGATCATTTTTGGGTGAAAAATTCCACTGGTGCAAGTTATTTAAAAATACTAGAATCATTATGGGAGCACATTGGAGCTAGGGAACTAGATGTAGGCTCAATATCCTCACATGTTTTTGTAGGCCCTACATTTTGGGATGAAAATCCATAAAGGTGAGAAGAATAAATCCTATTTGGTATTTATAATTAGACCCATTTAACATCATAAATAATAGTTCTTGATCTAGTTATATATTCTTCATGAAGATACATGTTTTTTATATCCTAGATAACAATATAACAATGTAATTAAATTTATTAACTCAAACACAAAGACACACACATAATGTTTGAAATAAAGGTTTATCTTTTTAATGGAGTCAAATACAGTTAAACTTGAATGATCATTGAATCATGAAGTAGAAATTTTCCCTATATGAAAGATAATTTTTGTTCACATAAGAACTTTTTATGATGCATGATCATGATCATATAATATATAAAATAAATTAATTGTATTGAATAATTTATTTAATTATACTATTAAGTATCCAATATTAAAAGTTATGTATCTAAATCACATTATGGATGATATTCAATGTTAGTCACATAACATTGAATGATCTATTAAGATAAAGATCCACTATGAGTGAATTTGATGGATTTTGAATGGATTCAATAGAAATCATAGATTGAAAATGAATTTGATGGAAGATTGAAAACGATATCATTGAAGACACAATTTTCACTAGCGGTCGGTCTAACTAGGAAGTTGTGTTTTTATGGATTTATATATAGTTTTATATCAATAATATTATGGGTTAATTATTCAAATAATTTAATTAGGAATTAGTTATTATAACCCCCCCCTTGATTTAGTATTTTTTTATATTTTGATTATGAACTTTGTAACTATCATTATTTGGAAAATTATCAAACCCCATTTCTTCTCAATTTTATATACCATGATTTATGTCTAGGGAAGATATGAACATCATATATCATTCAATTTGGTATTTTATGATTCATCCCTTTGATACTAATGTTAATTTTTAGAATTCTATTATTGGAAAATGATTTTACAAATAGTAGTCCACATTGAGTAAAACTCAAACCCAGAACCATTCCTGTATGTGGAAGTAATTGGTGATAGAGAACTAGTGGCACATAGAACAACACAACGTTAGGAAGATTACATTTTGAGATATATTATAATATATTCTCCATATGAGACATGTGTGGGTGATGAAGGATATGATGAGGGTTGATTTGTTTTCTATGGAATGGTGTTCAAAATCTATTTTCAAATTTGAATTGACATCATTCATCATGGGTTTTGTGTTTTTAGTGAAAATAACCTCAAATAAGACGGCATTAGGGAATCTTACTAGATAAATAGAGTTTATAGAAAAATTACCGACTACATGACACATAGTTTAGAAGAACACATTTCATTGTCTCATTGATATGACTCTATGGGTTTTGAATGAGAAAAATATCACATGGTTATGTGACCGAGCCCCCATATCTCATGACCCTCGATGACCAACCCAATGTGTACAACATGTACATTCCTAGGGATTGCATGTACACTCACATGAAATGTAGAGGGACCACACATTGTATGATCACAATGGAACTAAACTTGTATAGTTTAGCCTCACACCATGTTGTTGACATAGAATTACAACTCATGAGACCTGACTATCACACAATGTAGTCAGTATTTTTCATGAAGTGTTAACTAGTAGTACACAATTATGCTATTGAATTGGGGTAACACCATCATTACCCAGAAAACAGAAAATATATTCCCCTTTCATTTGGATTAGGATGTTCAAGCAGTCATTTTTTGATAAGGGTTCCAGGTAAGAGACTATAGTATCATCTCTTATCCACTTATATTCGGTTGGTTTCCCACCCTTATACATTAGATACTTGATCCCTTATATATAGGTTGATTATAGATAGAGTCACGTATCTCTATGTATGCCTCCTAGTTATATTACTATATTCTTTTATCCTAGTTATGGTCAGGATTCCTATCACTTATGTCTAGGGAATGTGATACCCTCCTACGGGATAGTACAAGTAGTGGTAGGTAAACCCTTATGTCCTAGATCATGATCATCAATTTATGAGTTGAACTCTGATGGAGTTTGGTATCCCCATACGTGAGTGTGTGATCCCAAATCTGTGGGTTGAATTACCACATCAATGAGATCTTCCTTCATTCTCATTTATTCCTTCAAGAATTTATTTAGAGTTATCATAGATATTTTAGTGATAATATAGCTTATGAAGATACTTTGTGAATGATGACTTTTCAAATGGATATAAGGTCAAGGACCTCACTGGATGATTTGTATCCTTACGTGAGCATATTTGGGTTCTACCTTATTTACCATCTTCATTGTTTTTTGGATATGACCCTCCTTTAATACTTTAATTCTTAAATATCTCAGGTTTTCCTGATGGGTATGTATATAATTACCCCAATATGGTATCTACCCGCACATGTCATGACTTATATAGAAAAAATGTTTTTCATTAGTGATCTAGTTTGACTTGGTCTATTTAGAGAATAATAGATCTTGGGGGTTGTGGTAGAAAAACCATGGTCAGACTCTGGTGGTTTCATTTGGGGGTTAGTTTTCACACTTGTTTTCAGTTTGAAGAAACATTATGGTTATAGGCCTGTATTTTATCCTTTATATTGTGGTTGTGTGTTTTTGTACTATGATTTGAGATTCTAGATGTTTAAATGCATTAATTATTCTAATTTTCTATTTTCTTCATTACTAAGTAGTGTATAAAAATACATTTGTATGTGTATATGTATATTAGGCTACAACCATTATTATTTATGACTTGTCTACTCACCGGTAGTCACCAACCTCCAGCCTATTGGACGCATGCTTGGGGTGGCACACCCTGCTTTTCACCAGCTAGGTGAGCCCCGATGGGTCAAATCATGTTAGGTTTAAGGTTAATAAGTGTGTGTGTGTCTGTGTATTTATATATCATTCTATGTTTGTTTACATATATATAAATTTTGGAACATTTATTTATAATTTATATGTATTATCTATGTATATAAATATATATGTGTGTGTGTTCACAAATAAATAAATATATATAGATAATTAGATATAAAATTATGAATTTAAAAATATTTATGTAAATTTATATATATATATATATAGATATTTATATGTATTGATATTTAAATGTATTTATTTATATTTATATTTATATTTATTATGTTGGTATGTATATATGTACATGTTCGTCTGTGTATAAGTATATTTATTTATATTTGTATGTGTGTATTTATAAATACTTATATTCATATATATATAAATATATTATATTAATGTTAATTTATTTATAGTTTTATATATTTATAGATGATTATATATATTTATATATATTTATATATATTATGTGGGTATATATATGTATATATGCATATATACATTTATGAATATTTATATCTGTTTTTTATAAATGTATATATTTAATTGTTTATAAATTTTTATTTGTATTTATATTTTTATCTCCTTGTGTATGTATTTATGTATGTTTATTTACCTGCACTGTGGAGGAATATGAGGATCAATATAACTAGTGGAAACCTACTAAAAGATTGAAAATAAGATCATGACATCATTGTCGATGAGGTCTTGGGGGGGGGTCACAACATGAGTTTCCATTCTCATTCTAAGATTTAAAGGCATCAATATTGGGGTTTGGGCTATAAAATACTCTTTTTATAGTGATTTATTTTTAGTTTTGGTGTTTTATGGTTTTCTACATTTGTCACCATGTTTTTTTGAATGATTTGGATGGAGGTAAGGTAAACCTATTCTGATCCCATCCTCTCCCATGATCTAGTTTCTATTTTCTTAATAAAGGTTCTTTGACCATAGTTTTTTCCTATATATATATTTGTAAATATAATTACAATTTTTATATATTTATTTTCATTTTTTATATTTATCTATATTTATAAAAAAATTATATTTATATATATGTGTGTATATTTATATATATTTGTATATATAGGTATAGATATCAATATCCTTATGTGTATATATATATATATGTTGATGTGTGTGTTTTAAAATGTGTTCATATATATATATATATTATCTAGGTATATATCTATATATCTATTTATTTTTTTATTTATATTTATAAACACACACACACAAACATATATATAATTGTGTTGATATACAATTATATATAATTTTATACATGTGTTTGTTTATATATATTTATGTATTTTTATTTAATTTAATAGATATTTAAATACATTTATAATTATTTTTATATATACATATAAATTCATATATATATATATATAATGTAATTATGTATATATTTAATATACATATATATATAAATATATATTCATATAATTACAAAATTAATTATAATTATATGAATGTAAATTTATACAACATTATAGTTTGATATGTTTGTGTTTATATATTATGTATTAATATATTTATGCATATATATATAAATATATTTTTGTGTATTTATCTATATATATAATTATATTAATGTTTTCGTAATAAAACCTCGTGGAGTTGTAAAAACATTCCAGAATAACAAATATATAATGTTAGGGTTGGTGTCCTAAGAACCGACTACTTATACTTTGATTACATGAATGTACACTTATTATATATTGTTAATTGTTCTGCATGACTATAATCTAATAATTTCCTAGAATATTTGTTGCATTAATGAGGTCATGGAAGATCACCGCTATGATGAGAACCTTGAAATGCTATAACAATATTCTTAAATAAAGTTCTATGGTTGGATGACATACTATGATATGACACATATTATACAGACCGTTATGTGCGAGTACTCGTAAGAAGACGGGACTCTCTCTTGTAGAGTTTTCACTCAGTAAATATCCAAAATGAGAGATTATGAGAAGAGACCCACCAGTAGTAATTCAGCATGTCTTGGGGTTATCATACATTTCTATCTTCGAGTGTGTGTAATGGTCCTTAGATTGTAAGATTATCATCAACTCATGTCGTGACTAGCACACTTATATTTGCTGACGAAAACGATCATGAAGAGAGTTGGCGAGATGTAGGGTATGTTGGGTGTGTCACGAATGAATTGTTATTAATGGATAAGTCGAGGAAGAATTTCTCCCTTCCATATTTATGGAAGTAGATATCTCGGGCCATTTGATTGAAATAGAATTGTCACCAAAATTCCATGGCCATGGTGTCATGACGAGTTTATTTCTGGAAGTCAAAGAATGACAGATCAAGAATATTGGTTTATAACACTTCCATGAAACATGATTGATGAGATATTGAGATAAAGGTATTAAATGACACTGTAATAATTCGTATGAGGTGACACGTCAATGTGGCACCAACTTCTTTCTCTTGGGTGTCGTGACCCGTTGCTAGACATTAATCTAGGATTATAGGAAATCCCACCTAATACCAATGATAAATACGCATAGAGGGTCACAAACTAAGTGTATCCAAGTATCTCAAATAGAATAAAGATTATTCTCGTATGTGGTTTAATAATTATTCAAGGAAGCCTAAATCATTTTAATGTTGGAGGAAGAATAAAATGAAAAAAACAATATATACATGGTGTGTACATTGAATGTACATGCCGTGTTGTTTTGAATTTGGAAAGGAAATGAAAAATGAAAACAAGATATACATTCCATTTACATTGAATGTACATGCCAGGTAGTTTTCATGAAATACTCTTACAAACCATGTATTAATGATTGCACGCCGTGTTGTTTTTCCAGTCGAGTTTTTTAGGCAATATTATCGTTTTATTAAAGGATATTTATTATAATCAGGGTGGATGCATTTCAATGAATTAATCATTCAACATGGGGGTTTTCAATAAGAGTTAATGAAATAAATAAAATGCATAACACATTTATTTATTGTCAAAACACTATAACCACAAACCCAATTATAAATATCCTCACAACCCCAACACATTTCCTAAGAATCATTCTGCACAAAATTTTTGGAGAATTCTCTCAAGGATGAAAGAACTCCTCCTTTAAGAATGCTTTCAAGACTGAGAGAGATCCTCCTCTATCAGATCAAGGTGATCTAAGGTGGGAAACCCAAGAAAAGGGTTCTCCATGCTATCACCTAGAGATTACTATGGCGATGTCCAGAGATACACGATGCATAGGTGGATAACCTCTAGAGGAAGTCTACACTTGGCTTTTGCGACGCAACGATGAATCACATCGGAACATGATCAAAAATATCAATGATGATAGAACACCTTAAAAGGTACTTCTTATATATTAATTAAATTCTTTATAATAAACCTGTGATGATCCTCTGTTGGGGTTCCAGGACTATTCTTCTTCTTTTTCTATTTCTGTGATTCGATCCATCAAGTCTAGCCTTTAGTGTCCTATTGATCCCAGATTGATCATTACTAATGACAAAGAAGAAAAGTTGGAAAATCCACCCATGATATTTCACTACACCTGGGACTATAAATTTGTATCAGAGGGAGGTTACAACATTGACTATAGTTATTTAATTTTCATTAGTAATTTACACATTTATATTTGATTCAATTAATGACAAATCGTTCAATAAAAATAAATGAATGAGATCTGTTCTTCCTCATTTATTTCACAATTCACATAACAGAAATGACCATTTAATTATAATTTTGATTAAAATAAAAATAAGGAACTCATCCGGAGGAGCTTCTAATTCTGTTTGTACAACATAAAAATACATGGCGTGTAGTGAAAACTACACGCTGTGTATTGAGGTTCAACAAACCAGTACTGGCCCACGAAACCACGCCGTGTAAATTGAGAAAACCCATGATTTTATTACACCATGTTGACCAGAACTGAACGACTGATAGAAACTAGAATAAAATGTGTGTGTGTTGAATCAACACACTGTGTTGTCCAATCTGGCCTAGATAAAACCGTGTACAATGTGAAGCCATGTACTGTGTACACAGGATTTCTAGGCCAGTAACTTTGTAACAAGTAAGTACACATCATGTTAGATTAATCTACAGACCGTGTATTCCTAAATTTCAAATGTATAAAAAACACACCAATGTTGTCGGCGTGTACTTTGGATAAATGGTGAAAACAAATACAAGACGTGTAATATTTCCTACACGCCGTGTACTTTCCAGAAATGGAATTTCACCGGGTTTCCTCCAAAGTACAAAGACCCATACAAGGAATATGGATGAGAATAATCTCAAGGAAATTCATAATGGAATTTATGATAAAGAATTGATTAATTATAAGATCATTATTAATTGAATTAAAGCACAACTTATCTTAAATAAAAGAACGATTAAATGAATTTGAATATTAAATACGCGTAAATGTCGTTGCATGCTATGGATAATCATGATCTAGACTAAAGACCCTTTGTGTGTGTATTATTTCATTGAAAATTTATTTTATTTAAATTCGTGGGCCTTCGAGCCTTCTTCTAATAAAATGTAGGGCCCGCATGCCCAGGGTTTCATTAATATAACCCCATGTAATGGATGATATCCCAAGCCAGAGGAGATGGTTCGAACTCCAATGTTGAGGTGAAACTAGCCTAAGAAGTTGCAAAGGTGGACAGGTGGGAGCTGCAAAACACGAACCATCGGGTTCAATGTGTTTTTTCCTAGGTCAGTGTTAGCTTATAAAAACCTCTAGATAAGCTAATCAATAGATGCTCATGATCATTCCATCTGATTTTATTTCTGTCTGGTTGCATGGATTCTTTAATATGTATGTGTTGTCGTGATCACATCGTTAATGAAATAAAGAAGCATGCAAAGATGGATTTAAATAAAACCAGACAATGTGTAAACATTATCAGAACATGGTTAATCACTTAGGAAAGAATAACGTAATATTAACAAGCATGTGATGATGAAAAACAACACATAAATTGGATTAAAAATCCCTCAAATACCATATTACATCAGACCAAGACTTCCGTTATATGATTAATGGAAAGACTCAATAGAACTTTGTGTTTGACCAACCCTTGTTGGGACACTTACTTTTATAAAGGAATCTCTTATGAATGTTTCGGGTTGACTAAAACATTTTACATTAAGAGGAGTAGTCGTTGATAGATTTTTTTGTAAAATGGAGGCAAGTGTTGGGGAAATCCAAGTCAAAATTTTAGGATTAAGGAGGCCACTAAATAGATCAGGGAACAGTATGCTCATAGTTGGAAAAGACATGCCTACCAAAATATCATTAAATAGCTTGACCAACCCTTGTTGGGGTTATGAGAAGGGAAATATGGATACTTCCCACTATAATGTCATAGAAACTGAACATTCTGAGTTTAGGGGTTAGGGCCATTGGGACATGATAAAATAGAGGGATAATTAATAAATATATTTATTATATTTCACAAAATGTAATCAAAAGGTACTGGTAAATATTCTATTTTAATTTGTAGAATCAATATGGAAAACTCTTCAACCACATTTTCTTTGTGATCAATTCTGGATAAAGACAATATCCCCACCGATAGTAGCTTTCATGAATAGTTTAGGCACCTTCAGGTTATCCTACGCCATGAAAGAAATGTTTACGTCCTGGTGTCATCCCTTCCTGAATTGCCTGCCCAAGGGGCGAGTGATGATGATTTCCTAATCTATGATCAACATTTGAGCGATGCACTCAACGTTCAATGATTGATTCTATCATCCATTTATATCGAGCTCATGAAGTATCATGAGGTCATGGATGCATATAGCATGCTAGAGTACCTCCGTGTTCTATACCAGGAGAGAGTAAGATAGGAAAGGTTTGAGATCTCCAAGGCCCTATTTTAGTGCAAGCATGGAGAGGGTCAGCATCTGGGTCTCATATAGTCAATCTCATTGGATACATTGATCTCTTTGAGGTTCTAGGGTTTAGACTTCCCAAAGAATTGGGTATCGATCTTATTCAAGCATCACTCCCCCGGAGCTCCTCTATCTATGTTGTACATTTCAACATGAACAACATTGAGAAGTCTCTATTTGATCTCTTTATCCTCATTCACCATGTGGAAAATGATATTAAGTGTGAAAAAACTTCAGTACTTATGGTGAATAAAAGGAAAGGGATGTTGAAGAGAATTAATCCCAAAGCTTCTTCAATGCCTTCTAAGGAAAGGAAGATCCAAGGGGAGGAAAGAGAACATGATGCTATTTGTTTCGCATGTGGCAAGAAAGGCCACTAAAAGAAAAACTGCACCCAACCAAGGAAGCAAGGGGAAGCTTCATGTGAATTTGTTATCGAATTAAATCTATCTATTTCTACGAATTGGGTATTAGATACTGGTTGTGGTGCTCACATCTGTATCCAAATACAGGAACAAAGTCGATTTAGAAAGATTGACCGCGGTGAGGCGGATCTACGAGCAGCCAACAGGGATTGACTCGCTACTGTATCTATCGAAGACTATAACACCCCAATATTTTATAGTGCGTTATTTCTCCAAAATAATTCAATAACTATCATTACACGCAACATCGAGTTCAAAAGCACTACAACTTACCAAACTAGCCGTTCGAAAGTAGTTATGAATAGTATTAACTGAATTTTGATCATTATATAATCCTTATAATTTTAGAATCCATATTACAAGTTTCTTAGACATAATGAAAGAACAGATTCATTTTTTTAGATAAAAGAAGTATTTTTAAAAAAATGATCTATTACCGACTTTTAATGGTGAACCATTTTTAAATCCAATATTTGAAACATTTATATATTCAATTTCAAAAAATAAACTTCTTCTTTAGAATCAGTACATAAGAATTTAGTTTCAATTATTTTTTAGTGTTTTTATGATAACTTTCATATTTGGGTGAATAGTGAAAAATAATATATTTTAACTGAAAATAACATTTTAAATCAATATAATTTATAGTGTTAGATTATACATTATATTGGTTTTGAAGTATAAATATATTATATTCTTACAATATAATCCAATGCTGGTCATTTTGAGTAATTTCACTTTTAGATTGGACATAAACAAGTGTTAATCTTTCTATAGATATTATTTTTTAAAAATACTCCTTTTGGTTTTGACAACATGATTTTATTTTAAATTAATAAATAAAACATCTAGGTTTTTAATTTGGTAAAATGGACTTCATTTTTGGTTTTGTAATGTCTAAATTATCTTCGGGTGAAATTTTAGAACTTTTTCGATAACTTTTATATTTTGATGAATAGTGAAAATTACTAAATTTTAATTAAAAACAAATTTTTTTAATCAAAATAATTAATATTGATTAATTATGAATTTGAGTAGTTTTAAATTATATTTAGAATATTTGTTTACCATTTAGTACAATGTTGGTCATTGGACATAATTTCACAATTAAATTGGAAATAAAAATGTGTCAATTTTTTGATAGTTATTATTTCTTAAAAACATGCTTTTGGTTTTGACAACGGGAATTAATTTTATATTAACTAATGCCACTTCTGTGTTTTGAATTTCAAAAATGGATTCCATATTTAGAATTAGGATGTAAAAATTGTGTAAATAGGTATCTCTTATTTTTTTAAATTTTGATTAATTACTTCGGTAAATATTTTATTTACAATGGTTAAAGGGTAAATCCGGTAAATAAGAGTAGACAAATAATATTATAATAATATAAATTTACTCTAAAACGTGTCCTAACCCTGTTGGATGATAAGTATCCGACCATGGAAATTTTTGGGTCGATTTTGGGACCCCATGGAGCAACTTATAGGTGAAAATGACAATTTATATTAATTAAGTTAATGTAAATATAAAAATGAAATAAGCATATATTTTTTAGAAAAACAATTTTTACATAGGGTTATATATATAATATATTTTAGACTATAAGTATTCATTATAAATCTAAAATTATTTCCTAAATAATGGTATTTTATTTATAATTTTTATAAATTTAATAATAATATTTATTTAGGACACAATAATGAAGAAGTATTTTCCTTATTAGTTAATGAATCAAATAATTAGTACTATAAATGTTAAAAAAAATTAATTTGAAAGTGTTAATTTCGTCAAAGGATTTAATTGCATAATCTGACAAGTTATTATTTCTTAAATGAATTTGGTGCAAATTAATAAGGTTGTTAAGACTTTAACAAAAATCAATTATTAAATATTGTCAAAATTGATAGAAATGAGTTTTTTAAAAAATATGATATTATTAATTGATATTCTATTCCTAAAAATATAAGGTTCGGACAAAGGACTTATATCATGATAGGTGTATCATTAATGGACCTCTTTGTGGTCGCTTGGATGTAAATAGTTTGTTTATTAACTATATAATATAAAAATACAAAGTGACATGGTAAATGTCAAACTAATTAACTAAGAGTTAAAACTAAAATATAAGGTTAATATAATCACCCAAACCAGTCTAAAATATGTTGGATAAAATTATTTCGACCCATCCCCACCTTTTACTTTTAATAATACACTTTTAGAGTCATTAGTTACCTAATATGAATTTATTATAAATTAATACTTTATGTTTTTTTAAAGAGCCCCTCCCCCCCTTATAAAAGGACACCACTTCTAACTAATTTTTCTTACCTTAAAAGCCTTTTGGTTCGGCCAAAATATGCCCAATACCCTCTCAACTATCCTCCCTTGATCCTAGAGGCCTTCCTTTATTCAGAAATCCATCCAAAGGATCCCTTTTGATCAAATGAAAAGGAAGAACATGAAGAAGAGGTAATGCTTTCACAACACTCTTTCAGGCTCCTTTTTTCTTCAACTTCATATTTCTTTATTATTTAGATTATTAAATAATAACTCTAGTATATTCTATATACTGTGATGTTATTATATATATGGTACATCCATATTCTGTATTTTATCAATCATTTGAAAGACATGTCACCATACGTGCGTACGTACGACCTACCGTCTCCACGTCGTGGTGTAATTGTTATTCAATACATTATTATTTGGATGGTTATAATAATGATGTGTAATTGAAGTAAATAATAAATATAACATTATAATGATTATGTATTTATTATATAACATCCAATTATATAATATTTTAACATCAAAAGAATGATATTGTCGCTCGTGCGTACGTACAGACTATCGTCTCCACGAACACGATGAGATTCATTCCCCATCGTATCCATTCAAGAATAATTCATATTTTATGATTAAAAATAATGTTTAAGGACATGATTTCATTCTGGATATAATTAAGATACAACCTATCCATAACAAAAAAGTCTTCTGTAACAAAACATATAAAAGAAAAAGTGTAAGTTAACACCCGAAACGATGATAATACTAAGTTATTATTAACAAAGCAATGTTAAAAGATAATATATGATATAATATTAATGTATATGATTCATGTATAATTTAATTACAATTATTTCAAAATTATATAGGAGGTTAACCTACCCTCGCCCAAGGAAAATTACAAAGTAAGAGTTATTCTACAATCTATTCATTATTCGAGGTTGTTTATACGCAATTATCTATTGGGACCTCTTTATCATCCACATCCATGTTTCTTAAAAATGTATTTCAAAACAATCATACAATTTTACAGAATATGGGTTAAATTCATTTATACCTATGTTTTACTTTTTATAAGATGTTTATAAATGAATATTTCCGTCATTTTCCAAACAAGGTCCTTTTTAACCTTTTTGAAAGAATTAAGGTATAAATGTCTTTTTTAACTTATACGACGAGGTGACTATTTTCTACTGTTATAAAAATTTTGAAGCTTCCCTTTCAAGATTATAAGAATATTTTCAAAGTTAAAGTTTTCTTTTATAATTATTTGACTCTTAAATGATTTCAAAAAGGAGATATTTCTCTCAAATAGTTTTTATTTCATCTCTGTAAACATCATTTTAAATGTTTTAAAAATTTATCTTTCTAAATATTTTTAATTAATGTCCATGTTTTCTAAATGATTTTAAGGATTTATTTATATAGACATGAATGTTTTGAAATGATAATTATTTTCAAAGTTTAATAGTGGTATGGGACACTTTGATTCAAAAATATCTTTTAAATTACTTCTTTTATAAATGGGTGACTTTTAAATGATTTTACAAAAAGGATATTTCTCTCAAAAAGTGTTACTCATCATTTTCGACTATGTCAGCATCCATCGCTAGATATTATTTTTGATTGTGGTTGATTTATTATGATACAAATCTTCCATATTGTAATGAAGATTTTGTGATATGTTTGACTATGGATGTGCTATTTTTATACCATTCATGGTTTATGGTTAAATTATTGACATTTTTGTATACTAGTTTTAATATGAATGTTTATGTTATATTTCAACCTTTTTATATGAGAAATGTATTAGACTTAGTAATTGATGGTTGGAGCCCGCTATAGCACCTTGATGCATCGATAGGTCTCATGAGACAACTAGATGTGGAATTGGGCGAGGCCCTTTCCCAATTTGAGTTATGGTTTTAGCCGAGGCCTTAATAATTTTTTAGACGTCTTTCCTGAGGCCTTGTCAAAATGTTTCAGAATGTCCGACATTATACATTCCCTCATAATGGATATAATATTTATGGTTTATGTGGTCATTCGACTAGTATGATAACCATGATTATGTTTTATTATGGATTTATTTACTCAGCTCATATTATTTCCATAAAAGTATTCATGATTATTATTGGTAAAGGCATGTTGTTTCAATTATTCCCTATTCTTAATATTTATGTTATCTTCCGTTATATTTCTTACCCTTAATGACCATTTGAGCTCACCCCTTTCTATGTCTTATTTTTCTCAGGATTCCATGAAGTGTATTATGATTGATATGCATGGTTAAGACAAAAGAATAAAGGATTTCATAAAGGATTACTTATGTTGTTTTGTATGTTATAAACTGTAATGTAACATTTATTTATGTAATAAATTTCCCATGACTGCTAAATAGATCGGTCCTTCGGGACATGATTCCTTGTAATCATTCCAATGTATTAAAATAGTGGACCGACTCTAGGTAACTGGGGTGGGGGTGTTACAGTTGGCATCAAAAGAAGTTTAGCAATAACATTGGAAACTAGATTCAGATAAATAATGATTATATCACATTACCGTAAGATAGACTTTGATGATTAGTGTATATGAACTTCCTAGAATTTTGGTAATGTAGAGATTTTTCGAGTTTTACAAGAAAATACATCCCTATCTGGATATGAGCAGGTAGAGCCAGCTCTGGCACAGATGTACTAGGGGTAAAACCCGAAACCACTGCTTTGAGCTAGACTTGAAAGTGAACTGGTGCACGACAACGGGCCTTGCTGCACTCTTGGTTACGACACTCCCAGGGGATATTTTCGGATAATTCTCATTTTGTTTACAAATCATTATGATGGGTTTATGAGTATATAAATTCTCAATGAAGACATTTTTATGATTATGGATTATATCCATCAACTGTTTAATTTATGTTAAGTGTTTTACAAGTTGGGGATATGGTATTCCTATTCACAAACTAATCTAGAGTATGCCATTGTATAGAAATGGCGCCCCGTAAAAGTAATGTGAACTCCAGTAATACGTATGATCCAAAGAGTAAGAAGGATCATATCTTTCGTGGTATTAAGCAACCATTTAGAAGGGAAATAATCTCCCATGTATTATCATCATATGAAGAAATAGTATCATGTATTGATAAGATAAGTAAACAGTTCTCGAAGTCCTATGGATTTGAAGGGAATCCAGAGAAGAAAAGGATGGTAGAGAGAAAGATAGATAAAGGGAAGATTATAAATAAGGATTTTCCCATTTTTGATAATTGTGGAATGAATCCCCTTGGAAAATTCTTTAAGGGAAGGGGAGTTTGTTATAAGTGTAGAGAAAAAGGACACCATGTTTGTGATTGCGAGGGTAAGAAAAAGTTTTTAAATGTACAATGCTTCATTTCCAAGGAGTGGGGACACTACACGAATCATTGTTCAAATCATCATAGTATTCCCCAAATGATGCTATTGGATAATAATAATGTTATGGTACTACCACAGATGAAGAGGAATGACTAGTGTTATTAGGTTGTTATTAAAAAATTATTTCATTTGAGTGTTGTATCAACGATGTACTGGTTGTATGAATTATGGAAATAAATAAGGAATGTACTATAGGACTATTTCATTGAGGATGTGAGATTATATGGTACTATGAAAAGTGACTCAATGGCAAGTTAATTCTTTTTTTTTGAAAATACATGGTTAAAGGAAAGGTAATCCTAAATATGGTCTTGATACTGAGGTAGTAATTTTGGAATAAGAGATGTGTGATTTGGATAAATTATATTGGATATTCTTGACTACCTTGGCACTGATTAATGGTTTGTTTATTTCATCATTTATGGAATATTCAATGTTTTTTACTATAAGTAATATATCTAGTATTCTATAAGGAATAAGGGAGAACAAATATAATAAATAAGGTTATATGGTAACTCATGGTGTTACCATAATTTAAAAGAATACATGATGAAGGTATTCACATGTTATTATGTGGCAAAAAAAGATCTTCATTATATTTTCCCTCCTTATAAATTTTGGATTGTGAGTTTGGATTAAAGAAATTTGGATAATTCTAAAGGTTGGAATGGATTATATTTTACATTTAACACAATTTTTATGGTTAAATCATTTTTGAAGATTATTTTTGGATTGTTATAAAAAGGGCAACTTGGAGGTCGGGCGACAACCCATCGCGTCCGGCAAGACCGAGAGACTTGAACCCGCAACGAAAGGGAGACACGGGTGTATCACCTACCACTGACCAACATTATGTCCTTGATTGAATAATGTAGTTTTTAAGGGTATGTTAGATGAATTATAAATTCATTTTTTAGGAACCATATACGAATAGGATAAATAGAATATTTTTTATGTTCTATTATCTTTTAGAGTGAAAGATGCGAATGTGGTAGAAATTAGCAAAAGGATGGAAATATACTTAACAAGTATACTATTTTTTATTTTCTTATTCTTTGAAGAAATAAATTCTTAAAAATTAGGTAAGGCATCTTAGAACCAAAAATGTGTTAATCTAATACCTTACGTTTTTTTGAACCAATGGTATTTTAAATCATCATAGATTGGTGGCTTTGATGCCCACAATTCTATAATTGTTTGTGATTGATGACCTCAACAACTCCCTATAAATATTTATTTTTTTCCACCAATTATGTGTCTCTAATTTTCACCAACGTCCTACTAATCAAGATCATAATTTGTTGGTGACTTTTTCTTTCCCCTTTTACTATTACTAAGACTAAATTTTCTTAACCAAATTTCTGATGTGGGTTTTCCGACATATGTATTTTCTATTTTTGACATTTTATTTTCAAAGAACAATTTCAAATTTCTAGGACACAATTTATTGAATGAGGGAAGAATGTAAAACCCCAAGATTTCATTGTACCTTATTTCTTCTAAACAATTCAATTACTTGCACTACACACAACACCGAGTTTAAGTGCACGACGACTTACCAAACTAGAAGTTCCAAAGAGGTTATGAATAGTATTAAATAATTTTTTTACTTTATATAATCCTTATAATTTTATAATCCATATTACAAGATTCTTAGAAACAATGTAAGAACAAATTCATTTTTTTCAGATAAAAGAAGTGTTTTTCACAATATGCACTTTTACCAACTATTAATGGTAAACCCTTTTTAGATCCAATATTTGAAACTTTTATATATTCAATTTGACAAAATAAAATTCTTCTATAGAATTAGGAAATAAGAATTTTGTTTCTATAAATTTTTATTGTTTTTCTGATAACTTTCATATTTCTGTGAATAGTGAAAACAACTACATTTAAACTGAAAACAACTTTTTTAATCATAATTATTTATAGTGTTAAGTTATACATTTTAATGATATTGAATTATAAATTTATTATATTATTAAAATATAATCCAGTGCTATTCATTTTATGTAATTTCACTTTGAGAATGGACATAAACAAGTGTTAATATTTTGATAGATATTGTTTTTTAAAAATACGCCTTTTGGTTTTGACAACAGGAATTAATTTTAAATTAATAAATGAAACTACAAGGTGTTTAATTTAGTAAAATGGACTTCATTTTTGGTTTTGAAAGGTCAAAATTATCTCAGGGTGAAATTTTGGTACTTCTCGGATAACTTTTATATTTTAATGAATAGTGATAATTACTAAATTTTAATTTAAAACATATTTTTTAATCGAAATACTTAATAGTTATAAATTATGAATTTTAATATTTTTAATTTATATTTAGAATATTTTTTTACCATTTAATTCAATTTTTTTCATCATACATAATTTCACAATTAAACTGGACATAAACAAGTATCAATTTTTTTATATTTATTATTTCTTAAAAACACATTTTTGGTTTTGACAACGAGAATTAATTTTAAAATAATTTTTGCCACTTCTGTGTTTTGAATTTAGAAAAAATGGACTCCATATTTAGAATCAGGATGTCTAAATTGTGTAAATAGTTATCTCTTATTTTTATACATTTTGAATAATTATTTCGGTAAATATTTTATTTACCTTGGTTAAAGGGTAAATCCGGTAAATAAGGGTAAACAAATAATATTATAGTAATACTAATTTACACTAAAACATGTCCTAACCATATTTTGTGATACATGTCCGACCATTGGAATCTTTGGGTTGATTTTGGGACCCCATGGTGCCACTTATAGGTGATAAGGACACTTTATATTAATTAAGTTAATGTAAATACAAAAAAGACATAAGGATATATCTATTAGAAACACAATTTTTTCATAGGGTTATATATGTTATATTTTCAACTATAAATATTCATTAGAAAGATAAAAATATTTCCTACATAATAGTATTTTATTTATAATTTTTAGATATTGAATAATTAAATTTATTTATGACACAATAATGATACAATAGTTTACTTATTAATAAAGGAATCAAATAATTGGTATTATAAATGTTAAAATAAATATAATTTGAACGTTTTAATTTCATAAAATAATTTTATTGGTCAATATGACATGTTATTATTTCTTAAATGAATTTGGTTCTAAATTAATAATGTTGTTAAGACTTTAACAAATATAAATTATTAAATCTTGTCAAAATTGACATAAATGTGTTTTTAAAACAAATATTATATTATTAATTGATATTCTATACCTAAAAATTTAAGGTTCAGCCAAAGGACTTATATCATGATCGGATTATCATTAATGGACCACTTTGGGGTCTTTTGGATGTATAGAGTATCTTTATTAACTATATAATATAAAAATATAATTTGACCTGGTAAATGTCAAACTAATTAACTAAGAGTTAAAACTAAAAGATAAGGTTTATATAATGACCCAAACCTATCTAAAAACTATTGGTTGAAAGGATTTCGACCTATACTGACCTTAGACATTGAATAATCCACATTATATCCATTAGAAACTGAATAAGAATTTATTATAATTTAATAGTTTAAGTTTTCTTAAAGAGCCCCTCCTCCCCCTTATAAAAGGACTCCACATCTAACCAATTATCCATACCTTCAAAGCCTTTTGGTTTGGCCAAATTCTGCCCAAATACCCTATCAAATATCCTCCCTTAATCCTAGAGTCCTTCTTTTAGTCAGAAATCCATCCTATGGAGCCCTTTTGATTAAATAAAAAGGAAGAACCTGAAGAAGATGTAATGTTTTCACCACCCTTTTTCAAGTTCCTTTCATCTTCAACTTCTTGTTTCTTTATTATTTCCATTATAAAATAATAACACCAGTATCTTATATATACTGTGATGTTATTATAAATAAGGTACAACCATATTCAGTATTCTATCCATTATTTGAAAGACATATCACCATACATACGTACGTACAGCCTACCGTCTCCACATCGTGGTATAATTGTTATTCAATACATTATTATTGGATGAGTATAATAATGATGTTTAATTTAATTAAGTAATAAATATAACATTATAATGATTCTATATATATTTTATAACATCCAATTATATATTATTTTAATATCAAAAGAATTATATTGTCACTCATCCGTACGTACGGACTACCGTCTCCACGAATGTGATGTGATTCATTCTCCATCGTATCGATTCACGACTAATTCTCATTTGATGATTAAAAATAATGTTTAAGGACTTGATATCATTCTGTATATGAATAAGATACAACATATCCATAGCAAACACGTCTTCTGTAACAAAACATATAAAATAAAATGAGTAAGTTAACACGTGAAACGACGATAATACTAAGATATTATTAACAAAGCAATGTTAAAAGATAATATATGATATCAAATTAATATATATGATTATTTTATAATTTAATCACAATTATTTCACCATTATATATGAGTTTAACCTACCCTCGACCAAAGAAAATTACAAGGTAATGGTTATTCCAGAATCTCTTCATTATCCATGGTTGTTTATAGGTAATTATCCACTGGGACCTCTTTATCATCCACATCCATGTTTCATAAAAATGTATTTCAAAACATTATTACCATTTTACAGAATATGGGTTAAATTCATTTATACCCTTGTTTGAATTTTTACAATACGTATATAAAGGAATCATTCCGTAGTTTTCCCAAACAAGGTCCTTTTTCACCTTTTCGACAAAAGTAAGGTAAGAATGTCTTTTTTAACTTATACGGTTGTGCAGCTATTTTCTGCCGTTATTAAATTTTCGATGCTTCCCTTACATGATTATACAAATATTTTCGATGTAAATGTTTTCTTTTATAATTATGTTAATCTTAAACTATTTCAAAAAAGTGATATTTCTCTCAAATAGTATTGATTTTATCTGTGTCAACATCATTTTATATGATTTAAAGATTTATCTTTCTAAATCTTTTTTAATAATGTACATGTTTTCAAAATGATTTTAAGGATTTATTAATATAGGCATCAATGTTTTGAAATGATAGTTATTTTCAAAAGTTTCAAAGTGGTATGGGACACTTAGAATCGGGAATATCTTTTAAATTACTTCCTTTATAAATGTGTGACTTTTAAAGGATTTTACAAAAAAGGATATTTCGCTCAAAAAGTGTTACTCATAATTTTCATCTATGTGATCATCCTTTACTAGATATTATTTTTTATTGGTGCTGATTTATTATGATACAAATATTCTATATTGTAATGATGTTTTTGTGACATATTTGACTATGGATGTTCTATTTTTATACCATTCATGGTATATAGTTAAATTATTGACATTTAATATGATATTTTTAATACGAATGTTTATGTTATATTTCAACATTTTCATATGTGGAATGTATTGGATTTAGTAAGTGATGGGTGGATCCCTCTATATCTCTTTGATGCATCGGTTGGTCTAATGAGACAACTAGACGTGGAATTGGCCAAGTCCTTTCCCAATTTGATTTATGGTTTTGGCCGAGTCCTTAATAATTATTTAGACGTCTTG
Source organism: Viscum album (assembly GCA_963277665.1). Taxonomy (NCBI): domain Eukaryota; kingdom Viridiplantae; phylum Streptophyta; class Magnoliopsida; order Santalales; family Viscaceae; genus Viscum; species Viscum album. The sequence continues at coordinate 1,927,370,466 of OY728153.1, forward strand.
GCCGAGGCCTTGAAAAACTGTTTTAGAATGTCCTACATTATACATTCCCTCCTTATGGAAATAATATTTATGGTTCATGTGGTCATTAGACTAGTAGGATACCCATGATTGTGTTTTATTATGGTTTTATTTACTCAGCTCATATTCTTGCAACAAAAGTATTCATGTTTATTATTTGTAAAGGCATGTGGTTTCAATTATTCCTCATGCTTAATATTTATGTTTTCTTCCGCTATATTTTTTTACCCTTACTAAGCGTTTGAGTTCACCCCTTTCAATGTTTTATTTTTCACCGAATTCCATGAAGTGAATAATGATTTATATGCATGTTCAAGCCAAGGGAACAATGGTGTTCATAAAGGATTATTTATGTTGTTTTGTATGTTATAAAGTGTAATGTCACATTAATGTATGTAATCTATTTTCCAAGACTTCTGAACCGATCAGTCCTTCAGGACTTGATTCCTTGTGATCGTGCCAATGTATTAAAATAATTCACCGACTCTGGGTAACTGGGGTTGGGGCATTTCAAAGACTACCACCTCACATTGCCTACTAGGATGGACTTGGTATTGAAAGGTTGTTTTTATACACCCTATGTTACCAAAAACATTATTTTAGTATCCATATCTTATTCATTTATGATATTAAATTTTGATATATTCAAATCATTATTACTTAGTAGAAATACCAACTTAACTTGAAGTTGGTTATGTGAAAATCTACTAACGTTCCATCACCATAATATAGCCCTGGTTGAACTATGATTCATGTTACTGAGTCACCCCATTAATTAAGAGCTATATATCCAGGATGATAGGACATGGATGATGATATTGGGAGAGGATTGCAGTCTCCAATACCTATATTTGTAGATTACGTTACTAGTCCCCCATGAAGTAAAAGAAACAAATATACCAAAAACATAAAGCTATGGATAAATGATTTATTAGCAGTGGTATGTTTTCTTGTCAAAATAATTTTTATCAACATCCCTAGAAAGTGACTAAAATTATTGAAATTTTAGGGAAATCTTATTTTTCATCCATTAGGGAAGTTAAGAATGAGCCCCTAGGAACCATATAGGGTTCTTCTAATCCAGTGAATATTTCTTCCAATGAAGTGGATCTTTTGACCGAAGAGGCTTCTACAACATAGAAAACATCATATGCTCTTGGTACTACTTCTATCCCTATTTTCGTGATAGAGGAGGCATTTGGTATGTCAAAATTTCTTTATGAGAAGCTATGTGTCACAACCACTAACTTCTATTTCTGAAATATTTCACCTTAATCACATGATTTAGAAAATCCTTCAACAATTTTTTCTAAACTGATGGCTATCACTAAGGAGGTTTTTTGGTGTCTAATGTAGTCAAATGAGGGTCACGAACCAACCTCTCTAAGTGATCCCACAATTGAGACTAACACCCCATTGAAATTTAATTGGAAGCTATGACGAATCTTGGAATTTCATTTGAATAAGTATTATAATATATTAATATGAATACTACTCGAAATGAATTTGAAGTTATTTATATAGAACGAAAGGGACATGATTTTTTATTATCTGTCTAAAAATTATATTTATTCCAAATTTCCTATTCAATATTTGATGGAATGTGTATCCCTATCTATAGAAGCTTCTATAATGATAGTTCCTGAATGATATTTTTATATTACTATCAATACCACTATTGAGGAGGACCTATCTTATGTGATACTTGAAATAGAAAATCTTCTTGAGGTTCATCTAGAGAATACTGAGAAGTTTCCAGAATGTATCCCACACCAAGAGGTGCAAACCAAAACTTCTGCGGCTTGGAATGTTGGGGATGAGTCTTCTTAGGCTGTTGGCATGTTTTTATGTAAGGGTTAATAAACATTGTGAGTATGCCCAATATTTCCATTATTTTTAAGATAACAAAATCCTTTATTTATCACATAGAATTATCAACTTATATGGATTGGTATGAAAGGGAATCCATTGCATTATCCCAACCAGCATTAGGAGGCTAGACTACCACTATTCAAGTGGTATCAGAACATGGAACTTCATTAAGTGCATTAATCACATAATAAATCCATGCTTATGGTAGTGACTATGAATTTAATTTAGTGTTACGGAATGCTCTTCGTTTTGTAAGTCAAGATTCATGTAAAGATATAAGAAAGATTATCTCTAATCTATCATTTGAGGAGATTACTTCATTAATATCATGACTCTTAGATCTATTCAGTATATATGGATTCATAGGTTTACATTATCATGTAATCCATACGGTGGGGAAAGTGACCATTCATAGTTGGGAGTATGAAAAAAAACATAATCTAGACCTAATAAAAGCTCGGATTCAAGTTAACATTGATGATTTTGAGCAGTATTAGCTCAAGATGTGGCCAGTCATACTACAAAGTAGGAAACATTCAGGAAGAAAGTTAAATATAAGAATATTCAAGTGTCGTGTCACCACCATGATTTGGAAAGTACTATAAAATAAATTTACAAATTCACTACTCAATAGAAGAAAACCAAAAATAATGGGTTTGATCCATTGCAGATGCTAAGGATGTTTCTCATTGGGCTAAGGAGACTGAGGATGGTCATCTGATAGAACTTCAACAAGAAGCTGATGGGTCTCATGAGGTCATTCAACAAATTAAAACATTTGTTGATGGGCCCTGATGGTTTATAACATTGAGACTCCAATTTTTGGATGTCCCTCTTGGGTCATTTTTTGGTTTTCTCAAAAATGAAATGAATTTTGATTGCAATCATTTATTTATTCAACCCTCATTTTTTAAATGGTAATGTTGAAGTTAATTCCCATAACATGACATTTTCATATTTTATAATCATAACATCAATTATAAGGATGGAATTATCTTTAATTTTAACATAAGACAATGGGCTTAGTGTGCGTAGTTTGTTGTTTTCTAGGGCCAGAGGGTAAACCCTTCAATCTTAGTGTCTTTTGGGTTATTATCCAAATTGTTTCTAAGAATAATATATTTGGGACATATCAGGTGATAACATGGAATTTTATTAGGCTTACCATATAGGTTTTCAACCAATTTAGTTTTTCCTTGTAGCTTTTTATCACACCATATAGCATAAACCATAATAAGTGTAGGTATAGAGAGAGGAGATTAGTTTTTTATTGAGAATTTCCTTTATGTTTTTTCATCCTGCTGAGTTCTATATCTCTTTTGTAGATATATTTATGTCATTAAGATAATACTCATAATTATGGTGTTTTTGGTTGAAAATATTTGACCATTAATTTGGAAATTAGAATCCAAACAAGTCTTGATGGTTAGGAATTCCCCAATATCCTTTATTTTAGATACTTAAAAGGTAAATCATAAGTCATGATTTTAATTCTCACCAAATATAAAATTTGAAATATATGTATAGATGAGGTCTCTTCAAATAATGATGTTACAAATATTTGGAAAACCCATTATGGGGCTGTATATTGCATGGTCAGCTAGGGCATATGCAGCATAACCAAATGGTGATATCCTTTGGTTGACAACCCAATTATGTGGGTGACTTATACAAGGCCAATAGGGTTACATACTATATAGTAAGGTAATGTATTTCATAGAAAATTTGACATTATATTACTGATTGTCAATGGGGATTAATTTTTCGATGCCTTAAGACCACAGTGGGTGGCTTTTCTAAGCAGAGGTGTCTAAAAATAAATGTGGTTATCAGTGCGGATATGGTTCACGAAAGAGGAACCACTCCTAAATTAATTTAGTGTATAATGTAGGGTATATCTATCAAAATATATATTTTTGATATTTTTTATGTAGTTTAATGTCATTGAGCATGGACATTATTCTCTACAGTTCCATGTCATGAAGGACATTAAGGATTTCTAATAAAATGATATGCAGCTCCAAGTCATACAACAAGGAAATTGGGGGAAATGTAGTATAAATCCGTTTAGTAAATACATTAATCTAGACATCTTAATGTCTGGAGTAAAGGACATTAATATCTTTGATTTAAGGTCTTGATCTTTGACTGAAGATTTTATAGTTATCTAAATCTTACTAATTTTTATTGAAATGTGCTACCATATTAAGTTATAGAAAGGGTGAATTGTAAAATGTAACACAGGGATTTATGGATATTGAGGAATGAAATGAGAAAATGGATAATTCCATTTATAAGAGTTCACTTCCAAGTATTAAGTTTCTTCTATTTGAGAAACCTGTTATGGGGGATTATTTATGAAAGGTCCTCTAGGTAATGATCTTCATAGACAAATAGTTGTATTCTTAGGCTAAAATTACCATTATGTAGGTGAATATTTGGAATTTCCAACTGGGGAATGTAGTGAATAGTTTGGAAAAGATATAACAATAATTATAACATTCTATTTTCTAAAATCTAATGTATGTTTCTAGATATTCGGATATTCCCTAGTACCTAGTCTAGTTTATAGTGATAATTACTTGAATACATAAGGATTATTTCAGTTAGTTATTTCCCAAGAGTTTGAGGAATGGGATATCTGAGAAGGACTGAACCAATTATAGGACGTATGGTGCATGTAGTTTAATTTCATATGACTACGACAATAAAATTATTGACACAATGGATTATATGTGGTCGAATGGCCCAAGGTCATTTCAATATGCTTTGATCAATTGAAGATGAAAAATGTAAACCATGATCATGGCGACTTTTAGGTCGGGATATAGGATATGAGACAAATACCGAAAGGATGACCGCTTTAAATTATGGTTTCATGTATACCATCATTAAATTAAATAGGTATTGGAGATGGTTCTCCCAAGAACGAAGTTACCAATATTCAAAAAACATTTTATGGTTCCTATATTTTGAATGTATAACTAGGGAATGTTTTATATATTGAATAGGGGAATCCTTAGGATAACATGGCCGTTATGTAGGAAAATTTTATGCAAGGCCAAATGGGGAGCATACTACAATGTGTGTAAAAATGTGCTCTCAGGTATCTGATATTCTATCATCATAATCCAACGAATGAATATGAAGATCTAAATGTATTTCAATATTAGAAGTATGAAGTGATACAAAGGCTTTATCCAATGCATTACTAAATTTTTTGGACCAATATTGGATATGAATTTAGATTACCTCACATAAACATGATTCATATGTATAAAATGGGCCATATCTTGTTCCCTTGAAGGGTTCTCTTAGGATAGGAACCAAAATAAAAGTCCATGTATAGATTTTGATCGTATATAGTTGGGGGAATTCCCATTATATCCCATATTTTGGATTAGGATCTGAGGACTAGTTATCACTACATATCTCAAATGTGGTGAGAATCAATCCATATATAGTTCCTTGAATTTTTTGCATTTTAATGTCATATGGTGAGGACATTATCTATAGAGTTTAATATCTTGTAGTAAAGATGATAAATTACCTGACGTGAAAACGATGGGAAATTGTGGATCTGTGTAGTATTATGTCATGCATTAAGGACAGTATCCCTGTAGTTTGACATCTTTCATAATGGTCTTAGTTTTTTTGACATGAAATTTCAAAATACAATGCAGTTGAACCAGGGCATAGGGTCCAAGTGTCACTACGTATCTTTTTGTAGCAAGAATCATGTCATTCGTAGTTCTAAATGATATGAGTTCATTTGTAAATGGAGAACTCATAATGAAATTCTTCTTGTATATCCAAGTCTTACATAGTAGAGTATATTATATTTTATGTGATGTTGTGGTTGGGTCCAAGATTGAAAATCTAGACACCATTGTGTATTTCACTCGGGTGAGAATCATGCCACACGTACCCAAAATGCCAGGATACTGGTAGACCTGATCCTATGAAAATATATTAAATAAAAATAAAGTTCACAGGATAACAGAATCACAGAGAATCTCTACAAAGGTGGGTATATAGCTCACCACAGATATCATCATGTACAAGATCATTAAAGTAGTCAGGTAAAAAATAATAATCAAATAGAACTGAACTCCGAAATTTCTATCATAGAAAGAACACAAATGAACCGGTTGGCCTCATGAAAAACATGTGTAACTTCAAGGTAAAACACATCCACAAGACTAATACATTCAATCTATGATGGAAAGATCTTCCATGGAAAATTCAATGAGAGATCTTTAAGTATTTGAATATAAATAGATGAATCATAATCCCACCATAACTTATTAAATCCACAATTAATAGAATATCAAATTATATTAATCATGGCATAAATATCTGCTTCACTTTCAAGACTATTGAAAATAAAATGGATGAAGAAACCTTTGACAAACCCCCGATAAGTTTTAAATACACCACCACATTTAGAAAGGCCCAGTTCCCCCATGGATACTCCATCAACATTGATTTTAATCCATCAAGAGATAGGTAGTATCCATCAAACATACTTCATCATTAATGGATTCTTGATCCTCCCATTCACACCATGTGATCTCAAAAGAACATGGTCATTAACATCGTTGTCCCATTTGAATAAGGGAGGAAATCAAAATTTCATGATGCATGAATAGAACTCCTTTTTGAGAATAATTCTTTATGTATCTAAAAGCTAAATCATTTATTACCCTCCAAATGAAAGATAAGACACTCACAGAGGTTTCCAACCAAATGGAATGGATCTATTCACTTTTCTCTTATCTGTACATGGATTGTAGGAGGTCCTCCAAAAACTTCAAATTAAGATAGCATGTGAAAGGATCTTGCAAATATGTTGAGATCCTACATGGGAATCTACATGAAAGTAACATATGAAGATAAGTTTCATCTACCCCTAAATAAGGAAAATAGAATGGACCCAACTAGACACTAGTGCAATACAATAGCTACTGCATAGGGAGGCGTTGTTTCCAAATTTTCTAGATAAGGTTAGAAGAAGTAGTAGGAATGAACTAATTTTTCACACATTTGATCAATGAAGGATGGTTATAGGAGGGACCACAATGAATTATATAGAAATCAAAGGTGTAAAATATCACATTCAAATTGGGCATCAAAACCAAAGTGTCAGAATCCATAAACATGTATCGTGAAATCTATATACAAAGGTTCTCAGGTAACAGTCCATTCACATACATAGTATTATAAAGATAATAAATAGTATGGATTTTTCAAAAATGGAGGGATAACAAGATTTTGAGAAATGGGAAGAGAAAACCATGGGGTTGTCATATAGTTCAGTGAATATTGCTCAAATACCATCCATCTATATTTTTTGACAATATCAACATAATCCATCTTGAGGAAAGGCCAAACAGAGGATGTAAGATGATAGAAATACCCATGGGAAAGCGTCCCCCAAACATGGAAGACAAAAACTCCATAGAGGGATCAATGCTAGAGAGAAAATTCCACACAATCTTTTTACTCAGGGTATCATTGAACAATCTTAAATCATTCACCCCCATTCCCCCATTTGAGTTGTTTTAATGCAGTCTTTCCAGGCCACTGTGACTAACTTTTTCTTAATACTGGATATAGTCCAGATAAAATTTCTTATCTTACCACTCAATTATTTTATAATTTCCCATGGAAATCTATAAATAGAGAAAGAATAAACAAAAATTGATGTGATCACTAAATTTACCAAGAAAATTATTCCAGCTTGAGACATATTCTTGCATTTCCCATTCTTTATTTGATTTGTAAATTTCATAGAAATGTTCTCATGATGACATCATTTCATTCTTCCCCAGAAAAGAGGCACACCTAGATAAATGAAGGGTAGTGTTCCCCTATTTATACAATGAATTAATGAAATTCTAATCTATTTAGAAATGGTAATACATTCACCAAACATAACTGAAGACTTTCCCCAACTAATAACCCATCTAGAAACTTCTTCATAGTGTGAGAAAATTCAATTGATACAAGAAAAAGTCTATTTTTTCATTTGAAAATAGAAAAATGTCATCTTTATAGAATAAGTGAGTGGGTTCCAAGAGATTCCTTACAATTTTCATCTTTTGATAACAACCAAAATTACCAAGATCATTACGACACCATCTCAAGTGGTCCTCTGCAATAGAAAATACCAGTCCAAAGAGAGGATATTCCTGCCTTACTCCTCTTGTACATAGAAATAATCCTCTTATATATACATTAATAAAAACTGAAATCCTCACATGTCTCAAGATAGATCCACCTAATTCAATAAATTTCTAAAAAACCCTTGCATTTGATGAATTTTGAAAAGAAAACAGCATTTAAGAGTGTCAAAAGACTTAGGGTTTTCAATCTTCAAAGCCATGTTTCCAAATTTTTTCCATCTCATCATGGAATTGACACATTTAGAAGTTGTGAAAAGGTTGTTTTGTGTGTTCTGTTTTGGGACAAAGAAAAAGTGATTTCTAGAAATAATCCCCTTAAAAAATTCACCCAACCATTTAGTTGTGTTTTTTCAGATAATTTTGGGTATGGTATTCCCAATGGCTATTGGTTGAAAGTCCATAATATCAATAGGACACTCTTTCATAGGTATTAGAGAAATAAAATTAAAATTAATTACAAAAGTAATAAAATAGGATCTATAAAAATCCCACATTGTATTAGTGACATCATAACGGAAAATATCCCAGTAGAATATAAATAAAATGTTGGGTAAACCATCAAGAACATCCAAACTATCAATATTAAAAGTTAGGATATAATCATATATCTCATTACCATTGGGAATTTCTATAATCCATTTATTTTTAACTTCTTTGATAGAAGAATCAAATCAATGGATAATTTTATCTGTGTTTTTAGCACCATTATCTGATAAAAGCTTCTCAAAGAATACTGTTAGAACATTGGAAACCTCATTTTCATATGAGAACGTATTCCATAAAATATATATGGAAGTAAGACTTCTCATTGATCTATTTTACTTATAAAAGTTGTGAAATGATTTAGAGTTCCTATCTCCCTCCTTTAATCATGTAATGTTAAACTGGTTATGATTTAGTCTCTCTTTAAGAGTCAAGTACATGTCCAAATTTGAAGCATCTTGTATCTCCTCTTGGGAGGGTATATCATGAGACATATTATCTTGATGACAATTTAATTAACAAATTTTATATTATTTAATATCATTATCAAGGGACGAAAAAGTGTCTATTCTATATTGTTTTAATATTTTCTTTACTTACATTAATTTACCACAAAAAATATAATAAGGGATTCCCAAAAAATCATTTTTCAAAGAATATAAATCAATGTCCATGCATCCTGGAATGACCATCTAGGCATTATTGAATTTTAAAGGGATTTGAGATGACCTCATGCTATTTCAAAAAACCTCCAAAATAATGTGATTATGATCAGATTGTAATATTGGCAAGGTGACTCTAGACACATCCATTTCACTATTCATATTATCCACTTGCACAAAGAATCTATCCATCTTAATTGAATTTCACACATTTATGGTGTACCTACTCCATGTAAATTCATCTCCTGAAATAAGAACATGAGTGAAACCCCATTATCTATTAAAGATAAAAAATTAGAAGCTGAAGTAAGACAGAAATTATCCTCATTTTTTCCTTAGGTCCAAGACATTGTAAAATTCACCATGTAATACTCAAATATTGTTCATACCCTCAAAAATATCTACACGATTCCTCTAAAAATATCTTATCCTTGTATATATAATGGAATAATTAACTAAAGGTTACCGAAAGAGTGAGAAAATTGATACTGTATGAGATAGTCGTAGACTGCAAATAATTCATTAGGGAAGTAATCAAAACACTATGATGCTTCATGACTCATAAGGATTCAACACTGTCACCCACTTGGATATAATATAGATCATGAAATTTTCCCCATATCAATCGGGTTTTGACTTGGACAAGATGTCTTTTTTTATTTCTAGGATGCTGGTTAGGTATAAATCTAGAAGTATAGGCATATCCATCTATCTCATTATAACAAGAATCAACTCACATGTTCTAGAAAATATCCCTATGAATATTTGAATCACGCATGGGGGGATTCTATTCAAAAATTACTAATGGGCCAGGTTTGGAGATCATGCCATCACTACATATCTCAATGTAATGATAATGAATCCACAAATTGTTCTTAGAATGTTCCCTGTAGAGGATTGATTCATACACATGAGGAGTGAATGAGATTTTTTTTGGATCCAAGACTGGTTATTTGATCTTCACTACGCATCTCATTTGGATGAGAATCATTTCATAAGTAGTTCTTTTAGATGATTCCCCACACTATATGGATTTTGATGTGAGGAACTGGGGGGTTTTTTGTCATGGTTTGGACTAAGATTGGAGATCTGGGTGTCTCTACGTATCTCATTGAATTGAGAATCAGTACATCAATAGTTTTTTCTGCATAATTCATCATTATGCCATAAGGATGTGGTTGACCCGACATGAAATAAATATTGTGACTGGACCAGGGGATAATACTAAGAGTCACTACATACCATTTAAGGGGAAAGTATCATGCCACATGTAGTTCTTGATAGGATACCTATCTAGACCTAATTCATACAAATAAATGAAGGTGCATAATGATTAATCACGACTAGACCTAGGAATGGGGATCAGGGTGTCAGTATTTATCTTGTTGTGGAATGAATCAAGCCACCCACAGTTCATAAAGGATGTCCATGTTCATGTTTGGTTTGTTCTCACAAGGGGTGAAGGGACTTTTTCAATATTTTATCTCATCCCAGGATTGGAGATATGTACATCACTACATATCTTGATGGGAAAAGAATCAAGCCACACATAGTTCTTGAAATTTTCCATGTAGTTTAATGTCCTGTGTTATGGAAGAAGGTGAACAGATATGAAACAATGTAAATATTGTATTTGAACAATGGGATTGGAACCATGTGTTACTTTGTATCCCATTAGAATGAGAATCAGGCCACATATAGTTATCGATAATGGTTCCTCACACCAATTTACTGTTGATATGGGAAATTGGGGCTTCAATACTTTCCAAAATAATGTTTATGCCCAAAATACAAGTTTGAATAAATATGAATCCAAATTTTATGAAATGGTTCATAGTATAGAAATAAATCATATACATGGAAAGGGGAAATTGTTTCTTTTATGGATCTGGCTAGGCCCAAGATAGGAGATCTAGGTGTTACTACATATCTCATTAAAATGAGAGTCATGCCACACGTAGTTCATGAAAAGGAATCCCTATGCAGATCTGATTAATACATAAGGAAAACTATGTTTCATGTACTACTAGGGAGTTGCAATGATCTGAGGAATGATTAGACATGAATGATACTCATCTTTTAAGGGGACACAAAGAATTTCAATATGTGGTATCTTGGGATATTTATTAATGAAACATGAAAAGATGTTAACTATATAGTTTAATGTCATGCGGTGTGGAAAAATGTTGTTTCGTTGTTTTAGGTAATGTTTCTAGGACCTCATGCCATGCAGTTTCACATCGTGTGACAAGGATGAAGATTCCACAAAGTTAATCGTCATACAGAATGAACATATATTGTTTTATGTAGTTTAACATCTTGAAACCGGGACATCAGTTGTTATGCATTTTAACATCATGCAACCATGATGATGGTTTTACTCAGTTTATCATCATGTGACCAAGACATTGATTGGTACGGATTTTAACATCCTACAACCTGGATGTACACTTTGTGAATACCCAAAGCACTTATTCAGGAGCCGTTCATTGGTTTGTATTATTGTGAGTTCACTATCCATTGAGATTAAGGAATAATATCCATTCAAGTATACATTATATATGGAGTATGGTCCTTCCCACGTTGGCTCTATCTTTAGAGGAGTATTTCAAGGTATCATCAGAGTCAAAATGACCAATACCAATTCTACATGGAGGAATGAATAGAGGTGAAATTTTTTGTTGAATGGTCATTTTATTCAGTTCTAAAAAATATCAAGTAGTGCAAGTTATACAAGGAATTTTCATCCAATAACTCATTCTCATCTAATTTCTTCTGATAATACACATTTGTAGATAACTAATCTGAGAAATCAACTCAGTGTGAAGGTAATCTAACTTCAATGGGAAAGACCGCTTCTATTCTGTATAATAATGATTATGGCGTTGATCTTGTGGCAGTATGTGTAGTTGTCCTATTAGCCCATAAGTAATGAAATATATTATAGAAAATATACATTTTATTTGTAACCTCCTTCTTTTGAAGTATATAGGACAAGGTTTCATCAAAAGCCTCTATCATTAAATCTTCCACCGCATTACTGTGGGATGAATGATTGTATTTGATATTGTATTCTTGTTATAACATTCCTACCATAGAAGAACTAAAATTGGTGTCGTTGTCCATCAATATGGTATGTGGGACACCACATATGGTTATTTTATTATCTTTGAAAAATATAATAATGATTTTAGCTCCAACTTCATAAAGAGGAATTACCTCATCCCATTTAGAGAATAAATTAATTGCAGTAAGGATGTACTTGAACTGCTTGACCATAGATGGAGGATAAGGTCCTACCACATCCATTCCCAATGTAGAAAATTTTCAAGAGTATTGGGATATATGTAGTAACACAAGGGGATGAGGAATGAAGATGGAATGATCATGGAAAGGATGACAGTTCTTACTAAAATCTATGAAATCCTACGTAATTGAAGGCCAAAAGTATCCAATCCATCGGATTGGATCAGAAATTATATACCTAGGCTGAATGGTACAAAATGCTAATTTATTTCCTTCTTCCATGAAAACCAAAATTTTATATACATCAATGCATTTGAGTAGAATTCCATTGAATACTAATCTATATATAATATTCTAGTGAATTGAGACATCATAAAGAGTGAAATAAACTACTCACAGTTATACTTTATCTTCTTAGATCTATCCATTGGATGTACTCCGTCTTGAAAATATTCCATGAAGTGTGACATCCGTCCTGTGGTAAAACAAAATGGTTTTTGAATAGGACTAGTTTCATTGATTACATATGTTTGGATTTGAAAAAAAGATGAATCCACACAACAATGAGAATTAATTACAATTGCATCATCCTGGTTTGGATCTTCAAGTTTGGTAGTTTTAGTTTCCAATGCTTCATGTTTGGGATTTTGTGACCATGAGACATAAGATAATGGTGGTTCTGAGGAAAAATCATCCATTAATACACTAACATAATCACATAGGGGGATTAATTCTTATATTATTATTCTATAATCCTGATTTATCTATTTGATTACCAATTCTAAATCACCATTCACCTCTTTTGGGATGACGTTGGATGGAGAAAGAAGTAAGAAGAGTTTGCTGTTTCAGTGTGTTGTCTAGTGTTGTCAAAGAAAATAAATCAATTCACATTGTAAAAGAACATTATATCAGAATAATATTGACTGTTTTGTATTTCAAAAATATCAAATGTTTAGAGAACATGCGATGAATGCCTTATGATGTAAGGGGCGAGGGTGGTAAAAAGAAATTCCAGTCATATTCAGTTTTGATTGAAATAAAAGATGCTAGTGGAAGACAGGGAAGTTGTAGTACTTCCTGTTGAAAATTGGACAATGGTAAAGGTGATCGATCAAATACTATATATCATGATATATATGGTTCATGATTAAAGCATTTTTTTTAATACATAAGATGATAATGAAGTAGAATTGTTGTTTTTGCTGAAACAGATTTTAAGGTGGTGTTGTTTTCCAGTGTTTTACAAATTATTGGGCCTAAAAATTGGGAGATAGAGAAATGTGTTTTTGGAAAGTTATGTTACACACAATTTTGAATATTTCTTTGTATGTTTCATGCATTTTGAGTTCAACGATTCAAACATCAAATTCTGGAAAAGGAGAGGCGTGCGTGAAAGATTGGTTTTTGCGTGCAAGATTGAAGGGAGTTTGGAATGTTGCTTGCAAGAACTGATTCAAGGTGAAAACATCGAAAATTGGAAAAGGCATGAAGTGAGAGAAAGGTTAAAAAAATCCAATAAATAATAGGTTGGCGTGAAATATACATATGTACAAAATGCGATGTCAAATGGGGATTTACATGACGTGTCAAGATCTTGCATGACACAGTGGGTTTTTTTCGCGCAGGGTTCAATGAGGTCTATAAATAAGAGTTTCCCCCTAGAAAATTGTAGTTATCAATACATAGAGAAGTCCTGAGCCCTGAGGTTTGAAATATTTTTAAGTAAAGGAGAGTGTGCAAAAGAAATAGTGTTTCATGCAAGATTGAAGTTTCACTCAAGAGGTGTTTCGCAAAAAAAGTCAAATCTTGCGCATGTGGCCTAAAAGTTTTACCCAATACACCTAAAAGGGTTGCACGAAATATTTGGTTTCATCACACATATTCATATGTGAATAAGACAGTTATTACTTACTTCTAGGTAGGAAAGAAATGATTTGTACTTTAAATAAAACACCATTTCAATTGTAAAGAATCACTGAAATGCAGTAATTCCCTATTTTTTCTATGAGGGTGAAAAAACACATTCAGATTGATTTCCATGTGCTACAAGAGTGTAATGGTATATCCTACTCATTTTATTCAACATCAAAGGATTGTTTTCTAGTTTATTATGTGATACCAGATTGTTTTTGCACCATACCAAGGATGTATCTACTCTGGTTGAGTAGTGAACCTTGTAAATATTGTCTTCATATGGTTCTGTGTGTTCAGTAGGGAAGAAAATATTTAATAGGAGGAAAAGACTGTTTCAAAAGAAAGGAAAAATAAAATGTAAAAAAGATATAAGTGATTAACCACCTCCCACACTCAATTATACTTGTACTCTGACTATGAACATCAACTATTAGGTGATCCATTGATACTTGGAGTGCAAATTCCAGACCTGCAATGGGAGCATGATATTCATCCTCATTGTTGGTAGCACCTTATGATAACATAAATCTGTATGGAAACATTGACATTTCTTAATAGATAACCCAAATTAAGAACCCAAATTTCTTATGTTTATGATATTCCATTATCGTCCCTTTCGTACATTTGCAAGCACTATAAAAGTACTTTTCCCATGTTTAGGGACTATCCAGGATAGGGAATATTTCATCATCTAGAAGATTAGTATTCAATAATGTTTCTTCCACAGATGGTTGTAAAACAATGAAATGTTATTAGGATTCACCATTTACTACTTTATGAGGAACAAAATAAATATCAAACATCTATATAATAATATCCCACCATGCCAAACGTCCTTTCAACATAGATTAATTGATGATAAATTTCAATGGTTTATTGTGAGACACAAAATGGACCTCGTGATCATGTAGCTAGTTCCTCAACTTCTTAACTGAAATGATTAATGCAAGAAATATCTTCTCAATATATGAATATCGATTGTATATGTAGATCATGTTTTGAATGACATAGTAAAGTCTATATGAATTCCCAACATTTCTCTTTTGTGCTAGGAAGGTACTTGCTTATCACTCCAAGTTTGTCACATAAAGAATTAGTAGGTTTCCTTCAATAGGTGACATTAGTGTTGGTGGAATCAAGAGATATTTCTTGAGGGTATCAAATGATTGTTTGTAGTCATTTTTCCATTGATATGTGAACCCCTTCTTCAAAAAATTGGTAATGGGAAAACACATTCTTTCTATATTATCTATGAATCAACGGATGTTGGCTAACTGTACTTGATGTCCTCTCAACTCTATTAATCATTAACGTGGTTAAATTCCAATGATATATTTAGTCTTCTGGGGATAGAATTCGATACCACAATGTTGTACAACAAGCCGACAAAATGTTAGAGTGGTTAACATGAAAGAAGTGTTTTAGGTGTTCATCTTTAGATTATGATGTTGAATCATGCTGAGTATTGTATACAAGCCAGACATGTGATCAGGATGTTTCCTGTATTTGAACACAAGATCGTAAATATAGAATTCAATAAATTTCCCCAAGAAGGGTTTGAATAGTTGGTGCATTTCAAATTGATATTTATACTAGTATTCTTCAATCAAAATGGAATTACTCAATATAAAAATATTCCATGAGGTTCTCTGAAGGCTATAGATTCCTTATCCTCTGGGGCCATACAGAATTGGTTATACCCAGAGTATCCATCTACGAAGGAGAGAGATTAATAGATAGTATTTGCATCAATCAAGAGTTCTATGATTCAAATTGTGAACTCATCTTTTGGAGAATGTTGGATTAGATATCAGAAATCAATGAAAACACTGATTTTTCAATTATTCTTATTCTCTAGGAAAATTTTGGATTACCACATTATCTATTGTACCTCTCAGATGAAGTTGAATTTGATAAGCCTGTAAACATCATCCATAATTTTGGAGGTGTGAGTCTTGTGTATTATCCTTGCTTCCATCTTATATCCCTGGTGCACTTATGGAAAACCCAAATGATTGGTGGACACTTCGGGATCATGCCATATAATCTCTATATAATTCCAGAAAAACACATCCCGATGTTTCTTAGAAAAAGATATGTACACCTATTTCTATTATTGAGACATGGCCAAACTAGTCAAAGATGTTTATATATCTTCTTATGTTACCATATTTGTTTCATAGAGTTCATCCACATTGGTGGAGATGCCTTCTTAAAATGCTGGAGGGGAATCCTTGAGGTCTTACTCTTCTTCTTCTTCTTCTTCATGTCTGGCTTCTTCAACCTCTTGCTAAAGGGTATGTGATGAACCAATACTATCATATCAATAGTAGGAGTTGTTATTATGATATCCTAAAGAAGGGGAAACCATCCCCCGCCCAACATATTGTGAATTGTCTTTTTTATGTTATGATGGAATGATGATAGGATGAGAATTAACATCCCTGACTTTTTCCATGAGTGCAATAACTTTTTCGTGCATCGATGATGAAGTAGAGACATTCTAATGTTCATCGCATGGAACAATGATATCTATATTTTGGTTTTCATCACTTCTTGGTGAATTAATGATTTCTCCTGTGCTGTAAGGATCAGTTGACACAACTAACATTATGGAAACCAATGAACGTGTTCTTGGATTTGGTATAACCCTTTCAATTTGATTAATGGGAAGCACCAAATATTCATTGAGATGCTTTAATGTGTTATTTGTGATATTTTACAAACCATTCATAGAATTGATTCTAGTAACATAATTCACCATGGAATATTTCACCTCTGATTGATAGAACTCCACATCAATGAACTAAGATTCCCATTTTTGTAATGGGGACTTATCTCCATGAAATGTACCAATTTTAAAATTGACGTAATATATGAAATATTGGTGTTAGGATGCAGGAATGGGCGCATGCTAATGTATACAGGGTCTCCCCAATAGAATGTTGAAATACATGTCTTTGCAGACACCCATGAACCCTGAAACAGATATGACATCCACAAATTTAGTTCTGAGTGTAAACTCCTCAGGAGGTTCTTTCTCATTCTCTTCAAAACTCTATATCATCTATTTGAAGAGAGAAAAATGTGATTTAGTGAGGTCCAATATTCTATGTGTCTAAATGTAAATGATGTTGACCCCTTCACCATTACCAATGAAGGGTCAATGGATGTCAGTATCATCGATCTTGATGGGTAGATATAAGGGTTTTCATGGGTCCATATAAGAAACCACCATTATCCTATCATATGAAAGATATGACTATATAGAATTATTCCATGTTATCCTCTATATGATGAACCAATGTAGCATTAATATCTATTTCACACTCTTTAGGGGTTGAAAATTCCCCAAGAAGTGATTCATATAAATATTTTGATAGATTATAAGCATATAGGATTGAAAGACTAAAATGTACTTGGGCTAGTTGCTTCAAAAAATCATAATTTTTATCCAGAGGTTTTCATTTTACAATACGAAGATGTTATTTTGTAGGTTCTTTGGAAGCTCATGCACAAGATGTAGATGGACCATTTGTTGGGGAAGAAGCTTGAAATACTTCTCCTCTTGGTGAATAAGGTTGTCTGGGTATACACACTCACTGCTAAGGTTTATAACTTCTAATAAATCTTCCAAGATGATCATCTCTAGGAAAACACTGTCATGTGTGAGAATTTCCTTTTTATTTCTGATCCCATTAGAGGGATCTATCAGGATTTTTTAAAGCATTAAAATTTACATTAGGGGTTAAATTGGAGTAGTGGATTATAGCACACCAATGTATTCCCCTATATCCTAGACCTTGATGACATATTTCCCCAGTTCCCAATCAGGTACGGGTATCTGATGTTCATAATTAGAATCATCATTTTAATAGTGATCTGTTTTGTGAATAATTTTAATAGAACTGAAGACCAACTCATCATCTAATAAAGATTCTTCCTGTCATATAGATTCTTGTTCCACCATTTTCCAGGGTAGTTTCCATACATTTTAGATGGTTGGAATGGAATGTAATATTATCAAGGATAATGTCAGGATGGACAGAAACTCAAATTTTTCTGCATCCGCCTTATTATTCCAGCCATGATGATTCTTTGAGGACTATACTTTTAATGAAGATATATTTTTTGTAATGGAAGTGTTAGGAGACATAGTTGGTTGTTTCAATTGTATTCATAGAAAGAAATGATTTCAATTAATTGTTTTCCTAACCATCCAAGCATTTTGTTTATGAGAAATATTACTTTTGAACTCATTTCAATCACATCACTCCTCAGGATCAGTTGTAGTAACACATAATATTGGGGGTGGTGAATTTTTTAGTTTTAGTTTCCCTGAGTCTACCCTATTTTTATGATGTATTTAAAAAAACACACATGTATGGGGTGCCCTAACATTTTATGGAATGTGAATAGTTTAGGAGGCCCTCATCACTCTATTTTTTTTAGGTTTCTTTGGTCATGGAAACTGAACTAAGTAGTTTTCCAAAGTTGTGAACAAGTAGCTAGGATCTTTTTCATTTTCCAAGAATAGAAATTGTTTTCCAACACATCAAAATGTCCCCACCTTGGACCGTTTTTATTATCTTCATGAGGTGAACATTGTTGTTTTTTCTCTGGAGGTGGATCCCTATTGTATAATGGGGGATTCGATGTGGGAGTGGGTACAAGAGACCACATATGTGTAACTCTTGAATCTTATTCATTTCTTTTTATTATTCTTGAAGAAAAATGGATTACTCTGAATTTGGATATAGTCGCTATTATGGATTTTTCCACATGTTGAGAAATCTGGGAAAAATCCCAAAACCCACCTGTGTGTTTCATATGGATAATTTTTTTTGCGAAACTCATCACATAGATTGACAAAAAAGGGTAAGAAACTCTTCTTGATGGAGTGGAATATTCAAGGAGTATGTTAGTACTTACCCCCAAGAAATGAAATCTGAAACTATTTTTTCCTCCCATTGCTTGCATTTTGTGAGATCAAAGACTATTGTATCCTAAAACATTGAAGTGAACTATAAAAGAAATTTCTGACAAAGATCTTCCCGTACTGTAATCGATTGAGACAAAATTCTTGTATTCCAGATGAATTTTACCCCCATAATGATTGTACGAAGCATCAATGTTTCACTAAATCCTATTTATTAGGGGTCCCCATCATGGGATCACAATGAGAGACATAATGCGTCAAGTATTGCTATGATAATCCCTATCCTTTGATGATTGGAAATGTGGCATTCCTAAACATTGGTGAAGGAGTGGTCAGATCCACCCATTTTGGGTAAACCTTCTTTTCTAGTGGTATTGGTACACGCCGACCATCCATTGCTTCCAATTGAGGCATTAGTGACTCAATGGAGTTTACAAGAATTCGAGGAATATTTGTATGATCTGGGACCTATACAGGTACAATAACTAGTGCATGAACATGTGATATGACTGGTAAGAACACTAGTGGAGGTGCTGCTGTTACTTTTGTTGGACAACCCATTGGGATAGTCCTACAAGGATATGCTTGACAATATTCAAGATAGGAATATAATGGATGGAATTCATTATCTACATCAGTAGTTACAACAAACCCCCTTTTCTAAGGTGAACCTACTAGAAGTGAAATCGAAGGATCTTCTTTTATAGCATATATTGGAATAACGATTCCTCAGAGTAACTATTAATTTAGTATTCTCAACTCCTTTATCAAATTCTGTTGTTGTGAAAATATTTCCTCCAATTAAAGGTATTGGAACATTTTAGGGATAATTTTAGAAGAAGTCTGACCATTACCTTTTCCATATTAGTTGCCTTTAGAAATAGTGGAAGTAGATTATATGAGGGTACACAATGATTATGTGAAAGTCTTTAGTTTTTTCATATGCACACCTCTATCATTTAATTCAGTGTGGACTGTAATATGAATAAAATATTCATCCTCTGACTCCCCTAAATTGGAATAATTTTTTGAGGATATTCAATGATGGAATTAATGACATTCATTTGCAAAGAATGCATTTCAAGAATTTTATTGATTTCATGGTGAGAAATACGTATTCCAAAACCTTATAATTCATTGTGATTTTATTTTTTGGTTCCCTTAGAACATTTTATAAAATCATAACTTGATGAAAATATTCAAAGAGTTTAGTTGTGCATTTAGATTTTATCATCTCCCCTTATCAATAGAATACTAACTTTTATTGGGTATGGGATTGTGAATTCGAAAAATCCCCCAACCCTATATGCTAGGGATGTTTCTGTTCATCTTTATCAATCCATCAAGCCCTATTTATTAGCTAAAATGGTAGGGACAAAATATACCCAAGCCCTATGGACTGCAGTGGCTTTTTAAATTTTACAAATAATATTAGTGAAACAACTCCTTTGATTTTATGAATTTTGTACCAAACATTGGTTGGGTTCATTATCCAGCACTCAATTAAGCCATCTGTTTTGGAATACCGTTGTGTTATTTTAGACATTTATGCAATCTGATGGATGGAATCTTCAAAGAAGGTAGCTTTTATGATGTTTTCTGATGCTTTATTCAAAAGCATCTCAATATTTTTCTCCCTTTGGTCCTGACTTTGGTGGAGGCAAGATAAAGAATGTTCATTCCATGTATCACATTGGTCATGAATAAATTCTTCTTGATGTAGCTATCCTAGAGAAATACCATTACATGAGACCAATTTTTTTTAGGCCTTTTCTAGAATTGGAGCATAGTGAAATGAAATACTCCATATACACCCAATCATCTGATATGAACACTGCATGGGGTATCTACAATGTGTCTTTGGGACCTCATTAATGGATTCTTGTATGAAAATTCAAGGGCCTCCTATTGCTTCTCGATCATTGGATGTCTACAAAGATATAGATAATCCAAGTCAATTGGGACCTAAAATCCTTCTATTAACTTTAAATTACTTTTATATTCATCATTCAGTAGTAACATGGATTTCAAATGATAAAGAGTCATCCATATGATGAAGAAGATATCATGAATACCATCTTCTAACAACATCTCAGGAATGTTGTTTTGAGAGGTGGAAAAAGGACAGAACATGACTAGTATTTCACCCTTATCCAATTGTTTCCTCATGGTTGACATATCCTTTTTTTCATTTGATCAAGGGTTTTTCAACCTTATCAGACAAGAGTGGACACTTCTCAATCTGTTTACCAAAAGAAATTGTATTGGTTAGTATTACCTCTATTATACAGAAAGGGAAGTGTCCCATGGGTGGTTTGGAGAATGGTTTTTTCCTTGGGATATCATTCATACGAGAAAGAATTTCACCTTATGTTGATAAGGCATCAGATATGACTGGCCTGGTATTTTCATGTGACTCAATATAATAGGGTTTTCTAATCACTACATTACTAGATAGAGAATTATCTTGACAAAGTGAATGAAATTTGTATAGAGTACATTCATAGAAAATTCCATCCTAGGGAGGAAAATCATGAAAGATTATAGAACGATATTGTTCCCCTTTCTCCATGGTATTCTGGTCATCTGGAGGGTTTTATGCGGCTCTCATGAGGAGATAGGCTATCGAGAATGAATAAATTATCATGAAGCCAAACATTATGAGGATGTGTCTAATAATGACCTTCAATGTTACTACTACTTCTCCCATAATTTGGTAAAGGGAGTGTTGGGTCTTAAGATAAAATAGATATATGTTTGAGTTCTTCAAGAACTTCATCACTATACGGAAGTAGATCATAGTTCAGATCTTTATTCAAACAATGTAATTTCAGAGACTTAATATTAAATGTATTCTTACTAGTAGTTTGGACCACTTTCTAGGAGAAGTGGTTATCATTTATAGTTGTGTGTGCATTCATTAGAGTGGCTATCATAATAGATAGATTATCACTAATTGTAATAGGTCTAGGATCCTAATCTAGTTGTCTGTATGTTATGAGAGAGTATTCTCCATAATCCTCATGGACTAGAAAAAATGTGTGTATCTGTTCTATGATCGAATTATGTTGAGTCATCCATGATATTGTGATATAATAATGTGTCTATTCCTTTGGCACTACAGATGTTATCTTTATGATATTATAGAAGGATTCCAGGATATGTCCGTGAACATGTGTCTTCCCTTCCACCATTTAAAAAATATGCTTGGTGACTTCTATAGATATAATGGGAACATACCTCCATTCCATATCATTATTATGTGTATGTACCTGCTCAAACCCTTAAATATCAATTAGTGGAAAGTAAGAGTACATGTGTATTGGGGAGAGATTGAGTCTACCCCATGTTTTTCATATGTTCTTTACAACTGACATCTCTAGGTGCTTCCAAATTAGACCGTTGATAGGATTGATGGATGCTGGTAGATGTATGTTTCTACTGAATGTTTTCTACCAAGCATGGTGTAAATAATTCTTCAAATGCTACCTAATTAGGTTGCTAACATGCATGGTGAGTGTGGGTAGGTATATGTTCCTTCTTATAAATCTTACAACATTTGGTTATGGGTCTTCTTTTAATTCACCCAGACAAGTCTTCATGACGGATGAAAGATTTTATTCATGTTTTTTTCTCTATTCACAACACTCCAATAGATTTGGATAGTAGGATTGGATGGGTGCCTCCAGATGAGTCAATTTGCTTGAGAAATTATGGAGGATGGGTGTATGTACTTGGTATTTGTTTTCCACCAATATCTGTTGGTGGACTACTCTAAAGGGGGAAAATGTAGGAACCTACTACCTGTTAGCCAGATGTTGTCAACAGATGTTCATCTTTCATGTAAACTACTAAGGGACCTGGTCCAGACAACCAAAGATAACACTCTCATCTTGTTGAGGGTTTTCTGCTATGTGGTCTTGGCAACAATGACTGTTGGATGGGGTCGTTGGGAAGGACTCCCATTTCATTGGGATGAGTCTATATATGACCACTTGGTTGACCTACCATGATTAGGGGAGGTATTTTTGAATAAGTTCTAGGGATATGTTCTCAAAATGATTGAATATGGTGGCCAATAATATCTTCTTTTGGACCACCAGTTGTCACTGATTGGACAATCAATGAAGGTTCTTGATTTGTAGGCCATGTCGGGAAGCCTCCAAGGATTGAATGTTACTGTTCATGGTACTATAGAACCAATGAAATAGGGAGTTAGAATTGAAAACACTAAGTCAGTGATGGCATCATTTGAGCAGACGATGATCTATCTTGAGCAGTAGCCGAGGTGTTCACACGTGTAATCATGATGGAATACATTTGGAATAAAAGGAGTTCTTGGAAGGATCTTCTTGTAAATATGAAAAATAAAAAATATGAATTTTGGTAAAGTAACATCATTTTGATGAACAAATTCCCAATTTATTGCCTTGTTTGTGCCTCTTTATGAAATTGAAAAGGGTATGATATATGGGTAACACTATCATATTGTTTAAGGATTCAAGTTGGGTTCACCAATTTTTACCTTAGAAACATGTTATTTGGCTAGGAATCACTTCATATGAATGATTTTAAAAGTATTAGATTATGGAACCAGAAGCACCCAATGAACTATATCCAAAGGGAACTATTTTCCAAAGGTAGGAATTGATTTGGTTTGTTGACCAATGATACATAATAACTCCCACTGGTCAAGAGGATTGGAGGCCTATCTCATCACACCATTTTGGTGGGAATTATTTACTATTCTAGGACTCTCTTATTGATTTAAGAAATTTTCATGAATCCTTATTAATTTACCAAGTCTAATATACGATTCCCTTGTAATATGAAATCAATTATTAGTATGTGGGGAATTCGTAATCATCTGTATGTATTCAAGGTTATTATTTAATAGGCATAATTGTGTGTATTCGAGGTTCTCAATTGATGGTATCCTCTTGAATACTACTTATAGATTCTTTGGTCATTATCATGATGATGGTGGTTTTTTAAGACACCCAGTGCCGCACACTCGAATATTTGGTTATCAAGGTAGATGAATGTCACACTAGAATTTATCATCATCCAAGGAGATAGAACATTACTCTAGACTTTATTGTCATCTTGGTAGAAAGAGGTTACTCTGTGTAGGATCGAAATATAATATGAGATGCTCAATATACAAGAGGGGGGGGTGAATTGTATACTTTAAAAATTCCTTTGGAACCTTTAAAGTTAGTTATGAATAACTAGAGTTTCCTTAAGAAAAGGAAAGAACTAAGTTTAACAAAGTTAAACTAAGTTGATTCACAACACCTCTAACACCGGACTAAACTTGGAAAGAGATTCCAAAAGAAGGTTCCGGAAATATGGTTCCGGAAATTGAAACTTAACAAAAGTTACAATATGAGATTCTACCTTAAAGCGTATAGAATCTAAACTAATCAAAGTAAGTAGGGAAGTATAAGAAAATTATACTTTCCTTAAGATACAAAATGCAGCGGAATAAAACAAGTACAAGTAGAAGAACTACTAGTAACAAGATGATAGTCTTTTAACCCAAAGAGAAGGGTATCCAACAACCTTGGATAAAGGTCCCTTGATTTATACTTTCAAGCAAGTCTGTCTTACCCACACCAGGGTAAGCCCTCGATACGAAGATCGGTGTATCTGTCTTGCTATCCCCGCAAGCCCTCAACTTCAAGGTAGTTGGCAACCTCTGTCTTTCTCGACAAGAAAGCCCTCGATCTTTAAGGTAGTCGGCACCTCTGTCTTTCTCAGCAAGAAAGCCCTCGATCTTTAAGGTAGTCGGCACCTCTGTCTTCCTATCCCCGGAAGCCCTCGAATGTAATCACCAACATTCGGAGTCGCACGAAGCTTTGAGAGTTAATAAGAGACTCTCTCTCTAGAAATCACTTCAACAGCATGTATGCACAAAGTTCAAATGTTCATCCATCCGTTTTGAGCTTTTTCAAATGAGCTCCTATTTATAGGTGAGGTCGGATCCTTCTCCAACGGTCATATTTTCCTTAAAGTTCGGAGGGACCTGTACACGTGTCACTTAGACAACGGTTAGTTTATAACAAAATGGACGACATCGTTTTATAACAAAGTAAGTGTAACAGAAAGTACGACATCGTTTTAAAACCTAACATAAAGGTTCGGAATAGAAATTTCGGAGTGAAAGTTCGGAGTGAACAAATTCAGAGTGTATAAAACAATGATATCCAGATTCTGTTTAATGAGTGAATTCGGAATGAGAATTCGGAATAGGAATTCGGAATAGGAATTCTTCATCAGAAATCGTAATGAGAAATCGTCATCAGAATTCGTAATGAGAATTCGGAATGAGATTTCTTCATTAGAATTCGTAATGAGAATTCTTCATTGGAATTCGTAATGAGAATTCTTCTTCAGAATTCGTAATGAGAATTCGAAATGGGATTTCTTCATTAGAATTCGTAATGAGAATTCTTCTTCAGAATTCGTAATGAGAATTCGTAATGAGAATTCTTCATTAGAATTCGTAATGGGAATTCTTCTTCAGAATTCGTATCCTGAATCTGGAATAGAACTTAGTC
Organism: Viscum album; assembly: GCA_963277665.1. Classification (NCBI taxonomy): domain Eukaryota; kingdom Viridiplantae; phylum Streptophyta; class Magnoliopsida; order Santalales; family Viscaceae; genus Viscum; species Viscum album. The sequence continues at coordinate 1,927,396,354 of OY728153.1, forward strand.
AGAATTCATAACCGGAATTCGGAGTGAAACTTCCTTATAGTTCTTGTCCAGAATCCGAACCCTAAAACAGAATGCTTTTTATCAGTTTTAATGATTCCGAGAAAGTGAATCCGAATTTCATACTTAAGAAAAATATTAATGAAAATATGATAAGGATAAATTTTTCTTATAAAAGCGTTTTTCCTTAAGAAAACATTTTTCCTTATAAAAGCAATTTTCCTTACAAAAGCGATTTTCCTTAAAGATAAGGTGTTTGTGATTTTCAAAACAAGAAGGAATGGAAAAGTCATAAGGAAAACCTTATTGACTCAACAATCTCCCCCTTTTTGGAAAGCACAAACATCCTTACGAAAAAGCTATTTCTAGGAAGAAAGAAACACAATAAAGCTTATCTCCCTTGGTTTAAGAATATAGATGAATACGACTAACTCCCCCTTAGGCTTTGAATCTCTAAGGATCGTATTCATATTTCCGGAGTGATATTTCTTTAAGATAAAAACTCCCCCTTAAACAAACTCTTATTAGAGTTCTATCTCATTGGGTATTTTTCTTTCTCCCCCTTTGATAAGCACTTATTAGATTTCCTCTTTTTCTTAAGGATCTTTTCCTTCTCCCCCTTTGTGATTTTCAAAAAGAATTTCGAGGGAATGGAAAAAAAATAACAAAGTACCTAAAAGATTAGTAATAACAACAAAACAGAACAACAAGCACGATTCTCATTAAATTTGAAATGTCAGCAACAAAAACAGATTACAACAAAAAGATCGGATTGATTATTTCGGATCTTTCTCCTTTGACATAAGCCCCTTGAGAATAGTCTTGATCTTTTTGAGGTCCTTATGATCTTCCTCTGCTTGCTTTTCTAAGGCAACTATTCTTGCTGACTGAGCTTGAATGATTTCTTCCTGAGCCTTCAACTTTTCTTCCTGAGCTTCCATTTTCTCTTCCTGAGACTTTATCCTTTCTAGAAAATTGATCCGATGATCCCTTTCAAATTTCCAACTTTGATTAACAGAGTTGAGCTTTCCATTCAGATCTCTTACTTCCTGACTCCGAATGTTCTTTTCCTCTGCCAATTTCTCATCGAATGATGCAGTCATCTCATGAAACTTCTTATCCTCGGTTTGAAAAGCATACTTAACATTCTCCTGAAACTCATCCAGCAACCTCATCTCTTCCACATTCTTCTTCGACCAGCTAGTCATCCTTTTGCAAGATCTTTTATGGGCTTCGTAACCAATGAAGAAATTTTTGAACTGGGCTTCTATCTCAACACACTTATCCATTACCATGGATACGGAATCGGTTTTCTGATTCAGCGTATGTTGGAGCATCTGGCACCGAGAATCAATACTGGAGAAAGTCGGAATGGTTCCCACCAACTTCTTCAAGGATTGAACAACAAAATCGTGCCCCAACGAAGATGATTCCGAATCTGACATCTTGCTAGGAGAATTTTCTTCTTCAATAAGCTCCAACTTTCTCTTTGAAGAACTACCAGCTTCCTTCCTTATACTCTTTTCTGAACTCGGGGTATCAGCAATAACTTGTTTCCCCTTATCTTTTTTCGGAATAGAAACCTGTTCCGGAGATTTCTTCTTACTGTCAGAAACTTGAACAACCAAATCTTCCTCATCAACAACTTCTATATTTTCTTTCTGAGCAGCATCAAGTGAAAGATGTTCTTCTTCTCCATGATAAGAAACTTCTTCCTCTCCTTCCTTTCCTTCTATTACTGGAGTAACTAGTTTTGAAGATTCGGCTTCAGAAGTTCGGAGCGACAGGTGTTCCGAAGGAGTTCCCTTGTATTCATCTACTTGTTTGAGCACATCTCCTGTCTCACCACTTCCTTCAGCAGCTTCTTCCACTTCTTCCACTAGCTCTACTTCCTCAGCATTCTTAGCAGCAGCCTCTTTCGGATCATCGAGATTTCTTCCTGGAGTCTCAGGTAGAGAGTCCAAAGAAAAAGTTCTCGGAACGGGAATGGTTGCTGAAACCATTTCATTAAACTTCAACAAGGCTTGCACAGCCTCAGCTTCTGACAACTTCTTCTTCAGCTTCTTTTCCTTAGCTTGCTTCTCGAGCTCATCAGCAACCTTTTCTTTCAGAGCTTTAGCCTCTGCGGGATCCAATCCGAACTGCGGATCTCCTTCCTTCCTCTTTTCCTTGTCAGCTCTCCACTTCGCTGCAACCTCATCAGTATATGTCTTCTTCTTCTTAGGCTTAGGAGGTGCGGAATGGACTTCCTTAGACTTAGGTTCTTCAGCTTCACTTACCACTTCTTTCAGCTTCCTCTTCCTTACCGGCTTAGGCGATTCCGGATCAGCCACTTTCGGAGTCACTTCTTCTTGAGGAGGAAGATCAATAAACATGCCAGACTTCTTGTCAAAAGCTATATTCATCCTTTTAAGAGTTGCATCACTGAGCAACATGATCTTGCAAACTTTCGGTTTAGAACTGCAAGCAACCTTGAAGGACTCAAGGCACCGAACTATCAGCTTCGACAATATTGCCGGGTACATTACTATCTGAGCTCTCAGATTCCCTTTCTTTAAATTCTCAAGATTAAGAAGGATATGCTTCATCAGGTTGAACTTCCTTTGATTTATCAAGAAATCTAAGATGTATATCTCACTCTTCTTCAAGCTGTCCTTGTCTCCTTTTCTCGGTACAATAAGCCCTTGCACCCATAACTCCAGAATCCGGAAGTTTGTAGATAGGGTTGCAATTTTCGAAGCCTTATCATCATCCAGTCCGAGAATTTCTAAGGCTTTCTCCTTGTTGAAACTACCCAAGGAGTCTGGCAGAACATGCGAGATAAACTCAGCTTCCCCTTCATAATTCAACCCTACCAAGCTTGCAGCCTTGGTGTAAGATATCTTATAAGTCTTGCCATACGATTTGAAGGAAAATTTTTCTCTATTGTCTTCCACGAAGAAAGCAACCGACTCATAAAACTCAACAAGCAAGTCTGGGTAAACTTCATCTTGGTTGCCGGTTTTTGATATCGCAACATCTTCCCAGCCATTGAGCTTGATATTCTTTGATATAATAGAATCATAGTTGCTGAAGAAATTCGGATGCACTAACCGCTCTCTGTAGACTAACCACTGTGAAATGGGCTTTGTTGAAGACATCTCTTGAGAAGCTAACTCTGCAGAAATTCGGATTAGAAGTCTCTGAGAAGTTCGGAACTGAGAAGACTGAAGTTCGGAACTGGAAAACTGTAGTTCGGAACAGCCTTAAATCAGAGAGACAGAGCTTCAGCACGCAAGAGCTTGAGATCGATGTGGGACGAGAAAATAGGGTCCCCTTTATATAGGCTTTGGGATGACGGTTCAACTTCCTCGGTTGATCTAACGGTTTAGAAAGATCTGAGATCAGATCTGACGGTTGAGAGATTGAATCCGATCTTTTTGAGGTTTTATTAAAACAAAATTCAAGAAATTAAAAAAAAACCGAAAACAAACTATAAGAAAATGCCAGCAAGTAAAATATGATTACGAAAACTTCAGTAAGGAAGTCATACCTTTCGGATTAGCTTAGGAAAGTTATTCGTAATGGGTAATGTAAAGACGACTACGAAAAAAACTCAATACGAAAAACTTGATACGAAAAACTTGATATGGAAGATTCAATACGAAAGTTTTTCCATTATGAAAATACCAGTACGAAAATTTTCCATTCCGGAAATTTTCAATACGAATACTTTTATTCCAGAAGTATTTTGTATGGAAATATCCATTCTGGAAAATTGTAGTTCCGGAAGTTCCATTCCGGAAAATTTCGTTCCGAAAAATTTGAAAACAAATTTTGAAAAAACTTTGTTAAATAAACAAACAAATGTACTCCCCCTATGAAAAGGAGTTTATTACTGTGAGAAGATTTTTCCAACAGAAAGTTAATTAAGGAAGATTACCTTACGGTTATCATTCCTAACTTCTGTTTAATATATTCAAATCTATCAGAAGGTAAAGATTTTGTGAAAATATCAGCAAGTTGATCTTGCGTTCCGATAAACTGAAGAATAATATCTCCTTTAAGTGTGTGATCCCTAAGAAAGTGATGCCTAATATCTATGTGTTTTGCACGGGAGTGATGTGCAGGGTTTTTACTTAGAGCAATGGCACTTGTGTTATCACACAAAATTTGAGTTTTAGTAAAACTCAAGTCATAGTCTGTAAGTGTGTGTTGCATCCACAACACTTGTGCACAACAACTTCCAGCTGCTACATATTCAGCTTCAGCAGTGGAGAGTGCAACAGAATGTTGCTTCTTGCATGACCAAGAAACTAATGAATCTCCTAAGAAATGACAAGTTCCGGATGTACTTTTTCTATCCATTCTACAACCACCAAAGTCAGCATCAGAAAAGCTTTTTAGAACAAAATCATTTCCAGAAGTATAAAATAATCCTAGATCCATGGTTCCCTTAAGGTAGCGAAAAATTCTTTTAACTGCCTTTAAGTGAGATTCCTTAGGATTGGATTGATATCTTGCACATAAGCATACTGAAAACATTAAGTCTGGTCGACTAGTAGTTAAGTAAAGTAGACTTCCAATCATACCTCTAAAAGATGTTTGATCTACTGGTTTCCCAGCTTCATCAAGATCTAAAGAGTTTGAGGTACCAATAGGAGTACTTATACTCTTCGTGTTGTCATAACCATACTTTTTAAGAAGATCTTTAATATACTTATGTTGAGATATGTAGGTTCCTTCTGGTTTTTGAGAAATTTGAAAACCAAGGAAAAATGTTAACTCACCCATCATACTCATTTCAAACTCAGATTTCATTAGACTAGCAAAAGAATCAGTCAAAGATTGCTGAGTTGAACCAAATATAATGTCATCAACATAAATTTGAACAATCAAAACATTTTTCTTATCTTTCTTTATAAAAAGGGTTGGATCTGCATTTCCCTTAACATAGTTATTTTGAAGCAAAAATCCAGTGAGTCTATCATACCATGCTCTTGGGGCTTGTTTAAGGCCATACAAAGCTTTGGTAAGTCTAAAAACATGATCAGGATGTTTTGTATCTTCAAAGCCAGGAGGTTGTTCAACAAAAACTTCCTCTTGAACATAACCGTTAAGAAAAGCACATTTCACATCCATTTGAAATAGTTTGAAATTAAAGAATGCTGCAAAGGCAAGTAGAATACGGATAGATTCAAGTCTAGCTACTGGAGCATAGGTTTCTTCATAGTCTATTCCTTCTTGCTGATTATAGCCTTTAGCAACAAGTCTAGCTTTATTTCTAACAATGACTCCATTTTCATCACATTTGTTTCTGAAGACCCATTTTACTCCAATAACAGAAGTTTCCTTAGGTCTTTCAACCAAGGTCCAGACTTTATTCCTTTCGAATTCATTTAGCTCATCTTGCATTGCTTTGATCCAATCATCATCACCTAAAGCTTCATCAGTGCTTTTAGGTTCTAGTTGGGAAAGAAATGCTAGATGTTCTACTTCATTTCTTAAGGAACTTCTAGTCCTTACAGGTTGATTTACATCACCAATGATACTATCACTGGGATGATTCTTAAGAAACATCTGATTTGAGTTTTGTAAAACCTGTTCATCAACATAAGGTAGAAAGTCTTCTGGGGTAAATGTTTCAGAAGTATCTTCTAGAACAATTTCCTTATCAGAAGGTTCTTCTAACAAAGGTTGACAATCAGTTTTTGAAAACACATCTGAAGATGTAAGTTAGGAAGTTTTAAAAACAAAAGGATCTGACTCATCAAATTTCACATGTACTGTTTCCTCAACAGTACAAGTATTTTTATTAAAAACTCTATAAGCCTTAGAGGTTGTGGAATATCCTAAGAAAATTCCTTCGTCTGATTTTGGTGCGAATTTATGTAAGTTATCTTTAGTATTCAAAATGAATACTTTGCAACCAAAAACCTTGAAGTAGGAAAGCCTTGGTTTTCTACCATTCCATAACTCATAAGGAGTTTTATTAAGAAAAGGTCTAATCAAAACTCGATTTATAGTATAACAAGCAGTACTTACAGCTTCAGCCCAGAAATGTCTAGCAATAGAATATTCACTCAACATGGTTCTAGTTATTTCTTGAAGAATTCGATTTCTTCTTTCAACTACACCATTCTGTTGAGGAGTTCTAGGTGCTGAAAAGTTGTGAGTAATACCTTTCTTACTACAAAAAGTTTCAAAATCAGAATTTTGAAATTCTCCTCCATGATCACTATGAATAGTTTTCAATGGAAGGTTTTTCTCATTTTTAACTTGAGCTCTAAAACTTTTGAAATAAGAAAAAGCTTCAGATTTCCTTGCTAGAAAATAGACCCAAGTAAATCTAGTGTAATCATCAACTAGAACAAACACATAGTATTTGCCTCCAATGCTTCCAGTTTGTGTAGGACCAAAAAGATCCATGTGCACCAACTGTAATGCATCGGTTGTTGAGACTTCACCGATTGACTTAAAACTAGATTTATGTTGCTTGCCATATTGACAAGGATCACAAACTTTAGAAGAATCAAATCTAAGCTCCGGTAGATCCTTAACTAGTTTCTTCTTAGAGAGTTTACATAGGTTTCTAAGATTACAGTGTCCTAGTCTTCTATGCCATAACCAAGAATGATCTTCCATTGCACTTAGGCAAGGTAAATCTTGGCTTCTTAGGTCTTCTAAGTTTAAGGTGTAAACATTCTCTTGCCTGTTGGCTTAGAGAATAAATTCTTCCTTGGAATTGTGAACTAAGCATTTATCATTCCTAAAATTCACAAGGTAACCTTCATCACATAACTGACTTATGCTAATGAGGTTGTGCTTAAGACCTTTAACAAAAAGAACATTTGAAATCAAAGTTTTACCTAAAAGAACAATATTACCAAAACCAACAATCTCTCCCTTAGCATTGTCTCCGAAAGTTACCTTTCCTCCTTTCGTCTTGATAATTTTTTCAAAGAAGCTTTTGTTACCAGTCATGTGCCGGGAACATCCACTATCCATGTACCAAACATTGTTGCTGGAACTTTCTTTATTTTCCTGAAATTAAGAACAAAGTTAGACTTTCGGAATCCAAACTTGCTTGGATCCGAGATTTCTAGACAATAAAATCTTAGGTACCCACATTTTCTTGGAAAAATAAGCTTTATGAAAACCTAAGGATTGGGTTTTGTTTAAGGAACAATTTCTTGCCCAGTGACCACCACATTGACACTTAGTACAAAATGGGGCACTTTGAGGAACAAAATAATTGTTGCTGAAAACAGGTTTTGCATGGGTATAACCAAATCCGGATTTATTTCTTAAAGGTCGTATTTGAGAATACATCTTATCAAAATTTTCCTTACCATGGGTAAAGTTTGATAAGCACTTCTTTAAGGAAAAAATTTCGGACTTGAGTTTTACAACCAAGTTTTTATCTTCAAAATCATTAGTTTTGGAACTAGATTTAGGCTCGAAAACATTTTTATTAGAAATTACTTTTTCTAACTCTTTAGAAAGTTTATTCTTCTCAGAACTTACTTCCTCAAGATTTTTTGAAATACTTTCAAAATCAGCATTTTTCTTATCAAGATCTTTAGAAAGATCTGATATCTCTTTAGTAAGAATAGAATTCCTAGAATTTGCCTTATCAAGTTTCTTGTTGAGTTTGGAATTCTCAATCTCAAGAAGTTCAGCAAATCTAGAGACTTCTTCAAAAGTAGGTAAAGTATTTTCCTCATCAGAAGTTGATTCTTCATCAGAAGAGTTATAATACTTACTATCATTAGGATTTAAAGAAACATTGGTCAATGATTCAGCATTTCGTACCTTAGCCATAAGACAATGATTATCAATAGGTAATCTGGCTATAAGACCAAGATTCTTCTGTCCTGAAGATTCATATTCAGAAGATTCATCTGAAGAGTCACCACCACTGGCACTCCAGGTGTCATTAGCTTTCAAAACTTTCTTAGCTTTAGCTTTGTAATATTTCTTCCTGTTCCTGTCTGAATGCCTTTCCTTTCTTTCTTTCTTTCTGAGCATAGGGCAATCTGGTCTAATATGTCCTGCTCTCTTACATTCATAACAAGTAACTTCTCCATCTTTCTTATCTTTCCTATCCTTCTTCTTATACTTGGATTGAAAGTTTCTTTGTCCAGCTATCTTGTTCATCCTTCGAGCAAGATTGGCTAATTCATTTTCTGAAACTTCACTTTCACTAGATTCGGATTGGAAAATGACTTTCTTCGATTTGGATCTGGTTACTCTCTCAGGAGTCTTAGCTTTCATCTGATTCGAAGTTGTAGTAAAAGCAACAGTACCATTTCCATTCTTCTTCTTGATGTTGTCAGCATCTCTCTTCATTCTGGTCTCATGTTGTAGAAGAGTTCCAAATAATTCATCAAGAGTTATTTGAGTAACCTTCCTGTTCTCATCTATAGCTGTTCTCTTGGATTCCCACTCATTGGGCATAATGTCAATTATCTTGTCCACAAGAGCTTCATCATCTAAACCTTTCTCTCCCATAGACTGTAGACTATTGACGATTGTCATAAATCTTTGTTGTACTTTACAGATAGGTTCTCCATAAGGAAAATTAAAGCCATGATATTCAGCTCTAAGCATAGCTCTCCTAGTCTCAATCACTTTAGAAGTCCCAAAATGAGTAACCTCTAACTTCTTCCATATACAATTAGCTGCTTCACAAGAAGAAATTTGGCTATATATATTTCTGGTCATTGAACATAATAAAGTGTTGCGTACCTTGTAGTTGAGTTGATATTCTTGCTTCTCCTGGTTAGTAAAGGTTCTGACTTCCTTGTCAGGAATTTTGTAATCACCAGTAAGCATGACAAAGTTATCTACTCCAGTATTGATAACAAACGTCTTCATACGATCTCTCCAGTATTCATAATCATTACCATCAAATATTGGTGGCCTTGTAGGATTCAAATTGTCTATCGAACCAACATTCATTCCTGCCATACTTGAAAATAACTTGGAGACAAACTTGTTAATAACAAAAATTCGGAATTAAAAAGTTCGGAATAGGAAAAGTTCGGAATGGATAATCTGGAATGAAAAAGTTCGGAATTGAAAAGTGAGCAAGAAAAACTTGAACGTGAGTACAAGTATTTCAGTAACCTTGGCTCTGATACCAATTGTAAGAATGGTATAGAGTAAGAGGTTTCCAACCTTTGATACCAATTGTAGGATCGAAATATAATATGAGATGCTCAATATACAAGAGGGGGGGTGAATTGTATACTTTAAAAATTCCTTTGGAACCTTTAAAGTTAGTTATGAATAACTAGAGTTTCCTTAAGAAAAGGAAAGAACTAAGTTTAACAAAGTTAAACTAAGTTGATTCACAACACCTCTAACACCGGACTAAACTTGGAAAGAGATTCCAAAAGAAGGTTCCGGAAATATGGTTCCGGAAATTGAAACTTAACAAAAGTTACAATATGAGATTCTACCTTAAAGCGTATAGAATATAAACTAATCAAAGTAAGTAGGGAAGTATAAGAAAATTATACTTTCCTTAAGATACAAAATGCAGCGGAATAAAACAAGTACAAGTAGAAGAACTACTAGTAACAAGATGATAGTCTTTTAACCCAAAGAGAAGGGTATCCAACAACCTTGGATAAAGGTCCCTTGATTTATACTTTCAAGCAAGTCTGTCTTACCCACACCAGGGTAAGCCCTCGATACGAAGATCGGTGTATCTGTCTTGCTATCCCCGCAAGCCCTCAACTTCAAGGTAGTTGGCAACCTCTGTCTTTCTCGACAAGAAAGCCCTCGATCTTTAAGGTAGTCGGCACCTCTGTCTTTCTCAGCAAGAAAGCCCTCGATCTTTAAGGTAGTCGGCACCTCTGTCTTCCTATCCCCGGAAGCCCTCGAATGTAATCACCAACATTCGGAGTCGCACGAAGCTTTGAGAGTTAATAAGAGACTCTCTCTCTAGAAATCACTTCAACAGCATGTATGCACAAAGTTCAAATGTTCATCCATCCGTTTTGAGCTTTTTCAAATGAGCTCCTATTTATAGGTGAGGTCGGCTCCTTCTCCAACGGTCATATTTTCCTTAAAGTTCGGAGGGACCTGTACACGTGTCACTTAGACAACGGTTAGTTTATAACAAAATGGACGACATCGTTTTATAACAAAGTAAGTGTAACAGAAAGTACGACATCGTTTTAAACCCTAACATAAAGGTTCGGAATAGAAATTTCGGAGTGAAAGTTCGGAGTGAACAAATTCAGAGTGTATAAAACAATGATATCCAGATTCTGTTTAATGAGTGAATTCGGAATGAGAATTCGGAATAGGAATTCGGAATAGGAATTCTTCATCAGAAATCGTAATGAGAAATCTTCATCAGAATTCGTAATGAGAATTCGGAATGAGATTTCTTCATTAGAATTCGTAATGAGAATTCTTCATTGGAATTCGTAATGAGAATTCTTCTTCAGAATTCGTAATGAGAATTCGAAATGGGATTTCTTCATTAGAATTCGTAATGAGAATTCTTCTTCAGAATTCGTAATGAGAATTCGTAATGAGAATTCTTCATTAGAATTCGTAATGGGAATTCTTCTTCAGAATTCGTATCCTGAATCTGGAATAGAACTTAGTCAGAATTCATAACCGGAATTCGGAGTGAAACTTCCTTATAGTTCTTGTCCAGAATCCGAACCCTAAAACAGAATGCTTTTTATCAGTTTTAATGATTCCGAGAAAGTGAATCCGAATTTCATACTTAAGAAAAATATTAATGAAAATATGATAAGGATAAATTTTTCTTATAAAAGCGTTTTTCCTTAAGAAAACATTTTTCCTTATAAAAGCAATTTTCCTTACAAAAGCGATTTTCCTTAAAGATAAGGTGTTTGTGATTTTCAAAACAAGAAGGAATGGAGAAGTCATAAGGAAAACCTTATTGACTCAACACTCTGGAGTTTATTGTCAGCTAGGGAGACAAAAGTTGTTTTGATGTTGGGATGAAACCCATAAAATGAGCTACTTACGTATCCTCATGAAAGGATTCATAACCCATGTTGTTTGGTGCCACTTAATGGAAAAAATCATACAATTTATGTTAATGTGATAAGGACCCCAATGTATATTCTAATGTCATGAGGTAAGGAAATAAAGGAATAAGTTTCATAGACAATTCTTGGTGTGGGACCTATGTTGAAACAGCCCATGGAACATGGAGGGAATATGAGAACCCATGTAAAATTAGACCCTGCTAGGGATATGACCAGAAAAGAATATGTTTGATTTAGAATATTGGGATTGACCATCAGGGTGCATTATTAGATATACCATTTGTATTGGAATCAAATCCCACAGAGTTTGGTAAGTCTCATGGGGTTGTGTGACCCTTTGAAAGAAATTGGTTTGGGATTACTCCTAAAGATCTTCCCTTGTAACAAGGTTCATGAGAGATGTATTAACTCAAATATATTTAGGTGGATTTAATGCATGGAATATTCCTATTGAGGATACCTATATTTAGGTATTAGGGTTTTAATCCTAAGGAGGATGTCTGGTGAGCTCATGACCTAGGTGAAGGCTTCCTACATATATGATTTATGGATGGAATTATATTTCATGTTGTTCATTCCTTCAAGTGGATTATAAGGATGTTGATTTCCTTCAAAACCTATAAGACCACCTGAGTCATTATTGGTGTGAAAAACAATAGGATGTGAAATTTTTAACAAAATTCATACATTCTCCTCCATTGATAGAAGAGGTCAGGTTGACGATAGAAGTGGTCGTGGCTATGAAACATCCCCATATTCTCTTAAAATTGGATGAGGGTCCAATGTAATGAACAATTGAAGGTGATGGGTGTTGAAAAGAGAGAGAATAAAATCATATACAAGAAGGGTAAGGGGATTACACCTGGATGACTACCCTAAAATGGGTCCTATTGTGGGGATGTAGAATCGCCATTTATCGAAAGAAATAGAAGGTGTGAACCGTACCCTCCTTACTAGGGACTAGAGTATCTAAGTCATAGAGATGCAAAGGAGGACTGATTCCTATCATCTGAATCCATGATCGGGAAATCCTCAACAATGTTCATTGGATAAGGGTCTATGTAACCATAAACATCCAAATCTACAGGAACCTTGAGGGCCATTACCCTATTGTGGGAAAGTTATCGGAAATGTTTGACCAAAGATATACAAATCCAAATGAAAGTCATTCAAAAGTTCTTTTACGTAAGATTTGGTAAATAAAGTTGTCTTAGTGCTGTTTTAAAATAATTACATTCATGAAAGGGAGAAAACAAAGGAGAGACCCTATCATGAGTGGATTCGAAGGAGGCTTCATAAAAATCTCTAGCAGGCTGAAGGGGTGAGGTGAACCAAGAAGGGGTGCTAAAGAAATGGGTGTGTCATTACGTGGAACATAAATAGGCATGGGAGAATTTGTTTCACCTTAATTGATGAAAAAAATATATTAATATACTTGGATGATACATGGATCAATCCTCCATGAGTCTTTACAGGTATTCCCAAATGTAAGGTGCACAACATCAGTCTTGAGGAAGGGAAGTCACACAAGTGTTCATAATTGGGTGGGGGATGTGATGCACAAGTGTTGATGATTTTTTATAGTTTTAGAACCTAATTTTCACTATAACCCTTTAATTCCCTTAGTTTATGTGTTATAAAACTATAAGGCCCCAGCCTTAAACCTTACTTAATCTTGAGTTATTACAAGATTACACATTGAGGATCTTTTCGGGTTTAGAGTTTTAGAGAATTAGATCATAAAACATGCATTACATTCCACATATAAACAAAGTGGTTACAGAAAGATAGTATTCTTCATTCCCATCAATGGAAACACATTTAAAATAAAACATGGATTATTTCTTGACATATCCTTGACTCTATCATCTTATCATGTACCTTTCCCTTGACCTGTGAAAAACATTTCAAAAACTTGGGATGAGCATAAAAACTCAGTATGGGTTATAAAAAAACATGGAAAGGAAACATGATTTCATATATACATAAGAATGAAATCATACTTTACCCATAAAACATAGGCACTTTAACATACCTCATAAAATCATGAATAAATCATAGAAATCATAAGACATAAAGGTAACTTGAGGCATTCATAACATTCTTACGTAGGGAGTAACCCTCTTGGTTACGTTTGGAATACCCATCACAGTATATTCCCTAAAATCTCTTCAGAGAAACCTTAACGTTTCACTCCTTCGCGTTACCCAATGCATTGGAGAGATATAACGGGCTCACCCTCCCTTAGTTTATCACGGAACCACCCGTCTTCATAATAATGCCCAAGAACCATAACATAATCATATCACATAAAACATGCATAAAGGAAACATAAAATTTCCACATTTCAATCACTATATATCAATACAACACATTGATATAAAAACATTATGAAAACCATTTTCAATACTAAAATAAAAGAAAAGTAAAACATGGTATTTATTTTTCTTTTAAAAAGAAGGAATGACTTGTAGAGGAAGCCGAAACTCAAATAACGGTCACGACGGCGGAGAAGTCATTGTCGCTGCATACGTACGACAAAAACATTCCCTTTTGTCATTTAGTAAAAGCTTCGTATAAAAAAAATTCCTTTTGAATAAACGCAAAAGTCAAAGTGGTTTATACACCGTATAAAAGAAAGTTGTGTATAAAATAAAATATGCCTCAATGAAAGGAGATTGAGACAAAGTCTCATACCTCGTATCTGACTTGACCCGACCGTTCTTTAATCTCCTGAATAATAAACTTGAGTTAATCTCTACTTTCTTATGAATATTTTTCATGTTCATTATTCCTTTTATACCATGTTATGAACATCATGTAATCAGTTAAGTTAATAATGTTCATTTTGTCGGTATTTGGTTCTTAAGTCAAAAATAGACTTCTTACTCTTACATGTTGTTAATTTGGTCAAAGGTTCATTATATCCAGAATGGTATTCATGATGTAGATATCATATATGTCATATATATCCTGTACATAAATGCATTTATAATATTAAATAATCATTTAGAGGTAAGAAATGAAATGCACCGTTCATGGAGACGGTAAGCCGTACGTACGCATGAACGCTACTTCCATTTCTATTTCATATTTTATGGAATGGAATCATAATGATATAAGAGTATATTATAATTCCAGTATAATAACATATATAATATCATTAACTTTATCCTTTACACATCCCACATATGATATTAACTAATCAAATCACTTTCAGGGGGCGGTAGTCCGCACTTCCTAAAATGAAGATATCGTGTTTACCCATAATGGGAACCATAAAGGTATTCCCAAAATGGAAAAAAACAGAAGCTTAAGGAAGACATTAACATATTATATATCATATATAAAAATAGTGACATCATAATGGCCACCTTTGAAGGTGTTAAATGAGTGTTGAACAATCATCGTTTCGGGAGGCAGAATTTCGCCATCCACGGAAACCGTATGTTCTTTAACCATTTGATGTAGTTGTGTGAGAGTGTAGCTCAAATAAATATTATAACAACATCCTTGTATATTGAAGATACTGTTTTTGTTACAAAATAAGTAAATAAAAAGAGTTTAGGGGGTTGGAGAAGCAAAATAAAACAAATGAACATGAGAGAATGAATTACCTTTAAAAGTGTAACTCCTTTTGATTTGAGCCTAAAGGCTTCCTTTGAAAAGATTCTGCCCAAAGGGAATCCTCTAGGATGAGGAGAGGGATGTGGAGAGAGTAACTGGGCAGGGGTTGGCCGAGCCAAAGGCTTGAGGAGTGTGTGAAATGAGGTAGAGGTGGGGGCCTTTTATAAGAGGAGAGGAGGGGCACTTTTGGAAAGTAAAGAAATATTACTTTATTTGAAAATGTGTTTCGGTTTTAAAAGGTCCGACATTGATATAATTAGTGGATAAGGTGATAAGGGTTTGAAATCCACTCATCCAACTGGTTTTGGCCATGTGTAGTTCATAGATTTTACATTGTCTTTCCATTTTTTTTAAATCGTCAAATAATGATGTCATCGCTGCATCATTATTATGTCATAAATAATTTAATTTATTTAATGTCTAAAAATCATAAAAAAATACTATGATGTAGGAACTCTTTTTATCTTTCCAATGACTATTTATAATAAAATATATGATCTTTATAACCCCATGTAAAAATTGTTTTTGTGAAACATATTTTGTTTCTGTCATTTTTACTTTTACATTAAATAAAAAGTTATTTATGTCATTTCCCAACCAAAATGTCCCCATGGGGTCCCCAAGTTGACCCATGGCTTGTCTTGGTCTTCCATGACACAACCAATAAGTTTGGGACATGTGTCTAGGTCATTTCATATTATTAAAGCATTATTTATACCTTAAACTACACTAATTACCACTAATCGCGATTAAAAACTTAATAAGTTACTATTCACCAAAAAATTATTTTAATCTCATTGAACCACATTTTACTTTTTAATGACAACCATGTATGTCGGATTTTCAAAATTCAATACACATTAGTGGTAAACTTTCATTTAACTGAAAAATCAGTTTGCTTGATTACCACATAGTGGTTTCACTATTCATCAAAAATTGAAGTTTTTCAGAAAATTACCAAAAATTCACCCTAAGCTATATTTGATATTCCGAATTCAAAAATGAAGTCTATTTTACAAAATTAAAATCATATAAGTCACATTAATTAATTTAATAATTAATTCCCGCTGCCAGAGCAAATAGCGTGTTTTTACAAAACAATAAGTTTCAAAAGATTGACACCGGTTTAAGTCTAATTTTAAAGTGAAATTGATTCCAATGACCACCATTGGATAAAATGGTAAAAATATATTCTAATTCCACTTCAAAACCAATTCAAAACATAATCTAATCATATAAATAAATTAGATTAAAAAGCAGTTTTGATGTAAAATGCAGTATTTTTCACTATTCATTAAAAAATGAACATTGTCTGAAAAATATCAAAAATTCACACAAGGTAAATTTTGATTTCCCAATCATAAAGGATAAGTTTATTTTGACAAACATAGTCAAAATATAGATTCAAAAATGGTTTTCCATCAAAAGGCAGTAAAACAATCTTTTAAGAATATTAGTGTATTCCATGCATAAGATTGTATTTATTTTCATTTTAAGCCTCTATAACACTATCTTAATCATTAAAATATATAGATAAAAATATATATTATTAATTACTTAATTGAGATGTTACATCCTTCCCCCCTTTAGAAAATTGCGTCCCCATAATTTATTTACTTATCGAATAAATGGGGGTACTTATCCCTCATTGCATTTTCAGATTTCCATGTTGCCTCTTCAATCATGTGGTTTTTCCACAAAACCTTTACCTGCTTAATCACCTTATTCCGTAACACTTGCTCCCTGTGGTCAAGTAACTGGACCAGTTGTTCCTCATAAGATAGGTTCTCTTCCAGCTGAACTACCTCTGGACTCAAAACATGAGATGGATCTGGCATATACTTTCTCAACATCGAAACATGAAAAACATTGTGTACTTGAGATAAACTCGGAGGTAAAGCCACTCGGTATGCAACTGATCCAACTCATTCTAGAATTTCGTATGGTCCAATAAACCATGGACTCAGCTTTCCTTTCTTACCAAATCTCATCACACTTTTCCAAGGAGAAACCTTGAGAAAAACATGATCACCTACCTCGAAAGATAGATCCTTCCTCCGGTTATCGGCATAACTCTTCTGCCTGCTCTGAGCTGTTCTCATGTGTTTCTGAATCAGCTGAACTTTTTCTGCCATCTCTTCTACCAATTCTGGTCCCATCAACTTCCTTTCACCAACTTCATCCCAGAAAGCTGGAGTTCGACACCGCTTCCCATATAATGCCTGAAATGGTGCCATCTGTATACTAGAATGGAAACTGTTATTATATGAAAATTCAACCAAAGAAAGATGTTGGTCCCAACTTCCCTGATAATCCATAGAACAAGCTCATAGCATATCCTCCAATGTCTGAATTGTTCATTCTGACTGCCCATCTGATTGAGGATGAAAAGCTGTACTAAAATTTAATTCAGTACCCAACGACTTCTGAAGTCCTTTCCAAAAGTTAGAAGTAAACCTGGGATCACGATCCGATACAATGGAGAGAGGAACTCCATGTAACCTGACTATCTCTTTAAGATACAAACGGGAAAGTTGATCAAGAGAGAAAGTATCTCGTATAGCAAGGAAATGAGCAGATTTGGTCAAGCGATCAACAATAACCCAGATTGCATTATTACCTCGAGATGTCTTTGGTAATCCAACAACAAAGTCCATGGATATATTCTCCCATTTCCACTCTGGCACTGGTAAAGGCTGAAGCATCCCTTTCGGTAACTGCCGCTCTGCTTTAACCTGATGACAAGTCAAACACTTCACAGTAAAATCAGCAATATCTCTTTTCATTCCATCCCACCAGTAATACTCCCGCAGATCTCTATACATCTTAGTACTGCCCGGATCAACTGAAAACGGAGAACTATGAGCTTCACATAACAACTCTCTCTTCAACTGTGAATCACAAGGCACACACAATCTCTTCCCAAATCTCAAAACGCAATCATTATCAATGTTGAATTCAGGCATCTTACCTTTCTGAACCAGCTCTACCCTTTTCTGCAACTCATGGTCTTGCTTCTGTGCTTGCTTGATTCTATCTGATAGAGATGATCTCACTGATACCTGAAACAAAACAGAAGGACTTCCTGCACCAACAACTTCTATGCCAAAGTTCATCAAATCGTTAACCAAAGGATCACGTTCCAACCACAACATTGTTAATGAAGCATTACTTTTTCGACTCAAAGCATCAGCCAATTTATTTGCTTTTCCCGGATGGTAATGAATTGTACAATCATAATCCTTGATTAATTCCAGCCATCTCCTTTTTCACATGTTTAGCTCTTTCTGAGTGAATATATACTTTAAACTTTTGTGATCGGTATATATTTCACACTTTACTCCATACAAATGATGCCTCCAAATTTTTAAAGCAAAAAAACAGCAGCTAATTCCAAATCATGTGTAGGGTAATTTACCTCATGAGTTTTCAACTGTCGTGAAGCATAAGCAATTACCTGATCATTCTGCATTAGGACGCAACCAAGTCCTTTCAATGAAGCATCACTGTATATAACAAACTCACCATTCCTGGAAGGTAGTGCCAAAACTGGAGCATTCACCAATCTTATTTTCAATTCCTGAAAACAATCATCGCATTCTTTTGTCCAGATAAACTTAACACCCTTCCGAGTTAGCTTAGTCATTGGACTAGATAACCATGAAAAATTTCTAACAAACCTTTGGTAATAGCCCGTCAAACCAAGGAAGCTATGAATCTCGGTTACATTTGTGGGTCTTGGCCATTCTTCTACAACTTTTGTTTTTGCAGGATCAACAATTATTCCATCTTTAGAAACAATGTGACCAAGGAAAGAAATTTGTTGCAACCAAAACTCACACTTGTTGAATTTCCCATACAGTTTCTTTTCTTTTAAGGTTTGCAAGATAACCATTAAATGTTTTTCATGCTCCTCTTTACTTTTAGAAAACACCAAAATATCATCAATGAAAACCACCACAAACTTATCCAAGAACTAATGGAAAATTCTATTCATTAAGTCCATGAATACAGCAGGAGCATTGGTTAGCCCAAAAGGCATTACTACAAATTCATAATGGCCATATCTCGTACGGAACGCGGTCTTCGGAATATCTGCCTCCTTTACCTTCTGCTGATGGTACCCTGATCTCAGGTCAATCTTTGAAAAAAACTGAGCTCCCTGGAGCTGATCAAAAAAATCATCGATATGAGGCAAAGGATATTTGTTCTTAACAGTGATATTATTCAAGTCTCTATAATCAATGAAAAGTCACATAGAACCATCTTTCTTTTTAACAAATAAAACAGAAGCACCCCATGGTGATGTGCTAGGTCTAATGAAACCTTTCTCTAATAAATCTTGCAATTTCTCCTTCAACTCTAAAAGTTCAATTTGTGCCATTCGATGAGGGGGTTTTGAAATTGTCTTAGCATCAGGAACTAAGTCAACAGTAAACTCAACTTCCCGATCTAGTATTATTCCAGGCAACTCATCAGGAAAAACATCAGGATACTCATTTACCACTGGCACATCATTAATCTGAACAGTTCCTTTATTCTCAACGACGTGTGCAAGGTAACATTCATTTCCATATTTTACAAGTTTCTCGACCTCTTGATATGTTATCAAAAGTAAGGGTTCATTCTTGTAAACAAACTGAAAGTATTTCTGAAAAGAAACTTCTTTAGCTCTACAGTCAATCTTAGCATGGTTAATAGAGAGCCAATCCATTCCCAGGATAACATCAAACTATACTAGAGGTAAAACAAGAAGGTTTGAAAGTAGGTTCTTTCCACAGATAATGATAGGAAGATTCTTATAAATTCTTTTTGCCTCGACACTTCCCCCAGGTGTTTTTACCAAAAGTTCAGGAGTCATTTCATGAGATGGTATTCCCATTTTACTAGAAAAGGTTTCAGAGATGAAAGAATGTGTAGACCCGAATCAAACAACACACTGGCATAATCTGAAAAAACAAACAAAGTACCTGATACAACTTCATTTGATGGCCTGACATCTGCTGATGTAGTTGCGAAGGACTTCACCACCCCTTTCTGCTTGTAGTCTAACTGCTTCCCATCACTCAAGCTCCTTGTCGGACACTCGTTTTCATAGTGACCCATCTCATTGCACTTATAAAATTTCACTAACTGTAAATCAAATTTGTTCTTACCTTCACCTTGATCCTTTTCAGTGCAATCACGAGCCTTATGTCCCATCTTACAACATCGGTAGCACTTCCCAGAATTCAGAAGACATTCCCCAGCATGCCTTTTGCCACATTTATCACAAACTGGAAACTTAGTTCTCTTACCATCCGACTTTTTTGAAGAATTCTTACATTTCTCCTGCCACCTTGGTCTCTTCTTCTGCTGGTTGTTATAGAACACTTGGTCATCGGTAAACTCCATTTCCACCTTCTCAGCACATCGAACAAGCTTTTCATAACTTTTAAACTCACGAGAAGCTAATGCCCTTCAATATTTTGGCTTTAATCCTGAGTAAAAACGATTAATTTTACTATCAAGGTCCCGGATAAAATTTGGAGCATACCTTGCCAATCGAGTGAACCTTTCTTCATAGGCAGCCACTGAGTCTTCCTCTTGCCTCAATTCCAAGAATTGCTTTTCCATCCTAAGTCGAACAGCCTTAGGAAAATACTTCTCAAGAAACATACCTTTGAATTCATCCCAGTCAAGAGCATCAATCTCATCGGAATCCCTGATATTTTTAACCATAGACCACCACTGATCTGCTTCACCCTCCAAACGGTAAATAGCAAGACTAACCTTTTGATTGTCTGAACACCCCATGACATCAAAAATCTTCTCCAGTGCTTTAATCCACCCTTCAGTTAGCACAGGGTCAGATGATCCTCTGAATGATGGTGGATTTTGCCTCATGAAATGTTCCACCACTAACATGTTCCTCTACGGTTGTTCTGGCTGATTTCGTGCATGGATACCACCGCCATTTATCGCTTGAGTCAACTGCGCCATTACTGCAACAAACTGTTCAGTTCCAATTCCGACCTTCTCAGGATGCTAATTCGGAAGGTTATTTCCTTATGTATGCCTTCCTAGCACTGCTTCCCTATTTCCTCTACGGAAAACCATTCTGAACAAACATGTCTTAGATGAAGCAACATGGTAATCTTTAAATGCTATATCATTTCGAAAAAAAATATTTTTGGATAATCATTTAATAGAATTCTAACTCCTAAAGATATCTAAACCGACCTCTGATACCAACTATAAGGCCCCAGCCTTAAACCTTACTTAATCATGAGTTATTACAAGATTACACATTGAGGATCTTTTCTGGTTTAGAGTTTTAGAGAATTAGATCATAAAACTTGCATTACATTCCACATATAAACAAAGTGGTTACAGAAATATAGTATTCTTCATTCCCATAAATGGAAACACATTTAAAATAAAACATGGATTATTTCTTGACACATCCTTGACTCTATCATATTATCATGTACCTTTCCCTTGACCTGTGAAAAACATTTGAAAAACTTGGGATGAGTATAAAAACTCAGTATGGGTTATAAAAAAACATGGAAAGGAAACATGAGTTCATATATACATAAGAATGAAATCATACTTTACCCATAAAACATAGGCACTTTAACATACCTCATAAAATCATGAATAAATCATAGAAATCATAAGACATAAAGGTAACTCGAGGCATTCATAACATTCTTACGTAGGGAGTAACCCTCTTGGTTACGTTTGGAATACCCATCACAGTATATTCCCTAAAATCTCTTCGGAGAAACCTTAACGTTTCACTCATTCGCGTTACCCAATGCATTGGAGAGCTATAACGGGCTCACCCACCCTTAGTTTATCACGGAACCACCCGTCTTCATAATAATTCCCAAGAACCATAACATAATCATATCACATAAAACATGCATAAAGGAAACATAAAATTTCCACATTTCAATCACGATATATCAATACAACACATTGATATAAAAACATTATGAAAACCATTTTCAATACTAAAATAAAAGAAAAGTAAAACATGGTATTTATTTTTCTTTTAAAAAGAAGGTATGGCTTGTAGAGGAAGCCGAAACTCAAATAACGGTCACAACGGCGGAGAAGTCGTTGTCGCCGCATACGTACGACAAAAACATTCCCTTTTGTCGTTTAGTAAACGCTTCGTATAAAAAAAGATTCCTTTTTAATAAACGCAAAAGTCAAAGTGTTTTATACACCGTATAAAAGAAAGTTGTGTATAAAATAAAATATGCCTCAATGAAAGGAGATTGAGACAAAGTCCCATACCTCGTATCCGACTTGACCCGACCGTTCATTAATCTCCTGAATAATAAACTTGAGTTAATCTCTACTTTCTTATGAATCTTTTTCAAGTTCATTATTCCTTTTATACCATGTTATGAACATCATATTATCAGTTAAGTTAATAATGTTCATTTTGTCGGTATTTGGTTCTTAAGTCAAAAATAGACTTCTTACACTTACATGTTGTTAATTTGGTCAAAGGTTCATTATATCCAGAATGGTATTCATGATGTAGATATCATATATGTCATATATATCTAGTACATACATGCATTTATAATATTAAATAATCATTTAGAGGTAAGAAATGAAATGCACCGTTCATGGAGACGGTAAGCCCTACGTACGCATGAACGCTACTTCCATTTCTATTTCATATTTTATGGAATGGAATCATAATGATATAAGACTATATTATAATTCCAGTATAATAAAATATATAATATCATTAACTTTATCCTTTACACATCCCACATATGGTATTAACGAATCAAATCACTTTCAGGGGGCGGTAGTCCGCACTTCCTAAAATGAAGATATCGTGTTTACCCATAATGGGAACCATAAAGGTATGCCCAAAATGAAAAAAAACAGAAGCTTAAGGAAAACATAAACATATTATATATCATATATAAAAATAGTGACATCATAATGGCCACCTTTGAAGGTGTTAAATGAGTGTTGAACAATCATCGTTTCGGGAGGCAGAATTTCGCCATCAACGGAAACCGTATGTTCTTTAACAATTTGATGTAGTTGTGTGAGAGTGTAGCTCAAATAAATATTATAACAACATAATTGTATATTCAAGATACTGGTGTTGTTACAAAATATGTAAATAAAAAGAGTTTAGGGGGTTGGAGAAGCAAAATAAAACAAATGAACATGAGAGAATGAATTACCTTTAAAAGTGTAACTCCTTTTGATTTGAGCCTAATGGCTTTCTTTGAAAAGATTCTGCCCAAAGGGAATCCTCTAGGATTTGTAGAGGGATGTGGAGAGAGTAAATGGGCAGGGTTTGGCTGAGCCAAAGGCTTGAGAAGTGTGTGAAATGAGGTTGAGGTGGGGGCCTTTTATAAGAGGAGAGGAGGGGCACTTTTGGAAAGTAAAGAAATATTACTTTATTTGAAAATGTGTTTCGGTTTTAAAAGTTCCCACATTGATATAATTCGTGGATAAGGTGATAAGGGTTCTAAATCCACTCATCAAATTGGTTTTGGCCATGTGTAGTTCATATATTTTACATTGTCTTTCCATTTTTTTAAATCGTCAAATAATGATGTCATCGCTGCATCATTATTATGTCATAAATAATTTACTTTATTTAATGTCTAAAAATCATAAAAAAATACTATGATGTAGAAAATCTTTTTAGATTTCCAATTATTATTTATAATCAAATATCTGATCTTTATAACCCCATGTAAAAATTGTTTTCGTGAAACATATTATGTTTGTGTCATTTTTACTTTTACATTAAATAAAAAGTTATTTATGTCCTTTCCCAACCAAAATGTCCCCATGGGGTCCCCAAGTTGACCCATGGCTTGTCTTGGTCGGCCATGACACAAAAAATAAGGTTGGGACATGTGTCTAGGTCATTTCATGTTATTAAAGCATTATTTATACCTTAAACTACACTAATTTCCACTAATCACGATTAAAAACTTAATAAGTTACTATTCACCAAAAAAAATTATTTTAATCTCATTGAACCACATTTTACTTCTTAATGACAACCATGTATGTCGTATTTTCAAAATTCAATACACATTAGTGGTAAACTTTCATTTAACTGAAAAATCAGTTTGCTTGATTACCACTTAGTGGTTTCACTATTCATCAAAAATTGAAGTTTTTCAGAAAATTACCAAAAATTCACCCTAAGATATATTTGATATTCTGAATTCAAAAATGAAGTCTATTTTACAAAATTCAAATCATATAAGTCACATTAATTAATTTAATAATTAATTCCCGCTGCCAGAGCAAATAGCGTGTTTTTACAAAACAATAAGTATCAAAAGATTGACACCAGTTTAAGTCTAATTTCAAAGTGAAATTGATTCCAATGACCACCATTGGATAAAATGGTAAAAATATATTCTAATTCCACTTCAAAACCAATTAAAAACATAATCTAATCATATAAATAAATTAGATTAAAAATAAATTTTGATGTAAAATGCAGTATTTTTCACTATTCATTAAAAAATGAACATTGTCAGAAAAATACCAAAAATTCACACAAGGTAAATTTTGATGTCCCAATCATAAATGATAAGTTTATTTTGACAAACATAGTCAAAATATAGATTCAAAAATGGTTTGCCATCAAAAGGCAGTAAAACAATCTTTTAAGAATATTAGTGTATTCCATGCATAAGATTGTATTTATTTTTATTTTAAGCCTCTATAACACTATCTTAATCATTAAAAGACATAGATAAAAATATCTATTATTCATTACTTACTTGGGATGTTACAAAAACTACCTTCTAGGTTTCAGATGACTTGGTAAAATCACTAGGGTGTTCTGAGAAGAAATCAGGTTTCAGGGAAATTACTCTATACAAAAGAAACCCCCAGAGTCTATTTATTAAAAAATATGATACCATGAGTGATGGTGATTTGGTTAACAAGTTATGAAAGGAATTCACGTAGGTAGAACACAGGTTCATACACACCGACTGTGTTTTTGTATACCTTGGGAGAACTCATATTTCAGCTTTGAGAATCATAAAATTACGCATATATTTTATCCTCCTTTTTATAAGGAATTTCCCTTTGTCATTTTTTCATTCATTTGTTGGAACATAATGTCCAAAACTGTCTTGGAAATTTTTATAACCCTTCTATATTATATCAAGACCCAATGATAACTCCTACATAAACTTTAGTGATGATAATATATAACCCCTAGAGCAACATCCCTTTTCACATTATTAGATTCTTGTTGTGATGAAACAATAATGGTTAGTTAAACACACAAAACCAAGGTTTCATACATTATTTATTAACCTTAGATTGAAAAAAACAATATTAGAACCTCCAAGATGATCCTTTTCATATTTCCAATTTCAAAACATGGAATTGGATAACATACTCCCCTCTCTTAGGAAGATTAATCAAATTCTCCGCCATAGGAAATATGAACAGGCAAGATCCTACAATTAGTTTCGATGAGTTGGGTGTCCCCATACTTATGAGAAGTATGAAACACCTCCCTCAATCCATGAAAATAAACATATCTCCTTCCCAAAAAACCATCTATATTTAGTTTATCTACTCAATCTTATCCTTTATCATCTAATCATTGAATATCCTTCAATGATCATTAGCTATCAAGTCATCATTCAATGAACCTAGTCACACAAACCACTAAATCCCCATCCTTATCAAGGATAAATACTAACCCACCTTCATATAATTTTCAATATATATATGGGGACCAATTTTATAGAAGACCCACACCTTGAGATTCCATTGTAATGATGGTTCTCTCAAAGGTGTTCATCAACGGGTGAAAAACAACCAATATTCCCACACTCTCTTTTATTTCAATGATGTTGTCAATAGAAATGATAAAAAAAACTGGATCTTGAGTCTCATTAATATATAATGATTGTTCATCACCCTAAACAACATAACTAAAAATTTATAAAGTGAGTTAAATCACATAATCATGATTCTTGAAACATCCATCTCCTGAACCCAATGATAATAAAAAATTGAACATGGATTAATCTATATTAATTACATTTTTCATATATCC
Organism: Viscum album; assembly: GCA_963277665.1. Taxonomy (NCBI): domain Eukaryota; kingdom Viridiplantae; phylum Streptophyta; class Magnoliopsida; order Santalales; family Viscaceae; genus Viscum; species Viscum album. The sequence continues at coordinate 1,927,422,085 of OY728153.1, forward strand.
AATGTGTTCTAATTGGGACTGAATAAATAATTATAAATGATTGTCTACCAAAAAGAACAAACATCTCTCTAATCATGACTAGACTACATGTTAGACCATAAGGCATCAAAAATGTATGTATAATGTTATTTGGTGATTCAATTTACCTAAAATTAAGAGAAACTCTTAAACAATCTCATATTACTATCCCATTCCTTTCAACATAGATAAAAAACACTTTAAATGTCACCATAATATGGAAATATAACCTCATAAACTAGTTCCATTTCCATGCATAACATATTGTGGTTTGAACCAACTAGTCATGCATGAGGTTCTTACTCACCATAAAATGTTATTCTGAACCCATCTACTCAACTGAACTCAATTATTAAATAATTAAAATCTACCCCACTAGGACCATAGAAAAAACATCTTTACTGAGTATGGAATCATAGTATTTTATCTCTTTTTTATTTAAATCGAACAAAATACATCTCTCTATTGAAGGTAATCCCACACCACTAGATGGTCTGAGTAAAATGATGATCATAACTAGTAATAGTTTTCACTGAATAAGTTAATATAATACCTATTTTTTTTAATTTACAAATTCCAAACCAATGATACCACAAGAGTATGAAGAGTATATTCGATTTTGAAAAATATGTTTTCCAATATAAAAAAGACATAGATCGTACCTTAGACCGCAAGTGGAATTGTCTGTAAAAATCTATTGCACAGGCGGGTATGCCCAGAGGTACAAACCTATCTAAAACACCACTCTATAGAACCCACATAAATATACAATCTTGAATAATATATCAGAAAACAAATATAGGGAGAACCTCAAGAGGGTCAATCATCTTAAAACGTACTTGGACATGACATTTATACTATGATGAAGGCCTGTGATATCATAAAATAAATCTATACTCTATATATCCAAATATAAACCCAGACCTAAGAAATCAATTCAACTCAAACTATGTTAAATTATTATCATCACGAGTTTGAGTAAAAATATATGCAATAATGACTGATTTTCCATGTTTGAATATCAATGCATGATCAACCATCCAGATCAGGGGTGTTCAATAAGATAGAAATCACGATGGAAAAACTCAAATGAATCCACGGTGGCCCAAGGATTATGCCCGTATCAAAACATATGAGGAGTCTGTCACTAGGACACATGAAATATAGTCATCCTTTAGATAATAATATATACCATATTGAGATCTATCATCCACTATGTATGATGTTATATAATTGGTAGAAACATAAAGCACTTTCACCCTTCCTGTGGGTTTGATTAAGCCATAATTGTATTAAAAAAATAGCATAATAATTTTATTTATTAGTGGAAAGAAGCTCATGAAATATATTGGGATTTTGATAACCTTTTATATGAATTTGATCTTGTTTTATATGGGTTTTGTCCTCTATTTGATTCTATGAACCCATGATTAATACAAATATCTGGGATAACTTACAGAGAATGGACATGAAAACTACCACTGACCATTGAATGGTGCATTTATCATCCTAAATGTACCTTGACATCCTATATAGAAATTGGGTCATGTCCATCCAGACCCACTAGTTTTCCTATAGAAATTTGTTATCTCCTATTATGTAATTTCTCATGTTCCTAATGACCACTTATTTGAATAATTAATATCTCTAAATACAAATATAGTTTTTTCAATGAAATTTTATCTCTCTTATTCATGCCTTAATAAACATCCCTAATGGTCACTAATTATAATAGTAGTATATCCGAAGCACACATAACTCTTAATTTGTAATCTGTGAATATCTCAGAAATAATAGAGTACAATTTTAACTTCGGTATTACATTTTTTCCCTTAATGTATCACCTTTACCTGGATGATACATTCCCCCACTATTAATCAAAACACCCTCATTATGGGCCAAAGACCTAAGACATATATAGTACCTCAAGACTTCAGGATGTGTATTAGTTATGATTATAATTTTAATATCCATAATCTTCTAACTAATAAAAGATCTTTGGAATCCCATTTATTACATGAGTCCTCGCCAACTATGCAATATCAGTTTTTTCCTAGACACGTGTTGTTGGATCTTATCATCCCACTGATATGAATGAATAGTCACTTATATGAATAAAAATTTCATTCCTTAGAAAACATAGATTATATCAATGTGAATTGAATCACAGTACACACCCAAAAAAACTTTGTAGGGGGTCACCAATCTTGAAACCACTCTAGAACAATAAGTCATTGTTGGGTCCCAAACAAGATTGATGGTGTTATATAGATGAATATAAAAAGTAAAAATTTTATGTAATAACATCAGTGAAAACAAGAACATGCATGAATAGAGGTAAAATAAAAATAATACATTTTTTATATTTGTTCATATCAATGTGATCAAACATTTAATAATCACACTTATACTCCTTAAGTGGTAATGTATGCACTAAATTACAAATATTATAAAGGGAATTCAAATCATGATTATAAGATAAAATTTCTAGTGGAGCCAATACCACACAACAACACTAACTATTAATAGGGAGGCACAACCTTTCACTATATTGAATTTTTAACCTAGTGTAACAACCATTGTGTACCTTTTGAACTATAATACCTCCCAACTTGAAAACTGATTTTTGAAGGGAATGGAATAAATTAGAATATAGTTTAAGAATAGAATATAAAATCAAAAGAATAATGTACAGACTCAAGGGACCAGTCAATGTAGTTTATGTGGAATAGCTGAACCAAAACAACTAGCTCCTGAGGAATAGAACAATATGTCTCTTTTAGACAGTAGAGAAAATAATTCTTCCTTTATACACATCCAATATCTTGAAATTTTATCACACATTGAAAATTTATTGTGCAATATTATTTTGATAGTTTACATATTCATTTTATGTATCACTATATTTCCATTTAATATAAATCTATAGTTCTATTTAAATAATAATCTTCAATATCTATACGCTATTTTTACAATGGTTAGAATAATTTACCATAATAATAATATTTATACCCATTATAATCGCCACAAATATATCTTAAATAAAAAATAATGAATACATAATCACAAAATTCCAAAATATCATCCATGAGATAATGAACTAGTTTAGAGAAGATCAATAATTTCAAAATAATATTCATTAAAATGTTTCTTAAAAAAATAGAATTACGTTGAATAGTCTTGTAATTATAATTGTTTAGTTTAGTTTTGAAAAAAATATTATTTAAACATCAAAATATATAGAAATTTAATCATAAATAATTAATTATATAAAATAGATAATAAATAAAAAATAAAATCCCCAAAAAAAACAATGTCTAAAACCATAAGGATAATTTTTTATTATGGTTCATTCTAAGATTAAATCCCACTAAACAATAAAATATTTCATTGAATGAATTATTTTGTGTAAGTATGATATTGGTTTGAGAATCAATTTTATCTATGTAATCATCAATGTTTTGGGATATTATTATTTTAATCATCATAAATATTATTAGTAATTTTCACAATTTTAATTTAATCATTCTAAAAATATTTTTCTTTTCATCATGATCTTTTGAAAAGCTATAAATATCAATGTGAGGATAAAATCCCCTCTATGAGGATATTTTTTAAACAACGTTTAGAATTTTCCCTTGTGAAATAAAATTTATTCTTATGAATCCATATGAATTTTTATATGTCTGATTTAAGGTAATGTTCACAATTTTCAAATGTTTTTTAAAAAATAGTTTCACAAAAAAGTATTAAAATATATATAATAATGTAAAATGAAAAATAAAATTAAGGATTAATTGATATTGAGAATAAATAAATATTACCAATGAATAAAATATTAAGTCAACACCATTATTTTCTTCTAAAGGTCGCCCAATCTTAAATAATGAATTAATAAATTTAACTTCTCAAATTATTTTCATAAATCTTGTCATAAGGAATAAATAAAAAAGGTAATTTGTAATTATATAAGATAAAAAAAGTGAAAATGTGGGAAAGGGATACTTAAAATAAAAATATCAATCTTTTTTATACTTACAAAACAAATTCTCTAAAATATGAAAATACTCCCCCTTTTTGGAATAATAAAAAAGGTTATAATTTTTTTTCCAAAATATACCACCCATTAAAAGTAAAAAATAACACGTGTAAACTAAAATACACAAAATAATAATTTTTTTAAAAAAACTATAGAATATATTGTTAACTCTATATTTATTAAAAAATAAGAAATCACCACAAGAATAATAAAAGTTTAATAATGATACAATTTAAACTTTTAAAACATATTTGAAAAATAAAATTTCATGAAATGGATATTATGTTCTGTAATTTCAATAAAATTTTATTTAAAATAAATATAGATTCATGTAATGAAGAATTCCATGAAATGTATCTTACCCTTTTTGGATTAAATATAACAATAAATGTAAGTACATTGAACAATTCGTGTTGAAAAAATCAAAACAATTTCCTTGAAAGTAGTTAGAATAAATCAATTAAATAAGAAATTTAATATTCCAATACTCTTCCATGACACAAATTTACTGCTTCATTTTCTAAAATTTCACTATATCCAAAGGTTTGATTAATATATCAACCAACTAATTATCAGTTGAAAAATATTCCAATAAAGCAAAACCATTATTAATCTAATATATAATAAAATTAATTCTTACATCTATAAGTTTATGTCAACAATTTTGTAATGGGTTATTAAAAACTAAAATTTTCGAAGTGTTATCAAAATAATTTAAAATAATATTAAAATAAATATTAATATTAGATTTTTTTAATTAATCCACAATCATTGAGCCCAAAAATTAACAGCTACAATATATTTATCTTCCACTATTCATTAAGGAACTATTAATTATTTCATTGAACTACATGAATTTATATTTTTTACTTGAATATGACACATTAAATATGTACATACTCTATCAATTCAACATCCTCCAAAATCGAAATCATAATATCTGAAAAGGGAATAACATTATATACAATACTAATAAATATAGAATTTATATTTCCTTTCATCCATATAATAATTGTTTAACATATTATAGGTTAGATTATATATGATTAATTTAAAATATAAGACAAATACAAACACTAAACATGATATTAGGTTTAGAAGTAGTTAAACAATGTAAAATACTAATCTTTCTTCTATATATTTTAGCATCTATTGATTTTACACATTTATTTGAATCCAATTTAAAATTTGTATTCATAGGGGTTATTTTTACATATAAATAAAGTACAAATATTTTATCTATCTCATTTCTATATTTAAACTGATTATAAAATATTCCACCTTTTCATTGATAAATTTGAAGCCCCAAAATTCATAACACTCACGTAAAACACAAGAAAAAGTCAATAGTCATTAAATTTCAATATTAATTAAAAATAAATTCACTAGTTTAACAAAAAAATGTAACCAATATAAATTTTAAAAATTAAAATGATATTATAATTCCTTATAAGAAATGAAATAGGATCTAATTTACCTTTAACAATCTATTCTTCAAAATAAACCGATTCAACCATTTATACCTATTTCTATAATATTTATTATCTCCACACTAATCATTTGATTATTTAGAAACATGATTATGAAATTTCTCTTGGTCCAAAAAAAGGCAATTAATTAAAATATAATTCTTCCAAAATTAAACAATTGAAAACAACTTTTAACGTCCACTTGCTTCAATTTAAAACATTGAAAATATAAATAAATAGTAAAATTATATTATATTAAATTATTTTATATTGTAAAAAGATTCAAGAGATTCAATACATTATTTTTGAAAAAATCTTAATGAAACCCATCAAGCCTTATTCATTATAATTTAAACAGAATAATCCATTTTGTTTTATAAATATATATTTATCTCCATTATCAGGACTATCTTTTGGTGGATCATCTATTGTCCAAAAATTATTCTTAGAATATTTATTATGATCAAATTCTATATAAAAAGTTAAAATAATGGCTTCTAATTATATATTATTAACATTATGTATATTGTTATAATTAAAATAATAATTTTCATATAAATTGAAAATAAATCACGAAATTTGAATTCCAAATTAAATATTAGAAATAAAATTATAAATACTATGATCTTTATGAATTTTATATGATCTAGTATTAGATTGATAAAGAGTATGATCCGATTCAAATGATAGATTATTTGAAGGATTATCTTCTTGTAAATAAATAATAATAATAATAATTTCATGTTATCAGAAACTAAATTATTTTACAAATTATTTTCATTAAATTTAAAATTAATATATTCTTATATATTTATAGTTTTTTTATAAGCTCTATATGATTTATTAATAAAATAATAAATTATTAAAATTTATTCATCACAATTAAAATAAAATTTATCCAAATTATCATCAGTATTCAAAATAAAAAACTTATAGCCAAAAGATATTTAATAACCAACTTGAGGTTTCTATTTTACCAAATTTAATATGTATTTTTCTTTAAAATAGGTTTAATTATTATTTTATTTTACATATAATAGTATGAAAAATAGTTTCAACCAAAAAAATAAAAACTAAAACTATATTCATCTAACAAAGTGCTATCAATTAAAAATAGAGCATAATTAATTCATCCAAGAAATATCTTTTTTATTGAGTATATATTTCTAAAACATTATGTAAATTACAATTATTTTCCATGAATATTTACGTTTATATGTTTTGAAATTCACATCCTTTGTCACTATGGGCAGAAAAATCATAAAACCATTCTCAGTATTCATTAAATTATATAAATAAATAAATATTGATAATGTTTTGCCTCTATGATAGCGAAATTATAACCATTTGAGTCTAGTATAATCATATATGATATCTAATATATACCTATTTACATTAAATATTATAATCTATAAACTGAAGAGGTCATTTATAGTTACTATTTTTAATAAAACATTATATTTTTTCCATTTATTAATGCATCACAAACAAGAAACATATCTTCCATCACGTTCAGCAATTGTTGTTCACTTTCATTCCTTAAAAGTTTATAAATAATTATAAAATTAATATGACCAAGCAACTAATGGAAAAGAAAACTATTAATCTTTATAACATTAAAATTATTAACATGTTCAATAGTAAGCTTAAAAAACAAGATAATAAATATTTTTATTATATATAGATAAAATAATAAATAATTATACCTAAAAACTAAATATCTATATATTAAGAAATTTTGTATCTATACCATTATAACATAAATAAGATATTCCAATTAAGTTATGTTATAATATATCTACACATAAAAATGTATAAATAATAATAAATTTAAAAATATTAATTCACCAAATGATTTTACTTTTCCATTTAAATTAACTATAAATATCACAGTTACTACATCCCATATGTTGTATGAAATAATTTATGATGGTTCATCATTCAGGTACATAATGAATCAACTTCTATAAAGAAGAAACAATTCCATATAATTTCAGGGAATTTTTCGAGAAAAGTTAATTAGTTAATAGTTTTGGTACCCATTCATATTTAGGTCCAATATATATAAATAAAACAATTATTAGTTATCCATAATGATTTTAAAAAGATTTGAAAATTTACCGTGTAATATAATGATCTCTAAATTTGAGTCCTATTATATCCCAAAGATCATGGAAATCATGATGAACATTCATTATCAAGGTTTCCCTTCATAATACATCTAAAAAAATTAGTAGAACAAGAACCATTAAAAATATTCACATTATAATTTTGATACATTGGAGATAATATTATATCATACCCATTACAATTTTATTTATGTTCATTTTATTTAAAGGTGTTATTTTATCATAATTATTTCTCCTTGTATCGATGTACACATGGTTTAATTTAATTTTTCAATATCATCTCACCACTTTTCATTCAACATTGATAAAGATATTTAATCATTAAAAATGTTCTCATATGAGGTAGAAGTATCATTTATCAGTTAATTATTTTCTTGTAAAAGTTACATTCTATCAATAAAAGATTTATTATGTTTTCATTTCGATTCATTATAAAATATCATCATGTGTGAATATATCTTTTCATATTTTATCAACTTCTTCATTAAATTAATCAACACTCAGATTATGAAACATAGAACCACTATTATAATATTGGAAATAGAAACAAAAATCATTAACCTTATTTAATGATTACATAAATCACATGTAGGTTCTTTCAATTTAATTTATGGATTCTTAACTATAAATATATCATTTAGAACAACTCTATCTTGTATTAATATCTCTTTTATATTTAATTTTTTTACATCTTATAATTATTTGAATATTTTATCCTGGGTTTCTATGAATTCAAATTCCCTTTCAATATATATTTAAAACATATAACATATTAAGTATTACAATTAAAGTTAATATTACTTCTATATTAACATTACAATAATCATTGTAGGAGCTCATCCAAAATTTGTTTTTAAGTCCCTTGTTTTTCATTCTTTTGTAAACACTAGTCCCAATATGATACATTTATTCTTTTTTAACATCCATAAATTTTAGAATTAGAAGAGTCAAAAGACACATCATTAAAATATTCTGAAGATTCAAATTTTTTTATTTTCTTCTAGAACCATATTATATTTTTCCAATTCATATTGATTTATTAAACCAATAATATCATCAACACTATAGCATTAAAGTTATTTCTCTCATCAATGGTGACCTTTTTTATGCCACTTCATTGGTAAATCACTTAAAACTATTTGTACAAGAATAATATCACCCAATTCTCTTCTAATAAAATTATTTACATTTAAATGTTATGTAAATTAATATAATAATTTGTAGGAAATTTAATCCTCTATAGTCTTAAATGATTTCTATTTATACAAAACATTCCAATCTATATACTAGACAACTTATGTGAGACAAGTTTAGTAACATTCAAAATCAAAAAAAAACATGAGAGTTCTTAAAAACAGATATATTAAAACAAATCTTATATTTACTGTACAATAAATGATATTAAAAAAATTTATAGTTGGAAACATATTTAGATAAATCAATTTATGTGTAAGAATGAGGGATAAAATCCATAAATTTATAAAGTTTTACCTTAACTGTATAATTATAAATATTGAGTTTTTTTTATATACATACATCTATTCTTTCAGTATTTTTAGTATATGCCAACAAAGTGTAAGGGTTTCTATTGAATCCAAATATCACTAGAATTATTTCATAATTTATTAATGATCGTTCCCTTATATGGTTAATTGTAGTAAAGTGTTGATAATAATAATATATATAATAGATCCAATATTAATAAAATTGTTTTTTATCTAATTAAAATAAATATATTACAATTATTAAATAGAATGGATTTGTTACCTATTATTTAGTCCAAATCGTGATGGTCGATGGATTAAAAGTTGGGTAAATAGTGAAATTAAAAATTTTATGAGATTAATTCATAGTTAGAATTCACATGCATGAGAAATTGAAAATTATAAGAAAATTAGTAATTTCATTGTAGTTTGGATAAATGTGGTCCCAAATCTACTCTTCAAACCCATATACACCTTTAGAGCTGTGGTATGCACTATGTGATATCAATTTTGATGGAGATCCATGACCTATTATAACACTTAATTTTTAACCTGGATTCCAAACCTAATATTATCTTTTCAAAGGTAATATAACCAAATAAGGAAATTTTTTTGAATGAAAAATATTAAACATAAATTATGTATATGAATATGGTAGAAAATAAAATTAATTAAATTTAAAATCAAGAAATCGGTTGAGGAAGTCCATATTGAACATGAAAATCATATGAACCAGTTCTTGAGTAATAAAATAAAACAACCCTTCAAATTATTAGTGACTAAAAATGTTTAGTTCCTCTTTGAGAGTCATGAAATGGTTTTAATGTTGTTAAAACATAAGATTTTTATAGAAGATATCTTTTATGTCCATATATATATTTTCTATATCATAACATTCTTTTACTATATAGATTTAGACCCCTTAAAATTAGATAATGGAATAGTTATACATGCAGTTTAAACTAGTTATAATAATTAATAATAGTAATAATATTTATACTACTGATAATCACCACAATATAGCTATAATAAAATTTATGAATACCCACTCAGTACTTTCCTAAATAATATTCATGATATAAACACCAATCTAGATTTGTTCAATCCTTTAAAAAATATTCATAAAAATCATCCACAAATGAAAATTAAATATACCTTGAATAATCCCATTAATTTAAATGATAATTTTCTTTTGAATTAATATTAATTTTTATATCGAATCATGAAAAAAATTAGTGGTAAATAAATATTTTATGAAAATTGATGATAATTCAAAACTAAAATTCTATAAAAACCCATGTCTGAAACAATAAAGATCATTATTTCATAGAGATTTTTTTTTAAAAAAATATCAAACAATGTACGCATCAATTTCATTATAAGGGTGATTTTTTATAAGAATGATAATTTAATGATCATCATTTTTATCTACTTAGACATCAAATTTTTTTCATAATTAATATTTTGAGTATCTTAATAATAATTATGGAATTTAATATAGAAAATATTAAATATCATAATGGTTCTTTATCTTGTGTAAGGATAATTCAAAAAACCACATGGACTGATATCCAGATAAAACCAACCTCATAAGGATAATTTTTTAAAAACCATACGGGCATTTACATGGAAAAAACAGAAGTTCATATAGTTTAAAAATGAGTTAGAAAAAGATGAATTGAGGATTTGTTAAAACAATTACACATTTATAAAAAAATCACACCTAATTATTTGAAAAAATGTAATGATAGATAAATAATAAATAAAAACGAACAATTAATGTGGCGAATATATAAATTACAACCAGTAATTGAATAATAAATTCTGAATTAGTATTTTATCTACAAGTACTTTCAGATTCAATAAATCTTCAAGAAATATATATCCTTCATCTATTTTCTTAACTAATTATAGATGAAATAAAATAAAAGATTATTTCTAGTAGTTTATAATTTTAAAAAACATAAATAACATGAGAATATAGGAAGGGTATACTCAATAATAATATTCTTATTTATGGTGTTATAAAAAATAAGGATCCTAAAAATAAAGTTAATCCTTGGTGACATGGATAATACCATTTAGTCATTTATGTCACACATTACTAGTGGTGTTAGACTCAGTTTTTCAAGTTGATAAATAGATTACAAGATACTTTTTAATGGATACATAAATCATTGCATCAACATCAGCTTCTAGGGTCTAAAAACAAAACTTATACGTCTTTGATATAATTTCTGTAAATTATCAACCCTATCGTCATAAGACTTCTAACTCTAAACTATATCCTTATGACTCAATGATTTTGATTCAATTTCATATCTATTTTATTTGATCATTATATAATCAATTGGTTGTGTCTGAAAACCCATATAAATCATGATCTATCCCAGATGAGATCAACATGTAATATAAATACAGAATATTAATGTGCATACAAGATAACAATAGTCACCCTCTTTAATATCTTATAGAGTATGGTTGATGTATAACACTATAGAAGTAGAACAAAATTATTTCCTCAAAGGGTATTAAAACACCAAAATAATCCTAGAATGTTTCTAAATTATCCTTAAAAACAGAAGGTGTTATGGTGCATTAACATAGTGATGAAAAATGTCTCAAGGGTAAAAGAGTATTTGAATGTTTGAATACAATCAATGATACCCAACTGGAGGGATATCATCTAATTATATATCCACCCTCAACATGTTTTTTTAAATTAAACCTGATTGAAATATTCAGTATGTTAGCATGAATTTATTCTATTTAGAAACATTCATTGATTTTAATTAATTAATTAAATCAATTAAATCCCTTAAAATGGATTTGAAATTATGAAATTATATTAGAAGATGTATGCACCTAAATGTACGCATAATTGGTAGATTAATAAACTTATCCATAATAATTGTGTGTAATTTATTATTTAATACTTATAATATGCATATGTTTTTAGTTCATAATAAAAAATATAATAAATTCTATAATATATATAAATATTTCATGTAAAACTACATAATGATTTTTGAATCCATCCAAAACTACATTTTCATATGGATTCATTGGTGTATCTTAATTTTGGATCAAAATATATGGTCAAAACATAATCCTTCTATCAAGGACCTACATTATGACCCTAGAGAATTAATAACATTGAAAATAAATATGAATTCCATATTTTATATATGTAAGAAAATAGATACCTCTTCTAAAACATCGAATCCAATCAATATACTATGGGGTTTATTGTTTTCTCTATAAAATATACTCATATATTAATATGAACATTTCCACTGTAGGTTGTATCATATAGATTATATATATATAACCATATAATAATATTCTACATGAACTTTTATATATTAATTAGAAATTCCAATTTTTACTGTTAGGTCTTTTGTATTGGAAATAAAAAATATCTTTATACTCATTTCTCCAATAAAGGACTTAAATTTTAAATGTTTTTTATGTCAATTGTACAGACACTATCAATGGTTGTAACCCTGTCAATCATACTGACTCTATCAATCATACTGACTCGGTCCATTATACTGACTCTTTCAATCGTACTATATCTATTAATCGTACTTAATGTGGAAATTTTACTAACACTGTCTATCATACTAACTATATTCATTATACCCACATTGTGCATCGTACTCACTTTCCATCATGTAAATATATTTAACCAAGTAATATCAATCATAATCATGTTATCATTTTCATATATCTTTTGTTCTTAACCCAAACGATGTCATGGAGTTAGTTATAAACTAATAAAAATGATGTCGTGTTTTCTATTTCAATAAGACCGTTATAATGCCAGGTGTCCATGCCCCTCTGAGTTGTTTAGTGAAATATGACCATTGGAGAAAATATGACCATTGGAACCTAAGACCTATAAATAGGAGGTCATTTAAAATAGGGAAAACCATTTTTGATCAACTCTTGCTTCTATAAAGTTCTATGAAGAGATGTTGTGACTTCTCTCTTGCTTCATGTGAAAGCCTTGGAATTATAAAATATGAACTACTCATTCTTAGCTTTTGTATTTTAGTTAGTGATTTGTTTTGCTTTGTGTAACTGATCACGTTATAATGATCGATGACTATTAGGGATAGGTATACATTGCGACTGATCATCATATCCAGGTCTTTCAAGCATCATAATGACTGTGGTTCTGAATCCCTGGAAAATCGAGGGCTTGTGGGTATATCAAGATAGATGTGCCGATCATCATATCGAGGGCTTACCAAGGTGTTGGTAAGACAGACCTTCTATCCTACGTGAAAGGATACCATTCTATATGGGTTAAAATAATTGTAATAATGTTACATTTTCTCATCTATTTTTATTAGAATGAGAATTATATTGTTTCCCATTTATTTTCATATTAAATTCTATTGTAATTGTTTCAATTACGATTCATATAGTATTAATAGATTTTATATGTTGTATGGTATAATCTTTTTCATTTGTATTACACTAATCATTTTATTCAATTAGAATAATTTTTTTGGCGTAACTTATTGTATTATATAATATCATATCTATATGATAAAAGATCATTATGGTAAATTGTATTGTTTGTGAATTGTATTAGTTTAACAACTCTTAAACTATGTTATTTCTGAAGAGTATAAATAAAATGTATTTAAACATAAATTTCACCCCCTCTTGTATTGTTCCTTTGAATATACATATTCATTTATATTACAATCTGACAATTGGTATCAGAGTGGGTTTCCACTATTTTGTACATGATATATTTCCTTTGGGAATATAATTCTATTTCTTTTACAAATATTTTTTGTAACTACTTACTAAACTAATGTGGGTAATGGAAAAGTGTTGTTTTATAAGATGGAATGAATGAATAACAGATTAATTGAAAATATAAATCCAACTATACCACCTATATTTTATAGAAATTATTATGAGTACTAGAGAGATCGAATGAAGACATTTGTTGTTAATAATGGAGTGCACAACTTTATCATCCTTACTTGTGGATATCAAATCCCAGACAAGGAAGTCAGTAGTTTCACTAATCTGGAGAAACAAGAATATTTACTGAATTACGTTGTATGGAATACGTTGTTGTGTTCTATAAACAGGAATATAAATAGTCAGATATCATGATGTGAAGAATTCAATTGTATCTGGAAGAAATTGGAAGTCACACATTATAGTACATATAATGTTAATGAAACAAGATGAGAAATGCTTTGAGCCGAATAACATGGATTTATTTTTCCTTATAGAGAACATGAATGCAAGGTGAAAAAATGGTTTATGATTTTCATGAACATTCTACAATCTATGGATGAAAAGGATCTTGATGATGAATCAATTTTGGAAAAGAATATTGATATTATGTGTAATGCATTAGAATAAAAAAGAACAACTATTTATGAAAACAATAAAATTAATCAACTCTCTCTTGATGGGTTATTTATCTCTCTACTTTACCACGAGAAAAGAATGAAAAGAGATACTAATTCCCATAAGAAAATGAATGGTAATGGGATTTTAGCCTTTATTATTACATCCAATGCTAAGCCTCCAGAAAGGGTGAAAAGATCTAATGATGAAAATGTTATCATATTAGAATAAAGTTGTAGTGATCACTCAAATAATGAGTTATCCAATATTTCTTGAAGGATGAAAAATATTTTTTGAAATAAAGACATTAAATATATATTAAAAAAGAATGATATAAATGAAAACAATGATTCTAAAGTCACTTGTTACGAATGAAAAAGGGAAGGTCATATTAGACCAGATTGACCTCTACTAAAAAAAATTTGTATAAAGGATATAATTTATGAAATAAACAAGAAAATTAATTTCAAGTTAAATGGAAAATATTTATTGAAAGAAAATGATACTTTGAGTGAAAGTGGTGGTGATTCATTACACTAATTCTCAGATTAATAATCTTATGGTCAGAGAAATATAAGAATCATAGCCTGAATACTAATTGAAAATCATTTCTACATGCCTAAGGTATAAAATGATTAATCTCTCAAAATTGATTCATTAAATGCCAATGACCTTGATACGAAACATTATTATTCATCAGATGAAGAATCTTCCTCAATAGAAGAAAATTAACCATCCTTTGATGAAGTATATGGATTTTCCAATTTACTTGAGAATGAAAATTACAAACTCAAGAAAAATAATGATAAAGAAAATACTAAAGAAAATATTATTTTAAATTAAATATTAGATATTTCAAAATATGTTGATAGGAAAATTATTGATTTTGAATGTATTTTGAACAACATTAAAGAAGTTAATTCTGAAAATTATAAACTTTCTAAGGATCATGAATATGTAATTTCTTAGAAATATATTTAGAGGCTGACTATAGTTATTATAATAATATTTTTTTGGAAAAAAATATTGTTTTGAAACTAATGTCTGAAATATAGTATTTAAAGAATTATTTGTCAAATTTTACCATAGGTAAATAAAATTTTGACAAGATTTATTCTTAAATTTGACTATTAAGGAAATATTTTGGACTTGGATATACTCACTCAAAAAAAGTTTTTAGTAATAACTATATTGTTCCTCACAGTTCTGCATTTTTTAATAAATGTCAATGTGGTGGACATTGGGAAATAAATTGTCTCTAAAAAAACTCAATATTTAGGATTTCAAAAAGTTCATTTTTACAAACAAAATTATGGATAAAAACAATTATATTATCTAACATTTTCTGATCCAAAAATGATTAGGTTCCAAAAAACTCATAGTTTTTTTTGAAAACAAGAAATGTACCAACAAGAAAATTTGATACATGGATAGTGGTTGTTCTCATCACATAACTGGATACAAATATTTCACTGAAAAGATTATTGAATCCAAACGCGGAAAAGTTACATTCAGAGAAAATTTCCAAGGAGATATTTTTGGTATATGTAACATTTTTTTAGTGGGTAAAGTTTTAATTTCAAATGTTTTGTTTTTTAAAGGTCTTATGAACAACCTTATCAGCATATGTCAATTATGTGACAAAGGATACCATGTGATGTTTATTAATGTTTACTATTTACAAGAACCATGTTGAGAGAATACTAAATTTCTAATACTTTCTGGGATAAAGCTGTTAGTACTGCATGTTATACTATAAATCGTACTTTAACAAGGCCTTTTCTTAATAAAATATCTTATGAATTATGGATTGTATGAAATCCTAATGTTTTATAGTTTAGTGTATTTGTATGTAATGTATATATATTTATGATAAAAGATAATTTACATAAAATCTCACCCAAATCAGATGAAGGAACATTTCTATGTTATTCCACATGTTCTAAGGCTTATAGAGTTATCAAAATAAATTATTGTACTATTTATGAAATAATGCATGTTAAATTTGATGAAACTAACCCCTTTTGTAAATAATCCTTACCCACATAAAATGATGTATTTTCACAATCAAATTATCAACCAACGATTGAAAACTCTACTGTTATGGGGAATACTCAAGAAAATGTTTCTGAAATATTTAACCCAGAAGACATTCTATCTTATGTTTATGTATATGTTTTACAAAAACCAAATCATATGTTAATTAAGAATCATCCCAGTGATAATATCATTGGATATGTAAATCAACCTATTAGGACTAGAAATTCCTTGAGAAATGAAATTAAAAATCATTCTTTTCAATCTAAATTTGATCCTAAAACTCCATGTGAGTCCTTAGAAGATTAAAATTGATTTAAAGTAATGCAAGATGAACTAAAGGAATTTGAAAGGAACCAAGTCTGGAGTTTGGATGAAATACCCAAAGAAACAAATTTAATTGGTGTAAAATGGGTTTTTAGAAACAAATGTGATGAACATGGAGGCATTATAGGAAATAAAAAAGAAATTTTTCTAATGGCTATAATAAAAAAGATGGAATGGACAAGGAAGAAACATATTATACTGTAGCTAGTCTTAAATCTATTAAAATTATATTAGACTTTGCAACAAACATCATTTTCAATCATTTTCAAATGGATATAAAGCATCCTTTTCTCAATGGTTTTGTACAAAAAGATATTTTTGTCGAACAACCTCTTCATTTTTTAGATCCCAAACTTCTTGATCATGTTTGGAAACATAAAAAATCTTTGTATGGTCTTAAACAAGCCCCAAGAGCATGGTATAATAGAATTATATGATTTATTTTACAAAACAATTAAGAAAAAGGTACGGTGGATCCATCTTTTATTATAAAAATGTAAAAAATTTAATTATTGTCCAAATTTATGTTGATGACATTATATTCGGATCAACTTAGTAATCTTTATCAAATTCTTCCACGAATCTAATGAAATCTTCATTTTAAATGAGTTTGATGGGTGATTTGACGTTCTTTTTTAGATTTCAAATCTCTCCAAAATTAGAAGGAACCTATATATCTCAACATTAGTATAACAATGAATTACTCAAAAAGTATGGATATGATGACACTAAAAGTGTTAACACCCCACTTATTTCCTCAAATACACTTGATCGTGATGATGTTTTTAAACCAGTGCTTAAAACAACTTTTAGAGGTATGATAATAAGTTTATTATACTTGATATCTAGTCCTCCATGCAGAAGGTTTTTGGTATGATTATGTGAAATATGTCAATAAAATCCCAAATAATCCCATTTAAAAGTTGTGAAAAGGATTTTCTAGTATGTAAAAGGAACATTGGATTTTGGTCTTTCTAATTATTCTTGAAATGATTTTTGTTTTAAATTTTTTTTCAATTGCTGAATTTGGTGGTTGTAAAATGTATAGAAAGAGTACATCTGAAACATGTCATTTCTTAGGAGATTCTTTATTTTCATATTCATGCATGAAACAAAACTCAATAGAACTTTCCTCTACTGAAGCTGAATATGTAGTAGTTGGAAGTTATTGTGCACAAGTGTTGTGGATGAAAAACACACTCACTGACAATGGAATGAGTTTTTCCAAAAATCAAATACTATGTGATAATACTAGTTCCATATCTCTTAGTAAAAACCCAACACATCACTGACATGAAAAACACATAGATATTAGGGATCATGTTTTTTGGGGATCACACGCAAAAAGGGGATACCATTTTACAATTCAATGGAACATAAGAAAAACCTGTTGACATATTTATAAAACCATTATCTTTTGATAGATTTGAATTTATTAAATAGAAGCTGGGAATGATTACACAAAAATAATCATTCACATCTACTTAATGTTTTTACATTCCTTATTACACTAAACACCCCTTTTCTTAGAGGATAATTTTTTTTCATTTGATATTTGTTTAAACTATTTTATAGTTTTTTATTTTACCTTATAATTTTTATGTTATATTTTTTTAATTTGACATGTAATTAAGTTTCATTTTCATTTTTGAAATTGTGTTTTTTTATCCTTTTTACATTTTATTAATTGGCCTGACTTTGGTTTCCATCGGCTTGAAAACCTTTGGTAATGACTTTTTTCCAATTGCCTTGATATCCTTTGGTAATGACTTTATTTTCCATCGACTTGAAAACCTATTGTAATGAATTTGTTTTCCTTCGACTTGAAAACCTATGGTAATGACATTGTTTTCCATCAGCTTGACAACCTATGGGAATGAATTTGTTTTCCATCAACTGGACAACCTATGGTAATGAAACTGTTTTTCCATTGGCTTGACCACCTATGGTAATTATTGTTTGACAAACGATCATATTCTCTTTATGATTCATTGGTTTTATGTTTGAGTTTATTTTATTTTAATTATTTTACTATATTATGTCTTTAAATTCATAATACTATGTAACCAAAAACATAATTTAAATATCTGATAGGTATATTCATTCTTCTTTTTGTATTATCTTTAATTCATGTTATTATTTTTTAGTTTTAATATTTTTAATTTTTTTTCTAAAAAATGATTCTTTTAATCTTCACCGTTGGTTTCTTTGTCATCTAATCTCAAAAGTAGAAGACCAACGATCATAAAAAATTCACCTATAAATATAGTACCCTCCCTCCCCAAACCCACACTAGTTTTCAGATTTCTCAGCAAAGCTCTACCTCTCATCCTTTAGACTTAGTTATATCTTTTCCTTTTACAGTCATCTTTATGTCACTGTCTTCTGCCAACACTCCAGCTGAAATGTCTTCCAAGGCTTTCTCAAAGAATGATTTCTTCAGAGAATGGTTAGATTCATAGGATTATTTTGATAGTTCTAACTTTTCAACAAAGATTATTATTTTATACCAAGGGTGGGAACATCTTTGTGTCGAGAAACCTATATCTCAATATTCAAATCATTATGAATATTCTAGAAAATTATACAATATGGTGTATTTTGATAAAAATATGATGATTAAATTTTTTGTGTATGATAGAAAATTTTCAATGTTTCTAAAACATGAAGCACACTTTCTAAATGTTCCTACAAGAGGTGATTTGTTTTTCACATCTGATAAGATATATGAGGAAGCTGGTATTTTTTACATGGAAATTGCTGAAAAGTAACTATTTATTATTGATGAGGAGAAAAGAAAAGTATCTCATCTTTCTCTTGAAAACCGGTTATTTGTCCTTTGGATGCAAGCGTTTCTAATTCCTAGGAAATGGGATAGGGAAACTCTTATGGTTTCAAACATTTTTAGGATAGATTATCTAATAACCAAGAGAAAGGTAAATCTCATGGGTTACATTTTAGAAACTATCAAGAATGTGAATTTTGTAGCTATCAAGTCTCATATTATCATTTGTCCATATACTCTCAAAAGGTTCATTCGTGAAAGCTTGATGTTTTGTAATACTAATATGAAAAGGGAATTTAATCAGCTGAATCCATCTTGGATATGTAATAATATGTTGAATAAATTGTATTTTTGTCTTGATGATGAATCAATATTCATAGTAAAGGATATGGTACCAGAATTAACACCAAATCAATATGCACCAAATAAATTGGCACCAAATCAATTGGAACCAAATCAATCGGCACTATTGCTAATAGAATCAGTTCCAAAAGTTTTTTCTTCTCAAAAGTCAAATCCTCCAATTAGTGAAAAGATGAAGAAGAAAACCAAATATAGTAAAGAGGTTGTAGACAAGTGGAGAAAGTATAATGAACACTGAAAATAAGGTGATCCTAAATCTGGTCTTGACCTAGATTAAGCTCTAGCTGAAGAAGATAAGGGTAGAAGATACTTGGTAGGATGATAAGAAAAATAAGACTCTTTCAAAAAGAAGTTCAAGATCTTTAGGTTGGTAAAATACTAAAAGGAGTTGAGTTGGAAAGTTCTCAACTAACCAAAGAAGTACACCAAGAACCAATCATATATACTTTTTTAGAGAAAGAGAAAGGGAAACATATAGTTAAAGAATATCATGAAAGTGAATAACAGGAAGAATACTTTAATTGGGAATTTCTTTAGAGTTATATGAAGAATAGAGAAGAATATACACATCAAAAGAAAAGGGAAGGAATATAACTAAATTCTCATACCAATCAAATAGAAGTACAATCATTTGAAACTAAATCTGAAAGGATTCCTTCATCAGTTAACCAAATGGATCAAAGTTCTCATACTAAGAAAGTAATTGTCATAAGTGACAAAGTGGAAGAATAAAGAGGGAAAAATAAAGTAGAAATGGTAGAAAAGTAAAAACATAATGGAAAAGAAAAACATCAAGTTGAAGAAGCGAGCTGATAAAATGAACATGGATCATACAATTATGATACCGATCCAGAACATACAATTTAATTAAAGAAAAGAGATTTCATTGTTCATGTTTAGAGAATAATTGAATAAAACTATTCCCTATATCTCCAGAATAGAAGAAATAATAGACTTTATTACAAACAATCAAAATAAGAAATTCGGTTCAGTAAGAGTGCTCAGAAACAAAGAAATGTCAATAGAATCTAATTAAAAAGTTTTGAGTGATAGTAATGTTGGTCATAAGAAGGTTTTCAACATGATGACTAAGTGGTAATACAAAACAAATTTCATATTAAATTACCATGAGATATCAATTGAAGATGTGAGGAGGATCTCAAATGATATTTCTATTGATTTTAATAGGCTTGATAAGGAAACAATCAATAATTTGAATCAGATTAAAAAATCTCCATGTGTTGATACTCTTTTAGTGAAATTATTGAAAGACATGTTCAATTCTTTACAATCAGAATTGTCAATGGTTTCATCTTTAAAATATGAAATATTTTTGTTTATGAAACAAAAAATATTGTTTCTTGAAGAAAACAAGGATATAAAAAACATAATTGATACCCATGAAGAAGTGATCAGAGTGAAAAAAGCCACTATCAGAATCCATGATCAAAATTCTTTAATCCAATAAGACCTTCTCAAATATCAGGCTGATTATATCACTGATGACAATAAAGAGATAAATAATATGGAGGCCATTTTTCACATGCTGATCAAGAAAGACAAAGAAAGGGAAAACAAATGATCTTTTGGTTTTATCATTATTTTTTGGTTATTTCAATTTCTCTAATATTTTTCTAGTAATGCATTGTATGTATTCATTACCATTGTATTAATTTTTTGTGGCTCTCTAACCTTCTCAAAATTCAATATTACCCTATTATATTTCTAAATCACAAAGGGGGATAATGTTTTATAAAGGGGGGAAGAATGTTTTTTAAAAGGAGAGAAAGTTTCACAAAGGGGGATAATTTTTAATCAAAAAATATATAAATACAATTCTTAAGAATGTGTATACATAAGGGGGAGTTAGTGGTATTCAATTCCATTTTCAGAAGAGTTTTCACAACTCTGGTGGAGATAAGTATTTCTTTCTAGTTTTACTTTGTGTTTATTACTCTCTAATAAGGGAGATATTTTTAAGTCAATATTCCACTTTTGACTTTCATGTATTTTGTTTTGGAAATCAAAAATCTCTTTATACTCATTTATAAAATAATGGGAATTCTTTTAATATGATTTTATGTCATTCGTATTGACCCTGTCATTCATACTAACACTTTCAAACATATTGACTCTGTCAATCATACTAACTCTATCACTTGTACTGGCTCTATCTATCGTACCGACTATGTCAATTGTACTGACTCTGTCAATCGTACTGATTGTTTCAATCATGTTGACTCTACCTATCATACTGTCTATATTCGTCATACCCACATTGTGAATCTAATAACTTTGCATCATATCAATATATTTCACTAAGTAACATCAATCCTACACATGTTATCTTTTTCATTATCTTTTTCTCATAACCAAAATGATGTCTTGGAGTTAGTTTTAAACAAATCAACACTATGTGGTGTTTTATGTTTCAATATTACCTTTACAATGCCAGGAGTCCATGTCCCTCTGTTTTTGGAGAAATATTACTGTTGGAGAAAATAAGGCCATTGGAACCTTAGAAATATAAATCAGAGGTCATTTGAAATAGAGAAAACTACATTTGATCAACTATTTCTTATATCATGTTGTAGAGTGAGATGCTGTGAATTCTTCCTTGTTTCGTGCGAAAGCCATGGAATTAAAAAAATATGAACTACTCATTCTTATATTTTATATTACAGTAAGTTCTTTTTTTTTTGTGACCGATCAATTGATAATGATCGAGGGATGCAGGAGAATTCATATAGTGCGACTAATCATCGAATCAAGGGCTTTCAAGTGTTTGAAAGACATAGGATCCGATTTCCTGGAAAATAGATGGCTTGTAGGGATAGGAAGGTCGATGTGCCGATCATATTATTGAGGGCCTACAAAGGAGGTGGTAAGAAACACATTATATCCTAGGTTAAAGGATACCCTTCACTTTGGGTTAAAATAATAGTAATACATTTACATTTCCTTTTATATTTGTATTAGAGAGGGAATTTTATTGTTTACCCATTAATTTAATATTCAATTCAATTTTATTTGTTTTAATTATGATTCATATTGTATTAATTGATTCTATACGTTATATGGTATATTTTCTTTCATTTTTATATTACACTGTTTATTTCATTCAAATAGAATACAATTGTTTCACATCACTTATAGTATTACATCATATCATATCTATCAGATACAAGGTCATTAAGGTAAATTGTATTGTTGTCTAATTTTATTAGTTTAAGATCTCTTAATCTAAGTTCTTTCTTAAGAGTTTAAATAAAAAGTTTTTAAACTTACAATTCAACCCCTCTTGTATTCTACCTTATAATATAGATATTCATTTATATCACGATTTAACATAATGGGAACTATAAATTGAATGATTTCAATCTAGTATTCTCAATATCATCATCTTCTAAATTATAAATATTATATTGACCTGGTCAATGAATACATTACAAATCATTCATAAAACTAATGACCATAAGACATGTACCCCATCTATGTAGCTCAGAAAATCAAATGTGACTTAACTTGGAATTTCCATGCATTTCCTTAATCTATTTCAGTCATGGTCATGGTGTCTTTACTCGTCATTAATGTGGAATAATTACACCTTGGTTATACACCAAAAAATTACATGATTAACAACATAGTAAACTTTCCCCTAATTAGATAAGTCGCTTTTTATTTGTATATGTATGGTTTGGATGTATAATGGTTTTCATTATAGGTATATCTCAAACATAAAGGATTGGTGGTTGGTAAGAAACACGATTCCCTAAGTATATCAATGGTTGTATTAAATTTGAAATGATTTTATTTGGATGTTTAATTAATATAATTAGTATCTACTTATTACCTCATAAATCAATTACTTATATCTCATATAAAACCATGTGTTACAAGTACACCATTAAATTCATGTCAATAATAACATATAATAACATCCAATTATACATTATGATAATCATCGATTAGGGATACCTAATAATATTATATTGATGGGGGTATTTGTCATTCAATCATTCATATAAATTTGTATCATACAAGAATGAATGACAGATAAAGATTTACATTATTATAAAATGATGGTAAATATTATATTCTTAAATATTTTTAATATTATTTTAGAAAACAATTCATAAGATATTATTTAACCTATTATATATTAAAAATTACTATTTTAGCATTAATTTGTCTTTATTTTCTATTTTTTATCCCTTAACTCTTATGTGTAACTATTAGAACTTCTCTATTTTCTGCCTAATAAAATTCTCATATAAAACAATTTTATGTGAAATATATATAAAGAAATAACGAATTAATAATAGTAAGAAAAACAGATCATATTCATAGTGTTCAAATCCTTAATCTTATTTAAACTCCTTAACTTCACATCATAAAATGTTGGGATGTTAATTATGAGTGTCTACATAGAAATATTTCTAATATTAAAATCCCCATTCTTGGAACGTTTTTCCATAAAACATTTTTATTTGAATCAATTTATCTTTTTATATTATTACTAACCAATATAAAATAAAACATATTGGATAAAATGATTTTATCTATGATACAACAACTAAATATGAAAGTTTAGGATTTTTTTTAACCATCACATATCTTAATAAGTTGAAAGTTAGACTAGTATTATCTTTTAATTTTTAATATTGAAATTTTAAATTTTCAAACATACTCTCACTAGCATCTTAGACAAAATATCTTTTTCATAATATATTATTGTGATTCGACACAAACATGTATTTGTTGGGAAAAAACACTTTTTTGTAGGAATAATTTATAATTGATACAAATTTTCAATATCATATATTATTACACCCAAATAATTATTTCCCATCAACTAATTAAACTAAAATTTCATTTTAGAGGATCATTAATTTTATTTTATAAATTTATTAAAATTTTAAATGATTCTTCCACTCTTATGATTTGGATGCGTGCTAGGACAAAGAGTGTGACAACTATGTGTTTAGGGTCTTTAGTATTAAAAAACTTTTTAACATGTTTTTAAAAACCATTAGATATTCATATGATAAGGGTTTAAAATATTTTAGATCTATTTTAATTGATTCAAAAAGTGTTTTTTGATCTATGTGGACAAATTTTGTGAGTTCCATGGTGTGCCTGGTGATGTGATCATGTTTGGAACAATATTTCGTAAACCGTGTGATGTGCGTAGTATTTTTGTTAAAATAAATATTTTTTTACTCTATTGTCATTTACCCTTTGAAATAGAGCCCCTCATCTCACCCTCTCCCACACTCACAACACATAGCCAAGAGAAACTTACATGTGACCACTTTTATCTTCCTGTTATTTCTAGCATCAAGCCTTGTTCTTTTGGGGGGGGGGGTTCTACCTAGGGTAGGTATTATACATGTTAACCATATACATCCATATATAATTATTTTTTTCTCTCCTTATCCATATTTTGATTCCCATAAGCCGAACCCTAGGCAGGTTTTGTGGTTCTAAAACCTTTTTGTTTTTTGTTTATAGGTTTTCCAATTTTATATTCAATACTACCTCTCTATTTTTGTGAGCTCCCCACATTGACTGTAATTTTCATGTATAGTTTTTTATATAAATTATCATCCATAACTTGTTGAGTGTAATTGTATATTTACAAATAGATTTATTTCAAAATGAGACATACAACCCAGTTTAAATGGATGTTGAAACATATAGTATTCATGGTTTTTAAGAACTCAGGATTGATTTCCAAGTGTGTTCTTGTGGATTTCCCCTATTTTGTTTCTGCACCTAATTTGTAATTAATTTTTTATCCTATTATATGTTTATACTTATTTCATAGATAATCCCACTATTTTCTTTTTTTAGATTATTTATGAGATTATATGTGTTGGAATATGTGTTTAATAGGTTTATGTGGTAAGGTTTTCCCCCATTCGATTTTTTTGAATAATCATTTTCTGTATCTGCGATATTTTATTATGACTAATCTATGCATTTTAAATGCTATGTACTGTTCTTATACACATATATATGGGTGTGTGTATATATATATATACATATTAACATCAGAATATATGAATATGTTCATCTAGTTATGGATATGTGTGTCTGTGCTGGTGAAAATGTATATGTGTATTTCAATAAATGGATTTTTTAAAATATAAATTTGATATTTGATTAGGTTTTCCAAATTAATTGGATGTCAATTTTTAGAATTTTATTCAAGAGTTTAATTAAATGGGTCATTTGACATTTTCAATGGAAACAATTAATGGAATTATAAATTTTATTATTATAATATATATTATTATTATTGATCTTGTTATTAGTATTTTAAAATGTTTCTAACTGAGTTATATAAAAAGAATATTATAAAATTGATGTATTATTTTTCGAAGTAATGTGTTTTTCATGAAATTCATGGATATGGATAGTGGAAATAGATTAAAATGTCATTTACAAAGGGGAATATTCATATATTACATAATCAAATATCATATTCTATCAGTGGTATGTGTTTTATAAGCCTCATTGGAAACCCTGTGTGATTTGGTTGGATATCCTAAGAAGGATAATGATCTACACTACTAAAAATACTTGTAACATAGTTATTTGTCATATACTTGGGTGGGAGTAATAGTATAAATACGAAATTCACCACTATGGTGACAGAGAATCGATATGCGGACTTAACTATATGGACTATATGATGTTTCTCCATGATGAATATTTCAAATTGTTGAATATATTTTTATACTTTTTTTTAATAATTTATATTGACCATGATTTATATCCCTTATTAATTTATCCTTTAAGTGTTTACATAATATTACGTATAATAAATATGGTTTTATTTTAATAGTTCTCATTTACATATTTTGTTTCATAGTGATATTTATATGTTTTTATTTTTATATTGATGTGTTGAAATCCCATTAAATATTTTTTCATGAATGAATTAATATAAATTTTAAAATGGTTTGTTTTAAACAAAACATGTGTTCAAAATATTATGTGTTTAAAATGGATTTTCATTTGAAAATAAATAAATAATTGTTCTCCAAATTCCACAGAAAATGTACCATGACATTATTGTATATAAAACAATAAATTTTAGAATCATTTGTTAAATTAAATACATAGACCATTTGTGAATCCCTAATAGAATATCCATCTCACACCCTACTTACAACACTTGGTGTATATACACTGAGTGACTTATCTAGGTTTAAGAATTGATTATGATGAGTTCCAAATCTCATCAAAAACCAGTCTTATAGAATATTCCCAAGATGTTGGATTGTGAGTGACCTAGGGGCACATTACAAATTTCTTATAGATAAGTCTATTTATTTTCAGTTCTTTAGAATCTTAACCAAATTGATCATCCCTGTTATTTCTTTCTTTCTTTTATGGGTGTTTTTTTTCTTATTGTGTTTTAGATTTATAATAATTGGGGTTATTTCAGATGTAGTTTTTTGGATGTGAGGGTGTTTTTCAATTTTTGAGTCATTTTTTATGTATATTAATTTATTTTTGTTTACACATCAAATGTATAGATGCATCATCCTAATTTTTAATAAATTTCCCTTTCTTGTTTAATTTATTTATAAGAGAAATTAATCTTGATATGTATTTTTTCCAATTCCCTCGATATTAACGTTAGCCCAAGAGGATCAAAAACAACCATGAACCCTACCATATTGTAGCTCAAGATTCTAACAAATTGATTCCTCATTTTGGTTCATGACAAAATGATATCAAATAATGGGTTATTAAGAGGGGTTTGGATACAAAGTGGATTTTTTATTTCATTTTTTAGGTAGATTGGAGTTGGATAATTAGATCTTAGTGGGTAGTTCATGGGTGGGAGACTTATCACCACCCATTGCAACAAAACCTAATTTACCCTGTGATTTCAAGATTTTTATATGTGTCTTATGTTTTATATTTCATATTTGAAATGGATTTTGGTTCAGGTTTATGTTATTTTTCAATTTTTGATATATTAATTTTTTAAGGATATTAGAGGAGGGTTTATTAAATGGATTATTATGTGAATCATTCCCATAATTATTCTTCATTTACTAAAAAATGAAAAAAACAAAGGGATATCAATTTCTTAGAAAGGGTTAATTACAGTGGAAGCTATCATTAATATGTATGGATAATAAACATTGTGGGGTAAATAAATGAATACAAATTCCATTTAATAAATAGTATGAAGTTCATAATTATATAGGGAATATTCAATATAGAAAGGTAAAAAATTGAATAATCATTTCAATTAAATACATTAATGCTTGAATGGATAAAGCATAATCAGTATGGAAAGGTAAATAACTGAACACACAATCCATTTCAACAATAATATTAGAATGAAAATAATTGAGAGATAATATCATTTTTTAAATCTCTATGATATTAATAATAACAAATTCATCAATGAGAGAAATTTTTAATTATTTTACATCATGAAACTCTACCATCAATACCTTTCACAAGATGGTATAAAACTATATTTAGAATCCCATTTATTTTGGACATCTAATTTCTCTAATGGCACATGCCCATGAATCAAGGGGATATATAATTCTGGTCCCCAACCTTCACAATAGGTCAAAATAATTCTTCTTGTATATAAAATCTTTTTTAATTTACTAAGAGTGTTCCTTATCATTAAATATCCATATTTATTAATGAATATAGATTTATTAATACTTCTCCAATTAATGAAATAATATTCAATGTAAACACTATATATTACTAGGGTATATGATTTTGGAAATAATCATATCCCTTAAACAGGAAATCAAAATTCTATAAAATTTAGATATCCAATGAAAAATGATCAATGGAAAGTTCTTTCTTTAAGATAATGTTAAAAATAAAAGAGGAAATATAGATTGTACAAGAACCTTTACCACATGGTAATTTTTAGGTAAAATCAATTTGGATGAAATAATTCTAATTGAATCATACAATAATATTATTTATGAATGAAATATGATATTAAATATAATATTTTAATTATAAACATCCTAAAAACCCAAATTAGGTTCATAACATCTCAATATTTCTCAATGAAGAAAACTGAGACGACGTCAATGACATCGTTATTCAATTTTTTGAATGTATTTTACCCTAATATATATCAATTTTAATCATGGTCTTAATATATAATTAAACCATATTAATATTTATAAAATCATATATGTGACTTTTTTTATATATAATTGCTTTATTATTAGTAAGGTTACATTATATTAATTGTTTCATATATTAATTACTCTTTTTTATCATTCATTATTTTTTCATGAAAATTATAATTGTGGTGTATATTATATAGGGTCATAAAAACCATAATAATAATGATATAATTTTCATATTTATAAATTAATTATAATTTTAAGAAAAAAGAAGAATATTGTTTTTTTGAAATGAAGTATGTTTCGATAAAAAAACTATAATTTGTACGTACACATGAGTAACATTTCCATTTCTGAATGATAATAATGAATGGAGTAAAGTTAATATTTATTATTTAAATAATTATAATAATACCATATTATTAGTTTATATATACATATATATTATCATTGTTTTTTGGTAAAAAAATATTCACACTTCTTTGTGATGGTTGAAGTCATCACGTACACAGTCATTATTATCATCATTCAGTGAGTGAAATGGTAAAAATAAAAATGATATATTATAATTTATGAATTATATATATATATATGTCATAGATAAAATTATTATGTAATTTACCTCTTATATAATCATTAAATGTATCATTATAACCATCATCATAATGTTTTACTAAAAGAAGAATCGCATCCCTTTGTGAGTATATAATCCACCATACACATGAGTGATGTTATCATATCCCATAAATAATGGAAATTAAAATTGCATATAAATGATATAATGAATACCAATATAAAATAAAGTTATAAATATCATATAATTACTTTATATCCATCATCATACCCAAATGTGAGAGGTGCTAATTGTTAAATGAATCACATCAGTTTGTGAGCTGGTAGTCTTTCAAACAAAAAAATGTGGATTTCATATATCATTTGATTGAAGTGGGTCCATATGAGGTCATTAACATAAAATTATAACCTAATAATAGATTTTATACACTTATTATATTTTATCATCACAATTTAAAAATAATTTCTTGAGTTTTATGATGAAATAAAATAAAAATAGTCGTTGAAGAATTTTACCTCTTCTTCGTGTAACCTCCTTTGGTTTGAACAAAGAGACTTCCGAGGATGGATTTTTTTTCAAGATAATATTTATAGGATATAGTTACAGAATTTTAGAAGTTATTTTACAAGTTAATGGAATAATAGAAAGGTTATTATGGTGTGAATAAAAGAGAATAGGGGTGGATTTTCATAAGTAAGGTGGGTGGCACACTTGTATATTTTTAAAAGAAAAATGTGTACCCTAATTATTTTACCTTAAAAGGGTCCAAAATTCTAAATCATTCATAATAATACATGATAAGATCTCAATAAGTGAATTAAATAATTATACAGAAATGTTTTTAGGTCATTTTAACCCTTATTCTTTTATTTATACCCCTATTATACCTATTTTTTACCCTTAGTACAGCAAACAGGTTTTACCATTTTTCTAATAACTATGGTGAAAATTTTAGTTTATTTTAATATATAATATAAATTATTATTATTAAAAATATGTAATCCATTTTACCAAATTTTATTAATCCAATTGGTAAAATTTAATTTAAAACTAATCCCATAGTCATGATGAGAAACCTCATTTTCAATGGGAATAATTTAAAATGTTTGAAATGTTTTTAAATCAAAATTACATATTAAAATGATTCCAATAATAGAAAATATATTAATTGATATATAATTTAACTAATTATACTTTTAAATCAATAATATAATTTAAATTTATAAAAAATTTAAATGAAATAGAAGTGTTTCATTAAAATTTGGTATTACCCTATTCATTAAAAAATAAAACATTCCGTAATAATCCAAAAAAATCAACCTAAGATAATTTAGATATGATGATATAAAAAAGGAATTTAATTTTAGAAAATAATTTTACTAAAATTGGTAAAAAAAAATTATTTCAAAATATTTTCTTGAAGCATGCCTAAAACGTTATTTAGGAAAAATAATTTTTTCTAAGAATACAATTGCTTTTCTTTTAAATTATTTTTTATTTGTAATAAATAAATAACCATAATTACCTAATTTAGTTAGTGATTTTTATATCATAAAACATGATGGATAGTTTATAATGATTTTCTAATAATATTTTAATCAACTATTTTATTTTACACCCAGTGACGCATGCATCATAAGGAATTGATTATTTAAAATTATTTTAAATGAAATATTTTTATAATGTAGTGGGGGGTTAGGATAAATAATATGAGATGTTGAAATTTATATAAATGGGGTATTATTAAATTATTTATCAACCATGGTTAATCATTTAAGTTAGACCCACAAAATATTTAAAATACATGTAATGGATAATAAAAGATAAAATATACACATAAAAAAATTAAATTTTTAGGTATATATTAAGTCATACTAATTATTTCTTCATCTTATTTTTGATAAACCATAGTTAATGAGTCCATTCGCTAGAATCTGGGGGGATTGTTTATTATATGAAAGTCTAAAACTAATATGGTAGGTTGAATTAAGAAATTTGTATTGAATTAAAAGGACAATGTCTATTAAATGAAAATTTAGAGGAAAATGTTTAGGAAATCCCAAAAAGGATTTATAGATTGGGTAATCCACGTAATGGGTCAGGGCGGTGCATGAGTGTAGTTGGTAGGGATTCTTACCTAAATAAATTTTTGTGATTTTCAGATAGAAATTCTAGATCACAAATAACAAAAAAATTTATCTTTTCCACAATAATTTATATCATGAAAAGACCGTATGTAACACCCCGAGATTTTATGAAAAATATTCTTTTTAATTTATTGATGAATTGTGTTGTACGCTACAACAAAGGAGTCGTGCACTACACGCAACCCTGACTTGGCTTGCATTACACGCAATCGTGACCTTCCTCGATAGCGTGTGTTGTACGCAATATCGAGTTTTACTAAACAAAGATATATTATTATAATATTATTATGAACTAGACGTTATGAATATTATTAACTAA
The DNA here is from genome assembly GCA_963277665.1 of Viscum album. Lineage (NCBI taxonomy): Eukaryota > Viridiplantae > Streptophyta > Magnoliopsida > Santalales > Viscaceae > Viscum > Viscum album. Next base: position 1,927,454,304 of record OY728153.1, read on the forward strand.
ATTTTTAATTTTATAACATTACTATTCATCTTACACATTTTCGAGAACATGGTATAAGAACAAAATAAATTTTTAAGGTAAAATAAGAATTTTTCAAAAAACAGCAGTTTTGCAACCTTTTGATGGTGCTCCCATATTAAATCTAGTTTTTGACATGTTTATGAGTTCAATTTGACAAAATATGATTATTCTTTGGAATCAAGAAATAAAAATTTACTTTGGATAAAATTTTCATATTATTCTAGTAACTTTCATATTTTGATGAATAGTAAAAACACGCTATATTTTAATTAAAAACAACAATTTTCATCGCAATAATTAATATGGTTAAATTATAATATTTAATGGTTTTAAAGTATAAATAGAATATATTTTGACAATTTAATATAATTTATGTCATTAGAATTGATTTTACATTGAATTCGTAGGTTAAATCAATTCAATCTTTTGCAATGTTTTAATCAAAAACCCGTTTTCATTCGACAACGGGATTAATTTTAATTTAATTTATGAAACCTTTTTGTATTGAATTTTAAAAAATGGACTCCATATTTGGAATCAGTGGGTCCAAATTATGTTAATAGGCTACTTTTTATTTTTGTGAATTATGAATAGTAACCACGGTAAATTTTATTTACCCTAGTTAAAGGTAAATCGGGTAATTAAGGGTAAATATAATATTATAAAATTACCCTAACACATTCCAAAATTCAATTAGATGGCTAAAAGTTTACCCATATCACCTAAGGGTCGGATTAGTTTCATTTTATGGACTTTTGTCTATGAAAATAATTTAATTATTATTAAAACCAAAGAAAGTGACAACATGTCACTCTCTTAAATCTTATAAGTATAATAATATTAATTTAGTGATAAACATCATAAAACATTGAACATAAATAGTCTATACAAAGCTAATAAAATTATATAAATCATGATAATTTATTTAGAATTTTTAGGGATTAAATAATTGTCATTAATGGTGATACATTAATGATGTAGAAATTATTTATTAAGTAAACAAAATCAGTAATATAGTTTTTATTGAAATACTAATACCCATTAAAAGGCCCAAAAACCTGACCAAAACTTATTTGTAGTGTATATCTACACCTTAAGAATTCAATTACCCAATATATAACCGTTTGGAGTCTTATAAAAGTTATTATGACACTTATATTGTTTTATTTTAAATGATTCCAATGTTGTCACCTTCATAATTTAATAAATATAACAATTTAAATATTGTTATTTTAAGATGATAAATTCAATTAAAAGTTTCATTGGGAATGTTAATAGATTTATCTTAATTACAGGATTTTAGTTTTAATTTTTATGCAAAAAATAAATATATTAAATAATTATACAAAAATGATGTAGTAATTATTTTATTAAGAGATAAACCAAATAAATGGTTTTAAAAATAATAAAATAAATATTATATGAACTATTTAATGTTCTCCACTAATTTTATAGATACATATGACATTTTATGAATCTATTAAATATTTTATTTCGAACATATATTCTGTATAAAGTTTATTTAAATTCCAATAAATCAATAGTTTCAAAATTGACACTATTGTTATTTTATAAAAATAACATATTATAAAATTGTTTATAAATCACAAAAATATTTAAAAATTATAAATTTAATTTTATATTGTATATAATTTTATAAATTAACCAATTATGGACAATTCAAAACAAATAAGTAATAATTTGTTATAATTTAAAATTTAGAATTTTATTACCACAAATAAAATTAAATTGATTAAATAAGGATAAATCAAGTTGATAATGTTGAAAATAAAATCCTAACATGTCTAAAATTTATTAGTTGATGCGATTACAACCCTATCTCATCAAATATTCAAATATGAGTCATTTCTGGAGGTTTTTAAGTGGAGTTATATTTATTATAAATTAATATTTTTAGTATTTCCAAAGGTGCCCCTCTCCTCCCATATAAAAGGGCACCTCCTCCCTCCCTTCCTCACACAAATTTGAGCCTTCAAGCTCGGCCAAAACCTGCCAAATTATCTTCTCCACTTCCCTAGAAACATCCTAGAGGTCCTGGTATTCTTAAAAGACCAATTTCAGTGCCCTACGTGGAGGTCTCAAAGAGGCGCTTCAAAGAAGAGGTAATGTCTGTTACCGATTCTTTCAACTTTATTTCTTATTATACTTCTTCTTCTTTAGTTGTCTCATTATGAAATAATAAATTCAGTATCACTCATATACCGATAGGTTATTAGAAGTATAAAACAACCCTATTTCACTATCTATCCATCCTACGGAAAATGAAATCACCGCGCGTGCGTACGTACAGAATACCCTCTCCACGCCGTGGTGTAATTTGTTTTTCCAACACCACCTTACTTGGATGGGTATAATGGTGTAAATAATAACTATACACAGTTATTATAACATAATACTGATTATGATATATTGTATCATCCTATCCAATTCAATTCAATAATTATGGGAACGATATCGTCACTCGTGCGTATGTACGGACTACCGTCTCCACGACGCGATGAGATTCATTCTCCATGTTAACCATTTAAGAATGATTATAAAGTATATATAAGAAAGAATAATGAAATATATGACATTACAAAGCAACTGGATTTATGTATATATATATATGTATGTTATCTACTTAATTTCATTCAACACAATAAGGAAACGAAAACAATGTTCATGCGTACGTACGGACTACCGTCTCCATGAACGGTGTATTTCATTCCTTTTATCGAGCTATAATATATATGTATATAATGAATATATATTATATATAAATCATGTTTTACATTATGTAATTATTTAAATTAGGATATAAGTAATAATATCTAGAATGACGAGTCGAAACACATACGATAAATGAAACGATTTTACCCAAAACCCTCTTTAACATGGAATTTACAAAATAACGGGTAATATAAAGTCATAAGTGAACCATATATGATATCATAACAATGAATATTATTATGTAATAAGTCAATTACATAATTTAAATCATTATACAGGAGGTTCGAATACATATGAAGCATATCAGACTTAAGGTAAGGGATAATTTTTCAAATCTCATTTTATCTGATAATTGCTTATTCTTATGTATTTACTGGGGTTAGTGCTATCATCCATGTAAATGTTTCATAAAAGTGTATTCATGTATTTTTAAATCCCTATTTACCCATTTTTGACTTTTACTACATTGTATGTATGGAATCTTTATTTTACGAGGTACTTTTTGACGTTTCTAGCAAAAGTACGAGAAGAATATTTTTTTAACGTATATGGCATGAAAGGATTTTTACGGTTTTATAAAGCGGTATTTTGATGAAGCTTCCTCCAAAATATTTCATGACTATTTTCAAGAAAATATTCTTCTTTTAAAATTGCATGAGGTTTTGTGAAAAGAAACTGATTTTGAAGAAGAAAGGATATTTTCCTCAAGAATTCATTTCAAGTGTTTTATCAAAACCATTTTCCAGCTAAGATGACATTATTTCATATGTGTATGTTTCAAGTATAATGTCTCTATGATTTACATGGTTTCACTTTTTTTATTATGAAATGATATAAATTTCTTTTATATGGATTATGTGATGATGGGATGATGTTTATGAAACCCGTTTTATTTATTGGGGTTTTATGAATGATGTATGTTTATTTTGTGGCACAAGTAAGAATGATTTCATTATGAGATGGGTGAGACCTATATCTCCCTCCAATGAATTGGATAAAGATCTATATCTCATGATATAGACATGGATGGAATGGTAAGTTAATCTGGTTCAGTGTTACAGGACTGAAATGAGGATTGAACTCTATTCAGAAATGGACTTTGTCCACAAAGATGGTCTTGGCAGCAATGCCTTGGCTACTATGGAAATCATGATATGTTCTGAATGGTTTCCAAAATTACATGTTTATTCACAATTTTATCATGGTTGATGTTCTATTATGATATATTCCTTACGTACTTCCATGATTTATGTCTTTTCTCAATATTTTGATGTTAAAATTTCATGTTCAAGTTTTTGCTTCCAAATGTTTATGGATTGTTTTATGTTATCTATGTTTTCCCTTACTGAGCATTTGAGCTCACCCTTTTTTATTTTTTATTTGCCCCAGGGAGTAAAGAAAGGTTTTAGGTAAGGAAACAAAAAGGAGAAGATCATTATGGGAGTTGATGAAGATCTTTCTCCACAATTAGAAGATTTTATTCTGAGTTTCCAAAGACACTAAACTATTACAGTCCCTGTGTGTCTTTTTTTGTTATGTATTAAGTATTCCGAAAAAGTAATGTATTTTCCATGTACGTCAAGCTTCGGGTCCCTATTGTTGGTATCAGAGGAAAGGTTCAGTCAACCTTTTCAAACTAGGATGCGAAAATGTTCGTGAGATCCCTAGAGATATTTCTAATGTATGTCTAGGGATGTCCCTAAGGATAAGTATAAGTATAGGATATAGTCCTAGAACATCAATAACGATCTTAGATTTTAACCTAAGATTTGAGATATTGAGGGTGCTCCCCCATTACTATTTTGTTTTCCCTAGAATGATTTTTTCCTCTCACACTATTCTTTTTGGATTTTAGAAAATGGCTGGAAACAGGAAGATTCATGATAATGGATGATATGACGGACAGTGGAATGATTTTCTTCATGAGCAACCAAATGAAACGGGATTTGGAAGTCCAAAAATCATTATTATGCAAAATTAGAAATCTCATAATATGATCAATAATCTCATCTTTGGTAAGTTTTCCGACTCAGATAAGAAGAGAAAGATGGAGTTTCATGATGATCATAGAGGAAAAAAGTTCAATTTCCCTCATGTAAATCATGTGGGAAGAGGAATTAGGGAGATTGTTTAAAAGGAACTACAAGATGCTTTGGGTGTGGAAAAGAAGGACACAAAGCCAGTAAGTGAAAAGGAAAAGGTTCAGTTAACACCATGGACAAGGATAATGGTATTCGTACGACATCAACAATGATTAAATGTTTTAAATGTGGAATGTATGGGCATTATGCCAACCAATGCCCTAAGGGAAAATCTCATGAAGAGAATCAACATGGTCATACGGGTAGTATTTATGTGGATGATGATGAAGAGACTACAAATGAAATATGAGATGAAATAAATGATAAAGCTCAGCTAGTGGTTTAATAAGTTAGTCGAATGATTGTATGTTTATAAAGAATATTTTATGGTACTATGGAATAAAGAATCATTTAAGGATTGTTACACTATTGTTTTTTCTAAAGTATATGAAAGTATATGTTGAATGGTACTGGTAGCCATGGAAGGTTATTCGGATATTTTTGGAAATAAAATGATATGCTCATAATGAGTGGATAAGAAGATAATGAGATGTTTGATTGTATTCATGAGATCATGACTGATATAAGGACTATGTGATATAATGGTTTGAGTATATAGAATTTTTGGGATTTTGGTATATGGAATGTGTAAAAATTTAACAACATTCATGTTTTCACTAAGGTTTAATGGGTATTCATTTTTCAAGAGAATACATGATTGGAATGTGACCAACAAGATATATGGGGGATAAATGATGGTATTCACATGCTTGGTTGATGGCAATTCAAGTACTCGTTTTCTTTATACTATGAGCTTGAACCGAAGTATTTTAGATAAGCCTAAAGATTGGAATGGATTATGTTGGACATAATATAGTATTTTTTAAGGATAGAACATTTTTCGATATTATTGATGGGATTTTATAGTAATGTAGTTTTAGAAAAAGGACAACCTGCAGGACAGGCGATAGCCCATCACGTCGGACAAGGCTGTGGGAATCGAACCCACAACCGAAGTGCGACTGGCCTTTATCGCCAACCACTAGCCTACAAAAAGTCCCTGTTTAGTAGAAACTAGTTTTATTATATTATGTAGTATGATATATGAAGTATAAGCCCATTTTAGGAACCATATATGATTAATCTCACTATATATGGACTTATGTTTTTTTTTGATAACTTTTCTAACCTTTTGTTTGAGACTGATGGAATGAGCCATCATTCTATCACATGATCTGCTAACACATCATGAATGACAAATTCAACTTCATTTCATTAACAGATGAAGTGAAAATTTTGCATAGAATGACCACCGGTGATACTGTACCAAAATCACGAAAGTATTTCTTCTAATTCAAATTTCATCAACTTTAGGGAAATGATCTTTAAAACCAAAAAATGTTGTCCTAGTGATATTATATCTGATGAATCAGATGGTACCTTAGATCTTCAAAAATTTATGGCTTTGTGATAGTGTCTTTTTCATATCATTGTTTTCTACCACTCTCCATCATAACTTGATGGTTAGATTTTTCTTCCATATCCATATTTTCACCTATGTTATCCTACATGGAAACCCAGTGATGAGTTAATTTGGGTAACAGTTACGTTTCATATTTTATTTTTTAAATCCATGTTTTGATATTCCTTTTTACGATGTGGGTTTCTATTAATGAATCTTTCTATTAGTAAACCATTTATAACCCCGACGAATTTCGAAGGCGAAATTCATTATAAGAGGGGTCGAATGTAACACCCCAAGATTTTATTAAAAATATTATTTTTATTTTTATTGATGTCTTGTGTTGTATGCTATAAAAAAGGGTCATGCACTACACACAACCCTGAATTGGCTTGCATTACACGCAATCACGACCTTCCTCGATAGCGTGTGTTGTACGCAATACCGAGTTTGACTAAACAACGGTATATTATTATAATATTATTATGAACTAGACTTTATGAATATTATTAACTAAATTTTGAATCTTATAACATTATTATTCATATTACACATTTTCTAGAACATGGTATAAGAACAAAATACATTTTTTGGGTAAAATAAGAATTTTTAAAAAAATGTAGTTTTGCCGCATTTTGATGGTGCACCCACATTAAATCTAGTTTTTGACATGTTTATTAGTTCAATTTGACAAAATAAAATTCTCCATTGGAATCAAGAAATAAAAATATACTTTGGATAAATGTTTCATATTATTCTGGTAACTTTCATATTTTGATAAATATTAAAAACACGCTATATTTTTAATTAAAAACATCTTTTTTCATCGCAATAATTTATATGGCTAAATTATAATATTTAATGGTTTTAATGTATAAATAGACTATATTTTTACCATTTAATATAATGTATGTCATTAGAATTGATTTTACATTTAATTCGTAGGTTAAATCAATTCAATCTTTTGCAATGTTTTAATCAAAAACCCATTTTCATTCGACAATGGGATTAATTTTAATTTAATTTATGCAACTTTTGTGTATTGAATTTTAAAAAATGGACTCTATATTTGGAATCAGTGGGTCCAAATTATGTTAATAGGCTACTTTTTATTTTTGGGAATTATGAATAGTAACTACGGTAAATTTTATTTACCATAGTTAAATGTAAATCAGGTAATTAAGGGTAAATATAATATTATAAAATTACCCTAACACATGCCAAAATTCTATTGGATGGCTAAAAGTAGACCTGTATCACCTAAGGGTCAGATTATATTCATTTTATAGACTTTTTGACTATGAAAATAATTTAATTATTATTAAAACCAAAGAAAGTGACAACATGTCACTCTCTTAAATCTTATAGGTATAATAATTTTAATTTAGTGATAAACATCATAAAACTTCGAACATGAATAGTCTCCAGAAAGATAATAAAATTATCTATATCATGATAATTTATTTAGAATTTTTAGGGATTAAATAATTGTCATTAATGGTGATACATTAATGATGAAGAAATTATTTATTAAGTAAAAAAATCAGTAATATAGTTTTTATTGAAATAATAATACCCATAAAAAGGCCCCCAAACCTGAAAAAAACTTATTGGTAGTGTATATAGACACTTTAATCATTCAATAACCTAATATATAACCGTTTGGAGTCTTATAAAAGTGATTATGACACTTATATTATTTTATTTTAAATGATTCCAATGTTGTCAGCTTCATAATTTAATAACTATTACAATTTAAATATTGTGATTTTAAGATGATAAATTCGAGTAAAAGTTTTATTGTGAAAGGTAATATATTTATCTTCATTACATGATTTTATGTTTAATTTCTATGTAACAAATAAGTATATTAAATAATTATACAAAAATGTTGTAGTAATTATTTTATTAAGAGATAAACCAAATAAATGGTTTTAAAAATAATAAAATAAATATTATATGAACTATTTAATGTTCTCCACTAATTTTCTAGATACATATGGAATTTTATGAATCTATTAAAGCTTTTATTTCGAACATATATTCTGTATATATATATTATTTAAATTCAAATAAATGAATAGTGTCAAAATTGACAATATTGTTATTTTATAAAAAATACATATTATAAAATTATTTAAAAATCACAAAAATATTTAAAAATTATAAATTTAAATTTATATGGTATAAAATTTTATAAAGTATCCAATTATAGACAATTCAAAACAAATAAGTAATTTTTTGTTATAATTTAAAATTTAGAATATTATTACCACGAATAAAATTAAATTGATTAAATAAGGATAAATCAAGTTGATAATGTTGCAAATAAATGCCTAAAATGTCTAAATTTTATTGGTTGATGCGATTGAAACCCTATATCATCTAATATTTTAATATGAGTCATTTTTGGAGGTTTTAATGTGGGTTTTGATTTATTATAAATTAATATTTTTAAGATTTCCAAAGGTGCCCCTCTCCTCCCTTATAAAAGGGAACCTCCTCCCTCCCTTCCTAACACTAATTAGAGCCTTCAAGCTCGGCCAAACCCTGCCAAATTCTCTTCTACACTTCCCTAGAAGCATACTAGAGGTCCTGGTATTTTTTGAAGAAAAATTTCAGTGCCCTAAGTGGCGGTCTCAAAGAGGCACTTCAAAGAAGAGGTAATGTCTGTTACGGATTCTTTCAACTTTATTTCTTCTTCTACTTCTTCTTATTTAGTTGTTTCATTATGAAATAATAACATAAGTATCACTAATATAATGATATGTTATTATATGTATGAAACAACCCTCTTTCACCATCTATCCATCCTACGGAAAACGAAATCACCGCGCGTGCATACATACGGAATACTGTCTCCACGCCGTGGTGTAATTTTTTTTCCAACAACACCTTACATGGATGGGTATAATGGTGATTAGAATAACTATACACAGTTATTATAACATCATACTGATTATTATATATTGTATCATCCTATCCAATTAAATTCAATAATTATGGGAACGATATCATCGCTCGTGCGTACGTACGGACTACTGTCTCCATGACGCGATGAGATTCATTCTTCATGTTAACCATTTAAGAATGATTATAAAGTATATATAAGCAATAATAATGAAATATATGACATTAAAAATCTAATTTATTTATGTATATATATATATATATATATGTATGTCATCTACTTAATTCCATTCAACTCAATAAAGAAACGAAAATAGCGTTCATGCGTACGTATGGACTATCGTCTCCATGAACGGTGCATTTCAGTCCTTTTATTGATCTATAATATATATGTATATAATGAATATATATTATATATAAATTATTTTTTACATTCTGGAATTATTTAAATCAGTATATAAGTAATAATATCAAGAACGACGAGTCGAAACACATACGATAAATGAAACGATTTTACCCAAAATGCTCTTTAACATGGAATTTACAAAAGAACGGGTAATATAAAGTCATAAGTGAACCATATATGATATCATAACAATGAATATGATTCTGTAATAAGTCAATGACATTATATAAATCATTATACAGGAGTTTCGGCTACATATGAAGTATATCAGACATAAGGTAAAGGATAATTTTACAAATATCATTTTTATCCGAGAATTTCTTATTCGTATGTATTTACTGGGGTTATTGCTATCATCCATGTAAATGTTTTATAACTGTGTATTCATGTATTTTTAAATTCCTTTTTACCCATTTTGACTTTTACTACATGGTATGTATGGAATCTTTCTTTTACGAGGTACTTTTTGACTTTTCCAGAAAAAGTACGAGAAGATTGTTTTTTTAACATATATGGCATGAAAGGATTTTTACTGTTTTATAAAGCCTTATTTTCATGAAGATTCTTCCAAAATATTTCATGAATATTTTAAACAAAATATTCTTCTATTAAAATTGCATGACATTTTGTGAAAAGAAATTGATTTTGAAGAAGAAAGGATATTTTCCTCAAGAATTCATTTCAAGTGTTTTATCAAATCCATTTTCCATCTAAGATGACATTATTTCATATGTGTATGTTTCAATTATAATGTATCTATTATTTATATGGTTTCACTTTTCTTATTATGAAATGAAATCCATTTCTTTTATATGGATTATGTGATTATGTGATGATGTTTATGAAACCCATTTTATTTATTGGGTTTTTATGAATGATGTATGTTTATTTTGTGGCACAAGTAAGAATGATTTCATTATGAGATGGGTGGGCCCTATATCTACCTCCAATGAATTGGGTAAAGATTTATATCTCATGATATAGACATGGCTGGAACAATAAGTTAATCCGGTTCAGTGTTACAGGACTGAAACGAGGAGTGAACTCGATTCAGAAAGGGACTTTGTCCACTAAGATGGTCTTGGCAGCAATGCCTTGGCTACTATGGAAATCTTGACATGTGATGAATGGTTGCCAAAATTACATGTTTATTCCCCATTTTATCATGTTTGATGTTCTATTATGATATATCCCTTACGTACTTCAACGATTTATGTCTTTGCTCAAGATTTTGATGTTGAAATTTCATGTTCAAGTTTTTGCTTCCAAATGTTTATGGATTGTTTATGTTATCTATGATTTCGCTTACTGAGCATTTGAGCTAACCCTTTTTTATTTTTTATTTTCCCCAGGAATTAAAGAAAGGTTTTAGGTAAGGAAAAAAGGGGAATATCATTATGGGAGTTGTTGAAGATCTTTCTCCACGATTAGAAGATTTTATTCCGAGTTTCCAAAGACACTAAACTATTACGATCCTTGTGTTTCTGTTTTTGTTATGTATTAAGTATTCCACAAAAGTAATGTATTGTACATGTACGTAAGGTTTCGGGTCTCTACACCATAAATATTAATAGTGGGATTTTTCGGGACTTGATAAAATATTGAGAGGATGAATAAAATTAAATTCATCATGTATCAAAAAAATTGTAATCAAGTTAGGTACTAATAATACTGTCTTCTATAATTTCAGAATCACTACTATTTCATCATCTATATTATCCCTCGGTTCTACATTGGGGAAATAACATCTCCACACTGTAAGAAACATCCATGAATAATTCATACACCATTATTTTGTGTTGTTCCAAGAATAAAAATCAATCATGCTTGAATACTCACTACCTAATATGAATGTAGAGTAGACGAGTGATGATGATTTCAATGTCTATGACAAACACATGAACATCAAAAGAGAACATGATGTTTTCTTTTTTCCATTAGGGTAATAAGGGTCATTGGAAGAAAAAAACTACGCCCATTCAAAGAGGAAATTGGAATCATCAGGTGCATTTGTTATTGACTAAAATATATATGTTTAAAAAAATTTAATTAGATACAACATGTGGTATTCATATATGTATTAAAAAAAGAAAAAATGTAAATTTAGAAATATTGACTTAGAGGAGGTAGGTCTATGAGAAGCCAACAAAGGGGACTACCACCTCAGATTGTGGTCATGAATTATCATGGATTTAAAATGTTGTTATTATGTGACATCCTTTAGCACAAATATTTCTTATGTATCTAGAGATGATACAAATGGATTTATTTTCATGTTTGGGGATAAATTTTTAATCTTTGATAAATATATCAATTTTTATTATATGGCACATTTAAATAATGGTATTTAGGTTTTATATTAATGAAATCAAGTAATTAAAATAAATAACCAAACTACACTACATGAATCATATCACACCAAACATTGGAATCAAAGGATAAGTTATTTAAATTGAACCCATTTGACTAAATTACATAATGATAGAGATCTATATTCTTTTGAATTAAAAAAATTGTTGCATGAATCAATTGTTTACATGAAAAAATGAGTAATTCCCCATTTATTGGAAAAAGGTTAAATAACTACAGAGATTAATGTTTTTTTTCATACCTACATGTGTAGACCATTTCCAATTCAATAAATGGCGGTTACACATAATACATAACTTTCACTGATGAATTTAGTATATTTGGATATGTCTACTTTATGGAGAATAAGTTTGATTCCTTTGAAAAATTCATAGAATACTAGAATGAATATATAAACCATCTTGGTGATAATGTTATGAAATAATACATAGATTATGGTGGTGAATATCTTAATCAATACATCATTGATTATTTATGGGAGATTGAGATTCTATATCACATCACTCTCCCTTTTAAAACTCAATTGAAAATTGTATGTATAAGGGGTAACCACACCATATTAGATATGGTGTGATTAATGATGAGCCGTTAGAGCATTCCATTATAATTTTTGGGATACATGTTTCAAAAAACAACATACACTCTAAACTAAGTAACAAAAAATGTAATAGACAATTTTAAAACCAATTTGGGAGTGAAATGGAACCTATTTTATCATACATACATATGTGGGGATGTGATTCATTTGTTAAAACCTCTTCGAGTAACAAAATTAATCCCTGACAAAACAATTTAAAATTATTGGATATTCTATGGAAACAAAGGGATATTATATATACAATCCCACATATAATAGGTTTCTGGTTTACATATTTCTTATTTTCCATGAGAATGATCATATCTATAAAATCATTAGCGGGAGTGAGATAGGCTTTAATAAGTCAAAAATCTTGATACACAAGAGTTGTAACATGAAATATTTTTCCACAATACCAAATTGAAGAAGCAGTTCTTGAGATTGATGTTCTGAAAAGGATTAAAATTGAGGTTTGAGAACCAAATGTAACATGGACATTTAGTAAAAAAGGATGGTGACTCATTATTAGTTGCTAATAATGACAAGATAATTTATAAGGATGAAATATGTGAAATAGAATTTCCAAGTGGCATGAAGCTATGAATTGTTAAATGGATTACATGTATCAAAAAAATTATGAATTTCAAACCTCTCATAGATGTTAATCCCAATGGTAGTAAATGGGTATTCAAGAAGAAGTGGGTCTTGGATGGAAAAGTAAGCACTTACTGGGAATTCTTAATTACCAAAGGATTAAACCATTGTTAAGGAATTGATTATGATGAAACCTTTTCTACTATATCAATGTTGTAATATATCATAATTATACTTTTTTACTGTCCTTCGAAGACTATGACATTTTAAAAATTGTTTTTTATACAACATTCCTTATTTAGAACTTTCATGAAGATATATATAAGATACAACCCAAAGGGTTTTCACACAAAAGATTACAAATATGGTATGATTGATTCAATGTTCCATTAATGGTTTAAAGAAAAAATCAAGGTCATGGAGAATTTAGTTTGATGAATACACAATATAATTTTGATTCATAAATAACAAATTTGATCCTTACATTAATAAGATGTTTATTTAGTATGCTGCAATTTTCTTAATAGTATACCCTGATGATGTGTTATTAACGGGAATAAGATACCAGTAATAAATTCTATTAAGTACAGTATTAATAAATGATTCTTAATGAGGTATTTAGGTGATGAATCATATATTCATGGGATTAAGATCCATAGTGATGGTTAAAAGAGGCTTCATGGACAATGTTAAGTTACATATAGTGGAAAAATACTGAAAAGATTCAGTAATGAGAAATCCAAGAGGGTATTGTTTCCAATATTAAATGGAATTAATCCTTCATAGAAATATTTTCATCAGACAGATGAGAAAATATCGAGGATGGAAAGTAGCCTATAAATGTATATTATTGGGTTAGCCATGTATTTTATAATTTTTACTAGGCTAGATTTCACCTATGCCTTGAGTGTTGTCGGGAGAAATCAACATGACCCAGGTGACCACCATTGTATAATAATCCAGACTATCTATAAATATATGAGGTGCACAAAGGATATTATACTGGTCTATAGAGAATAAATATGGATGGTCATCAAATAATTTGAAAATAATAGTATCTAAACAGAAAAAGATGATCTAAAACTACAAATGTGATACATCTTCACTCTGAATGGAGGTGTTGTGGACTAAAAGTCCACAAAGTTGGATGTGGTCACATACTCATCAAGCGAGTTTTAGAATATTGTTTATTATCATGGAGATAAGAAGTATTATGGATACACAACATTGTACAATTGTATGAAGTGGTACTAATCAGTAAAGATCATTTCAATGTCTATTGCAATAATTCTACAGTGGTGGATCTCATAATGGATCCAACGTTACATCAATATATTAATAACATACTTCAAGAAGATATCAAGCTAACCTAGAATACCACCTCTAGATGGTAGTCCAAACTTTTTTTACTTATCTATGGCATACTAAGGATAATATCATAGCCCATGTAGTTTATGAAGAGTTAGTTATTAAATGATATAAGGATTCTTGTTTCCAAAACAGATAAAGGCTATTTGAAATCACATATTGGATACAACATCAATATGTTTTTTTGAGTTGGAATATCTCAAACTAGTATATTATCATAGATTCTAGAGTAGAGTTTGAAAATATTTTTTGATTATCAGGAAGCTTGAGAATCAACATAGAGACACAAATGTTTCCAGGAGTTTTATGTGGTATCTTATAGAAAAGATATTATAACACAGTCGTGATAACATTGTAGTGGTGGAAATCACAAGGAGTCATGGTTCCAATAGTGGAGAAGAAAATACTTCTTAAGTATAATCTTATGATGTATTTTTTTCAAATAGGTGATGTAATAGTGAGAATAGTATCCATAGAGGTCACCTTATAATACACCTTTACTAAATCCGTATCTTAGTAGAAACATTTTCATTTTGGGAGTTCTAGAGGATTAGAAGTTTTTTGTAGTTATCTTTAGTATAAGTGGGGTTTTGTTGGAGTTGGTGTTCTAAAAGAAACAATTTTTTACATTATAATATATATATATTATCATATTTAAAATTTAATAATATATCTTATTACATTTTTTCATAGTTCTAGATGAATTTAATGTAATAATTTTCTCGAGTATTTTTCGCCTTGATATTTTCATAGATATTCCCTTTTTTTTGAGAGATATTAAATGATAAGATGATATTATTAAATATTATTATGTTTTCAGATAACATATTGTGATAATAGAACATAGTATACAGGCCTTTAGTTGTGAGTACTCATATGAACATTCGACTTCTTCTCATGAAGTGTTCACATTGAAATCTCCATGATTGGAGATTATCAGAACGCACCCACTAGTAAGAATAATTCATGTTTTTGCATAATTAGATATTCTAATATACATTATTGTGTAATTATCCATTGATTTTAATAGTATTATTAATTCATATTTTGACTCACATACATATATTTAATTCAAACACCTTGACAATAACAATTCATAGAGAATTTGTTTATTTTGGGTTCTTTCTAAGTAATGTATTGTTAATTAATAATTCATTAAAGAATTTATCCCCTCCATATTTTTGGATTTTTATATGTTAGAACATTAATTGAATTGAACCATTATATTAAATTCAATGGCTATCATGTTATCAAGTATTTATTTCATATAGTCAAAGAAAAACATATTAAACAAATAGGTTGATGGAATGAATTTAAAATCATATAGATGATATGTTGAGATAATGGGAGTATAAATTATTATTGGAATTGATATATTTTTTTGAAACTGTGACATTATGTTTTTTTTTCACTTTGGTTATTTAAAGTATTATTCGACTCTAATCATGGAATTTAGGCAATCCCCCCTAATGTAAAAGAGAAAATATTTTAGAGGGTCACAGACTAAGTGTTTTATTGGATCCCAATTAAATTATTTTTTAATTTAATTAATGGATTAAACATTATTCTCAAGAAAAAATAATATTTCTTTTCATGTTTAATAAATAATAATTATTTACTGACAAATGATATAATTACTTAAATATTTATTTGGGAATTCAACAAATGTTGAGGAGTTTAAATTGAGCAAGACTTTTTCCAGTGATGAATTTTTATTTACAATATATTATATAATATTTAACATTGTGTGAGTTATAAAATTTCAAAAAAATGGAAAAAATATATTATTATTATATTCCAAGAGGTTTTATTATGATTATAATATTTTTTAAAGGCCACTACAAAATAAAATAAAATTTTAACAAAAAACCAAGTTCTATAAATAGATGTTTATTTTAATTATGTAGGGGTAATTGATAAATGAGAATCATTGAAAACAAAAAAAAATTCATCACTATTCGAATTCTCCCCATACTCTCAAGAATGAGAAGCACTAAATAGATTACATCAAGATTGAATGGAATAGAAGATATCATGAAGAGAAACATAATATGGTTAATTAGATACATTATAACCTAGAGATAAATAAGATTCATTTAGAGGTCAAGGGAGCATGTGCAGATCACCACTAGAGAGTTTCCACACATTGATCCTCCTTATGTAACGGAGGTAATCAAATATGGGTTGACGTTTGATAAAAAATATCAACGAATAAATTTTCTTGACCAGTTAACCATTATTTTTTTATGGATTCAATATAAATTTTACCTAAAAAATCCTCTCTCAATTTGGGCTCCTCTTATGTTAATATTTGATAGAAATATATTTTTGGTGATAGAATTTACATCATTAATAATTTGAAAATGATCCATCATATTAAGTAAACCATTATGATTAATTCTTCAACAATGTTTTTTTCTCCACCAGAAACCTTTACATACATTATTCATTGAGAATAATAGATTATACAGTGAAATAATATATGAAAAATAGTTTTGGTTAAAAATTTTAAATCAATTGATGAAATGTATTTCATGTGAGAAAGTACATGTTAATAGTATTTTAATTGATTCAAATAATGATACTATAGTCGTATTAAATGAAATAAATACATGGGTAGTCATGTTTAGACCAAATAGGTGTGATAGATGGTTGAGTGGTTTAAGAATCACTATGTAGACATAATTTATGATGAAACATTTGCACCTATTATCAAGATCAATCCATTTTAATACTAATTATCATATATATATTATATTTTCACTATATTTGGAATTGTATTTCAAGACTTCCTTTCTTAGATAGTGTCCATACGATACACCTTTAATGATTTGGTGACACAATAAAATGCCAAAAAGGGTGAAAGTGTCTAAAATCAAGTTTTGGACTAATGTAAGCAACAATATCATTGAATATTTACTTAGAATTAATATTTTTCAATTGTCTATAAAAGTTTATAGGAATCGATACTATTTTCCATGAAAAATATATTGATAACATATGAAAAAACTAATTGAAATAACGTTTCTAAGGACATAATGAACATAACTCTCAAAATATTGACTTGTAATGGAACCCTATGATCCAGAGATTGAGATCTACTAATATAGATCTAATGGATTGTTTATAACAAATAAAAGTACATTCTATGGAATGTTATTTAACAATAACATTTTGAATATTTCAATAGATAATAATTTCACTTGTCACATGACCTAAATTTTCCCATGAATACATGCTTGACACATTGAAGAAGATTAAATTTTTATGGAGAATTCTATACGTATCACTGATGGATCTATTAAATATGTCATTATATATACTAGATATTTCAAACATAAATTTTCTGGTAGAAAAATATTAGTTAAATATTGGAGAACTTAATAGAAAGTAGTTAGAGCTATCCAATTTCACTTGAAATAGTATACGGAATAAGTTCATGGTACATGAAGGGGGTCAGTAAACTAGTATGAAGGGGTCGAAAAATTGTAATTTCGATAAATATTATATAATATCATATTTAGGAATATTTAATGGGAAAAATAATATAATTAACTATAGTGGTATCTATATCAATTAATACTGAGTATATTGAGGATTTTAATGCAACTACAAAAGTCGTGTACAATATCCAACTATTTTTTATTTTTATTTATAATCAAAACTAATATGATTTTTTACAATAATATAGATTTTTATAATAAAAATAATAATAGTATACATGATTTATTGTTTTGAAATTATAAAAAATGAATGAATTTAGGGATGTCATCTCTTGAGGAGTGTTACTCAAGGAGGTGAGGTTTTTGATAGAAAAGTATCCATTTAGTAGAGACATGGAAGGAAAACAATGAAAGTTAAAAACTAAGTATAAGAATGATATTATCATGTGAGAGAAATCATGGATAGTTAAAAAAGTAGATATAGTTGAAGTGGGAGTGTTATAGAAGTAGATGCCGAGAAAAATTACTAGTAGTAATTTTTTATGACATTATCATGTATATAATGAGTTGTCCATGATGCACACATACCATAATATTGTCAATATTTGTGGATAAATTATTTTCATTGTGATATCCATAGATTAGTTTTCATATAAAAAGGTAATAGTAGTTCCAAGTCAATACTGAGACCATAGATGTATTAAGATAGTAATATTAATTTTCATTCCAATGTTCCAGAAAATCGGGCTGACATGAAAAAGATGTTTTGTGCCCCTCGGGTTTTGGGGGCTCATAAGAATTGTGATTTTTCAGAAGAAGCTTTCACATGGTCGTCTCAATTTGATGAGATCACGAGGACTGACCAACCAATAAGAATACCACATTTTTAAGTGTCAGTGGTAGTTCTTATCTATGAACATGTGTAATGGTCTCATGACTTGTGACTATTCTATGGGAATATTACTCAATTATGAACTTTTATGTATTAAAAAACCTACTAAATTAATGATCTAGTGAGGTAGCATGCATTGGGGTGATTCATCGATGGTATGAAATTAATTGAATAATCAAACATAGAATTTTTTTCTTCTGAGAGGAAGAGATATTATTGGGTTAGTTAACTTGTATGGAAGTATCATCTCTAAATCCATGTCCATGGTAGAAGAAGGTAAGTACATCCAGTTATGTAAAGGAATATTTAATCAAGAACCTATAATGACACAGTGTCTTTGTCCTGCCTTATGTGATATCGCAAGGATGAATATTATATTAGATAGTGTGTGTTTATAGGATGGGTTTCAATTGTTATGAATTTCCATATCACCTTAGGTGTCCTGATGGGGTTCTATACTCCTTTTGTGGTCTTTGAATAGTATTCCCTAAAATCTAAATAAGGTTCTACATGGTCACACACAATGAATATTCAATATTCTGACCTTTGATTATGAGTAGAAGTAGAGGCCACGATGGGCCCTAACATTCCATTGTAGGGGTGTCCAAGAATATAGAATGGCCAATAAAAAAATTTTTATTCATGTTTGGAATAATTTGTATTAAATTTATTTATATATATAATTCCCAATATATTTATTGAATATAATATAAAATATTTAATTGAAATATATTATTTTAATATTTAAGGTTGTATTTATATTTGTGTGCAAGAGTCATGTTACTATCTATATTTATATTATATAATATATTTATTATATTAAAATTATGTTATATAAAAATTTATCATATATTAAGACATATTCAATAATTCATAGGATTGAGTTTATCACTTATTTATTGTTTAATACATATTCAGGGGCCCGAGAGCCATTTACAAGTTCATTAACCCTTATTATGTAAGTGATAGTAAGATATCGTACAAGGTAATATTGTTAGGGACAATATCATCCCAACAATTAAATATTAATTGTTTGTGGTTTGAGAGTGTTAGGATTATTTTTCAATGGTTCTTTTATTTTTTTTATGTGGTTACATGATTGGACATATTGTCGATTAAAATGATCTCATGGTTGTTCGTACAGTAGGTTAGTTAGTCATTCAATTATTTAGTAGAGTCACCAATTTGTCTGTAAGGTAGATTGGTTGGTCATGTATTCAGTTATCCCTACCACCTATTTGTTCATAAATTTAGCTAGTTTGTGGTGAAATTAGTTGGAATGTTATATTGGTTCTAATCATGGATTGTTAAGTTGGATACATGGATGATCATCTCTATGAATCAGTTACGTGGGTGATCATCTACACAAATAATCTACGTGGCTAGATCGACTCTATGAATCTGCAATGTGGTCGGATCATCTATGTGAATTGACGACATGGCCAAATTAGAAAAATGAATTGGCTATGTGGAAGAATCAGCTATGTGGATGATTCAATATTGTTGAAATAGACACATGGAGATTTGGAAACATAGGGATTTCAACTATTTGGAATTGTCCACGTGGAGTTTTCCACTAGTTATGTAAAAAAACCATGGAGGTTTATCGACAGCATCAATCAGTGGAATTAAACGGATATTCATTAATTATAATTATATAGATTATTTTCAGTGATGATAAAGGATTTAAAACAGTCCTTGTGCATGGATTTTAAATAGATCTACAACAGATGCTTAATTAAATATTTTTCAATCTATAATTCCAATCATCTCATCCCTATTGACTCAAAAGAAGTCATTATATTTTTCCCTTACTTCTTTGTTTCCCTCTATGTTGACTTTTTCAAATACCTTACCTTAGAGTCACAAAACCCTTTTTCCATTTGTTCAATCTTATTTCAACATCATTTCCATGTTTTGTGCAACCATAATTTTTTTAATCACGTGAATATTTTACCTTCACTCAATTTGGAATCCCTTCAACTTGGATCAATTCTCAACTTACAACATTTTTTATACGACGATCCAAGTTTATTTCTAGAGGAGTGATTAAAATATGTATTGTTATTCCATTCTCATGTGAAGAGAGTAGATTCATATGAGGTATAATATCCATTACTTCTACTATATAATTACATGAAATTGTAATGTTATCATGGTTTTCCCTTTGGATAGAAATGGAATTAACCAAAAAATTATTTAATATTATTAATAATAAATTTCATAATGATATAATGTGGATTTGCCTCTTGAATTTCTAAAAAATATTCATATGTTTTTTCTTGTAGGAATATCTAGTTATGCTATGGATTTGCATGACATTTCTCTAGGGAAATTTTAATGAACATAAAGCTATAATTTCATGATTATTTATCTTAAGAATAATTAATAGTTATTCATTTGAAAAGATTAAAACATTTAATTAAATTGTATTTTAAATAAATTGATTCCATGAACATGTTGAACATAACGTAATCTTCTATGCATTAATGGAATTGATAAAGAATGTGGTGCATGTAGTTATTCGTCGATTAAAATAAAAAGGCATGTCAAATATTGACAATACTTTTCCTGTTTGTTGAACCTAAAATTAAGGATAAGTTAATATTTAAATTTTGATAGCTTATTATGTATTTATTTCTTAGGATTACAATATTTATATCCTATTAATAATGAATTAGTTAATTAAAGACTGAAAAAGCACATTTTGTGTGATAATGACACTTGCTTGGGCCTGAATTTCCCATTTTCATGAGAAGGTTGAGTGCATTGTGTTTTTATCCATTTTAGCTTGTATATGTGTGAAGGATGGATGACTTTATTTAGGTATAATATTTCCGAGTTGATTATATTTGTTAACTTCTATATTGTAATGTTATGTGGATTTGATTTCATTTTTACAAAGTGTTATGCAACTAATATGGATGATCTTGGGATGAAAAATGTGATATGGGGTGGGGGTATAAATTATAAGGTAGAAGTCAATTATTAGGATGTTTATATTCATTGGTACATGAATGTTGACATATTGGATAAAATTAGATAAGATAAAATGGGTTGAATCTGTTCTTACCCATTGGTGTGATAAATATAGATTCTACCTATAAATAAATATTTTAATAGTCGATAGGAATGTTTCTTATTTTATCAACATTATATTCCCCACTTATTGAAGAATATAAATGTTCTTGGTTTAATTTTTCCTTTTGATGATTTCTTAGGATTAATTTTCAAGAGTACCCAGATTTATGATGTTAATAATTCCTTGTAAATAACATATCCCATTGGTTTAGTGTTGATGGGATGCAAATGCTGAAAATATTTTGATCTTTAGAAACTATTTACTCAGTTTAGAATTTCCTTGTAGGGAATAAACCTTACTCAAATTGTCAATGTAATGTAATTTGGAATAATGTTTTTGGTTAATTAATGGAAAATGAATTAATTAACATAAAATAAATAATAAAAAATTATGTAAATATTTTTTGTAACTCTTTATATTATTGACTACTTATAGGATCTCTTGTCCCTAGTAGTGGTTATTGAATATTATACTAATGATAGGTGTGGTTGAGCCAATGTCTAGGCTATTATCATAGTGTTGAAGTGAGATATACTGGATCTGTTATATCTTATGATTTCATATGCTAGGTCACCCTTGTATGTTACGGATACTGACCCATAGTGTACTCTTGGAGGGAGTTTTCCCCAACATCACTGATGATGGATTGATGGATGACTACCCCCTTTGGCCCCACTCTCATTTATTGTTAGTTACTTGTGTTGTTATAGATGATAGTTAGTTTTCCCATGTATGTGTGTAGATGGATATAATGGATCGTGGTTGTTTCACTCCCATCTATCATTGGATATAGTATCCAAATGAATATTATAGGTATGATGTGTGTAGGATGTGATGGAATGAGGTACTTACTTAGTGTATGGGTTTTGATTCCATGATGGATAATAACCAATGTATGATATATGTCCTATGAGATGTTATGTCTTCTAGAAACTACTTGGTTACTATATAATGATTTGTGGATGTGGATAGGATGGTGTGATGATGAGAGTCATGAGGTGCATTTTGTGATGCCTTGGCTAGGTTTTATTGGAATATCTTATTTTGGAGAGACATGGATGTGAATAGGTGATGTTAAGGCATAGAGGCATACCGTTGGTGAAGTGGTAGAGGGGTACCCTTGATGTTTCAACATTATATTGGATAATATGTTTAATTAAATTAATCATGATATTTATTCATGGTGAATTTGTGTACATAGTATATCACTTTGGTGACGAGTTAGTGTCACTTTTGTTCATTATGCATTCACGTGATTTCCTTATCTTTTAAACAAGATTCCCCATAAAGGATCCTACTATGAATACTCTTATTCTTACCCTACTTATTTATAAACTATTTTTTCGACAAATTTATTTAGTTAGAGAAGGGTGGGTATTACAAGATTGGGTTTTTTCTAGAGCTGATAGGGCTTCTCAGGAACTTCTGTATTTTCCTATTTAAAACATGAAATTTCCCAATCAGTTGTTTTAGTACATTTTTATATTTCACATATTCACATGGGATTTCATTTTTATATATGTATGATTATTCTTTTATTGAGGTATCAATATTACCAATATATTAATCATGGTCTATTAAATTTAATTCCACCCATACATGTTTTTATTATACACTAAGTTCTAGTTTCCATCTCAGAACCTACTATATTAAGGACTTGGGTAGTTACCATATCCCTTATCTCATTTCCAGTTATTGGGGATATTCTTTGGGTGTATGGGGTTGGGAATTAGTGGTACAAAAGTTTCAATTTGAGGGTTGTGATGGATGGAGTCAGTCATAATAGATATTTCATGTGTTGTTATGGAAATGATTTCTTCTATGTTTAGTAATAAATGTAAACATGGGAGACCACCTAAGATAAGGGAATTTAGCCCCCCTATGATCATATGCAAAGAATAGTATGTTTAATGATCACTCTAAATGAAGTGATATTGATTTTAGGTTATAGGACAATAAAAGGATCATGAATCATTCCTCATTGTGACTATTTTTGAAATTGGTAGACCTTGTAATTTCATAAGTCCATAAAAAAGATATTAAAATAATTTATTAACTAAAGACAAATATTACATATTCTAGGTTTAGAACCGATAAATATTTTTTTCTATGTGAAGGCATGGCTACAAGTCAACATCATATTCTTGTTTTCAGAGAATATGTTGAGCCATATGTTATAGAAGATAATCACATTTTAAATTTTGATGATTGATACAATATGAGGAGGAAACTCTAAGAGTTTTATTTCTAGAGTCTTCAGTGGAATGAGGGATTCTTTTCAGGCCCATTCATTAAAGACTGGTTATATGTGGTTGTGATAAAATTTAGTTTGATATGTTCGTGGAAGTCCAATCGGGTTGTTCTACGTATGACGATTTTTTGTGGAGTAGTGAGTCATAATTGGTCCTTATTCCTTTTGGATTTTAAGAATTCTTCAAAATTGTTTGAGATGTTTCAATACTTGTTTTGAGTATAGTTCCTTTGATTGAATAAGAATGAAACTAGTCAATAGGGGATTTCTATAATTCTAAATTGGAGTTCCAGGATTGAAATAGATCAAGATACATTTAATGACCCTTATTCAATAAGATTCAGAACAACATCCAAATGTAGATTCCAGTTGATGGAATTTCGAGATGGCTTTGCATAATAAGAGCCCACATGAGGTCAACACATTTATTCTATACAAGGAATTTTTGGTGTTGGAGAGAGAATAAATTTTCAAGAGGATACTATCTAAAACATTATCATCATGATATGAGAGTCTTCATGATTCATAAAGAAGAATAGAAATGGTCTGTGGTTCCTAGTTTCCCTAACAGAAGTGTTTTTTGTCATCAAGGAGTTGGTTATAATCAACATCACTGGGTTTTTCTGGGTGTGTAGTATCTCTAAAATATGATAAGGGATCCTGAAAATATTATTCTTTTAGTGGATGATGTCATTAGTGGAGGGAGTTCCTAACCATTATAAGAAGTATCATGAGCTGGGTGTTACGCTTCTTGTTCCTTCATTGAGGTAGTTTCATCCAAGGAAGCAACAAAAATGTGTTCCAATTGTGGATCAATAGA
Source organism: Viscum album (assembly GCA_963277665.1). NCBI lineage: Eukaryota > Viridiplantae > Streptophyta > Magnoliopsida > Santalales > Viscaceae > Viscum > Viscum album. The sequence goes on from OY728153.1 coordinate 1,927,479,314, forward strand.
GAGGAGATGTATAAGTAAGATTTTGTCCCTGATATTCTCATAGGGATCAAATAGAAGCGAACAACCACATTTGCGTTCATCATTAGGGTTAGAGAGGCCATGGATCAAGTCGTAATTCGCTTAATGCTTTAGAATGTATTGGATTGGGTGAAAAATAATCAATCGAGGTACCCATTTCATATTTTATACTTGAGTGAATGGTTTTGTAATTAATGAGTTACATAATGCATTATATCATATATCCTATTCCATGATCTGGGAGTTGAAGTACTAAGGCTTCCAGTGCCCCTAGATGTGAATATGCTAGTTCGAGGTCGATCTAACTTCTATGATGTATTTTTAGACTGTGACTTAGTTCTGGGGTATCAATACTCTTGGGGAGATTTTTTATTCATATGTATATAGCCATATCACATCATCTGCAGCTTGGATTGGTTTTAATCGGTGTAGGATTTCATGGATTTCTTATGAATGATGGTTGTTTTCTTTAAGGATGATCGAGATCCAGTTCTTTTTGTTCATGAGAGTGACTCTTGGTGGGGTTGGGGCATGTCCATTTATTATCTTCCTTGATGTATGAGATGATTCTATGTTTGTTATTATTTTTGAATGTAGTGATTCTTAGGGTGGTAGAAGATTACCCTGATTAATTTCCAAATGAGTTTGTAGCATTATCCCCATGAAATGATTTTATAGTTGGGGTCAAGATATAGAAAGTCATCTCTCATATCTTGATGTATCCATATTGGATGATTTTATTTGAGATCTGAGGGTTGAGAGTATTACTCAATGATATATTGTAGTATGGTTTTGATTTTCTATGTAGGACACCAAAGGATGAAACCATTTAATTTGTAAAGAAGTTTGATACGTTTTTTCTAATTAATATCGATTATAATCGTTTTAACTGGGTGAAGGTGAGGAACAACTGCCATATTATAGGGATTTATGATTTATTCAATCAGCTGAAGGCAGGAGTTTGTTCTTAAATATCCATTTTCAATCAGGATTTCATCAAATGAATATAAAGGATGAGAATATACCAAATAATGATTTCCAATGACATCAATCTTTTTATGAGTTCATTGTGATGTTTTTCAATTTGAATAATGATCTAACTATGTTAACAGGTTGATGAAAGTAGTGTAAATAGAGTTCCTAAATAAGTTAATGGTTATTTTCTTCAATGAAATCCATGTTTGATCCACTCCAAAGAAGAATATGTATAGAATATTCATTTTGTTTTAGAAGATATTTGTTACCAGTAGTTATTCAATACTTTTTCAGAGTCAATATTTTGGGATCATGAAGTCCATTTCATGGGGAATTCTATATCCATGTAAAGAGTAGATGTAGATCCTTCAAGTACAGATGCACTTGTTTCTTGGGAATCCCCCAAGACATTGGTAGAGGTGGGGAATTTCCTTTTTTATTTAGTCTATTAAAGGTGGTTCATAGACCATTTCTTTCATGTTATGACTCCTATGAATTCCTTAACTAGAAAGGATAAAATGTTCTTATTGACCAACCAATGTTTTTTATTTTTTGACCACCTAGAGAAGAAGTTGGTTGGTACACGAGTTATTTATTTTCATGTAGAGGGAGTTATGCATGATGATTTTTCTGATGCTTCATGTCATATATTGGGCTATATTTTGATGTATTATAGATCATTAATTTCATATATTTCATGGTAGTAACATCCCCAAGATCATATCTATTCGAGTTGGTGGAAGTTGTGTTATATTTGAAGTTGTGGTGACATTAGAACATCTGTGATAATTTTGTATTTTTATCGATCTTAACAGCTTGAGGTATGTATTCTCGCAATGTGAATTGAACATTAATTTGTAGATATGTATGGATTTATTGTAATATTATGAAATATATATTTATTATATAAATGGAAAGGGAATTTATAATTCTAATATACTGAGAAGGAATTCACATTGTGATGTCACGCATGAATCTAGAGATTCCTTGGAATTGATGGAAGAATGATCAAGGATGCATCTAGATATGGGAGAGTTTTTCACGAACCATCCTCGGGGCCCGTGCCGTGACTATCCCCAGCCCGCCTTCCATAGGCCAGGGGCTGGCGACTAGCACCAAGGAGTAATTCCCGATAAAAAGGGAAGGCGTTGCCTTTGTAAAGTAAACAAACACCACTAAGCAAGCAAGAAGAAGAATTAAACACTATGTAAAATATGATACAAAAGTAAGTGCGGGAAAGTAAGTGGGCCAGTATACAAACCCAAACAGAAAGTAATGTACAACTAGAAAGGGAAAACAACAATTGAAAGTAAAACTGCAGCCTCGAGCCGTCCACTGGTAGTCCCACCTGAAGGGTGAATACAGATAGCCACCACAACTCCTCGGGTCCAGCCGTCCACTCCGACTATGTCCCGCCCAGTGGTCCACCTCCAGGTACCGACGTGCTTTGCAAGCGTCATCCGTGATCAGCGCTGTGCTTCATCTGCAACCAACTAAACGTAGTGCGGGCATAGCCCCTGCAGTGGTGAGTATAAGATACTCAGTTGGGACCCCGAGACCCCCGAAGGTCTCCCAGAATCCACAAAGGAAAATCCACAAAGGAAAGATACAATCATGAAGTAACATCCCACACTACTTAGGTATATGCCCATACATATACCTTAGTCATCCATTCAAGTTCACTCCGACATCCGATCCCAAGTTCGATCACATCCCCATAGGATAGCACAACAGAATCCACATTGGAAATCAAGTCAAGATTCAGCTCACACAGGTATACATCTTCGTATGACGATAGAGATGATCAGATATAGCCACTGATTGATCTATGTCATTGGACCCACAAAATATTGATAGGTACTAACCCCTGCAATGACCCACACATGATCGATAGGTAACTAACCCCCGTAATGACCCACAAAGGATCTGACCCACACATGATCGATAGGTAACTAACCCCCGCAATGACCCACACAGGATCTGTAGGCACTGGCCCCCACAGGACCGCTAAGCACTGACCCACACAGGATCTGACCCACACATGATCGGTAGCACTGATCCATGTAGGATCACTGAGTGTTGTAGTCATCATCGTCGAATCCACGGAGGATTTCTGCACAGTCGTCATCGTCATAGTGGTCGCATCCAGCTCTAGGGTTCCCGCACACAGCAAGCTCATTCGGGAGGGTATGCTCCACGATCCGAGGGGCTGATACATCAAATGACACATAGTCCTGAGTTGATGTATCCTAAAGTCCCGTATCGTCAACAAGAACTCAACATCACAGACGGTGCGTCAATCGGACGCCCGGTCTGAGAGTTATTGGCTTTTTTCATCCCAGGGGCCCGGTTGGTTTTTAAGTCAAAACCAACCCGACCATACTCCAACTGCGTCCAATCCTCAAGAAGAGTAATCCAAAAGTTCCTTATCACTAAGAGGAATCCAACAAGGTCGACGACACGTCAATCAGACGTCCAGAGCTCAATTTATAAGCGCTTCTGCTCCGAGGGCCCGGTTGGTTTCGTCTATGAACCCACCCGACCGAACACAAAATACTCCTAAACCTCGTGTTTAATATACCGAAATGACCTTCTCTATCCAAGTATCGCCAGACAACTAACGTTGCATCGATTGGACATCTGCAGCTCATGTTATGGGAAACCGACCGAAAGAGGTTCAGTATTAAGGGGTTCGGGTCTAGTCCGGCCTGGCCCGATACCCCCAGGGTCGTTCCGAACCGGGTCGACCTGAACCGGGTCCAGGTCCGGCCCGCTTAGGTGCGGCCCAGCCTGGCCGGTGCGGCCCGGCCTGGCTGGTACGGCCTGGCCTGGCGGTCCGGCCGGGCGGCTCGGCCCGGTGCGCTGGCGCTGGCCTAGCCGCCGCGCAAAGGGGGGGGGGGACCACCCCCCTGCTCGACACCGCTACCCCACGTGGGGTCCAACCTTGCCAATGGTCATGGTCGGTTGCCGCGTCCTGCCTCCTCCGGTCCCGAACGGTCGCGAGACTTGCATCCTTCCTCCGCGGCATCATCCGCGGGGGCTCTTCCGGGCGGCGCGCCGGGCGCCGCCATCTCCTGGCGGCTGGCCGGTGCCGGCCGCTGCCTCCTACCGCCGGCGCCGCCCTACCGGCGAGGCGTGCCGGCAGGTTGCTCCGCGGACCACTAGACGAGTTCCGGTGGTCGTATTTGCCTGCCGTCTTCGCCATCAGCCCTCCCGGGACCGGTTCTTCACTATGAAGACCTCACAACGCATGTGCAGCCTACTTCATCATCGCCCGCCGATCTGCACACCAAGAACGAAGGGACGGTGGGTCCATAATTGTTCCTTGGTCCGCGCCCACCACGTGAGCGGTTTAAAAAGGTTTCGGACAAAATTTAAACATAAGATGCGGCTATAAATCACAATGATTTAATTGAATCAAACCCTATACCACAAGCTTCTTCGAGCGAGGGTTCATCGCGGAAAAGCACCTCGTGGAAGAAGGCGTCGTGGAAGGGGGATCGTCATGTCGCAGAAGGAGCGTCGTGGAAGAAGCGTCGTTGGCATCATGGTACACGACGTCGCTTAGTCGATCTCCGAGGATTTGGCGTTCTTCCTCGGTGGTCAGTGTGTTCTTCGCATTCGTCACGTTTTTTGTATTCTTCGTCGAAGAAGAAGGATTTTCTACAAATCCTCTCCACGCAACAAGTTCCAACAAAAATAAAATAAGAGTTGTCATATTTTATTAACGCAGATCCCAATGTTTGAAATTCAAAAGAAACGAAATGAACAATTAATTCAATGAATTAATTGTAACGATTTAACTGTCCAAATTAATGACGTGTTTCTTAACCAGAATAAACGCACGGTTTGACTTCATTAAAAGAGGTGTGGGTGCGTTACATTAAGGAAAGAAATGGTGGGGCTCATGCGGGCCCCACCTCACAAATATCCTACCAAGTGGGTTGGATATTTTGGGTCCCACCTTATCCTCTTAACATAGGTTAAGCCACTTTAAGTAAAATAAAATAAATTTTCGCACCACTTTTATTTTATTCTTAAACTCAACCCCCAAAAAAATTAAAAAACACACCCTAGAAAACGCAACTCCAGAAAAGGTGTTTCTAAGCAATTACCGGCATTGTGATTCCATTGGTTCCCTCATAATTCAATTCCAAGCACTGGTTCAAAAGATAGAAAAACCCACTCATTCGTTCACTGAACGTACCTGAGCTAAGCTTTGGAAAATGATTCCGGGCACACCGTGCCTCAGAATCAGGTGCCGTCAAAAATATGTGTTCTTGTAAAATTCCCAAGAAAATTAAGAAAAATATTCCCTTGAATTTTTCAGGTCTTTACATCACTCCCACCTCTGGGCATTACGTCCCCGTAAAGATACATAAAAAACTAGGGAAACAAATGTGGATACTGAGCACGCTTCTGAGCCTCCCACTCCCAAGTGCTCTTCTGGAGGTTCTCGTGCTGTCATCTGATGCGCACTAGTGGAATCGACCGTCCGCGTAGGACCCTCTCTTGTTGATCCTCAATCTCCACCGGGACCTCCGCAAAAGTCGCCCCATCATCAACGTCCAGCTCCCCATGTTCAATGATATGCATCAGATCATGCACGTATCTTCTCAGCTGAGATACGTGGAAGACGTCGTGCACCCTATGCAACTGAGGTGGTATAGACACGCGATAAGCCACCTCACCAATCCTGCTGAGGACATGGAACGGTCCGATGAAGTGAGGAGATGACTTGCCGCCTTGGCCAAATCTCCGTAATCCACGTCGAGGTGAGACACACAAGAAGACGTGGTCGCCATCCTCGAACTCCAGTGGCCTCGACCACCTGTCAGCATAAGACTTCTCCGGGGTCTGAGCTATCCTCATCCACTCCTGGATGATCTGGACCTTCTCTGTCGTGGCATGGACCATCTCCGGTCCCACAAGTGCTGACTCCCCAGGGTCTGTTCAGCACAACGGTGATCTGCAAGGTTGGTCATACAACGCCTCGTATGGTGCCATCCCGATAGTGGAGTGGTAGCAGTTATTGTACGCGAACTCCACCAAGGGTAGGTGGTCCTCCCAACTGTGACCAAAGATGAGGATACATGTGTGGAGCATGTCCTAGAGAGTTTGTATGGTCGTCTCCATCTGACCATCTGTCTTAGGGTGAAAGGCGGTACTCAGACATAGCTGCGTCCCGAATGCCTCCTGCAACCCCTTCCAAAGCCGGGAAGTAAAGCGATCATCTCGATCAGAGATGATGGATGATGGCACACCATGAAGCCGCACAATCTCTTAACTTAGATATGTCCCAAGCTCTCCACTGAGCCCTTCTCTCTGATGGGTAAGAAGTGACCCAACATGGTGAGTCGGTCGACAATCACCCAAATGGAGTTGTGACCTCTGGAAGTGCGTGGATGTCCAGTCACGAAGTCCATAGATATCCCGTCCCACTTCTACTCCGGGACCTCCAAGGGATGTACCAAGCATGCTGGTACTTGGTGCTCTAACTTCACCAACTGGCAGGTGAGGCATCGAGAAACGAACTCCGCCACAACCTTCTTCAAGCCCAGCCACCAGTGCCGTCATCTAAGATCTAGGTACATCTTCGCCACTACAGGATGTACCACCAAAGGGGAAGTGTGAAACTCTCTCAGCACCTCCTCTCATAAAGAAACTGGTACCAAGGTACGTCCTCTGAAAAGGACATAATTCTCTCCTCCCACAGAGAATCCATCAGGTGCATGTCCTGAGGATATCTGTGCACACCATGCCTCACAGTCGACGTCCCCACGCTGTGCCTCTCTGACCCGCTGTAGTAGTGGAGGAGTGACTGTGAGTGACTGAAGGAAGGCCGATCCATCTATATCCATGAAGGATATCTACAAAGTGGCTAGCTTCTCTGTCGCCTCCCAAAGTATCTGAATGCTCATCCTCCTGCTGAGAGCATCAGCTACCACGTTACACTTCCCAGGAGTATAGACTATCTAAAAGTCATAGTCCTGGAGGAACTCGAGCCATAGACGCTGTCTCAGGTTTAGTTCCTTATGAGAGAAGATGTACCTGAGACTCTGATGGTCAGAATAGACTATAAAGCACTCGCCCATCAGATAGTGTCCCCATGTCTTCATAGCGAAGACCACTGCTGCTAACTCCAGATCATGGGTAGCGTAGTTCTGCTCATGCGGCCTCAACTAACATGATCCATAAGTGATCACTGCCCGCTACTTCATCAGGATGCATCCGAGTCCAGCCCCTGATGTGTCCCAGTAGACTACGTACCAAACTCCCCCTTTTGGTAGCCTCAAGATAGGGACGCTGGTCAATCTCTGTCTCAGCTCCTGGAAGCACTGCTGATATCTTTCTGACCAAACAAAGGGTTTCTCCTTCTTCGTCAAAGCTGATAGTGGTTCCGCAACTCTGGAGAGGTCTATCTCAAATCTCTAATAGTATCCAGCTAGTCCCATGTAACTCCGCACCTCTGTCATGCTCCTGGGTGCCTCCCAATCTTGCACTACCTCGATCTTCGCAGGATCCACCGCAACTCCCGCCTCAGAGATGACATGTCCCAAGAAGTGGACCTCACGTATCCAGAACTGACACTTCGAGAGATTTCCATAAATCTGGTGATTTCGGAGTGTGTCATGTACAACCCGAAATTGGTATGTGTTCTCCTCCTCAGTGGTCGAGTTATAAGAACCCAGACGTTCGTTCAGGTATGTTTTTTTCATTTTTCTGGAGTTTTTATGAAAAATGGTTTTTCTAGAAATTTTTAAAGTACACGCCATGTACTTTCTGAGTACACACCGTTTACTCTGTTCCAGCTCGAAGATTTGTGTTATCCGGGTTGGGGCCACACACACGGTGTGTAAGGCTGAGGTGGTGGCCGGATTTTCAGAGTACAGAAAATTCAATGTACAGGTCATGTACCCAAAAAGTACACTCAGTGTACTTTCTTTTTTTTCATTAAACGGACTCGGGTCACACCTAACTCATATATTCATCTTCTTCTTCATTTTTCGACCATCCGGGAGCGTCCGTACGGACGAATCTTCTCCGAGCTCCTGCCTCACCGTCTTTTCTCCGATTCGAGCATGATTGATTGCGTTGGAATCACAGCGGTTAGTTCTTCCTTCTACTTGATCCTTGATTCTTGATTCCTCCTTGTTTTCAACTTATTGTGGGATGATCGTTTTGTGCGTTTTCTCAGATCTATGTCGTTCTAAGGGGAATCTGTCATCGTGGTTCACATATATCGATCTCCTAGGATCGAGGTAGGTGGTTTGTGCCTTTCTGTAGAAAGTTGATGGATATTTTGTGAAATTTCCACCAATACCCTTGAACAGGGTAGTGCATGTTTCCTGTTTTCCCTTGTTGCTTGCCTACTTTTCTTGATTGATTTAGTATAGGTTATTTCATGTGATTAGAGAAATTTGTTTGTTCTCAGATTGCTTTAACATGCTTGTTCGGCCTGTTTGGCGTTTTTCCAGTTGCCATGCCCAGTCGTAGGAAAATGGAACTGTTGTTTTATTTTTCTGTTGAGCCTTATTTGATAGCCAAGTAGTTCTTGAGGTTTACATGGACGATACACGCATTGGTCATGTTTAGTTACTCAGGACAGTGAGAACCTAGAGTAGTAGACGAAAGGGAGAATTGACAGAAGGGCTTCTCCAGAGTGTCTTTTCAATCACGAAGAGAGACCACGTATAGAATTGACGGAAGGGCTTCTCTAGAGTGTCTTTTAACGAAGACGCGGGACATAGAGGGAATTAACGTTGAGTGCTTCCCCAGAGATCCTTTAGAAAGATACGAGACTATAGGGGGAATTGAAGGTGAGTGCTTCCCCAGAGAGTTGGCTTAATTTATGTAGCTGAACCAGAGGGGTGAGACTGTGTGTGCCTCCCAGGGGGTTGCAAGTACTTAGAGGTTAAACCATAGGGGTTAGACTGTGAGATCTACCCAGAGGGTTACCTGTTTTCTTCCTATTGTTGACTTCTTACTTGTGGGTTATACTTGATAGAAATGTGGATTGTAGCTGTTTGCGCATTTCCATTTACTTCTTCTTGTTTTATTACTGCCATGTATTCATTGACTGTTAGGCACAAATCTTAGGGTGATTTCCAACAGGGATTGTATCTCACACCCTGTTTGGGGCATGCTTTTGTGACCAAGCACACTATGTTGCTGTAGTTATAGACAAGGGAAAACACCCTTCTACTTCAGGATCTTGATTTCACTAGGAGATGGGGAGCATGAGACCGAGTCATGGATCACGATGTTGAGGAGCTTTCTTTTTTCTCTTTTTCACTTGGTTTCAGTTGTATTTCAGCACGTTGTTGTGTTTTTTGTTTTCCTTATATACGTGTACCTGCTGCATTATTATCATAATTGTTATATATCTGCATTGCTTCCACTGTTTGGTTTCTGTTGTCATGCATGTTGGTTACTGCATCCATTGTTCTTGTGTTTTTCTTACCTTGTATACCTTACCGAATGAGGTCATAGTTTCCACACTGAATCACCAAGGCCCTCGCTGCTAGTCGGCAGACTCTGGTGTTCAGGGCAGCGTGCTTGAGGTCATTTGGCGAACCGGGTACGGGGCACCAATGGAGGGGCTCTGGACTCAGGACATTACAAAGTGGTATTAGAGGAGTTCTTTTCTCTTGATTTACTGTATGGAGACCTTATCCAGGGATAGGATGGATTCGGTACTTGGTATTAAGCTATGCTCGGGAGTAGATAACCCGTGTACAAGTAAAATCCATACTACCTCGTTAATTGTAGATTTCTGGTTTTGAGATTTTATGGTTGGTATGTTTTCAACTAGAGTGATTCGTATGACTTGTGTGGTTATTGTTTTGATATTTCGGTTATATTTCTGTCGCAACCCGATGATATTACGGTATTCCATCTCATGGATCATATAGGAACTTTTAGAAATCACATTTCATGCATTCTTACCATGCCATCTAGGGTGAATTAGCGATTGCATGCTGTTGTGACAGACTTTGTGTAGATTATGCATGCTGTTGTGATATTTGTTTGATAGATTCTCAACTGTTGTGTTAGAAAACTATTGCTTTGTTCCTTGCTTAAAATGAACACCGAATTTTGGTTCTTGAGGTGTTACAGGCCCTCATGGATTAGAATTTGGATCCTTTTCCCTTATTTTAGTGTTTCTGGAATTCTGCACAGTTTCTGAGCTAATACCCTGAAAAACCCAGAATACACGGCGTGTACTTTTTGGATACATGTTGTGTAGTTTTCAGGACGTGTCACTGACCGTGTGAGTAGAACACGGTGTCATAGGAGTAACTTTGGGAACACGTCGTGTACCATTGGTACACGCCGTGTGAGTTTGGAGCCATGTTCCCGGCCGTGTCACTAACAAACACGAGTCGGGGAAGCTCGGGTAGAACACGCCGTGTCCGTAGGGAACACGCCGTGTAGTCCTATCCAGGTGCCCGACCATGTCATGAACAACACGGGCCATCATTACCTTCCTATCCACACACCGTGTTTGTTCGGAACACGCCGTGTAGTCATTCCAGGTACCCGGCCGTGTCATAAAAAATATGGGACGGTATCGCCTTCGCCTATGCAAGTTGAGCTTGTTTGGAGCACGCTGTGTAAGGTCCATCCGTGTAGACGACCATGTATTCAATAACACGGACCGCTGAAGCCTCATCTAGTGCACGACGTGTTTGATTCAAACAAACCGTGTAGTCTCGGGTTGAGTCGGACCATGTGGGTTAGCCGTGTAAGGAGACTTGGGTAGGAGAATAGTTTTCAATTACACGCCGTGTGTTGGAGTCAACACGCCATGTAGTTTGATGTGTACATGACTTGTAGGGAAGGGGTACACACCCATGTCAGTGGTTTAGGTAGACACGTCGTGTAGTTTTATACACGCTGTGTAGTCGTGTTTTGCAATCTTGTGTGTTTTTTTCCCCTGTTCCCATTTTGTACTCTTGTGTTCTCTGTCCTTCTTTTCCGGATCAAAGGCTTGCTTTTGATCTTTCAGAGCTATGCCTCCGAGACGTCCTCTAGTCGTACATCTGTTGTCAGGTTGTGATCATATGTCAGATAGGGATGATCAGGGACTTCCTGTCGATCCCCCAGCCGAGCCAGCCTTGGCACCGGTTGTTATACCAGTTGCGGGCGCCGATACTCAGTTTAGGGAGGGTTTCATTAGGATGATGCAGGCCTTCCAGGGAGCACCACCTCCTGCCTCTTCTTTGGAAGACTTGACATGGGTCTTTTAGCAACAGCATCCTCCCACGTTCTCTGTGGAGGGAGGACCTCAGGCTGCAGAGTCATGGATGGAAGCCATGCTGACTATATTCGAGAATCTAGAGACACCTCCAGAGAGGCGGGTCACGCTCACCACCTACATGCTTCGAGACTCTGCCAAGAGGTGGTGGGACGTGATCTCACAGACGGGTCAGCAGCAGGCTATGACTTGGGAGGAGTTCCAGCGTGTGTCTTACGACTAATTCTACCCGGAGACCCTGAGGGCCGATCGAGCCTGGGAGTTCATGAGCTTTGAGCAGGGTACTCTATCCATCATGGAGTATTCTTCTCGTTTCACTGAGCTGTAGTATTTTACACCCCTTTGGGATGGGAGTGGGGTGTTTTTGGTGAGAAATTTTGAGGATGGACTCAGGAGGGAGATTCGCTCACAGGTGAACATCTTCTAGTTGACATTCATTACTTCCATCGTCAACCAGACACTGATTGCGGAGCGAAATCTGAGAGACTCTGGAGCTGCGAGTCAGGGCGATTCTGCCTTCAGAGCTAGCTTCCCTTCAGATGACAGTAAAAAGCTCCGTAGGGAGCCTATGCACGGTGATTCGAGGAAGCGATACGCATCATCAGGCAGCTAGGTGACATGCTATCAGTGTGGCCGGGTAGGTCACACTAGGCCGTAGTGCCAGAGTGACCCCGTGGAGTGTCCATCTTGTGGAAAGTTGGGTCACCTTGATCATTTCTTCCAGGTTTTCTCACCAGCAGCAGGTGACCGGGGTTCTTCCATGACTCCTCATTCAGGAGAAGCCCCACCAGTCTCTCACCAGTCAAGGAACTGGAGTTCTTCTGGCCGTTCGGTCCGAGGTGGAGGTTGAGGCCATGACAGTTAGCCACCAGTTCCTCATCACCAACAGGGAGGTTCAGCTCAGAGCCGTCAGTCAGGGGAACAGGGCCGCGGTGCATGGCAGTCTTTCACCGTGGAGCAGACTTATCATGAGCAGGATCCCGACCCTTATACTGTTCGAGGTACGATTTTAGTAGCCTCAGTTTTATCTTTAACCTTTTTCGATATTGGGGTTATGCATAGCTTTATCTCTGTTGTTGTTGTAGAGAGCCTTGTACTCTGCAACTTTTCTTCTGCCGACTCATTGACACTAGAAACACCATTCGGAATGAGGACATCTAGTGTACTCTAGTGTAGAGAGTTCCTTCTCGAGGTTGCAGGGTATCACTTCATATGGGGCCTCTATGTCCTAGAGATGGCAGGCTATGATGTAATCCTTGGAATGGACTGGTTGATTCCATTTCGGGCAGTCATCGACTGCCATCACCGCAGAGTCAGTAACATTTCACCAGAGGGTGAATCTTTCCTTCGCAGAGGTGAATGGGACGTTCGGTCGAGTCGGGCAGGACTCGAGCATCTTGGGCTAGGAGGAGTGAAGGCCCAGATTTCTAGTCTTCATCTGGATGATCAAGGGACTCCACATTGGGACTTTCCTCCAGTGGTGGATCACTTTCAGGATGTCTTTCCTGAGGACTTTTCAGGTTTGCCTCCGGAGAGTGAGGTAGACTTTTCTATTGAGCTCGTTCCAGGAGTGGCACCTATGTCTATTCCTCCCTATAGGATGGCCACACCTGAGTTGCATGAGCTCAAGAAGCTGTTGGAGGATCTACAGGCTAAGGGTTTCATCCAAACCAGAACATCTCCTTGGGGTTCATCTGTCCTGTTTGAAAGGAAGGCAGATAGTACCCTTCGGCTTTGTGTGGATTATCGGAATCTAAACCAGTTGATAGTCAAAAACTGATATCCATTGCCGTGGATTGATGAACTTTTAGATTAGCTTCGAGGATCCCGGGTGTTCTCGAAGATCGACTTGAGGTTCGGTTATCATCAGTTTCGCGTTAGACCATTAGATATACCTCTGACAGCCTTCAGGAGCAGGTACGGTCTTTACGAGTATACAATCATGTCGTTCAGTCTCACGAACGCACCTGCAGTTTTGATGGTGCTAATGAACCGAGTGTTCCATCCTTACTTGGACTCCTTCGTCTTGGTCTTCATGGACGATATCTTGGTGTACTCTCACACTCAACACAGCCATGCCACCCATCTTGAGATCATTCTGAGTACACTGAGAGAGCATCGACTTTATGATAAATTTTCAAAGTGCCACTTCTGGATGGATTAGATTCCCTTCTTGGGTCACGTCATCTCAGAGACAGGAGTATCTGTGGACCCAGATAAAGTGAGAGTTGTAGTTTCCTAGGAGCAGCAGAAGAACGTTTTTGAGGTACGGAGATTCGTAGGGCTGGCTGGATACTACAGATGCTTCATTCGGGTGTTTTCTCGTTTAGCAGCACCCTTGAAAGGTCTGACCAAGAAGGGGGCAAAGTTCTTATGGTCAGATTCTTGTGAGTCAGCCTTTCAGGAGCTGAAAGGGATGTTGACGTCAGCACCGATACTAGTCTTGCCAGAGCCAGGCAAGAGCTACACTATTTACTGTGATGCTTCGGGTATCGGTATGGGAGCGGGGCATATTCCGGAAGATGGAGTCGTTGCGTATGGGTCTCGGCAGCTGAGGCCACATGATAAGAACTACCCTACGCATGATCTGGAGTTGGCAGATGTTGTTCATGCTTTGTGCTGTTGGGAACACTATCTACTGGGAGAGCACTTTGTGGTCTTTACTGACCACAAGAGTCTCAAGTATATCTTCACTCAGCATGATCTGAAGCTGAGGTTTCACATGTGGGTTGAGTATCTACAGTCTTTTGACGTCGAGCTTGCCTATACGCCGGGAAAAGGCAACGCCGTGGTAGATGCGTTGAGCAGGAGAACATAGATTCAGGCAGTTTAGGAGGCCAGTAGTGAGTGGCGGCTGATGGCTCTGTTCTCTGAGATGCATCTAGAGGTGCACGACAGTCGGGGGAATACTTTTCTATCTTCTATAGCTGTTACCTCCATGCTACTTGATCGGGTACGGATGAGGCATCTATTAGACTCGGAAGGCTTAGTCATGCGCGAGAGTGTGTCAGGAGAGGACCCTCTTCCTGGATGGACAATGAGTGAGGATGAGATCTTGCGTTTCAAAGGACACATATGGGTGCCAGAAAACATACATGAGGAGATGATGCGGGATTTACATTCCTCAGTTTGGGCAGTTCATCCTGGCATCACCAAGATGTATCGGGATCTTCATCGCCAGTACTGGGTGCCAGGTATGAAGAAGGATGTTGTTGGTTTTTTCATGAGATGTTCTACTTTTCAGCAGGTGAAATCAGAGCATCAGCGACTGGTGGGGCTCTTACAGTAGTTACGCATTCTTGAGTGGATGTGGAACGATGTTGCGATGGACTTCGTGACCGGGTTGCCGAGATCACCTCGAGGGAACGATGCTGTTTGGGTTGTCTTCGACAGGGTTACAATGGTTGATCACTTCTTTCTGATCAAGGAGACCATTAGTGTCGATGATCTGGGATGACTTTACATTAGAGAGATTGTGCGTCTGCATGCTGTTCAACACTCTATTGTTTCGGACAGAGATGTGCTCTTTACCTCTCGGTTCTGGCATGGACTTCAGAAGGCATTAGGTACACAGGTACTTTTGAGTACAACATACCATACCCAGACTGATGGCCAGTCTGAGCGCATGATCCAGGTGCTTGAGGATATGCTCAGAGCTTGCATCCTTGACTTTGCAGTTCTTGGGAGAAGCATATTCCTCTGGTGGAGTTCGCCTACAACAACAGTTTCCAGGTGACCATCCAGATGGCACCATACGAGGCTTTGTACGGCAGGCCATGATGATCACCCTTATGCTTGTTGGAGGCAATAGAGATAACTTTTCTGGGACCTCATCTTGTTCAGGAGACTTCATTGCAGATAGAGCTGATTCAGAAGGGGATGGATACATCGCAGTCTCGACAGAAGTCTTATGCTGATCAGCAGAGATGACCTCTGGAATTCGAGGTCGGTGATCGTGTTTTCTTACGTGTTGCACCTAGGTTGGGACACAAGAGGATTTGGAGATAGGGTATGCTTTCACCATGGTACGTCGGGCTGTATGAGGTTTTAGAGAGAGTGGGGCCAGTTGCCTATCAGTTGCAGCTACCTCAGAGGTATCAGGCCATGCACGACGTCTTCCACGTCTCTCAGCTCTGACGTTACTTTTCCGACCCGTCTCACGTCTTTCATCCTGAGTAAGTCGAGCTTAAAGCAGATGCATTGTTCAAGGAGCATCCTATCCGGATTGTCGATCATTGTACGAAGGTTCTCTGCGGGTGGTCTGTTCCTTTGGTACGAGTGCTATGGCAGCACAGGCGATTACAGGACGAGACCTAGGAGAGAGAGGCCGATGTACGATCGTAGTGGCCAGAGCTGTTCGGGGATCCTTCTTCTCCCCCTCGTTAGGGAAATTCGGGGACGAATTTCTTTAAGGGGGGATGTTTTTAAGAACCCGGACCTTCGTTCAAGTATATTTTTTCATTTTTCTGTAGTTTTTAAGAAAAATAGTTTTTCTAGAATTTTTCAAAGTACACGCTGGGTACTTTCTTAGTACACGCCATGTACTCTATTCCGGCTCGAAGCCGTGTGATGGTCGGGTCTGGGCCACACACACGGTGTGTAAGGCAGAGGTGGAGGCTGTATTTTCAGAGTACGGAAAATTAGAAGTACAAGCCGTTTACCCAAAAAGTAGAAGCCGTGTACTTTCTTTTTTCATTAAATGGACTAGGGTCGTGCCTAACCCCTATATCCATCTTGTTCATTAGTTTTCGACCGTCCGGGAGCGTCCGTACGGCCGAATCTTCTCCGAGCACCTGCCTCGCCGTCCGTTCTCCGATTCGAGCATGGTTGATTGCATTGGAATCGCAGCGGTGAGTTCTTCCTTCTTCTTGAGCCTTGTTTCTTGATTCCTCCTTGTTTTCACATTATCTTGGGATGAACGTTTTTTGCATTTTCTCAGATATACGTCATTCTAAGGGGAATCTGTTGTCGAGGATCACGTATATCGATCTCCTAGGATCGAGGTGGGTGGTTTGTGCCTTTCCATAGAATGTTGATGGATATTTTGTGCAATTTCCTCCAATACCCTTGAACAGGGTATTACATGTTTCCTGTTTTTCCCTTGTTGCTTTCCTTCTTTTCTTGATTTCTTTAGTAGAGGTTATTGTTTGTGATTAGAGTAATTTTTTTGTGGTCAGATTGCTTTTCCATGCTTGCTCTGCCTATTTGGCATTTTTCCAGTTGCCATGCCTAGTCGTAAGATAGTGGAACTGTTGTTTTATTTTTCTGTTGAGCCTTAGTTGATAGCCAAGTAGTTCTTGAGGTTTACATGGAAGATACATGCTTTGATCATGTTTAGTTACTCAGGACTGTGAGAACCTAGAGTAGTAGACCAAAGGAAGAATTGACGAAAGGGCTTCTCCAGAGTGTCTTTTAAATCATGAAGCAAGACAAAGTAGAGAATTGAAGGAAGGGCTTCTCCAGAGTGTCTTTTAACGACAACGCGGGCCACAAGGGGAATTTACATTGAGTACATCCCAACAGATCCTTTAGCACGATACGAGACTATAGGGGGAATTGACGTTGAGTGCTTCCCCGAAAAGTCTGCTTAATTTATGTAGCTGAACCAGAGGTGTGAGACTGTGTGTGCCTCCTAGGGGGTTGCTAGTACTTAGAGGTTGAACCATAGGGGTTTGACCGTGAGAACTACCCAGAGGGTTACCTATTTTCTTCCTATTGTTGGAAGCTTACTTGTGGGTTATACTTGTTAGAACTGTGGATTGTAGCTGTTTGCGCTTTTCTGTTTACTACTTCTTTTTTTGTTACTGCCATGCATTCATTGACTGTTAGGCCCAAATATTTGGGTGATTGCCTAATGGGATTGTATCTCACACCCTTTTTGGGCCATGCGTTTGGGCCCAATCAGACTATGTTGGTGCATGTATAGACAAGGGAAAGTGCCCTTCTACTTTAGGATCTTGATTGCACCAGAAGCTGGGGATCATGGGATCGAGCCGTGGCTCGCGATGCTGAGGAACTTTCTTTGTTTTCTTTTTCACTTGGTTTCAGTTGTATTTCAGCACGTTGTTGTGTTTTCTATTTTCCTTAGATACTTGTACCTACTGCATTATTATCATCATTGTTATATATCTGCATTTCTTCTGCTGTTTGGTTTCTGTTGTCATGCATGTTGGTTATTGCTTCTGCTGTTCTTGTGGGTTTCTTACCTCGTATACCTTACCAAATGAGGCCATATTTTCCCCACTGACTCACCAAGGCCCTTGCTGCTAGTCGGCAGCCTCTGGAGTTCAGGGAAGCGTGCTTGAGGTCATGTGGAGAACCGGGTATGAGGCACCAGTGGAGGGGCTCCGGACTCGGGACGTTACACGATTATATCAAAATGTCGTCGATGAAGACCACGACAAATCGATCGAGTTATGGCTGAAAGATCCTATTCATGAGTCCCATGAACCCTGATGGAGCATTGGTTATGCCTAATGGCATAACCAAGAACTCATAGTGGCCATATCGACATCTGAAGGCCATCTTCTGCACGTCCTTGTCTGGAACTCTGAGCTGATGATAGCCTGACCTGAGGTCTATCTTCGAGAAACACTGTTCTCCCTTGAGCTGATCGAAGAGGTCATCAATCCTAGGTAGTGGATTCTTGTTCCTCACTATCCACTAGTTCAGGCGACAATAGTCGACACAAAGTCGCAAGCTCCCGTCCGCCTTCTTGGAGAACAATATCGGGGAAGCCTAGGGTGAAACACTGGGTCGGATGAACCCCTTTCCCTGCATGTCCTCCAACTGTACCCGTAGGTCTCGAAGCTCGGTGGGAGCCATCCGATATGCTGGGGTGGATATCGGGGCTGTCCCGGGGTACAGATCAATATAAAAGTCTACCTCTCTGTGAGGAGGTAGTCCTGGAACGTCGTTAGGAAAAACTTCCGCATAATGATCCACCACTGCAGGAAAACTAGGACTCCGCACGTCAACTGCTCCTAGGATGAGGCTAGCCAACTGATGAGTGATGGGCTGTCCTCTCCTATGTGAGAGTCCATCCTGTGCTATGAAGGCTCCCTTCTCACCGGTGATGGTGAACCTGCTCCCGTCGGTGCGTACGCATCGCACCTTGCACCTAATACAGTCGATATGAGCATGGACTGTAGATAACCAATCCATACCCAAGATGACGTCATAAGGGCTCGACGCCACTACAAGAAGATCCCAGCCGAATCTCTCACCTCCTAGAGTAAGATCACACTACCGGAACCAGTGCGTAATCATTGAGTCTGCTCCCATACGAGTCTCTAGCCGTAAGGATCGAGCCAACAGCTCTATCGGAATCCACGAGCTCCGAACAAGGGCAGCGGTTATTAATGAATGAATCACTCCTGTATCTATAAGAACTGCAGCAAGGGTGTAATAGACAAAGATAGTACCTAAAATCATCTCGGGCGTGCCGTGGTCGTAGGCCTCCGCTTCCTGGAGTTGTGCCTATCTCTGGCCGCCAACTCCCTGTGGTCGGGGTGGACCTCCTGGTGGTGGTGGTTGTAGAACCTCAATGTGTCGCCCACCACAGGCTACTCAGCCTACTCCTCTGCCTCATCCTCCTGATCCCTACGGACCGGCACGGTTGACCCTTTGCCTCTGCCTGGGTGGCCCCTCAACTGTCTGCTGCTCCACGGTACGGAGGGTCGGGCAGTCACGAGCCATGTGGCCTTGCCCGCCGCATGCGTAGCACTGTCTTCCTCTCGAATGACTGGATCTGCGTTGTGTGCCATGCACTGCTGAGCCAGTGTCCTAAGGTCGTTTTCTAGAGGGTCTGGTCTACCTGGACCCATGAGTCATCCATTGACTGCCTACTGCAGAAGACTCTGCTACGTGCCGCCCTGCGGTAGGTCTCGCTACTGATGTAGTCTCAGAAAGGAATCTCTCGATGAGAAGGGATCGCTCCAGTACCCTTGCCTATGTCAGAATGATGAGGGAGATCAGCGATGCCCTGATCTCATGCCTCAATCCCTGGTAAAAGGTCTGGGGCCTGGAAGAATGGGTCTCATACCATGTCTGTTGAGTAGCGCGAGAGATCGGTAAATCTCACTGAGTACTGGGTGACCGTCAGGCTGCCCTGTCGCAGCTGTAGAAGCTCTTGGATGCACACCACATGGAGGGTGGCTGGGACGAACTCTGAGCAGAAGAGGCTCTCAATGTCAGACCAGAGGAGAGATGCCTCATCGTGCACCTGGAGCATCAAGCCCCACCATCTTCATGCTGCTACGTGCAGTAGGCTCGATGTGAGGATCACCATGAGGTCTGTTGGAGTTTTCACTAACATGAAAACCCGTACAACTGCCTCCAGTCAATCCTCAGCTGCCTGAGGGTCCATCTCCCCATGGAACTTGGGTGGTCGCTGGCACTGAAACTCATACAGTTCACTAAGGCGATGTGCATCGTCAGCGGCTGGGGCTGGTAGCATCGGTGGCTCGGCGGGTAGAGGTACCGTCGGTGCCTCTGCTGTCAAAGGGCACGGTACCAAAGCCTCATTGCTTAGTGGGCTATCGTCATGCACAACTCTGGGAACCCTAGCTGGCTGCCATCGTAGGGCCATCCTGAAAAGAGACAGGTGTGCCATGGTCAGAACAATATACCTGGTGAGCTGACACAATGTAATCACAATGAAAACTTGAAACACAAATGCAATCAATGTTTTCATGTATTAAGATGGAAATAAGACTCAGGGTCCTGGTGTACAGATACGTCGGCTTCCACACCAACACTGCCTCCCTGGACTGATAGCCACACTCAATACTCTTAACACTATTGCTTCACATAGAAAAAGATCAAAGTCCTGAGTTCTGCGGTAGAACCGAACTCCTTTGATACCAATTGTCACAACCCGTCCTCGGGGCCCGTGTCGTGACTACCCCAAGCCCGCCTTCCATAGGCCTGGGGCTGGCGACTAGCACCAAGGCGTAATTCCTGATAAAAAGGGAAGGAATTGCCTTTGTAAAGTAAACAAACACCATAGATCAAGCAAGCAGAAGAAGTAAACACTAAGTAAAAGCTGATACAAAAGTAATTGCGGTAAAGTAGTGGGCCAGTATACAATCCCAAATTGAATGTAAAGTACAACTGGAAAGGGAAAACAACAACTGAAAGTAAAACCGCAGCCTCGAGCCGTCCACTGGAAGTCCCACCTGAAGGGTGAGTAAAGATAGCCACCACAGCTCCTCGGGTCCAACCGTCCGCTCCGAGTATGTCCCGCCCAGTGGTCCACCTCCGGGTACCGACCTAATCCGCAAGCCTCATCCGTGATCAGCGTTTTCCGTCGTCTACAACCAACACAACATAGTGCGGGCATATCCCGTGCAGGGTTGAGTATCGGATACTCAGTAGGGACCCCGAGACCCCCGAAGGTCTCCCAAAATCCACAAAGGATAATCCACAATGGAAAGATAAAATAAAGAAGTAACATCCGACACTACTTAGGTATATGCCCATACATATACCTAAGTCATCAATTCCAGTTTTCTCCAACATCCGAGCCCAAGTTCGATCACAGTCACATAGGATAGCACAACAGAATCCACATAGGAAACCAAGTCAAGATTCATCTCACACAAGTATACTTCTTCGTATGATGATAGAGATGATCAGATATAGCCACTGATTCATCTAAGCCGTCGGACCCACAAAGGATCGATAGGTACTAACCCCTGCAATGACCCAGAAAAGATCTGACCCACACATGATCGATATGTAACTACCCCCGTAATGACCCCCAAAGGATCTGACCCACACATGATCGATAGGTAACAAACCCCCGCAATGACCCACACAGGATCGAACCCACATAGGATCTATAGGCGCTGGCCCACACAGGACCGATGAGCGCTGACCCACACAGGATCTGACCCACAAAGGATCAGTAGCACTGATCCACAAAGGATCACTGAGTGCTGTAGTCGTCATCGTCGAATCCACGGAGGATTTTTGCACAGTTGTCATCGTCGTCGCGGTCGCAGCCAGCTCTAGGGTTCCCTTACATAGCAAGCTCGTTCGGGAGGGTCCGCTCCATGAGCCGAGGGGCTTATACATCAACTGACACATAGTCCGGAGTTGATGTATCCAAAAGTTCTGTATTGTCAACAGGAACTCAACGTCACAGACGCGGCGTCAATCGGACGCCCGGTTTGAGAGTTATTGGCTTTTTTCATCCCAGGGGCCCAGTTGGTTTTTAAGTCAAAACCATCCCGACCATACTCCAACTGCGTCCAATCCTCGACTAGAGTAAGCCAAAAGGTCCGCCTTACTAAGAGGAATCCAACAAGGTTGACGGTACATCAGTCGGACGTCTGAAGCTCATGTTATAATTGTTTCCACTCCGAGGGCCCAGTTAGTTTCGTGTACGAACCAATCCGGATGAACCCAAAGTACTCTGAAACCTTGAGTGTAGTATACCAAAACGACCGTCTCCATCCAAGGATCTCCACGCAACTGACATTGCGTCGATCGGAGGTCTGTAGCTCGTGTTATGGGAAACAAACCGAAAGAGGTTCGGTATTAAGGGGTTCGGTCCCGGTCCGACCCGGCCCACTAACCCCAGGGTCGGCCCGAACCGGGGTCGACCTGAATCGGGTCCGGGTCCAGCCCTCTTGGTACTGGCCCGGCCCAGCCAGCGCAGGCTGGGCGTGGCCCGACCCGACATGGGTGCAGCCCGGCCTGGCGGTCCGGCCGGGCAGCTCGGCCTGGCGCGCTGGCACTGGCCCAGCCGTCGTGCAAAGGGTGGGGACCGCCCCCCTGGGTCAAAATTGCGGCCCCGCATGGGGGCCGCCCTTGCAACGGACGCAGCTGGTTGCCGCGTCCCACCTCCCCTGGTCCCACACGGTTCCAGGACTTGTTGCCTGACGCCGCCGCTTCAGCCGCAACGGCTCTTCCCGGCGGCGGGTTGAGGGCCACCGTCTCCTACCGGCCGGCCGTTGCCGGCCGCCGCCTCCTGCTGCCTGCGCCACCATGCCGGTGTGGTGCGCCGGTGGGTTGCTCCGTGGACCACTGGACGAGCTCCAGTGGTCGGATTTTCCTGCCGTCTTCGCCATCGGCCCTCCCAAGACTGGTTCATCACTGCGAAGACCTGACAATGCCCGTGCGCCCTGCTTCATCGTCTCCCACCAATACACACACCAAGAATGAAGGGACGGTGGGTTTAGACTTGTTCGTTGGTCCGCAACCACCGCGTTAGCAGTTTAAACTGTTTACCGACAAACATTAAACATAATACGCGGGTATAAATCACAATGATTTTATTGAATCAAAACCCCTACCTCAAGCGTCGTCGATCGAGGGTTCGTCGCAGAAAAGCACATCGCGGAAGAAGGAGTTGCGGAAGGGGGATCGTCACGTCGTGGAAGGGGCATCACGGAAGAAGGGTCATTGACATCGCGGTACACGGCGTCGTGTATTCGATCTCCGAGGATTTGGCATTCTTCATCGGAGGTTGGTGTGTTATTCGCATTACTCGCGTTCTTCGCGTTCTTCGTCAAAGAAGAAGGCTTTTCTCCAAATCCTCTCCACGCAACAAGTTCCAAGTGAAATAAAATAAGATTTGTCTTATTTTATTAACGCAAATTCCCACATTTGAAATTAAAAAGAAACAAAACAAACAATTAATTCAGTGAATTAATTTTAATGATTTAACCGCCCAAATTAATGAGGTGTTTCTTAACCAGAATAAACGCACGATTTGACTTCATTAAAAGGGGTGTGGGTGCGTTACTAAGAAAGAAAGAAATGGTGACGCTCATGCGGTCCCACCTCACAAATATCTTACCAAGTGGGTAAGATATTGTGGGTCCCACCTTATCCTCTTAACTTAGGTTAAGCCGCTTTAAGTAAAATAATATAAATTGTCACACCACTTTTATTTTATTCCTTAACAAAACCCCAAAAAAAATTAAAAACCACACCTGAGCAAACACAACTCCAGAAAAAGAGTTTCTACGAAATTACTGGCAATGTGATTTCATTGGTTCCCTCAGAATTGGATTCCGAGCACCGGTTCAAAAGTTAGAAAAAACCCACTCGTTCATTCACTGAGCGTACCCAAGCTGAACTTCAGAAAATGATTCCGGACACACTGGGCCTCGGAATCATGTGCCGTCAGAAACTGTGTACGTGTAAAATTCCCAAGAAAATTAAGGAAAAAATTTCCTTGAAATTTTCGGGTCTTTAAAGAGATATAATAAGATGTTCTCTTTTATATATTATAGTTCATTCCTCATTGGGGAAGAAGGTGGAGGAGTCCCAACAAAGGGATTATGGGGTGGAGGTCTAAAGGGACCAAATAGTTTTTAGGGATGCCCCAAATTATTGGTCTTACGATAGACAATAGAGTGTTCTATTTTATAAATGATTTTTCCCTTAATGATGACTGAGATGGTTGTCCAAGAGTTCCAAATAACACCCTCAATGGTATATGTCAACATCAAGGATATGTACAGAGCCTTTAGATTTTAGTTTGGGTTACATGGGTCTAATCATGTAGTTGCGGATTTCGTTTCTCGTTTCTTGGTATTCCAGAAGGTGAAGGCCATGAACCATGTTCCAATTGATTTTCTACATCCATTAGAGGTTCCACAATTTTAGTGGGGGACGTCTCAACGGACTCCATTTCCATTTTACCATGATATTATGGATGATGTGATTATATATGGATAATATTAAATAATTTTATGAAATCATTCCACTTAATTTTGACAAGGATATTGAAATCAATGGAGGGTTTTTCAAGGATGTATATGGAAAATGTTGTGCAACTCCATGGAGTCCTAATGAGGATCATCTCTGATCAAGATCCTCATTTTAGATCTAGGGTGTGAAGAGGTCTATGACAATCTTTTGGAACATAGTAATTCATTATTAATGATATCCATCCACAAAATAATGTTCAAATAGAGAGAACAATCCATCCTATTTGAATACACATTGAAATCATATGTGCTAGATTTTAGAGGTTCATGGATGAGACATCATCCCTTGGTCACTTTTTGTAGAAATAATTGTTTCCAATAAACCATTGGTAGGCCACTGATTAAATATTTGTATATCCATCCGTTTAATGATCTATTATACTAGATCGATTTCAGACATGCTTCAGTTCCTAATACAGAACTAGTACAGAATGTGACAAAGATTCTTCAGGTAATTCGTGAAATGAGGAAGATAGTGAAAAATCATCCTAATTAGTATGTTAATCATTGGGTGATACCTATGGATTTCTAATTTGGATATCATTTTTTCTTGATGGTGACTCCTCCCAAGGAGAAGTGAATGTTTGGTCATAAGTGTAAGATTTTTACATGGGTTTTTTGGTCTCTAGATGTGTTGGATTAGGTTGGAACCATAGTGCATCACATATAATTATACATAGATGAGATGGATATCAGATATTTCATGTCATTAGATGTTCGGTCATATTCTTCCTGATGACTCTCATTTAATAAATTTGTGTGATATCAATGGTGATGGTGATGTGACCATTGAGGATGGGTCTATGATGATCCAGGACTACGAGAAGAAGTAGTTTTTCAGCAATGTAATTCCCTTGGTTTGTATATTTAAGGGGTATGGTGGAGTTGATGAGAGTACCTTATAATGTGATTGGTATATGCTCATTAAATACCCCAATATATTTTATTATTATATATTATCTTATAATTTTGTTAATTTTATGGATGTCTACCTTTCCAGTTTAGTAGATAGTTCCCCCATGTTTCTTAGAGGTAACATTTCTCTCTCTTGAGAGGTATCAATCTGAGGAGAGTGTTTAAGTACTGATTTTATATATTTCATGGTCTCATGTTATTAACCTAATGATTTAGTTTATATCCTATAGTTCAGACACCATTGAGAGGTATCTCATAGTGTGGCTATTTGGGAAAATCCATTTCCCTATGGGGTTGGGTTTGAATCTCAAAGATGGGAATCATATGATAGGTATCTAATTTAGAAAATCATACCTTCATAGACCATTACATGTTTATTTATTGTGGTTAAAGGGTGTTAGGAGTCTATTCTTTTAGTTCATATAATTTTACTTCATGCAGTCACATGTTTGGTAATGTCATTTGTTGTCACGACCAAATGGGTTTTCAAGTGGTAGGTTGGTTTGTCATTCTTTAAGTATCCATAATTGCCTATTTGTTTATGTGGTAGATTTTTTGGGCATGCTTTTAGTTGGAACAATAAACTGTTTCTTATTATAGTTGGATTGTCGGTCTTGTAGTAGGTTGGAACAACCAATTGATTCTTCTCCCGAACAACTGAATCGACTCTGTAGCTGATTGGATATATATGAATTATATAAATGGCTGGATTAACTATGTGAATCGACTACATGGCTAGATCAGCTATATGAACTAGATACATGGCCAGATTGGCTACATGGATGAATCGACTACGTGGTTGAGTCTTCTACATGAAAATGGTTACGTTGATCTTTTGGCTACATGGGGATTTCCACAACATGGGGGTTCTTATTAGTTATGTATAAATATCCATGTGGATCATTCAATGGTGTGAATCAAGGGAATTCAAAGGTATTTCTTCAAATATAATCATATCATTGATTTTAGATGATCTATGAACATGTAAATCAATAATTCCATTATGACTTTAGTAAGATATAGAATTTATACTTCATTAAATCATTTTAGATATGATATTAGGATCACCTCATGTTTATTGGATCAATAATGAAGATCCTTCCATTGTTCCTTCCTACTATCCTTCCATAGAGATTGACAGTTCCAAATCCCTTCCCTTAGAGTAGTGGAAACATGCAACCATTGGCTTTAGATTCCTTGAGAAGTGATTCAATATTTCATGCACCCCTATTTTTTGTGTAGGGAATCACATAAAGCTTATCTCTTCAGATGTTTTGGAAAAAATTCAATGATGATCAATTATTAGTAACATATGTTTTATATATAGTTAAACGATATTCTTGAGAGGTGATTGATTTGGATATGAAATATTGATCTGTTCTCATGTGATGAACAATGACACCTTTGAGGTATAAGAATCATTGATTCTTTTATTTATTTAAATAATATCGCAAAATAAAATTGGGTTATCCTGTTGAATGGAAATTCAATTTAAGTAATAATGATTGAACAAGATTAATTAATAATTGGAAAATTATTGAATTATGTTGTTTTTTTATTATTACATGAAAACTATTGGCCAAATTATTTTTCAGATAGTTCGATATGGATTTTATTATTATTAGAACGTCTTGTTATTCTATATATTTGCATGTTTGTCTTTTTGGAAAATGGAAAAGAAGGTAATGATAGAATTAATTGATTAATTGGATTATGAACAATTATTGACGAGACATGTTAAAAGAATAAAGTGTTTCATATAGTTTTATGATAATAAAAATTATATAATGAACATGTTTAGTTGAATGCATCCTTCATTGAATAATGGAATTGATAAAAAATTAGATTATGTTAATGTCGGATGATTAAAATTTTAATTTATTTTAAATAATAATGATTCTTATATAGTTTTTTTGAAACTGGAATTAATTATTATAAAATGTATTGATTTTGATATATTATTACATCTTAATGCCTTATGTTTTCCACAGTTGGAACTTTTGAATAATGAATCAATTAATTTAACAAATAATGCGAACCTCTTGTTTGATTGAAACAATTAAGAGGGTCTGAGTTTTACATTTTATTAGAAAGGATGAGTGCCTTGTGTTTGGAGATGGGATAGCTCGTTTATGTGTGAAGTATGAATTCATAGTTCTAGGGAAAATATTATCCTATTGATAATGTTTTTTTCTACATTGTAATGGTTGATAATTTTTTTCTTCACTATGTGATGTGTTATAATCCTAATATGGTTGATACTGGGAGAACTAATGTTCTACAGAGTGGGGGGTCCTTGATGATGTGGAATTAGTTGACCCCTATGACGATGACATACATTTTGATAAGCCTATGGGTGTCAAGGATGACACCCTATATGAGGGAACATGGAAATTGATGTATTACCATTTGAGGTGATAATGATGTATTCATTCTTGAAATTAATATTTTTATTCGTTGATTGTTGGATTTCAGGTTATATATTAATTTCATTACCCACTTCTTGGGGATATTGGATGTTGTATGTTGCTTGTTTCCTCATGGTGGAATATTATGATGGTTTATCTAAAGTTCAAATATTATGGAATGTATTAATTATTAATAAATGACTAAACTCGTGGGTTTCGAGTTGATGGAATGTTAATGTTGAAAGGATGTTTATCATGAGAAATAATGGAATATGTTTGGACTATTCCAAGATTGCACGATCTATCTCTAATGATTAATGTAATGTATTTCCAATTAATTTTGTATATTATGTAATGGAAAATGAATTAATTAACATAAATTAAATAATTGAATGAAAATAACTAATTGATGCAGATAATTAAAATATTGTGTTATGATATGATATATAATGTCCAGTAATGGTTGCTAGGTTTCCTAGAGATAAAAGATGATGTTGATCATACAAATAGTTTATGACCACATAGTGGTTGTGAGAATTATTTTATATTTGATATCCTATCATTTCATATAGTACCCAAATCATGTTTTTTACAGTGATTGACACCTAGTGGAATCTGGGTGGGTTTTTTCACTATCATATTTATGGGAGGATGTATGGATGACTACCATCTCTAGACCCACTCTCTACTCTTGGTAGTTACATGTACTGATAAGCATGACAGTTTGTTTTTCACCTATATTTATGTATTGGGATATGATTGACTTTGGTTTTATCACCCACATGTATATCTAGATATAGTTTATAGTGGATTATTATCGGTGTGGATTGTATAATCAATGATGGATTTATGTACTTACTCATTATATGTGATTTAATGGCTTGTGGTATAATACTAGATGTATGATACTTGTCATATGGGATATGTTGGATTCCAAAAACTAATCACTTACTATATAAGTATTTAGGAATGTGGATGGGATGATGTTATGAAGTGATTCATGAGGTATATGTTTTTTCCCTTTCCCAAGTGTCTTTCGTATGTGTTATTTTGTATTGAGATGGAACAAGACATGCAACATTGGGGAATAACATTAAACTAGTGGGAAAGCAGTACTAAGGACCCTTGATGTTTTATTATTATACTATATGATTTCATTTATGAAATACACAGTTATAGTTAGAAATGGTGTGGGTGGGAACTTAATATACCTATATAGGTGGTGAGTTAGTTTCACTGTCATTCACTATGATTCAGAATACATTATTTAACTTTTTTATGGGTGGATCCATGAAGGACACTATTCAGTATAAAAATACTCTCAACCTAAATATAAATAATCTATTTTCATGAAATTATGAGATGGTTGGATTTTGGGATTGATATTACAATCTCGTGGTTCTCCAAGAGGCGTTTGGGATTCTTGGTTAATATTATCTTTACATTATTTGTACTTTTATTTTATCATTAAGTTTTTTGTACAATATGACATTTCTTGTATGAACTTTGGATTTATTATGTATATAAATGTTTGAGTATGTTTTAATTAGTGTATCTTAATTTTCACTATCCATACATCTAACAATATTTTTTTATTCAAGAGGAAAAAAAGAGTTACAACAAAAAGGAAACTAGAAATAAAACAAGAGAAAAGCCACAAGAAACATGCAAAATACCCTAGGTGCTAGTTTCTATCCTAGGGACCAGTAAATGGAAGACTCAATAAGTGTCCATCTACCTTATGTTATTTCTATCCTAGTAGGGGTACTCTCTTGGTGTGGGGGTCTCATGAAATATATTCACTATCTGAATTTAAGAGTTCCTCTATCCTCCCAGCATCCAAGAGAGGCAGACATCATATACAAGTGTTATATCAATGTTCTTCACAGAATAGAGGATCGACATTTCGATGATCCTCAAGAATATGAAAATATTTTCTGATCTCCTTGTAAGAACCCATATTCACGGAAATATTCTTCCCTAAACATTAAAAGTGAGAGTTGTTGTTTTAGAGGGATTAAAAATTGTTTCCTTTGATAAATGGTAATTGATGAAAAGTGGTTATAAAATTCATCTTAAAAACAAATGAGGAATTTTTTTCACTTAATTTTATTTATTAAAATCATCACATGAGATCATAAGATATCATATTAGATACTTCATCTTCAGTGATTATGAAGTTACATAGATGAATTGGTAACACATTTATTCCCTAACTTTTCTTCATTCTCAACGTTCCCTAGTACCATCCAAACACAAACACAACCTAAAATATTCAATTACATAAAAGGTTCAAAATCAACATAAAAAACCCCAAAACATAGGTGAAACTAGGTACTAATGGAATAAATGATGAAAAAATATCTTATTAACTCTGATGTTCATTACAATAGGGGAATAGAAGGACCCCGTCTCTCTTTAAGAGAAATATCTAAAAATTTATTGGAATGAGTTCTATGCTCTCCTTTACCCATGATAAATTCTTTACAGATGATTGATTCCCCCAAAATGGGCATATATCATTATTCAGCTGACCACCAATGTCCAGGGGTCGTTTGGGGTAACAATTTTTGCAGAACATGTTAGGAGTCGCCACTACATATTAGATTCCAGATAACGAAAGTAAGAGACATTGGGTGAAACAAAAAATTAGAAGATCTTATGACACAATAATTTATGTGATTTGGAAAAATACCTATATCCTAAAATAGGTAGAATACATCCCTAGAATTTGTATCACAATTTGAGGGAGATAATAATAGTTTTACAATGAAAACCCATTTATCGAATGAACTTATAATGGGGGTGATTCACTATTGCAACAACCACATAATAAGTCCACTATGGTATAGTGCCAAAACCACCCAAATCCCCCATACTATAGTACCATAACCGTCCTAGTAAAAATAAACATAGTATTAGTGGAAACAATTACATGAATCTATTGTACAATTTTCCCTAAATTTATAGAATCTATTGTCCCCTATCAGTGTCCCATAGTTAAAATCATTCAAGATTCTCCATGATCATTCATCTCAAACTATTTATCCATCCATCCTTTCAACTCAACTATCCTCTCCCTATGTGATCATGAAACGTTCATTTAACCCACATATTAAATCATTATAATATATCTATAACCAAAATACTTGATGTATCAGCATGGTTTCATGCCACTTCATTTTTAATCATATTTAGTTATAAATTAATCAAACATTTTTTTCTCTACCAATGTTCTTTATTTAACCAATATAAAATCACATGGAGTTTCCACACCAGTATTTTCTTCCCCAACTCAACACATCCCTATGCCTACTGCACACATATTTTATCCTCCAAATTTATATGAATTAAACTAGACTTGATATCATGTTTCTCAAGGTACATGTCTTTTGATTATAAAATACGAAGAACCACCCGGATAGTGGTAAGATTCACTATATGTGAAAAACATTTAGTGAATTTCACACCTTCCTTCTATTGAAAACATTTCATGAATATCCTTATATAGTTCATCATTTTACCATCATGTTCTTACATGCCATAGTACACCAAAAAAAATTTAATTCCTTTATTATTGTGGAAATGGTGTCATATCTTAAGTATTATAGTCAATTTATAAATATATATCTTCTTTTAGAGATAAATATTACATGTTTGAAAGATTAAACTGCATTACCTCTTCAAAATATTCTATTTATACAGCAGTAGTTAATAATAGATAATTTTATGATGGTGAAAACATATTAAAATTCCTTAAAATCCTTATCAATCTCCTCAAATTCACTTGAGGGGTAGTTTCAACTGGTTCTGGTGTGATATTCTCACAAACAACATCAATCTCCAACTACTAGTGAAGTGTAATTCTTGTTTCTCACTATCAACTCAATATACATGATGTAATTTTTTACAAAAACCATCATTAACTACTAAATTATATTTTATTATGATTTTCTTGTTCTTATAAACCCAAAAGAGATAGCCAAACTCGTTAGCAACATAACCAATAAATAAATGTGGTTTCAACGTAGAATCAAGATTTTCTAATTCATCATTATTTATATAAATATATTCCAAATAACGATCCACTCATGAAATTGAGAATCTTACCTATTTCTATACAATAGATCCTATGGTAGTGATTCTTCCATTGGTACTAATGGGATCCTTCTTATTGTATATGGTACCATATTACCTACCTTTTCTATGAAATCTTGGGTTACCATGAGTGTAGCCTTATTCTCTTGGAATGTTTATTTATTATCCTAGTCATTATTTTAGCTACACCATTCTACTGTGATTTACCTGGAAGAGTCTTCTCCCACAAAATTCAATTATTTTAAGAGAATTATTTTAACTCTTTATTTCAATAATCTCCACCATTTTCAGACCTGAAAAATTTCAACTGTGATCCTAACTCATTCCCCAACATATCCTTATACTTTAGAAAAACCTTAATCACAACAGATTTTATATTCAAAATGTAAACCCATACCTTCTATTTGGATTCCTAGATTCATGTCACATAATATAGTAACCATAAAAGAATGTAATAATGAAGTCCCCCATACATCATTGTAGTTCAGGTGTAGTATCCTAACAATCTGTATTCTTCCACCTTTTTAAAATTATAAATTATTCTATATTCAAAGGATAAATTCTTCATATAATGTTAATTCCCCCAAATTCATCCCCAATATCATTCCTTTTTTATCATCAACTTTATTCCCCTCTCACTAATGTGGACTTTCCTATAGTTCCATCATTTTGAAACCTAAAAAGAATTTATTAACGCAAGAATTTCTACTAATATTTTAAATGTTTTATAGGGTAACAATATTTTCTCCCCAATCTATGACCATAACGTCTTTGGAGACTATCCATGCCGCACCAATGAACATTGAAATAAAACCTACATTATAATTCAATCCAAAAGAAATAATATTTCTTCTAAAACCACCGAAATACCTCACATTTTTTAGATCCACCAATCTCGCACAATTGGTTTTAATCCATGCATATCCCTTTCCCAGAATCTAGTGGGGTTCATCACCGGCACAGTACACCGTACCAAAATTTCTAGAAACCTAAAATTTTTAGGAAACACTTCTCTAATGTGGAAAGGAAAGATTATCCTACGTCTAAAATCACTAAATCTGAATGTCTATCTAGACTCTGCAGTAACACATCCTTTTTTCCTTTGGGCACCATGTTTCTTTTATTATTAGTAGCTTCCTTTCATTTTTCACTATGCTCCTTCACATTTCCCTTCTTCCAACAAATATAACAGGTAGGTCTAGTTATCCTATCCTTTTCTCAGCACTTTCCTATTAATTTTTTTTCCTCTTCGGATATTATCTCTATATTCATATCATCATATTTCATCTGCATTTAGATTGGAATATTAGAATATGTAAGATTCACTTATTCAAATTTCATCAATAAGGATCAAGTCCCGCACATTCTTCAACCTCATTTATGTATTACTTGAAGAACTAATAATTTCTATTATAGTTTTTTACCAACTGCCAGGTCTTGAATACAGTGGAAAGAGTGCTCATACCTTTCCATTAAGTTATGTTCCCACAAATTTCAATGGACTTGTAATAGAGTTGAATTTTTGGACATGGTCTAAAACATCCTCACTTAAATCCTTTTTATATAAGATATTCTTTGCATTAGGCACTTCTTGTTCAATGTAGGATGATTTAAGGATATATTTTCAAGATATTAAATCATCTCATCTATATTATTCTCCTATTTAGTTTGGATTATAATGATTTTAGACATCATATGGTTCAAACTCACAGAACCTGTCAATCTTGTAGCTCCAACTCCGTATTATCTATATCCATTATCTTTACAACGAAAAAGGGAAAATTCTAATTATTATGGTAAGGTTAGTATTTAAACAACCTCAAGTAGTAACTAATTTAAATTCCCTTATAGAGATAAATATTCACCGTAACATCTTAAATAGACATTGTTCAGTTTGAGAAATCTAATCTCGGAAATTGATACTAGTTGTTGTGGAAAATGTCAGGAATCATAGTGAAAAAATGGTTTGATGTCGAAGAAAGTAAGAGTATATAGAAAAAATAAATGATCCAAAATAAGATCCTAGGACACAATGATTTACATGGTTTGGAAAAAAATAAAATATCCATAAAGAGGATGGATACTTAATGAATTTTTGGAAAAAAATATAGGGAGAAAACAAGAGATTCATACATAGAAAACCCATACAAAATGAGAAAATAAATAAGATTATTCACTATTATACCAAACATATTGTAATTCTACTTTTGCATAGTTCCATGACACCAAAGTCCTATATTCTTTAGTTTCAATGGCATAAACTCTATGGAGATATAATACTACTATATCTAATGTCTGAGATTCTACAACACACTATTGGAGTCACCAATTCATATTTAATACAATTTAATATCAATGTCAACAATACAATAGTGTGCTATTAATGTCTCCAATTAGTACTTCTACAGTGAGTTAGAATTGTTATATAAGGACCCAACCCCAGTTGCCCAAAGCAAGTGCCTTATTTGATTAGGATGGAATACATATGAGGAATACGAATACTGAAGGACCGAGTAGTTTAGTATTATTGAAAAAAAGATACATACATATGTTTATTATTACAACATGAAGGGATAAAAACACTATTCTACTCCACTATGAACATCTCATCTCTTATATTATGCATGGAAGTCCTTCATAAATTACTTCTTCATGCCCTTAGAAAATGAATCATAAAGAAGGGGTGAGGTTGAATGCTCAGTAAGAGTAAGAAATACATAAAAAGATAATATAATCATTAGACATGGTGAATAGTTGAAAACACCTGCCTTTAATAATAAACATGAACACATTATGGCAGGAATATGAGATGAGTAAATAACACCATAATAAAACATAATCATAGGTATTCTACTAGTAGAATATCCTCATGAAAATTCAATTACTAGCTTCATAATGAGGGAAGTGCATATGCCGGACATTCTGAATCATGTTGTCATGGCCTCGGCCAAGACATCTAGTGATTAAGGCCTCGGCCAAAATCCATATCACATTGGGAAATGCCTTGGCCAATCCATGTCTATTTGTCTCATGAGACCTACTGATGCATCGAGGGGCTATAGCAAGCCCCACCCATCACATAATAAGTCTAATTTGTTCCTCATATGAGCGGAGATAAACATAAACCATATAGACCTTCATATTGAAACAATAATATAAAAATTTACTACCATCCCCCAATCCTTAAACATAAAACACTAACCATTCAGAGTAATATGGTGAATGGTTATAGGATAGTTCATCCATAGTAGTGTTAGTCATAAAATTGTCCATAAAATATGGTATATGACATCATAGATGATTAACCCCAAAAATACATGAGAATCAACAAGAGTATTTAATCAAACGAGAATACACTTACAAAATCATTAAGCAATCTTGAGATAAATACTTTTTTATTTTGAAAAGAAGAGTTATTTTGAAAAAATATTTGCATAAAAACAGAAGTTAAGTAAGATAGTATTTTCATAATAATAATATGAGTGATTTTTTATGTATAATGGTTCCCAAATAAATATTTTAGAGTTCCCATAAAAATAGATAAGAATTTGAGAAATTCCCTTGAATTTGGATTGTATTTTGGAAACAGTTTTTAATGTTCCTTTTAAAATGTGTAACTATCCATAAAATAAGGAAGTATTCTAGTTTGTAAACATATATATCATACTCACACAGAAATTATGATTAGTACATAAAAATAAATAATAATTACATTGAGGTATTTGGACAATGAATGTATCCCGGATGAAAATGGAAGTTGGGGTGGAAAAAACCCTTACATTACTCTGAATGTGTTCCGCTCTTGTACTTAAGCTCCTAGAATATGAAATTATACTTATTAATAAATTATTATAGAACCTATTATACATGTATTTAGTTTATCATAATTCTGGTTAGTTCTTTTATGACTTTATTGATTAGTTAATGTATTGCATTTTGTTGTTCCAGAGTGTTCGTTTCATTTATTTTTATATTCGTTTCATTTCTTTTTAAGTAATGAAGTGGAATGGTTGTAAATATCCAGAATTGAAATTATATATTATTTATCTACATAAATATGTGTTATTTTTCATTTATATAACTTTGTTACATGGAAAGAGGATGAATTATTATATAGAACTTCAATGATAATTGTTTAAGTTAATTTGTGGGTTTTGATTACAATGAACTCATTTTTTCTTTATAACCAAACACCATATGTAAAAGGGATTACAAAATATTAGATTGGATATATTATATATAATAATCTGGTTCAACCATATCAATAATGGTTTCATAACCAGAATTTATAATGATAATAGAAATAGAAAGTCCATCGTCCTTGAATGTGTAAAATTGACACATCTCGGATGGAGTTCTTGCTACTAGTACAAAAGAATGTAAAAAGGGGGAGATAATGATAAATTATTCCAATATCATGACAAAATTACAGTACATATAAGGTACAAGAGTCATCACAAAATTTGGATAAATAGAGGTAATAGAAAATTAAAACAAATGAACTAGAAAGGAAAGACAAAGAATTGAAAATAGGAATTTACCTATTGAACCTAACTTCCTTGAGAACCACCTTATGGGAGCGGTTTTTGACTTTTGATGAGAAACAATCTTGCTGGACATGGAACAGAAGGTTGGAAGGGTATTTGGATAGTATTTGGAGAAGTCACAAGGCTTGAGGTGAATGAATGAAATAGGGGGTGAGAGGGGGTTTTTATAGTCTAGGAGAGAGGGTATTTCCTAATATAAAACTCATTAATTTATTATTTATTCACAAGACAAGTAATAGTAAGTTTTGCATGACCAAGAATAGTAATTGTATCATGGGAATTCATATTAAGGGTGGTTACATCAGCCATGTTTCTAGGAATAGTGTATTTAGCATATAATGTATATATACGCTAAATTACCGTATTTTAATATTTATCAAAATATTAACTAGTTTAGAAAAATATCAAAAATTCACCATGACCATTTTTCGACGTGGGGAATCTATAAATGAAGTACATTTCTCAAAAATATTTTTCTAAATATTATTATTTTAATATTTAATTAAAATCATATTTTATTATCAAAAACTAGTTTTAAAACATTCATTAACATATTATAAAATATAGTTAAATCGTACTTTCGACAAGAATATTATTTATATATTATCAAAGGTATGGTTACTATTCATCAGGGTATATCACTATTTATAAGATTGTGTTACTATTCATAAGGGATGGTTACTATTCACCAAAATTAAAGTTTTTCTTATTAGCCTCTATATAACATACTGATCGCGACTGTATATGTCAAAATTTTGAAATTCACGCCACAAAGTGACAAACTTATGTTTTAAGGGTCCCATAGAACTTAGT
Source organism: Viscum album (assembly GCA_963277665.1). NCBI lineage: Eukaryota > Viridiplantae > Streptophyta > Magnoliopsida > Santalales > Viscaceae > Viscum > Viscum album. The sequence goes on from OY728153.1 coordinate 1,927,516,077, forward strand.
AGTTACTGTGATTATGAAATATTTATATGAAGGTAATTTCCTTTAAAAAATATAGGGCCGTTACATTCTCCCCCCATTATAAAAATTTCTTCCTCGAAATTTAATTTAAAATCTAGGCCATGAACAGGTGGGGGTACATTTCCTTCATTGATTCATCCAGTTACCAAGTTGCTTCTTCATATATATGGTTTCTCCATAGTACCTTGACTAGATGAGTAGTCTTGTGGCATAGAACTTTGTCTCTATGAACCAAAATTTTCACCGGCTTCTCCTCATAGAAAATATCATCTCCAACTATACCACCTCTGAAGAGAGTACATGTGAAAGGTCTGGTATGAACTTCCTTAAGAGGGATACATGAAAGACATCATGTACCTTTGACAAGGTTGGTGGAAGTGAAAGTCGATATGCCACAACTCCGACTTGATCAAGGATCTCGAAGGGGCCAACATACGTGGGACTTAGATTTCCTTTCTTCCCGAACCGCATGACCTTCTTCCATGGAGATATGCGTTGAAATACCAGGTATCCTACTTTGAACTCCAGGTCTCGTCGACGGTTATCCACAAAACTCTTCTGTCGACATTGGGCTTCCTGGATATACTGCTGAATGGTTTTCACCTTCTCCACCATTTCCTCAACCAATTTAGGTCCTAGAATCTTTTACTCACTGACTTCATCCCAAAATGCCTGTGTTATAATCCATTTCCCATAGAGGGATTCATATGGTCCCATACAGTTTCTTGAGTGGAAACTATTATTGTATGAGAATTCAACCCGTGGAATATGTTGGTCCCATCCTCCTTTGAATTCCATAGATCATGCCCTCAACATGTCTTCCAGTGTCTATATAGTCCGCTCATATTGGCCATCTGTTTGAGGATGATAGGCCGTACTGAAGTTCAGTTCAATGCTTAAAGCATGTTGGAGACTTTTCATGAACTTCGAGGTGAATCTAAGATCACGGTCGGATACAAAATAGGGTGGTACTCCATGCATCCTTACCACTTATTTGATGTAAATCCGTGCAAGTTGATCCAATGATAAGTCCTCTCGAATCTCTATAATGTGAGCTGTCTTTGTAAGAAAATCCACAATGAACCATATAGAATTGTATCCTCTATATGTCCTTGGGAGTCTAGTAAAAAATTCCATGGTAATGTTATCCCACTTCCATGATGGTATGGGTAGTGGTTGCATCATCCTGTTCGACTTTTTCCTCCCAGCCTTCACTTGTTGACATACTAGGAACTTTGATGTATATTCAGCAATCTACCTTTTGATATTGTCCCACCAGAAGTTTTCTCAAAGATCTTGATACATCTTTGTTCTACTAGGATGTATAGGGAAATTAGAGCTATAAGCATTTTCCAACAGTTCTCTCTTTAGCTCCGGAATAGCGGGAACACAAAGCCTCTTCCCAAATTTCAAAATGTCATATTCATATGAGAAGTTACTCAATATCCCATCATTCACAGCTTTAATCTTCTTTTGAAACTTCTCATCATCAGCCTGAGAACTTTTTATCCTTTCTAGTAAAGATGGTTTGGTAACCAGTTGAAAAAGCCTTGAGTTGTCACCTTCCATGTTTATTACCATATCAATCTGTTCTAGGTCCATGAAAATTGGATCCCTTTCAACTCTCAACTTGTTAAAAACTCCATGATCCTTTCTGCTCAAAGCACTATCCACCTTATTTCCCTTCCTTGAGTGGTAGTGTATCGTGCAATCATAATCCTTGAGTAGTTCAAGCCATATCCATTGCCTCAGGTTGAGTTCTTTCTGTGAGAAAATATATTTCAGCTCTTGTGATCAGTATAAATATCACATTTTTTACCACAGATATAATTTCTCCATATCTTCAATGAAAATATTACAGCAGATAACTCAATATCATTAATAGGATAGTTTTCCTCATGAATTTTTAGCTGTCGTGATGCATAATCAATAACCCTATCATTTTGCAGACAAAACCAAGTCCTTTCTTTGAAGAATCAATATAAATAAAAAACCCTTCATTCCCCGATGGTATAGTCAATATAGGAGCGTTGGATAATCTTCTGTTCTAATCTTAAAAACATTCTATACAATATTTTTCCCAAAAAAAATTTATCCCCTTTACGTGTGAGCTTCGTTAATGGGTTAGAAATCAGGAAAAATTCTGAAGAAAATGTCGATAATAACCTGCTAAGAAAATAAAACTATGTAACTAACTTATGTTTGTTGGCGTGGTCCAATCATGGATTTACTTTGTTTTCACAGGATCAACTTGGATTCCATCCATGGAGACAATATGTCCCAGAAAATAAACTGATTGAAGCCATAATTCTCACTTCCTAAACTTCCCATATAATTTATTTCTTCTAAGAGTTCTCAGAATAACCTGCAAGTGATTCTCGTGGTCTTCATATATATTTGAATATATGACGGTATCATCGATGAAAACCACAAAAAAGATATCCCGATATTCCTTGAAAACACTATTCATTAAATCCTTGAAAACTGAGGGTGCATTTGTCAGTCCAAAAGGCATCAGTGTAAACTCATAATGCCCATACCTGGTCTGAAATGTTGTCTTAGTAACATCTTCCTTCCCCACACACAACTGATGATATCTGGATTGAAGGTCAATATTTGAAAAGTATTGAGATCTATGCAGTTGGTCAAATAAATCATCAATCTAGGGAAGAGGATACTTATTCTTTAATCTAATATCATTTATTTCCCTATAATCAATGAAGAGCCTCATGGATCCATCTTTCTTCTTAACAAAGAGGACTGGGGCTCCCCATGCAGAAACAATATGTTGACTAAATCCTTTATCACTCAATTCTTCTAGTTTATTCATTATCTCTACTAATTACATAGTGGCCATTCTATAATGAGTCTTTGATATAGGTCTTGCATCAGGAATTAAATTAATAGAGAACTCAACTTCCCGCTCTGGTGGTTGTCTAGGTAAATCCTCTGGAAATACATCAATGTACTCTTTCACTATGTGCACATCCTCAATTTGAAGATTTATTTTCTCGGCCATAGATATTAGTTTATCTTCCTCTTCTAGTATTTTATTTAGTAGATCTACTAGGGATGGTTCTAGATAAGAAATTGGTGGCGATGATTCTGACTTAAAGACAAGGGATTCTAAACCATTTTAAAAAATTGCAACTTCCTTTCTCTTAAAACAAATCTTCGCATCATAATTTGACAGCCAATACATATCGAGAATTATATCAAATATAGCCATTGGTATAATCATAAGGTTTTCATCTAGAGCGCATTTTGGTGTCTAGAGGGGGACTAATCGACATGCCTTTTTTGCAATGATACATCCACTATGAGTTTTGACTGATAAATCCTTTATTAAACTAAATTGGAATTATCAAATTTTCTTGGAAAACTGGGAAGATATAAATAAATGCGACGATCCAGATTCAATATATTGGATAAATTGGAGGAAATGATTCAAGTACCTACCACCACGTTATTAGGTACTTTAACCTCTACAGTTGTGATTTCATAAGCATGTCCTTGATCCATTGGCATTTTCTGTTGCATATTTCCTTGACGTTTTGGCCAATAATTATCATAGTGTCCCATATTCCGAAAACTATAGCATTGAACATCATTAGATTCCTTCTTACCTTTGTAATCACCAGCAAGATGGCCTTCATGACAACATTTGTAGCATACTCCTTTTCCTTTTAATCATGCACCATGTTGTTTCTTTCCACAATTGTCACATGGTGGAAACTCAACTCTTCCCTTCTTACTCGTTTCCTTATTTCCTTTCCTAGGGTTTTCAAGAGTCCTCTTCTTTTATTTCTTTCCCTTAAACTCATAAGTCTTAATGAATTCTTTTTCTGCCTTAATGGCACATGAAACTATATCTTCATATGATGAAAAGCATTGGGAGACAACTGCAAGCCGTAGGAATGGCTTTAGGAAATCAAAGAATCGATCAATTTTGATCCTTAGATTTCGTATGTAGTCTACAACATGTCTTGATAATCTTGTGAAGTTAGCTTCATAATTTAAAACATTATAATCTTCTTTCTGACTTAGATTCATGAATTGTCTCTCCATATCTACTCACTGCTCACGAGGGAAATATTTTTCTAAGAATCTTTCTTTAAAATCCCTCAATTCCATCTATTCAATCTCTTCCTCCTCCTTGGTGTTTTGGATTAATGACCACCACTAATATTCATCTCCCAAATAGATGATATACTTCCATGACAACCTTCTCTCTTTCATAACATCCTAATGTGATAAATATCTTATAAAGGGAACATATCCACTGCTCTGCTAGAAAAGGGTTTTTAATCCCATTGAATGATGGAGGCTGTTGTCGCATAAAGCGACCTAGCATGGCTCCTCCATGTGGTGGATCCATATACTCCATATGGGTAAGGATATTATTTATAACCTGAGTAAGTTGTCCCAATATATTTATGAGTTTCTCAGCACCATTCACATAACTAGATCCAACATCATTATCTTGCGTCAGAGAAAACTCCCTATAGGGGACACGTGTATTCGTGCGTTTTCCATTCTATCCACTAGGCGCCATATCTAGATAATAGCACATACTAGAATATGTTATGAATCAAAATGTAAAATCTTACCTTAAAAATACTCAAAAAAATTGAGATCCTATGCATGGATAATCCCATATTTATAAATATGGTTTCTTTGAGGAATATTTTACATTTCAATCCTTCATAATGTCTTGTAAAGAAAATTTGAATTATCCTAAGAATTTCCCTCAGGAGTGTCGTAACCAATAGTGCATCAAGGCCCATTGTCATGCACCAGTTCCCATTCAAGTCTAGCTCAATGCAGTGTTTGCAGGTTTTACCCCTATATTAATTTGTGCCAGAGCCGCCTCTACCTGCTCGTATCGAGACAGGGATGTATTGCTTGAATGATCCACATAATCTATTCCTTACAAAAATACCAGAATGTTATTGTTGGTATATCCTCAAATAATAACTTAGGGACTCTTCCCTAATTCTACGTTTTCTAAATCTTGTTTCCAAGTATTCTACAAAACTTCCTCTGATACCAATAGTAAGGTCCTAACCCCAGTTGCCCAGATCCGGTGCCTTAATTAATTACATTGGCATACATACAAGGAATACGAATCCCAAAGGAATGAGTAGTTTAGTATTATTGGAAACAAGATACATACATAGGTTTATCATTACAACATGAAGGGAAAGAAAACACTATTTTATTCCACTAGGAACATCTCGTCTCCTAGATTATGCTTGAAATTCATTCATAAATTAATTCTTCATGTCATGCGAAAATGAAACCTAAGAAATGGGAGAGATAAAAAACTCAGTAAGAGTAATAAATACAGCGAAGATAAAATAAACATTATACATGGTGAATAATTGAAAACACTTGCCTTTAATAATAAACATGAAAACATTATAGCAGGAATATGAGCTGAGTAAATAATGCCATAATAAAAAATAATCATGGGTATTATACTAGTCGAATTACCACATGTAATTTCAATTACTAGCTTCATAATGAGGGAAGTTCATATGCCAGACATTCTGAATCATTTTGTCATGGCCTAGGCCAAGACATCTAGTGATTAAGGCCACGTCCAAAATCCATGTCACATTGGCAAAGTGATTGGCCAATTCCACGTCAATTTGTCTCATTAGACCTACTGATGCATCGAGGGGCTATAATGGGCCCAACCCATCACATAATAATTCCAATTCATTTCTCATATGTGCGGGGATAGACATAAACAACATACAAATTCATATTGAAATTATCATATGAAATGTTACCAAATTTCCCCAATCATAAAGCACAAAACACTAACCATTCCGAGTAATATGGTGAATGGATTTAAGACAGTTCTTCCAAAATAGATTTAGTCATAAAAAAAACAATAAAATATGGTATATGACATCCTAAATTAGTAACCCCATCAATACATACAAATCAATAAGAGTATTGAATCTAATGAGAATACTCTTATAAAATAATTAAGAAATCTTGAGATAAATACTATTTTATTTTGAAAAGAAGAGTTCTTTTGGAAAAATATTTGCATAATCTAGATATGAAGTAAGATAGTATTTTCATAATAAAATGAGTGATTATATAAGGATAATGGTTTCCAAAAATAGATTATAGAGTTCCCTTGAAAATAGATAAGAATTTGAAAAATTCCATTGAATCGGGCTTGTATTTTGGAAATAGTTTTGAATTTTCATTTTAAAATGTGTAAATATCCATAAAATAAGGAAGGATTCTGGTTTTTAAACAGATATATGATACTCACACAGAACATATGATGAGTAAATAACAATACATAAAAATTAAATTGAGGTAATTAGACAATGAATGTATCCCGAATGAAATTGGACGTTTGGGGGGGGGAAACCCCATACCATAACTCCAAATGTGTTCCACTCTTGTAATTATGCTCCTGTAATATGAAATTATACATATTAATAACTTACTATAGGACCAATTATACATTTATTTAGGTTATCATAATTCTGTTTAGTTGATTTATGTCTTTATTGATTAGTTATTGTTTGGAATTTCGTCGTTCTAGAGTGTTCGTTTCTTTTAGTTTTATATTCGATTCACTTGTTTTTAAGTAATGAAGTGGAATGGATGTAAATATCCATAATTGAAATTATATATTATTTATCAAAATAAATAGGGGCTATTGAACATTTATATGACTTGGTTACATATAAATAGAATGAATTATTATATAGAACTTCAATGATAATTGTTTCGGTTAATTTGGGGGTTTTGATTACAATGAACTCATTTTTTCTTTATAACCTAACACAATATGTACAAAGGGATTAAAGAATCTTATATAGGTTATAATATATATAATAATCAGGTTCAACTATATCATGAATGGTTTCATCACAGGAATTTAGAATGATAATAGAAACTGAAAGTCCATCGTCATTGAATGTGTAAAATAGACACATCTCAGACGGTGTTCTTGCTACTAGTACAAATGAAGGTAAAAGAGGATATGATGATAACTTATTACACTATCATGACAACATTCCAGTACATATAAGGTACTAGAATCATCAAAAAATTTGGATAAATAGAGGTAATATAAAAATAAAACCAATGAACTTGAAAGGAAAGAAAATGAATTGAAAAGTGGAATTTACCTCTTGAACCAAAATTCCATGAGAACCTCCATAAGGGAGAGGTTTTGGTCTTTTGATGAGACCAAAGACTGCTGGACGTGGGAGAGAAGGTTGGGAGGCTATTTGGACATAATCTGGATAAGGCACAAGGCTTGAGAGGAATGAATGGAAGAGGGGATGAGATGGGGTTTTTATAGTGGAGGAGAGAGGGGATTTCCTAATATAAAATTCATTAATTTATAATTTCTTCACAAGACATGTTATAGTACGTATTCAATGAAAATGAATAGTTATTTTACCATGTGAATTTGGATTAAGGGTTGTAACTTCATCCATGATGCTAGGAATATTCTATTTATCTTATAATGTATATATATGGTAAATTACCGTATTTTACAATTCATCAAAAAATTAAGTATTTCAAAAAAATATAAAATATTCACCCTAACCATTTTTTGACATGTAGAATCTAGAAATGAAATCCAATTGTCAAAAATAATTTTCTGAATATTATTATTTCAATATTTAATTAAAATCATATGTTATTATAAAAACCAGTTTTAAAACATTCATTAACTTATTCTAAAATATTGGTATATCGTACTTTCAACTTGAATATTATTTATAAATTATCATAGGCAAGGTTACTATTCATTAGGGGATTTAACTATTCATAAGGGTATGTTACTATTCATAAGGGTAGGTTACTATTCACCAAAAATTATATTTTCCTTATTAGACTCTAAATAACTTACTGACCGTGACTATGTTTGTCAAATTTTTGAAATTCACATCACAGATGTGAAGAACTTATGTTTAAAGGGTACCATAGCACTTAGTAGTTAATGTGATTATGAAATATTTATAAGAACGTAATTTCCTTTATAATTATTGGGTCGTTACATGTTACTGTACCGGAATTTTTTTTAGGGGTCTGAAGCCCTTTAAGCCACAGGATCAGGGGCACATTACCCCTATAATGCCCAAAAACCTCACTATAGTGGTTAAAACATGATGTTTTAGTCTTCTATATAGTTTTGGCCACATGAAATAATCCCAACACCACCATAATGGATAGATGTATATTATTGAAACAATAATATTTTATCAAAGAATGATTAAGGGAATAGATGGACGGATGGTGGTTGTCTCATAAGAAGTACACGGTTAATGCACACCATTTTTCTAATAATATGACAATTGTAATGTATGTTTTGTTCCTCTACCATTGAGTGGAACAATCCACTATAATGTTTGAAAAAAATAAACAATCATGCATTGAACTTTAACAAAACCTAGTCTCATCTAGCATCAACATGCACCGTTAGAGGGATGGTCCTCACTATTCAAATAATCATACATTAATCAACTATGTGATTCAGTCTCACATCATTAGGACCTTCATTGTTTTTTGGGATTGGGTGTAGGGTTTTGATGACTTAGTAGAAACTACGAACCCTATAAAATGAGTATACATTCCTTATATTATCCTATGAAAATACTGTTTCTTTCAAAATATTATCAACTATTTGTTGGATGATCAATCCTCAACTATCAAAAAAATGTAATGTATTAAATACATGAAAAGTGATATTAAAAACCTTTTTCAAGGTAAATTAAAATATGAAGATGAATTATCCACATAATTACATCGAACCCCACCACAAAAAAATTGTTTTCCCTCAAAAATTTATCAAGACACTCATCTCAATGGAACTGACAATGAAACTATATGAAATGTCAAAAATGATATCTTCCAAATGAATGTGATTTTTGAATGAATGAATATTTAAAATCCTATATTAATCTTGATGACTCAAAAACACATAGATAATATAAACAATATAGATACAATTAAAATTATCTAAATTAACATAAATTAATTCGGGGTTTTTAATCTGAAAATTTCATTATTCATTTAAAAGAATGTTCTTTAATTTATTTTCATCTCATCCTAATATTTGGTAGGTTGTTCCAAGGTCTCATCACCAATATGGGATATCACAATTATATGTAACAAAACCTCATTAAAATACAACATTTTAGTATTATGGATGGTCATTGTTATCTTGGTTATTCCTTTTACATATCTCGAATTTTCATTTATGTGAAATAATAAGAAAAAAATTCATTACCATATTATTCAAAGGACCCACATAAATGGATTATTTAAGAAAGTCAATTGGTCAGGAAATTATTTCCATGCAATGGATCCGTGTGTGGTATCAATAATTTCAAAGCATCACTTCCTTTTATACATGAATTATCTTCCATTTCAAGATGTTCCTAAATTTAAACTCATCTTTAAAAAAATAATTATTTAAATTTAATGTATTAAGAATAATTATTTGAATAATTCTTATTTTGTTTTCCAATCCAAATTCACATCAAGAATATTCTCATCAATTTGACAAGATAATAAATTTAAAAGTTGATTATCCATAATGCATTTTCATTTAGATAATTAGAATGTGTGACACATATACCATCCATTAAATTCCCTCTACTAAAAATATTTCATCATTGGAAATGATATGTTTATGACCAAATGAGGTTCCAAAATATAGGCTACATACCCTACACATAAAATTGAGCTTGGTCCCCCCATGATTGCATAAAGGTGGAAAGGAGTGTGGATCATGCGATATTCATTGTCTATGGAAAAATGAAATTACTATTTTATTTAAAAATAAAATTAATTATATGGATGATAGAGGTTATTTTCAAAGGAGTGTGAATGGGTTTTTTTTCTCTATCTCAGTGACTTATGTATTTTTTATTTTAAAAAAAGTGAAATCAATCAAATTGGTTGAGTGTTTTGATTTTTATTTATTAATATAAAACAAAATGATGATATCATACACACAAAGGGTGACTAGGTTTTGGATTTGAGTTAGATCAAATAAGTTCTTCATTATATCCTTTAGTTCTCATCATAAAGTCATGTCAATATGATTATAAAACTAATATTTTATTTCAATTTTTGATTCAAAATGAAAGAATAAGACATATCTCTATATACATCGAACTCCATGTTCTCCATAGTGGAGAGTTAATGAACCAACACAATAGAGGAATTCATTGCCTCAATACCCACCTCTATCATATGTTGTTTCTCCCTCAATCCATAGTGTTCCAATCATAGTAACCTTTGGAAAAGACAAGGTGGAGATAAATGATTTGATAGAATAGTGAATGTAGTATCCCATATAAAGAAAATATGAATATCAATGATCTACCTCTTTCCATTTCACTAATACAATGAGGATGATAAATTATAAATTACCAAATTTTGATTTGGAGGGCCTCTATAATATCACTTGGGATCCTAGTATTTATATAAATTTTCCAAATTTATGGAGATAAAATGATAAAATTCATGATAATAACATAATGGTTACAGAAAAAAATAAGTAATCAAGGTAAGAAGAAGATATTCACAAAACTCTTGAACTAACACAAAATTTGATTTGAAAGTGAATAAATCATAGATTAATCTTATCTATTATCTTATGAAGGTTAATATAAAGTTGGAATCATCTTACGGTGAATAATTTAAAAGGAATAGGATATGGGAATTATTTATATATATTAGTGTTATCATTATATGAATTCAGTGAAGTAATCATGAAGCATTTTCAACCTGATGAGTTTCAGATGTTGCACCCGACATTTGAGATCAATTCAGTTTACTATATATTTTTAGATGGGAAATTATCCCAAAATCACCTTTATACTTATTCAAGAAAACAAAGACTGGAAATGTAATCAGAAATTTTAGATGGAGTTAAAATTGAGTGGTAAATCCTCATATAATTAGTTTCATAATGATTTTATAACCACGTATACAATTTTTCCTTAATAGTGGGATCAAGATTTCATTCATTAATTGAAATAGACGGTTTAATTGGATCAACCTTCTAGGTTGTTCACAAGATCATTGGGTGGTATGAAAAAAATGGAAACTTTTATGGAAAACCATGTATGCATGGGGTTATGACTGCATAGTAGTTGTGTGGGAAGGCATCACATTGGATCTGTTTTACTATATCTGGCATCAATTTCATGCTTTAGTAGGGGGGATTTTTATTTTGGTTCTTTATTATCATGTTATAATTATCATCTCACATTATTTGGGTTCTTCAACTAACTGGACCAAATTGTGAGAATGGGTGACCTTCGGGGTAGTACGACATCAATCTTATCATTGGGCGACTGATATATTATTGTTCCTTGAATACACTATGGTGCATCTTGGTAGTTCTGGTTTTCCATTACCATATTTTTCGACAAATCTAGCTATAATGTAGGTTCAGTTCCTATAAATCACTACATAGGGTGGTGGGAATATTATTTAGTGAGAGGATAAATGAAAATTGGTGGTTTGACATCCCTATACTAATACTTGCTCATTTTCTAAAACAAGGCTGGCTACGTGACCTCAAGTGCATCTCCCCATATGCTAGAGGGTATCAACTAGTATCGGGGGTGTAAGGAATATTTTTGGGATCCTATATCATTGGGTACAATGTTTAAAAAACAATCGGAAAAACCAATGTGTAATAGAAACAATATAAATAATAAAAAATCAAACTCATGTTGAATAAGTAAGAAGATGAAAAATAAAAATTAAAATAGAAACAATGTAATAGAATGCCAAAATTTTACTATATATCAAGATGGTTTTCATATAAATGGAGAAAACAATGGAGATAAAAGTCCCCCAGAACCTTGTCTCTAACCCCATGATGGTCATGTTTCAATGCTCCACCCATCCAAAAAACAATAATCCAATTTAGGGACCCATTTCCATATCCATACCTTCATCCATGTAATATTCCTTGGTACCAAATGGCGGTCCGAATAGTGTGTTGGAAAAACTAAATAGGAGTCCACAAATGATGACAAGGTAAATCCAATATGAGTGGATAGTTCGTGAAATGTGTGATAAATTGGGTATTAATTTAATAAATTACTACTACACTTGATATAAACCCACCGACCCCTAAGTTCTGGGTTGGCACCTAAATATAGTCAATCCTTCATTGTTTTATTCCACGTTTCTATTTAATGTTTTAAATCACCTTATGTTATAAGGAATCATATGTGTCCTGGAATATTCCCATATATATGATGAATCACCTATATGAAGAAAAAATATAACCTTCCCTTATGCTACAACCATCTCAACCACATGCATATAAACATTTTCCTTGGTCATATAACCATATCACCATCACCCATCCACCAACTATGCACCATACCGTTAGGTGGCCTATACCCCTACATCCAAATGTATCATCAATTGTTCACCATACTCACAAGCGACCCAAAGACATACATTGTGCACTTATGATATATTAAAATCTTCTATTATTCCCTCAGAAATAACATTTTTTCCCTACCAAAATATGCATAAGAATAATACATAACAAGGAACACGTTCAAAATTTAATGTAAAATACTTCCCTTGGGTATAGTTCATCAATAAGTCTTCTCCAAACAAAATTCTATGAAATTAAATCACCTGACCAAACACTAATCAAACTAGAAATGTCATTATAAATCTATATTGATCAATTCAGAAAATTACTCTTTATCTACGCATTTAAATTTCATAAATTCATGTTCTCACTTATCGTAATAATGAAATGAATTTCTGTTCCATTTATCAAAATTTCCCAAAATGAAATTGATGTTACAAAATAGGCATATCACATATTGTTAAAATGGCAAGATTATTTCATTCCATTTGAAAAAAAATTAGTTCATGTTATTCTATTTCGAGATATAATGATATTCTATACATTATTCCAATTCATAGTATTTATGAAATTGTCTACAAATTTATTTTTCTTATTAGGGATATATGTTCAAACTAACTAATTTCCAATCTGGATTAGAGGCTGGAAGACCTCTTTGGTAGCTGCAATCCTATTCTCAATGCCAAAGGAACCAAATGGATTTATTTGTGGTCTAAAAATATGATTACAATCAATCATGATTTATTCAATTAGACATATTCCACTCTGTTTTTCCATCACAATCTTGATTTTTTTAACAAACAAGAAGTATTTAAAATTTATTTTAAGGGATTTTTTCTAGACCACCTACCTCGAAATTCTCAATTATTCAAAAAATAATCAATTTCTAAGATGAAATCACGTTATGACTACCTTTACATCTATAGGCATGATTCAATATGATTTTATGAAATATTCTTCATGTTAAATGTGCACACTCCAAGATTTACACTTGAATAATTGGATCACTGTGGCTAAATCCCTAGAAGGTGGGTGTCCAATCCAATGAGAAAGGTATTAAAAACCCTTCTAAAGGATATATAAATCTTTTGGGGTTTTATTAAATAAATAATTTAAAATTAATTTAAATTTAATAATTTAAAATCTATTTTCAGAAATCAAAATCAATTATATTTTATCATTTGTTATTACATTAATTTTTTAAACATTCAATTCACTAATATTCAATTTCTATTTCAATTTCAAAATCAGTTTTTTGGATTTCACATAACTCAGATGTGAATAAAGGAATTAATACAAAAAAATAAATTGGATTTAGCATGTATGTTCTATATCAAATTAACTAATCACTAAATTATTACATTAAAATAAAAAACAATTTTAATTCAATTCTATATAAAATCACATTAATGATTTATTTAGTATCTCAAAAACTGAATAAATCAATAAAATTCAATTGTTATACTAGTTATTAATTATGTAAAATAATTTAAAAATCCAAAAAAAAATCAAATTTATTCAACAATTGTGAAACAATTTGGGTAATTTTCAATGAATAACAAGGAAATGTATTTAAAAAATTCAGTTCACATCACTCCCCCACACATAAACTATTAGACTACTATAATATTTTATCCATGAATCTCATTTATTCAAAAATAAAAAACCATCCTTCCTATATCTAAACATACCATCCAAATTTTAAATATAACACATATTCATCCATTATTCAAATTAGCATGCTGTATCTAAGAAACAAATTCAATTTTTCACAACAATTCAATAAAAATTCCAAGTCTAGGAGGTGATAAAATTGATTTTAAGTATAATTAATGTTTTAACAGGAATATATTCATTTACATTTTCCTCCTATGTTTCTTAAACCAAAATTCATTTTTCTGCATCATTGATGAAATAAATCAAATGAATTTTTTATTTGTTAATTATGTTTTTCTTTAATTGGGTTTAATATTCCCATCACTTGAATGAATTCGTTTTTAATAATTAGATAGTTTTTTTGAAGTTTTCTCATCATTGAATTTTATTTGAACTATGAAAAAGACCATATTATAATATATATAGAGGGATTATACTCACACACATGGTTCCAAATATCATATATATTCACTATTAGATCATAATTGTTCATTTACATATATGTTAGAAGAACATATATCAATATAATTTTAGTTATCTCCCTATGTTTTTTATTTTCACAGAGGTAAAGATACCTCAGATAATATTAAAAATTCTATTTATATTAAGTTATATTTCTCTTTGAATAAATATATTTTCACTCACACTCCCCATTCATGTTCTGGGACCAATTTCAATAAAAGTAGTGACCAACCCACTCAAAAATCATTCATTCCTCACAACTTAAGAACTAATGAATTTTTAAAAATTAGCATGGTATTTTTAAACTAATTTGGAAATAATGATGTTTAATAAAAGTTTAAAATAAAATAAAACATGAATTTTTTTATTTTTAATATATAAAAATAATATTATCATTGTAAATTTAAAAAAACATCAAAAAACATTTAAAAAATGAATTTTTTATTGAATTTTAAAATTGAGATTAATAGAGAAACTAAAAAGTACACTAAAATTTTAATATATTTTCACTAAAATTTAGATTAATATAATTCATTTTTACTATACACTCAATGATCATTAGTCATTATTAAACAATTTTTAAACAAAAATATATCGGAAAAAAATATAAATAAGAATTTAAGGATTTCACCAAGGTTCAGTTATTCCATCACTTCAAACAACTTAGGTGGGATGTGATTCCAAGCATTAATTTATTCTAATGATATTAATAGATTTTATCAACATCCTTATTTGAATATAAAGTACAAAAATTAATTAAAAATTTATTCATAGTTAAAAGTACAAACTAATAATATCAAACAATACAGAAAATGAGAGTATACATCTTTTGAACCCCCCCATGGGTACTGCATCATACACATTCTATTATTGAACATCATTTTTTAATCCTAAATATTTAGGTTGGTTGTTATTTTTTGGTAATAACTGACACATTATTTTTTCCCACTACTCATATTAACATATTTCTTCTTTCCCATATCATCAAGATTGGCGTGTATATGAAAAAGTTGGCATGAAAGGAGAATTTATGCAGTCTCTTTCAGTTCATCCTTAGCTTTCATGGCCTCCTATTTATCCAATGGTTTCTTTAGTAATGTATATTAGAAGTCATGAAAATGGGAGGGTTATCATGCATTTAAATAAAAATAAAATTAAATCATGTTGAGATGAGGTCAATGTTTCCCCCTAATATTAAACACGAAATATTTTTTCTATTAACAAGCATCCATTCATAATTTTTATCTACTATTTAACCTCTATTTGATATTAATTTTTTTCTTGAGGGATTTGTTGAATCCTCATAAGTCTTGATACATCTTTATCATATTATTTAACTAATTGAGTGAACATGTACTCTCTTTCCATGTTTGACTATTTATTTTATCATTCAAATTTTTAAATATTTCAACCTTTTAAAAAAATTAGCAACTATTATTCTTTCCTCTAGATCAAATTTCAAATGATATTCATAAAAAATTATTCCAACTCTTCTTCTTCACCAGTCTTGGAAGATAATAATAGTGCATAATTTAAAGTGTTATAATTAGGGAAATCCGATTGAAGTTAATAACATTTTAATGAAATGAAATCAAGGGATGGAAATATCCCACTATTAAGTTAATATTTAGAGTGGTTTATAAACTTGCACTACAAGTTTGGATTTAGATCAAATTATTATGGATAGAAGTGGACCTTACTGCTTCTATTCATCATTTGACACACATAGACACCTTACTGATTACACATTGGTTACTTATGGATGTTTTTATTTTAAAACATAAGGATGGTCAAAAAAAGTTTTCCTTCAATAAATTTAGGGAAATAAATGTTCAATAATTTTTCTCCCTTAATGAATTTTTATCTTAATTACTCTAAAATGAGAAAATCCACTGGGAGAAAGAGTTCAAGTTTGAATAATGGTACTTTTTTCCTCTAATCTTACTCTTTATGTTCCATATCTTCCATGGTTATAAAAACTAAAAGGAACATAAATTCATGTTCAACATTCTTTACCTCTTGATAGTATTATTATTCTTCTTATTATTCCATCATATATGTAATAGAGGCTTAGAGTTCATTTTTAAGGTTCTTCAGTTCTTCCATTATGAAGTGTTATTCATGCACTTCTTCTTTTACAGTGGAAGATTTTTTGTGTTGAGATAGTGTATACAATAATTGTTTTATATCAATTTTATTGATATATTCTCCTTGTATTCCACCCAAGATAATGTATTTTTACATTGTATGATTCCAATACTTCTCCTTCTTGGGAACCCCTGAGATATATGAGAATACAAATTAGTTAGAAAATAAATGGGTTATATGTGGGTTTGCGACTTCATCGATTCTATCAGTACCATTAATATAGTAATAAAATTGTTTATAAATTATATATAATGGTCACCAATTAATACTTATCCCATAGTAGAGAATATAAAGAAGTAAAGAAATAAAAACATTGAAAAATATGAGAACCACTTATTACAGTTTTGATAAAGAATTTGAAAACATGACCTAACTCCCTTAAAATAACACCAAGTTGATCATGCAGTTTTTATGGGCCATGGTCATGTTAATGTTTTATTTTTCTTAAAAATGGGGAATTCATCATAATATCAACCAATGTTTTTCCCATGGATATGTGTGGGTTATTTATTCACTATCTCAATTACTTTTGTATTTGTTTTTCAAAATTTTTAAATAATATACAGATGATGAGGGTTGAGATTTTGATATATGAATATAAAATAAAATGATGGAATCAAATACATAGATGGTGAATTGGATTTCAACCCGGGTTCAATAAAACAGGTTCTTAACTATCATATTTAGTTCTCATCTAACATTCAAGTCAATATCATTGTTGAGTTATTATTCTCTATCTATTTTACAATTATGAATGTATGATCAAGATATATCTCAATTTATTTCCAATTTAATATCATCCATAATGAATCTACAATGAGAAACCTCAATTAGGGCATTCATTATCTTAATAACATTCTCTACCATATGAAGTTCATCCCTTGGTTTACAATGAACCAATCGTATACACCATACATCGAGAGAGTGGAGTGTAAAATTATTTGATATATTAGAGAATGAAATACATTATTTGAAATATTAGATTAATATCATTGATCTTCATCTATATATCTCACTATTGAATTGAGGATGAAAAATATTAATTTTTTTTTTGATATTTAGAGTGATTGTATAATCTCACCTGGGATATTATTCTTAGGGTTTGATCCCTATACCTATTGAGTTAAAGATATCACAGTCACGATCATGACACTATGGTTGAATATTAACATTAAAAACTAGGGTAAGTGAATAACTTCAAACCCCAATTGAAAAAAAACATTATTGGAACTATAAGAATGTATTAATTATAGAGGAAACCTATAAAATATCTATAAATACAGAATATATAGTTTTATTTAGAAAAAGATGAATAATTTATAAGTGGGAATGCTTATTTATATACAATGACCTTATTTTACCTTACATTCAATGTAGTGATAATGATTTATTTTCAACTCAATATGTGTCTTGTGCTGTAGCTGATGGTTGATATCAATTCTATTGAGGGAATATATTTTTTGGGAAATTATCCCTTAATCGCTCTTGTACACCATGGGGAAAGATCAAAGATAAAATGTTCTCATGCAATATCAATCTTGTATAAATTGAGGGTTGAAGCATCATTTTAGTAGTTCCAGAATTATTTCAATACCACATGTGAAATTTTGTATCAAGGGATGGATTTATTTTTTGGGATTTAAAATAAAATGATGGTACAATTGGATCATCCTATTGGGTTGTGCACTTTAATGCTGGGTTGGTTCGAACTAAATGGAAATTTTTTCTGAACACCGTGTGTACATGGTGATGAAGAATCATCGTTAATGAATGGAGGAGGTGTATGCCCTCTTCAAACCTAAAAATTAGAAGGCATGCAAGACATTGGTTCGATATCCTTAAACACGGCATCATCACGGTGCATTCAAAGTGGAGATTCAGATCTAGATTCTTTAGTGGTGAGCTCAGGTTCACTTCACACATTACTAGGTTATTAAAATAGTAACCACAACTTGAAAATAGATTATTATGGATGGGTTATTTGTGAAGGGACCCAGTAAAAAAATTTATTTTTTGTGGTATGGATCTCCTATTACAAATAATTTTTTCAACTGGTTATTAATTATGATGGGTCAAGTGACCAATAAAAAGAAATTATTTTGGATGGGTGACAGTAACATCATAAATTATTTTTATAAATAAAAA
Source organism: Viscum album (assembly GCA_963277665.1). Taxonomy (NCBI): domain Eukaryota; kingdom Viridiplantae; phylum Streptophyta; class Magnoliopsida; order Santalales; family Viscaceae; genus Viscum; species Viscum album. The sequence goes on from OY728153.1 coordinate 1,927,534,918, forward strand.
ATTTTAAAACTAAAAATAATAAAAATATTATAATATCAAAATAATTATAAAAATTTTAATAAATCAAATTGATAAAATTTGAAATAATAAAATAAGTACCAAATATATTTTGACATAAATTTAACACAAAAAATATGTAAATAATGTATCAAACACTGTAAAGGGGGAGGGGAGGTGGAGGGTTATATAGAATTGAAGGGGGAGTGAACTCACTCCCTAAAACCTGAACTAGCTGTCTCATGTTGTCATTTTTCTTCTCCTCCATCATTACATATCCTACTACTGCTCCTCATACTATCAAGGGAGCTCATTTTTCTCCCCATGCATGACCTCAAGAATCTCACTTTTAGGTCACATATTGTCCTCGTACTGAGATTTTAATGAGGATAAATCTCTATGACCTCCCTTCATTATAGATGTAGACTATGCACTAGTACCGTAAAAAATACATGCTTTCATTCAAGAACTGATACCAACCACTCATCCCTTCTTGATAGCATTCCGCAACACCTGAATCCATAGAGCATTATCGAATCATGCCACAATGGTGGCTGAGCTCTTAGTCTTATCTCTTTCATCTTATTTTTAGGAGTCACATCATTATATGAATTTTTCAATTGCATGGTGAAATTAAAATATATAAAAATTATTTTGAGATAAATTTAAAACCCAAAAAATGTATATTGACAACCATATGATGATGGTGTCCACTTGAAATCTCTCTAGTTATATGATCATTGTACATCCTCTTATAAACATTGAACATCATAATATCAAGGTGTTTAACTTCCTATATGAGTATATAATATAGATTTTGAAATTAAAATTATATAAATTAGTAAAAATATTACTTTACATATGTGGACAATGCATATAGAATTTATGACTAAAATCTTGATGCATTAACTCCTTCCTCCCCAGATTCTATTGACCCAATGATGCTTTCCTCTAAAAACATTCCCTCATCTAGTATGAACATAATCCATCCCAAACTTGAGATGATATATTATCAGGTTGATGGGCGTAACAAGAATAATCAAAATCTATAAGTTCAATTTTATTCATTATTTTACTACTATAAATGGGAAAAAAATAATGAGAACACTCATGCATACATCCCTCCCAGACCTCCATGATATAACTGAAAGTGCTCTTAAAAATAGGATACCATAAACCATGCATTTTATAATATTATAAATTAAAAAATTAATAAATTCCAAAATTACTATTATTTATTTACATACAATCCAGTGGTCTGACATGTGGTGCCAACCATCAATGGGAACCTGATCCCAAATCACCATTGCCTCAAGAAAACAGTTCCCTAAAATAAATCCCCCATTCCCAAAAACAATATGTGGAAGGCTATGAAAAATAGACCAAATAATGAAATAATTAGTATATTAATTTATTAATTATTATTAATGAATACTAACTATAATACCCAACTAAACATACATCCTCATATATGGATTACTTAAAGACATTGATTTCACTAAAGAATATGGTTGGGGATCATCATTCTCATAAGACCATTCCCCTCCGAGTTGACAATGAACCTGTAAGATCTAAAGGGTGAGATGATAACACCTTAGGGTCACTATCTAGTAGTATTTTCTTCTCGAGGCTATAACATATATCATTATATGTATCATGGGCTATCAAAAACCATAAAATAATGGTTAATGGGAAAAATTCGAAATTAGTGTTATATATATTGAATATAACTAAAAATTAATCATTTATTTCTTTATCTTAATCCTAATATTTGTATAGGACTGTGTCAATATTTTCATCTTCCTCCTCAATATCATCAATTTTTATTGTAGTTACACCTTCATCACCAGTTGTTATTTCAAATTAATTTTTTTGTCCTCAACATTATTGCCATCATCAACCAAAAAATTTGGGGTGTTATCATCAATATTCATATATCTACATTGAGAATATTTTTTTGGCATTGTCTCTTGAAAACATTCAATTCTGCGAACATCAATAGTACCACCTTCACTTTTCCTAAACTAAATCTCATAGAATATTGTCTTTATAATTTCCCACAAATAAATTAACACTATTAAAGAAGCACAATTATTGAAAAAATATATTTTTTGTGCTTGATGAGAAATAAATATTGTACATTTACATCAAGAAGGATTTTATATTTAATATCAATGATTCCATATAATGTATTAACTCACAAATCTTTATTAGTATCAAACCCATGACATTTAAACATCATTAAATAATTATTTCATAGATAAAAAATCCAATTATTAAATCCATCATTCCATAAATTTCAACTTCTCTTTCTCTATAATGATATATTATGAAGAAAACATCATTATTAATTTTTTTTCATTCACCATATTCCCTGGTATGAAGTTGGTAACAATGCACCACATATGCATTATAATATTTAATCATTTTTGATAGTGGGTTACTCAATACAAACAATTGATTATCAATTTTATTGGAATTTTTATATACAAAAAAAATAAAAACAATTAAAAATATAATAAATAAAAAATTGGTTTCATATATTAAAACATAATCCATTTATTATACCAGTCTGTAAAAAAATCATAAAAATTATATTTTTAATGTAATTCACGAGAGGATACTATAATTTGTTGAAAAGTATTTCATAATATGATCTAAAAATAAAATAATATTACTTAAAAAAATGTGCGATAGTACAACTCACTATACAAATCAAGTTATTTCATCACAGTTGTGCAAAACATATGTATAATCCATGTGATGTTCCTCATCTAAAAGACCCAATTCATGAACTCCACTACAGTCAAGATCAAGTATATTAAAAACTGACAATTTAATACTCATTGCATCATCAACATATCACTCATTATGACCCGTTTTATTATTTTGTGTAGGATATTCATGTTGGTAATAATGGGAGAATATAAGTATATTCCACCTATAAATTGGCTTCTTCGACTAACCCTTCAACTGATATATTGTCACATATCTTTTTATTTTGTATCTACATACATCTATCATATTAATACATCGATCTGAACAATACATTCCCTCCAAATGTTTCTTCATGATGAAAATGTAATATCAAAAGTTTGATTGAATCAAAGAAATATTGTGATTTTTTTATGGTTTACATTAAACTAAAAAACAAATTCTAAAAGTCTACTAAGTGCATTTGAGTCTGTTGTCACCGTAAAAATGTCTCAGAACAAAATATTATATTTCTATTATCGCATACATATTTGAAAAAATAAACAAACCTATAATTCAAATGTTTAATTTTTTTCCAATATAAAATGACATTCATGAATTTTTAATAGGTTAATATGACTATTTATGACACATCTAGACTAATTGGAATCCTAACCATCTGATAGTATGAAATCTAAAACCCACAAAAAAATAATAAATGGTTTTCTATGTAATGTATATAATACATTTTTTGATTCATTACCTCTTGTGATTAATTATTTTCAAAGAAATCTAGTTATGTTCACCTGTAAATTTGGGGAAGGTCTAATCATGCCTTTACATTATCATCAGTCTTACCAGGTGTGTCCAAAACTGCATAAAATATATTTTCTTAATATTTATTATCTATATGCATAAAGTCCAACATATGATGAACAAACAAATCATACAATTATGGTAGATCCCAAAACTACTTCATTTAATCCAATTGTGATCATTCAAAAATATATTTATTTTTAATTGGTTTATAGTCAGTTCAATGGTAATTATAGGTAATGAAGAGAAAATATATTTTAAAACAATACCTGCGATTATTTCTGGAGGTCTGTCTCCATCACCTATACATTTTTTAAATTATTTTTTTCCATTAGAAATGATCATTGATGAAAATAATTATTATAAGAAAGAAAAAACAATTTTTTCCCACTGAAGATGATAAATTCTCTTTTATCACTCTTATAGTATAGAAATTAGTTTGGACCATTTGTACTCTATCCAAATAAAAAGACATGTGTTTTGAAGTCACTAATTTTCCACATTAATATAAATTTCATTAGGAAATTATGTTTTTTAATAACATCATATATACTGACACCATTACTCCATAATAAATTTAATACATTAATCATTGGATTTATATAAACATTGATATTCTTTTTTGGATGACTTAAAATTATTAATGAAATAAAGATATATTTAAAATTCATCAAAATATAAATAGTTATTTTTTATATAGTTATAAAGATAATAAAAAACCAATATGGACTACTATAAAAACCAAATGAAAAAAAATATTATTAGAAATACCCAATCACACGTTCTGTTCTTCTGAAGTAAACATTTAATGATGTACCTAGTCTAAATTTTTCCATGAGTCACTATAAAAAATATGATTTAAACTATTACCTGTTGAATTATTGATTTTGTTAAATAACATCAATGATGGTTTGTTATAAGACAAAAATAAACGTTGAAATTTTTGTGTATGTGGGAAATACCACAACATTCGAATAGGAATCAATCTACAAATCACTAGTGGAGCCACTCTGTTCCTCAATTTTCCATATGTATGAAAACTAAATAATGAATCCTTTTCACAATAGTATAATATTCAATCATTTAACCATGAATAAATCCTCTAATAACCAATACTCTAATTAGAAACTACTGTCTTTGACTCATAAAAATTTATAGGCAAAACATTTCCTTTAAGTAATTATGATGTAACCAATAATAATATCTGATAAAAACTATTTGAAAATCAAATATCTCATTTAATAGCCTTTAATTTTAAAATCTATAAAAAATTTATTATCTTACTACCAATATATAAGATATCCTTGAAATACTTCAGCAACTCATATATTCAAAATGGTTTTAAATCATAATAGAAAACAATATCATGAAATATTTCTATTTCATAAAATTATAGACCAGCAACATCATGTACTAATATTTGAAACCATGATGGATCTAGAACCAAATTATTAATATTTTTTCTGGAACATAGTTCCCCATTCTGATTCTAAAAAAACATAATCTTTTCAAACCCAAAACTTAATAGATAAACCCAAATATTTTCTAATGATTCCAACATCCTTAGATCACATTTGTTACATGGAAACTTAATTATCTATTCTGAAACTAATTCTATTTGTATGATGAAAATGGTATGAATTTCCAAAACGCCCAATAAATAAAAGATTTATATTAGAACCATTTGGGTTCATGAAATGATTTATCTAATCTAGATCATCTAATTAATACTAGTGTCAACATATTTATTCCATATTTATCTAAATTATTTATATCAAAAAAAATTATGTTTAATTTGATATAAGTAAAAGAATATAAAAAATTATTAGAAAATTAAAAAAATTTAATTTTTTGAAATTTTTAACAAATTTATAAATTTACTGCCAATTTTTTCAAATTATTGCAAATGTTTACTAATTAACTATAATTCCTACTAATTATTGGAAATATTTATCAGTTATTACTAATTTTTACTCATTTTTAATAATTGTTATAGATTATTAAAAATTCCTTCTAATATGTACAAATTATAATTAATTTTATTAATTATTACTAATTATGATAATCACTACTAATTATTACTAATTATTTATTACTGAAATTAATTATAGACAATTATTACTAATTATTACTAATAAGAATTCATTTTAACTAATTTTAACACATTATTACTAATTTTCACTAATTAGTAACAATTTTTACTAATTATTACTCTTTTTACTAGTTACCACTAGTTATTACTAAATACCACTAATTATATCTAATTATAAGTAATTACCCCTTATTAAATCTAATTATTTCTTGTTACCGGTAATTATCATTAATTATTACTAATTAACACTTATAATTGCTAATTTCTCATAATTATTAATAATTATAACAAATTAGTACAAATTATTACTAATAATAACTATTTATTACTAATTATTATTAATTATTACAAATTAGTAATAATTATTAGTAATTAATACTCAATATTTTTAATTACCACTAATTGTTAAATATTGTCACTAATTTTTTCTAATTATTATTAATAATTACTAATTAAGAATAATTATTACTAATTATCTCTAATTAGTAGTATTTATTTTCAGTTTTTACTAATCCATACTAATTTTTACTAATTAACACTAATTATTTCTAATTACAACTATTAAATAATAATTAATACTTATTTTTTCTAATTACCACAAATTATTGTTAATTATTACTAGTTATTAGTAATTTCCACTATTCAATTCTAATTACCCCTAGTTATTACTAATTTCCACAAATTAGTAATAATTACCCCGAAATTATATTAAATAATAATAATTAATATTTATTATTTCTAATTATTATTAATTATTACTAATTATTACTAATTATTAATAATTTACACTAATTATTACTAATTTCCACTAACTATTATGAATTACCACTATTTTTTACTGATCACATCTTAAAATATTAATTATTACTAATTATTATTAATTATATCTAATTATTGAGTAGTAAAACTAATTATTACTAATTATAATAATTAATACTAATTAATACTAATTAATACTAATCAATACTAATTAATACTAATTACTAACAATTATAAATAATTAATACTAATTACAATTAATTGTTACTATTTTTTACTATTTATTACTAATGATTACTTTTTATTAATAATTATAACTAATTAACATTCATTGTTACAAGTTATTACTAATTACCACCAATTATTTCTAACTACCACTCATTATTACTAAGTTTTTACTCATTATTTCTAATTTTTACAAATTATTAAGTATATCTTCTAATATTTTGAAATTATAACTAGTATGTACTAATCAACAGTAATTATTACTAATTACCATAAATTATTATTAATTAACGGTAATTATTACTAATTATCTCTAATTATTACTAATTACCATGATTTATAATTAATTACCACTGAATTTTAATATTTTTTACTAACTTTTACCAATTATTAGCAAATATTACTAATTTTTACAAAACAATACTAATTATTACTATCAATTTCTATTTAAAACTAAACACTTTGGATTAGAAACTGATATTAAAAATTATATTGAAATACTTCAAATTAAAAATAAAATATACTTCATAAAACTCCTTACTACAAAATAAAACTAAGTAATTATAATTAAATTAACTATTACTAATTAATAATAAGTTTTTCTAATAAAAAATATGTTAAAATAAAAAAAAATTGAAACATTAAATAAATTCCACAAAATTGGATATTCTAGTGAAAGTAATGCTTGAAATTTTCTTCTATATTAAATTTTGAACTTCTAATTGTCTAAGAAGATAAGTATAAGAGAAGATGAGGGAAGGGTATTTCGAAAGATAAGGGAAAAGAAAAAATTGGGTGGTTGTATATATAGGTTAGCTAATTTGCGATGGGAGTATTTGTAACGGGTTTCTTGTTGAAAATAGTGTTATTAGTGATGATCCCATTGCAATTAGTACAATATGTTATTAATTATGGTGGTAGTAAAAAAGTGTATTTGTGATGTGTCCCATCATAAATAATCTTTTGAAGATAGTTTCTCTGCGATGATGGTTAATTCCCATCACAAATTTTAAAAAAAGAAGAAACATATTTGGGATGGGGATATATTCCATATGCAAATAACATTCCTGGGGTATGTTTTGCAGGGTGCGCTAATGGTATTTGCGAGAAAAGGGATTCACATTGCCAAAATGGGTTTTAAATAACTACTTGGGAAAAGAATTTTTTCCCATTGAATATAGTCTTTTCTTTGGGATTATTAGCAACAGGTGATGGGCCCGTTGAAAATAACCCAATACAAAAGGTGAATTTTCCTCTAGTTATAAGTAAGTAGCGACAATGGGTGATCCCCTGGGTAGCCTAACATCGGTCTTCTCATCGGCCTATGGAGATCTTGTTCCACCTCGGTTGCATTGTGGTGTGACTCATTTGTTTTAGATCGACAACATGAGCATCATATTCATCTTGCAGCTCCAGAATATGATTGGTTCCTACAAATCATAGTAAAATCATTGTGAATAGTTTCAAGTGGGTGTAAAATATATCATTGACATAGGGGTTTTCATGATTTCATTAGAGGCAGCATGTGTCTGGACATATTCCTCATGGAAATAAGCCTATGTGGATCTTGGTTCATGTTTCAAGGAAATCTTGGTCAAACACAATCAGCTCCATGGGTTATGGATCTCTTATCAACTATGGTCTTCTTCAATAATCATCCTCCACTATGCGACTAGAAGTGCCCATGGGGAGGTTAAGGGAATCTTGAGGATGGCCATGTGGAATGTCAAGTTCACGGTAGCTATGAAAACAGTTTTCTTTATTACACATAAGTACATGATTTACTACATAAAAATACACATAATACAACCTAGATAAATGAAAAGTATAGTGTATTTGGATAATTAGGTAAAATACATAACAACCTAAATTAGGGTTATATCTCTATTATTTAAAACATCATTACCATTATCATTGTATCCCATCGTACATAAAAGTTCTTGGTATATCTCGGGGAAATGCATGAGAAATTGGTGATCTAGGTAGCCTAGTAAGGGAATAAAAAAATCATAACATGGAGAAGGTATCTCAATTTAGAGAATAGTCTTATAAATGCGATATAAATGGGATGAGAATCATAATCATGATCAATGAGGCATGATATAAAATGATAACATAATAACAACATGGGAATGTGGGAAAACATTAACCATGGAATCATAAAAATGAGTCAATCTTAACCATCAAAACATCATAACATAATGTGATTAAGATAACATACCTTGCACCATATTTATCATCTAATTATACAAAAACATTACCAAATTGTTTGGATAACTATCTGGGCGCTCCAATCATAATCATATCATGTTGATGCATAAGTGTTGTACATAGATCATATTAAAAAGGACATATTTAATCTCATTAAATCAAATTATAATGGCGTGTATATTATATTTATATATGTCCACATTCAAATATGTATATGTTTATAATGTTTAACATAGTTGATAGTATATGTGTAATGGTATTCACTACACAGTTTTTTGGCATGTAAAATCACAGTGAAATTTAACTAGAAATTAGGGGGAACATAAATGTTCATAGTAAGGTTTTATAAGAGTGAAATTGGTCTATCATATTTTGTACATCCTTAAGGATATAGGAGGAATATGAATGAACATATCCCAACACTAGGAATTGGAGATAAAAGGAATATGATAAAGAAAATACTTGAATAAAAGGGAGAAGGATGGGATCCTTTACCTTGAGAGGGTGATTCCCAAAGCATGAGAGGATCTTCTTGAGGAATTGTGTGACCCTTGGGATCACTATAGAGATATTATGGGAGATTACTAACATAATCCATGGTTTTTTAAGTGAATACTAATTTGAGATTTAATGGGTTTATAAATGAAAATAGAGGGAGTTCATTAGTATTTCCTAAACATAGGTTTTAGACACTATATAACAACGTAAAAAAATACAATCCATCCCAAGGTTTTCCCCATAGTTTCTTCCAACATATATTGGTTCTAATTATTTTAGAAAGAAAAAGGATAAACTAAATAAAATATTACCCTTTGTGAGGTGGAAGTGAGTCATGTTCTTAATGAAGTAAATTAAAAACCTTAAAATATAATATATGTTATTAGGATTCATAAAAGTATAATAAAATTGACAAAACAACCTCAAAACACATTCAAAAAAATTTATAACATAAATTTTTTGTGGATACCATATATTGTATTTATTACACTACTTTGGGGTTGTAACGCCCTGACCCCAGTTACCCAGAGTCGGTGCATTATTAAATAACATTGTCATGATCACAGAAGATCAAGTCTCTAAATACCGATTCGTTTAATAGCCTTGGAAACACTAGATACATTCATAAGGATTACATTACATCATAAAGTGAAAACTATTACAACATCTTGTCCCCACAATCATATCCCCTTATAATATCCTTTTATCTCATTCATAAAATACTTCTTCACATCCTGGGAAAAATAAAACATAGAAAGGAGTGATCTCAAATGCCCAGTAAGGATAACAATATAGCGAAAACATTCATAAATAAGCATAAACATTTAAGGAAATGTATAACTAAAACAAAAGCCTTTTAAAAATGAACTTCTGCATAATATGGAAAAAATAAAATGAAATATTTCCATTTACATATTCACATGGATATTCTACTAGTCAAATAATCACATGAAATATCAATAACCACTTTCATAATGATGGAATGAATAATGCCATAATATCATAACGACATAGTCAAGGCCTTGTGCCAAGACTAAAAATAATATTTTTTCAATTCCTTATTCCAAGACACAAGTTTGTCCCATGAGACCTATCGTTGCATCGATGAGCTACATCGGGATCCACCCATCACTTATTAAGTCCAATTCATTCCTTATATGAATAGGTTTAATCATAACATAAACATTCGTATTAAAACTAGCATATTAAATGTCAATACATTCTCCATAAACCATGAATGGTCTAAAAATAACACATATACAGTCAATCATATCACAAAACCTTCAACACAATGTGGAAGTTTTGTATCATAATAAATCAACTTAAAATAAGCTTAAAATATATCAATGGATTTTGACATAGATGTAATCAAAACGATTTGATAGAAACATCTCCTTTTTTGAAATCATTTAAAAGTTACATAATTATAAAATAAAAAAAATTTACTTTTAAAATATTCATATTAGATTTTAATGGAAGCTTCAATGATTTTTTAATGATGGAAAATAGTTTCACCCGCCATATAAGATAAAAAAGATATTATTACCTTAATTCCGTCGAAAAGGTTAAAAAGGTCCTTATTTGGAAAACGATGGAAAAATTCCTTTATAGAAATATTCTAAATATTAAATCAAGGGTATAAATGAATTTAACAAATATTCTATAAAGTAGTAACAATGTTATGAAATAAATTTTTATGAAACATGGATGTAAATGATAAATAGGTCCCAGTAGATAATAACGTATAAACAACCTCATATAATGAAGAGATTGTGAAATAAGCCCTTACATTGTACTTTTTGTTGGTTGAGGGTAGATTAACCTCTTGTATAATGGTGAAATAATATTTATTAAATTATACAAGAATCATATACAATATTATGATATCGTATATGATCTTTTAACATTGTTATGTTAATAATATCTTAGTATTATTATAATTTCGGGTGTTAAAAAATTCATTTTCCTTTATATGAACTGTTACGTAATCCTTGTTTGTTATGGGAAGGTTGTAACTTATTCATATACTGAATGATATTAAGTCTTTAAACATTATTTTTAATCATCAAATAAAATTTAGTCTGGAATGGATACTACGGGGAATGAATCTCATCACGTTCGTGGAGATGGTAATCCGTACGTACGCATGAGTGACAATATCAATCTTGTGATATTAAAATAATATATAATTGGATGTTAAATCATATATACGGAATCATTATCACGTTATATTTATTATTTACATGAATTAAACATCATTATTATACAAATCCAAATAATAGTGTATTGAATAACAATTATCCCATGACGTGGAGATGGTAGGCCGTACATATGCACGTATGGCGACATGTCATTTAAAGGATGGATAGAATACTAAATATGGTGGTACCATATTTATAATAATATCAATGTATGTAAAATATACTGGATTTATTATTTTAGAATGCAAATAATCAAGAATGAAGAAGTTCAATAAGAAAGAAACTTAATAGAGGGTGGTGAAAACATTACCTCTTCCTCGGGTTCTTCCTTTTGATTTGATCAAAAGGGATCCATTGGTTGGCATTCTGATCAAACTAATTCCACTAGGTTGAAGTGATGGAAGTTGGTAGGATATTTGGGTAGGGTTTGTCCAAACAAAAAGGCTTTTAAGGTGTGATGAATTGGTTAGAAGTGGTGTCCTTTTATAAGTGGGGGGGAGGGGCTCTTTAGAAAAAACCTAAAGTATTATTTTAAAATAAATTCATAATGGGTTTATAATGGAACAAAAGTTTATTATTAAAATTATAAGGTGTGTATGGTTCAAAATCAATTCAAAAAATAGATTTTAGACTGGTTTGGGTCATTATATTTACCTTAGTGTTTAGTTTTAACTCTTAGTTAATAAGTTTGACACTTACCATGTCACTTTGTATATTTATATTATATAGTTAATAAACATTCTATATAGATCCAAGCAACCCCCAAGTGGTCCATTAATTATAAACCTACCATTATATAAATCCTTTGGCTGAACCTTATAATTTTAGGAATAGAATATCTATTAACAATATAATATTTGTTTTAAAACTCATTTCTGTCAATTTTGACACTATTGAATAATTGATTTTTTTTAAAGTCTTAAAAACTTTATTAATTCGAATAAAATGCATTTAAGCAATCCTAACATGTAATATTAACCAATAAAATTAGTTTATTTCATCAAAACCTTTAAATTATATTTATTATAGCTTTTATAATACCAATTGTTTGATTCTTTTATTATAAAGAATATACTGCATCATTATTATATAATAAATAAATTTAATTATTCAATGGATAAAAATTATAAATAAAATACCATTATCTATAAAATCGTTTTATCATTCTAAAGAATATTTATAGTCTAAAATATAACATATATAAACCTATGTAAAAGTTGTTTTGCTAAAAGATATACGATTATGTCATTTTTGTATTTACTTTATCTTAATTAATATAAAGTGTCATGTTCACTTAGAAGTGGATCCATGGGGTCCGAAAATCGACCCAAAGATTCCCATCGTCAGAAAGGTATCAAAAAATCGGGTTAGGATATGTTTTAGGGTAATTTATTATTATTATAATATTATTTTGTTGCCTTTATTTACCGGATTTACTCTTTCACCTTAATAAATACAATATTTACCGAAGTAATTATTCAAACTGCCTAAAAATAAAAGTTACCTATTTACGAAATTTGGAACTCCTGATTCTAAATATGGAATCCATTTTTCTAAAATCAAAACACATAAGTGGAAGAAATTAATTTAAAATTTATTCATGTTGTTGAATCAAAAAACATGTTTGTAAAAGGTAATAACTATCAAATGATTGACACTAGTTTATGTCTGGTTTAAATGTGAAATTACATCCAATGACCAAAATTTTATTAAATGGTAAATATATATTCTAAATATACTTTAAAACCACTCAAATTCATAATTTATCACTATTAATTTTTTGATTAAAAAAGTTGTTTTTAATTAAAATTTAGTAATTTTCACTATAAATATCATCCAAAAAGTACCAAAATTCCACCCTAGGATAATTTCGATATTCCGAATCCAAAAATGAATTCCATTTTGAGAGATAAATTTATAAAATTTCAAAAAGTGGGTATTAATATTCATAACGACTACTTTGATTTGTCGCGGTGTGTTAGAATCTCGAAGTTGCATACAACACACGCTACTGCATTATTCAATGAGAATCGTACTGTGGATGATTGGGGTGTTACATTCTCCCCTCCTTCAAATAATTTTTTCCTCAAAATTCCTAGAATACTACATCATGAAGAGACTCGGGTGGTTCTTCATTATAATTTCTATGGCTTACCACATTTCCACTTCCATCATATAGTTCCTCCATTGAACTTTTACCAGATGAGTCGTCCGGTTTTCCAGCAGTCGCTCTCTTGTATCAAGAATCTTATCAGGATCTTCGCAAGAAGATAGATCGGGTTCGAGTTATACTTCCTCATAGGTGAGTACATGTGTTGGGTCAGACATTTATTTTCTCAATAGTGATACGTGGAACCCATCGTGAACTATAGAGAGACTTGACGACATTTACAAACGGTAAGCTACAACACAAATTGGTTCTAGAATTTCGAATTGGCTGATGTACCTGGGACACAATATACTGTTCTTACCAAAACCTATAACACCCTTCCATGGAGATTCCTTCAAGAAAACATGATCTCCTACATGAAATTCCAAATACTTCTTTCAGTTATCAGCATATCTCTTCTGCCTACTTTGAGCTGCTTTGATGTGGTTTTGGATTACCATTACCCTTTCCATCGTTTCCTACACTAGTTCCAGGGGTACCATTTTTCTTTCACCAACATCATCCCAACAGGTTGGTGTGTGACATCTCTTTCCGTATAACGCTTCATATGCTTCCATCTGAAAACATGAATAGAATCCATTGTTATAGGAAATATTTACCAGAGGTAAATATTGATCACACATACCTTGAAAGTCAAGTGTGAATGATTTCCACATGTCTTCTAATGTTTGAATAGTCCATTTTTATTGTCCATCAGTTTGGGGGTGGTAAGTAGTTCTCAAATGAAGTTTAGTATCTTGGGCTTTCTTAAGACTATTCCAGAATCTTGATGTAAAATGTGGATCACAATCAGAAACAATCGATATGGGTACTCCATGAAGTCTCAAAACTTTCTTTAATATATAGTCTTGCTAGACGTTCAAGTGGTAAATCTTCCCTTATAGCATGAAGATGTGCTGACTTGGTAAGATGATCAACAATGACCCATATTGCATCATTCTTTATAGGAGTCTTTGGTAGTCCCATGACAAAGTCCATCGTGATATTTTCTTATTTCCACTCAGCTATGGGAGGAGATTTCATGACTCCTCTAGGTTGTTTCCTTCCATAATTCCCTTGTTGAAAAACCATACATCTTGGCACAAAATCAACAATCTTTTTGTTTAGGTTGTCCCACCAAAAATTTTCCTTCAAATCTCTATACATTTTGGTGCTCCCAGGGTGTATTGAGAAATTGGAACTATGAGCATTGTCCAACAATTCCATTTTTATATCATGTATATTGGGAACAAAAAGTCTCTTCCCAAATTTCAAAATTCTATTTTTATACACAAATTTTCTCAATCTCCCATCATTCACAGCTTTAATCTTTTTTTAAACTCTTCATCATCAGTCTGAGAACTATTTATCCTTTCATGTAGTGATGTTTTGGCAACCATTTGAAAATGTATTGATGTTTCACCTTCCATGGTGATTACTATATACATCTTTTCTAGATCCATGAAAATAGGATCTCTCTCAAAGCTCATCTTGTTCAAAACATTATGATCTTTTCAAATCATAGCATATGCAACCTTATTTTCATTCCCTGGGTGGTAGTGTATAATGAAATCATAATCCTTGTGTAGTTCAAGTCATCTCCTTTTCCTCATGTTGAGTTCTTTCTGTGAGAAAATATACTATAAACTCTTGTTATCAGTATATATCTCACATTTTTCACCATAGAGATAATGTCTCCATATCATCAAAGAATAGATTACAATAGCTAACTCAAGATCATGAGTAGTATAGTTTTTCTCCTGAATTTTCCACTATCGCGATGAATAGGAAATAACCCTATCATTCTACATAAGTACACAACCAAGTCCTTTCTTTGAAGCATCACTATAAATAACAATTCCATCATTCCCCGATGGTAGATTCAATATAGAAGCATTAAATAATCTTCTCTTATGTTATTCAAAACATTCCCCACACTATTTTGTCCAAAAAAATTTAACCCCTTCATGTGTGAGATTTTTTAATGGGTTAGACAACTGGTCAACGTTCTGGACAAAACACTGATAATAACCTACTAAGACAATAAAACTGCATACCTTGGTTATACTTGTTGGTGCTGGCCATTCTTGGATTTCTCTTATCATCAAAGAATCAGCAGAGATTCCATCCTTAGAGACAATATGTCCAATAAAAAAAATCTCCTCAAGCCATAATTCACACTTTCTAAACGTCCCATTTAATTCATGTCTTCTCAGAGTCTTCAATATAATGGGCAAGTTATTTTCATGATCATTTTATATTTTAGAGTATACCAAGATATCATCAATAAATACCACTACAATGTCATCATGATATTCCTTGAAAACCCTATTCATTAGATCCATGAATACAGAGGGTTCATTAGTCAGCCCAAAAGGCATTACGGTAAACTCAAAATTCCCGTACCTGGTTTGAATTGGTGTCTTCAGAATGTCTTCCTTATTCACACACAACTGATTGTATCCGGATAGAAGGTCAATCATTTATATGTATTGAGATCCATGCAGATGTTTAATGAAATCATCAATGCGAGGTAGGGGATACTTGCTCTTTATTGTTATAACATTGATCTCGTTGTGGTTGATACATAACCTCATAAATCCATCTTTTTTCTTAACAAAAAGGGCAGGGGTCCCCATGGAGAAACCCAAGGGAGAATAAATCCCTTATTACTCAATTCCTCAAGTTGTGTCTTTCTTTAAACTGATTCCACAGAGGACATTCTATAAGGGATCTTTGATATAGGCCTTGATCCAGGAATTAAATAAATGGAAAACTCAAATTCTCATTCTGGAGGCTGTCCGGGTAAATATTCAGGAAACACATCAACATATTCTCTCACAATAGGTACATCCTATATTTGAACAATACATTCCTCGCCGATTGTAACCAATCCCCTCCTGGATTGTTCCTTACTAACTATCTATAGTATCTTTTCAATATATGTACTTTTAATTAGTCGATGAAGCCTCTTGGATCTCTCATGAATGATCCTGGTCCCTTGAATATAGAATGCTTTGCATAAATCATTCATGGAGAATCACATGTTCATCCAGTCCTTGATAAACTGAAAGATTGATATGTCATTTCCAAAATGAAATATGTTATCCACATACACTACTAGGATAATGACTGCATTCAGATTATAGTGTTTGTAAACACATGGTTCACATTAATTTATAATTAATCCAAATTCACATATGGATTCATCGAATCAAAGTTTCCATGATTATAATGATTTCTTTATTCCATAAATGGTTATATGAAACTTTCATACACTTTTAGCATCACTTGGTGTCACAAAACCTTCTGTTTATGTCATATTTTATCTTCATAATGGTTCATATTAACGAATGATGTTTTGAAATCCATCTTCCAAATATCATTGTCTTGGAAATATATTATGGAATGTATGATTCTTATAGATTTAGACATGTAAACTATTAAAAAGGTTTCATCATTGTGAATTTCTTGATGTTGTTTAAAAACTTTAGGAACTAGATCTGCTTTATAGGTACTGATTTGACCTTCCATTTCTAGTTTATTTTTGAGTACCAATTTACACACAACAAGATTTTCATCAACTGGTGCATCGATAAAAAAACAAGGCTGCTATTAGATAAATGGAATCCATCAATTAATTTATAGCTTCTACCCAACTTGTGGCTTTTGATCTCTCTACAACTTCATTTTATGAGAGAGATTCATCATTATCCAAAAATAATGAGTCACCACCCTCAGTGACACGGAAACCATATCTCTATAGTTCCCCTTCCTCTCTTGTGATCCTATAATGTACATGTGTTTTCAAAACTACCTCTCCCCTAGGGACCTGTGGGACATGTTACTGTTCCAACTATTGTGTATCTTGAACATCAACATCATTGAATTCAAAATTTCTTCCACTATCCTTTTTAAGGATGTTCCCCCTCTCAATAATGAGAGCATTTATGTAAACAATTACATTATCTTTTGAGGGTTGGTATGGGTATTATCCCCTTAATACCTAAGGATACCCATAAAAGATACAATTCATGCCCCGAGGTGCCAATTTTCTTCCTGATAAAGTCATAAAACATTCCACACATCCCCAAACATCTTTATGCTACAAAGTGGGTTTAATTCCACTCCATATCTTGAAGGTTATCCCATTTTCCACCTACGTTGGTGCTTGGTTTAATGTGTATTCCACAATTATCAATGCATATCCCCAAATGGACAATGGATGATCTACAAAAATCATCACTGACCTTACCATCTCCAACAAGCTATGATTCCACCATTCACTTACACAAGTCCACCTTGGTGTATAAGGTGGAATGAGTTGAGATAAAACACTGGACTCATGTATATGGTTGATATAATATTATTTAAGATATTATATATCTCAATACGATCAAATCTTATTTATGATCTTACCATGTTGATTCTCTATTTAATTATTAAACTCTTTGAATTTCTAAAGTTAATCGGACATATACATCATTATGTAGACACTGCCATATATATTCAAGTCATCAAAAAAAGTAATAGAGTATGAATATTCACCTCCAGATTCTAATGGAAATGTTCCACCCACATCAGTGTGGACCATTCCTAGAAGCTCTGTAGCCCTTTCACCCAATCCACCAAATTGTGTTTTGGTAATTTTTTCTTATAAAAAAGTGCGACATATATCAAGTTGTTTTATCATGGAAGACTCTAAATTACCATATTTATTGTGCATTGTAAGGCGCTTCTTGTTTACATTACCAAGGTGGTGATTCAAAAACTGGGTATTGTATGTGTCATGTGAACTTAGTTCATTATGAATTGCCAACACTTTGTTTTCAAAATTAAACACATACATGCTATTATTTAAATGTGTCATATAATAACATATGATGTTCTTAATAAAGTAAAAACTTTTATTTCTAAATAGGAAAATAAATCCATCTGTATATAAACATGATACAAAAAATATGTTATTGGTTACACTATGAACTTAATAAAATACATGGGAAACCAAAATCATTCTCATTGGCAATGTGAGGTGGTAGTCACCAATGGAAGGAGAAGCCATACTCGCACCATTAGCATCTTAAAGATCCTCCTCTCATATGAGAATTTTCTAGAATCTACTTTGTTTCTAAATTTGGATACTAGAATGAGCCCAAAATGAAATATTTAATTACCAATGTGTAGAAAAGGAAATATATCCCTTGATAATGAACACACCTATGGATTCCCCTTTCCTTTGGGTATAATTCCTCTTTTGGTGGCCTGTCATGCTAAATGCAAAGCATACTACCTCCTTTTTCTTTCCCTTCCTCTGGATCTTCTCCTTCTAAGTCATATGGTACTCAAAGGATTTATATTGATTATAAATAATAGTACCCTTTTGATTTTTTTCTTTCCCTTTTTACTCACCATAAGGACTACATGGTTCTCATCTCCCATGTATTTATCAGCACAGAGAATTTGGGTAAGAAGCCCCAATATACTCTTCTCATAATTGCGCATATGATAATTCAGAGTAAAACTATAGAATTTATTAGGAAGCGATGATAGTATGATATCTGAATGCAACTTATCTGGGAAATTAATCCCTAAGATGTGCCAATAAGAATTACTATATGTGGTCCAGCTGGTGAAGACTCTCCAAGCATAGAAGTGAACAAAGTGATGGAGATATCCTTCCTCTCTTATCTCGCCTTCCCTTGATAGAGATCATTACGGTGACCCATAATGATATAAGCATCAATTTCTTCATGTTACTTAATGATATCAATGGTCATGAATGATATCATGAGGCACTGAATATCTGTAGTGTCATTTAGATATTTTTCATACATAGAGAGTTCCTCATCACTCACCTAATTCACAGGGCTGTTATGAATTGGGGACTTTTATCATAATGTTTTTAACATAAGTTTTAATTGGAAGTCAATTCACCCCCTCTTGAGTATCAACCATGACCAACAATTGGTATCTGAGGATTTTATTTTCAAGTGTTCAAATTCTTTTCAATAGTGATTTTAGTTGTATCTTAAAGATCATAAAAATTTTATCTTATCTAAATTTTCAGTTCTATAAATTCAATGTAACTTGGAAACTAGAGTTAAGGATGATTCTACTAATAGTACACCATTCATTAACGGTAATAACTATGCTCAGTGGAAACTAAAAATGAAATTGTTTCTAGAGAGCATGTGACCAGAAATCTGGGACACAATTAAGAATCAACATGTGTTTCCTGCTACTACTAGGGACATAGGGACTCAGTTGACTAAGGCCACTTATAATAATAAATGTAAATAGATGAATGCCCTGTACTGTTCTCTCGGTGATGATGAATACAATAGAATATCGACTTTTAAAATTTCATTTGAAATTTGGTATAATTTAGTTGTTTCCCATATGGTTACAAACAATGTTAAGGAAATGAGATTAAATAAATATACTATTAAATATGATAATTTTAAAATGAAGCCTGATGAACATATATCTTAAATGTATATCAGGTTCAATGAAATAGTGAACACCATGAGTCTTCTTGTATGACCAGTGTAATGCAAGGACCAAATCATGAGACTTCTTCGATGCCTACCTGACAAATGTAGAGGAACTTCTGTCTCAATTCCTCAATCATGTGACATAAGCAAGTTACCAGTAAAGGAACTAATTAGAAATCTTATGATGTATGAAGAAGATATTAAGGTGAACCAAGAAGTAGATGATGATCCATAAATGAAGTCCATAACATTCAAGAATACTCCCTCAAAGAGAAAAGACAAATAAAAATTTAATGTTCATGTATATAGTTCCACTAGTGAAGAGGCAGATTCAGAAAGTGATGATGAGATGGATCATCTCACAAGAAGGATCAAAAAGTACTACAAAAAGAATAAATTCTTTAGGAATTCAAACTAAAAGGGAATGTATGATAGTAAAGGACAATGGAAGAAAGATAGAATATGGAATTACAACTCAATTGATATAATCTGTTATGAGTGAAAACGATAAGGTCATGTGAAGGTAGACTGCCCCAAGATGAAATTTATGAAGAAATAGGAAGATAAGGGAAAGGGTTATAAAAAGGCTGTGAAAGATACTTAGTGTGCTTCATATGATAGCTCCAGTGGATGTGATGCTTCTGATAGTGAACATAATAATCATGCTAACTTATGTTTAACGACAATAAACATATGAGGTAACACATAATCCTCTTATACATAATGCCGATTATTCTGGGAATAAGAGTGAGTCACATAATGATGAAGATATGAATAAGAATGAATTATTTGAATAATGTTAAATGCTTGAGGATACCTTTAATGAGATAAATGATAAATATAAATCATTAAAGAGACAATATTATTTTAATGAAAATTATAAGTCTGATTTGGATATTGATAAAGAAAAAACTGCCTAACTGTTAGAACAAAATACTGAACTCATGATATCAAATGACCATATAAACTAAGATCTTAACAAGTTTATTACCGGTAGAGATACCTTTACTCAGTTTCTAGAAAAAAATATTTCCCCAAATTATACAGCTGAGCTAGGATATCATCTAGGTTAGAGAAGGATCATTAAAACTAAATTTATTCCATTATCTAGACAATTCATAGGTAGTTCATGTTCTATACCATTTCTTGAGAGACAGATCTCTAAAGGACCAAACACAGTGTTTATGTCACAAAATATATCTGATTATTATATGATATATATGAGAAAAGTATGGGTTTACAATGTTTTACATTCTAACCTCTCAGGACCCATGAAAATTGGGGTACCAAAGTTAAACTACACATATTCTATTTTACATGGATGTTGCCAAAAGAGTAGCTGTAAAACTCTATGGTACATGGATAGTGGATGTTCAAGACATATGACAGGTGACTACTCATGCTTCAGGAGTCTAATCAATGTTGATGGTGGACATGTAACCTTTGGTGATATGCTAAAGGGAAGATCGTTGGCTTAGGCCAAATTGGTATCCTTAATGCTGTATTAATTTCAAAAGTTCTTTTTGTTGATGGGTTAAAATACAGTTTTCAGAGTATCTATTAGTTATGTGATGATGGTTTTAATGTCTTGTTTGAAAATGATCCATGTAATTTTTTTAATTCCAAAAATGGTTTAATATTTTATTCTCTTAGAAATGAGAATGTATATGATGTTGATTTAGATTCTTTATCTAAGGAAAATTTTTCTTGTTTAAATGAGTTTCATAAGGAAACCTGGTTGTGGAATAGAAAATTAGGACACCGAAATGTGCACTCACATAGGAAACTGACTATGAAAGGATTAGTTAGAGACCTACCAAAATTGGAGTTCCCAATAAACAAAATCTGTAATCCTTGTCAAAAGGGAAAACAACAGAATGTTTCTTTCAAACCAAAGAAAGAAGTCTCTACTTCTCAACCGCATGAGTTAGTTCCCATGGACTTGTATGGTCCATCAAGAGTTTCATGTTTAAATGGGAATCACTATTTTTATGATCTTGTAGATCATTTTTCTAGGTTCACCTGGGAATATTTTATAGTTCACAAAAGTGAATCTTGTTCTTCTTTTATCAAATACGCCATGTTGGTAGAAAATTATAGTTGAATTAGAAATAAAAACTGTGAAGTGATCCTGGCCATGAGTTTGAAAATTAGGAGTTTAAATCATATTTCTCCCATAATGGTTATAGTCACAATTTTTCTTCTCCTAGATCACTTCAACAAAATGGAGTCGTAGAAAGAAAAAATAAGACACTTCGAGAGATTGCACAAACTCTGCTTAGTGAGTATAATCTACCTATTTATTTCAGTGCTGAAGTTGTAAATACATCTTATTATACCATCAATAGAGTCTTAATTAGTCCTATTATTAAGAAGACCCCTTATGAACATTGGATCAATAAGAATCCCAAGGTAGCTACTTCAGAGTTATTGCCTGAAATGTCTTTATTCTTAACACTAAAGACAATCTTGAGAAGTTTCCCTCTAAAAGTGATGAATGAATTTTTCTAGGTTACTCAATCACAAGTCATGCCCATAGAGTGTTCAATAAGAAAATAAAATGTGTGGAAGATTCAGTTCATGTCAAATTTGATGAGACTGATCCACATGAACCCAAAACCTCTTTGAATATATCGAGGAAGATATGTCAATTCTGGACCTTAATGATAATGATAGTGAACACCCTGTAAAAGTAACCAGTTCTATGAATCTTCCATAATCTTCACCTGTTGAGTCTAAATCTATTAAAAACCATGAGGAGTATACATCAACACCTTCTAGGTTTATTAGAACTCTGAAGAATCATCCATTAGATGATGTATTATGTGATTTAAATATAGGGACACAATCTAGAACTTTTATGAGAAACCTGGTTTAAAATCAGGCTTTTCATTCACAGATTGAACCCAAAAATATTAATGATGGTATCAATGATATGTTTTGGGTGATGTCTATGC
Organism: Viscum album; assembly: GCA_963277665.1. Lineage (NCBI taxonomy): Eukaryota > Viridiplantae > Streptophyta > Magnoliopsida > Santalales > Viscaceae > Viscum > Viscum album. Next base: position 1,927,558,011 of record OY728153.1, read on the forward strand.
ATGAATAGTCAAATAAATTTGAAATAATCAAAGTTTGGGAACTAGTTGAAATTTCTAAGGACACTTTGACAATATGCACTAAATGGTTTTTTAGGAACAAATTTGATGAGTCTAGAAATATTGTTAGAAACAAAGCTAGGTTAATTTCACAAGGATATAGTAAATTGGAATGAATTCACTATGATAAAACCTTGGAAACTGTAGCAAGGTTAGAGGGAATTATGATACTACTTGCCTATGAAGCTCATTTGGAATTTAAACATTATCAAGTAAATGTTAAATGTGTTTTTCTAAATGGGTACATAGTTGATGATTTGTTTTTGAGGAACCACCTGGTTTTAAAAATCCTCATTTTCCAAATCACCTTTATAAACATTCAAAATCATTATACGGTTTAAAGCAAGCTCCAAGAGCTTGGTATGATAGGCTGAGTTGTTTTCTTATTTCAAAAAGTTTTACTAAAGGAATAGTTGATCCTACTATCTTAATTAAAAGAATTTCCAATTATGTTTTGATAGTACAAATTTTTCAAGATGATATATTTTTTGGATCTTTTAAAAATTATTTTTGCAATGATTTTTAAAAAATAATACAAAATGAATTTGAAATGAGTTTAATGGGAGAACTCAAATTTTTCCTTGGATTTCAGATTTTTCAAAATAAAGATGATATTGTTTTAAATCAAAGAAAATATGTTAAGGATCTATTAAAACATTTTAGTTTGGATGGTAGTAAAGGTTGGGGTACACCTATGAATACCACATGTATGTTGGATCAAGATGAATCTTGATAACTAGAGGATCAAACAAACAATAGAGGTATGACTGTGATTCTGCTCTACCTTTCTGCTAGCATCAGTGAAATTATGTTCAATGTATGCATGTGTGATCATTTACAATCTAATCCAAAAGAGTTTCATTAAAATGTTTCTAAAAGGATTATTAAATATCATAAGTATACTATAAATTTAGGACTATTTTATCCAAGTGGGCAGTCGTTCGATTTAATAAGTTATTCGGATGCGGAATTTGCTGGATGCAAGCTAGAAAAAAAAGGAACCTCTGGAAGATGTCACATTTTAGGCAAGTCACTAGTCTCATGGTGTAGTAGAAAAGATAATTCTGTTGCATTATCTACTACCAAAGCTAAATATACTGTTGCTGGTAGATGTTGTTCGCAAATTCTATTGTTGGAACACACTTTTATAGACTATGAATATCAATTCAAACAATTCTCTATAACCCGTGACAACACAGGCTCCATAAAAAATTCTAAAAATACATTGGATCATGCTAGAAAAAAGCATATTGATGTAATAAATAACTTCTTAAGATATCATTATCAAATAGGTGATATCACTCTTGAATTCATTGGAATTGAACATCAATTGGATGATATATTCAGAAATCCTTTGAATTTAGAGAGGTTAAATTACATCAAACACAAGTTAGGTATGCTAAACTGTTATAGGATAGAACCTCACCATTAGACATTACCGATAGGACGTCACTATTAGACCTTACTGATATGACGTCATCGTTATACCATACAGATAGGACCTCACTTTTATACCTTACCGATATGACCTCACTATTAGACCTTACCGATTGGACCTCCTTGTTAGACCTTAGATATAGGACCTCACCGTTAGACCTTATCGATAGGATCTCGCCATTAGACCATACCGATAGGACCTCACCGTTAGACCGTACCGATAAAACCTCACCGTTAGAACATACCAATAGAACCTCATCATTAGACCGTACCGATAAAACATCATTGTTAGACCTTACTGATTGGACCTCACCGTAAGACCTTACTGATAGGACCTCACCATTAGACCTTACCGATAGAACCTCACCACTAGACCATAGAAATAGAACTTCACTAATAGACTTTACTAATAGAACCTCACCATTATACCTTACCGATAAAACCTCATTGTTAGACCTTACCGATAGAACCTCATCGTTAGACCTTACCGATAGGACCTCACTATTTGACCTTACCGATAGGACCACATCGCTAGACCTTACCGATAGAACCTCACCTTTATACCTTATCGATAGAACCCCACCATTAGACCTTACCGATAGGACCTCACCGTTAGACATTACCGATACCTCCTTACTGATAGACGACTTGAATATGGGACTTTACATTTTTGTGTGCTCTCAACCAGAATCTGAAAATTTTTCTTGATATTACTTATTCATTTTATCTATTTCATTTTTCAATACGTAAATGATAAAATTTAAAAATAGATCTCTTCTGAATGCACATCAAACCCTCTCCCAAACCTTTTTCTCCCCATCCCCATAACCTAAACCTCTATTGAAACATTGTACCTCTCCAGATCAATGGAAAGATTCAAAGGTTGTCGGTTGCTGATGAAGGAGACACACCTAATCCTAAGATACCTAGAGCCGAATTGAGTAGTGGAATCCAGACAGTGTCAATGGTGTTGAAGATGCATTTATCCAAGAGGGATATAGTAGTTGAGAAGGAGTTATGTTCAGAGTGGCTTCAGTTGAGCCGATCGTTAGTACATAAGAAACTGGAGGCTCATGGCTAGGTTGAATGTTTTGAAAACAATAATGGACTATATTACATGATGTTAGTGAAGGAAATTTTTGAGTACCTCATGTTCGAGCTGTCTGAGGATGTGCACTGAATGATTTCCAGAGTAAATGGAGTAAGTGTGAGCTTCTACTCTGCTGAATTGGCTGAATGCTTGAGTGTTCCACAAGAAGGGATTTTTTATTTTTACTTAATAGTGGTTCCTCCCACTAGTGAGTTATTCTTCTATGAAGAAGCATTAGTTAAACTGATAGGGAATGGAATTCCTTGGAGTGTAATTGCTGCTGAAATGGTAGGAGAATTTAAGATTCGTTACATGTTTATTGAACATGTTTTATGTCCCAAGAGAGGGGAGTTTTCATCATTAATGTATCAGGATGTCTTTATCTTGTATCCGTTAAAACAATAATAGAATATCAACTTATGTAGGCTGTTCATGATTCAACTATAAGATATGAGCAAGCCTAATTCAAAAATCCAATTCCCTATTCCATGCTATATTGATATCACTTATGTTGATAGTGAATGGAGTTTCTAGCGATAAGGTGGAAATGATTGTTGTGAAAGATAACCATTGTATCGCCATAGTGATCTGCAAGCTAATGAAGATTAACTAGAATCCATGGATGAGGAGATGGGTGAATGATGAGGCTATGGTGTATGAAGAGTTTAATCATGTGACTCATCCTAATAGGCCTAAGAATAAGAGAGACCCTGGTCTTATGCCTGATGAAGTAGAGTCGGATTATTCAGATCAAGATGGAGAATAAGTTTCTGCTGTGAAAGAAATAGAGGATTATCTTATAGATGAAAGGAGTGACACAGACCTTCCTTCCAATCTTTGTGCTAATACAGTATTCTTTGGTGATCCTAGCCCAACAAAGACATTTCCAATAAGATAGACTATCATAAAGAACACTGATAAGGAAACCAGTGAAGAAGATGGGGTTGAAATTTACTTAAGATAAATTAATGATACCTCAAATGAGGATGAGGACTCTGAATCAATTCATGCTACCATTGAGACAACTGCTGGTGAAAGATTAAGAGGAATCTCTATGTCCTAGACCACTAATAGTATATATAGAAAGGGTACAAAGTAGAGATGAAGAAGTTACTGATTCACTCGAATCTGGACATGGTTTGGAAGTTATTGAAGATTCTGTGGAGGAAGTGGAAGTGAACCTTCCTTTTTAGGAAGTTGATCAATGAGGTCAGATAGAGAGAGATGTGGTTTTTAAATAGAATGATACAAGTGAGGGAGAGGAACATGTTTCTAGAGGATCAGTTGGTGTTGCTCATGAGATAAAGGACTAGTCAGAAGATCCAAGATTTGTGGGTTTAGGCATTGATTATGGAGTCTCTGATGATGAGAAGCCTATCAAAAGCAATCTAATTCCCACTATCCCAAAAACTACCATTTTCCAGCCTGTGTTTTTGATACCTTTATACTATGTAAAGAAGGATGAATTAGATTCTTTTAAATTATAACTAAAGAAGTATATTAATGAGAAATACATGGAGATAGCAAGAACAACAGCTCACAATCAAGAACTCATGACATATGCAGTGGAAAGGATAGTCTCTACCACTCACTCTGCTATGGTACATGAGGTCGAGGAATGTCAAAATCAGGTAAGATATTTGGAAAAGTCTATGGAATCATTGAAATAGTCTACTGCTGTCTTAGATGCATATATGGCTTCATGAGATCTAGTGTACGAAGACTATAGATATGTTAAAAGTGATGTTCAGAAAGTGGCCACAGAGTTTGAGGATTTTAATAATTATATGGAAAGACGTTGAAAGGCCAAGATGAGCAGGTAGAAAGGCTTATTAGTGGGCTGACCAAATCATTTAAGGAGACTTTTTCTTTCTCTATTCCTCCTTTGGGTGAATCTCCTTCCACTTCATCCTCTCCTCCAATTGACATTGAAGATTTCAGGACTGTTGTTAGAGAGGTAGTGAAAATGTTTTCTACTGCTAATACATCAGACTCTCATGTAATTCATATTACCAAGGAAATTAATAACCTTGTTGGAAATTATTGAAGGGATGGTTCTCAAAATACGAAGGTCATCATGGATCAAGATTACTTCTATTACAAATAGATTTACACTAAGAATCAGATGGATGGACACTTCAAGTTTCTGTTGGAGAACTTGAGGATTTCACCTGCCACACAAGAATTTAATGATCAATTGAGCAAGCTTTGGAAGATGAATACTACTTTTGAAAGATTCATAAATAATAAGGATGATTTTATTTCTTCTATGGAAAGAGGGTGAAGAATTGTTATGAACTTCAGGAATCTTCTGTTGACTTTCCTTTAAGTGGACTGCACTCCCATCATTGTTCCTCATGCTTTTCCTGCTTCTTCACCTACCTCAGGTTCCACCAGTACTGCTCCATTGATGACTCTTTCCTAGGCCATCAGAAGTTGGACCCCAATAATTCCATGGAGATCTACCCACTATAGGTCTACTGATGCCTCAGTGGTTTCTCCTCCTACACTACTTACTGCTATCCCTTGGCAAATCCATCCACCTTCAGAACAAGACTCCTCATCTTCCATGTCCAAAGCTATAATGGAAATCTCTGATATGGATTGAGTGTGTAATATCTTAGTTTATAGGGATTAATGTATCTCTTTTTGTATATTGTACTCCTGTTTTATTTATAAAGACCCTATTTTTTCAGTATTTTTTTCTGTACACTTTTTGTTAATCACAAAGGGAAAGAATCTATTGAAGGGGGAGAAAATATTCAAAACATGAATTCTCTCAAAGAAAGAAGTGTTTATATGTGTTTTTATATGTTATGACCTAAATGTAGTGTTCTCCACAATATTTTTGTATGCTCACAGCACTAATGGAATTAGAAGATGTGTTTAACCTTGATTCGAAACTCATAAATCGAAAGATTCAATGACATAATTTGTGATTATCAAAAAGGGGGAGATTGTTGGACTCACCATGTTTTGATAATCCCAAATCCTGTTTTCATTTATGTGAGAACCATGTTTTCATTGTATGCTAATTATGTTTCATTAATGGTTATTTTTTCTACAGATTAATTTTCATAAACAATAAATCTCACTTCTTTATTGGTTAAGCGTACAATGCAGAATTTATCTATGTTCAAGGTCATCGTTACATTGTCAGTGATACAAAGTTCACCGGTACAAATTTCACCGTTACAAGGTTACTATAGTAAGGTTATCACAACAAGGTTACCTCTACATGGTTACCGCTACAGGGTTACCGTTACAAGGTCATTGTTACAAGGTAACTGTTACATGGTCACCATTACAAGGTTACCGCTACAAGGCTACCATTACTAGTTCACTGATACAAGATCACCGTTACATGTTCACTGATGAAAGCCTACTGTTATTGTTTACCGATGCAAAGGCTACCGTTGGAGGGTTACAGTTGGAGATTATCGATGTGCACCTACTGTTGAAGCCTACCGATATAAAGTCTACCATTACCAGTCTACCGACACTTATGTTTCCATTCTCTATCAATTTCTCAATATCATTCTAATGGTTATATTTTATAAATTAAATGATTTTGAAATTAAATAATTCTAATTGTAAACGTTTCAGGAGACAATACCATGGACATTACGATGTATGAGAAAGCAGGCACATGATCTACTCATTACCATTGTCGGAACTAACATATAAAAAGATAAGGCCATGAAATAAAGAATGTGTGACACATACGTGCATACGAAGAAGGGTGGAATGCGAAGTGCAACATAGCTTACTCGATAAATAAATGGAGAACCGTCCAACACTAATACTCTGAACCCACAAGCATCACGAATATCATTCTGGGTCAAACTCACTTCTTCCTTCTGTGCCTCATAAACTCTCGATCAATATAATAAGTAGAACACTGAATGCTAGAACTTGGAGTTGTGACACTCTATTTTGATGAATAGTTTCAAAGAAAGAGTCAAACATGAAATTCTTCACTCTGAAGGGTCAAGAGCTGAACTACCAAACACATAGATATTTCTAAACTCAAGCATATTGTCATAGATCCATTGTGTGTTTACTTTTTACATCTCGGAGAAGTGTGTCTGTCTGTCTGAATCACACGTTGTCTCCTGTGCCTAAACATGAGGATACTGAATATCCTCACATCTATCTTCACATATTTGTGTTTCCCACATGTAAATATTAAAGAGACTGTATGTGATATGTGTTTTTTCCTTTCACATGAAGAATAGTGGTAGAGGGAGTGAACCCAGGATAGTTTATGAGAATTGTTTTAATTCCCGATACTGGTTGTGTATCATGTTTAATTCTAATATAAACTATTTGGTGAGAGGCGATCACCAAGTGTAGAGGATTAGGTCTCGGATTCAGATCGAACCTCTTTTTTACATTGTTGTGTTAATCCCGATATACTCTTTTTTTATCCACTGCTTATATTTTTCAAAGACAGAATACTATTTTTACATTCACTCTGATAGTTAGTTTTGGTTAGTGTGTATATATTATTAATTTAGTAAACCTATTTCAAAAGTTGTATTAGTGATTGCATTGATTCAACTGAGGACTTATCAACATTAGAGAAACTTGTTAACAAATTAAACATTTTTATCTCTACTTCCTTAATTGAATGGGCTGTTTTGAATTATTGGAGATTTATCATAAAGTTTTTCATAGAAATTTTAATTGGAAATCAATTATTCCCCTCTTGAGTATCCACTCTTACCAAAAATAATGAATTAGTACATCTTACATGCATCATATACCACTTTTATAAAAATAGGACACTGCTAAAAACAATATCTATTTTTTTCAAAATATACAAAATTAAAACATAAAACAAGATTTCATTAACAAAACACCATATCAAACATCAAAAATCCCTTATTTATCTTACCCATAATTATATACTATGAAGAAAATTTAAATACCTGGGATGAGTATTAAACCGAGTATGTAATATAATGAAATAAATCGTTAGTCAAGTGAAAACAAGAAAAAACATTAAAATCCATAATCATAAAAATGAATATGCATAGAAACATCATGTACTTTCCTTGGGACATATTTACCATATTACTCTAACATTCACCCATACACACAGAATAACCTTTTGGTCAACTTCTATCTCCAAAGGTCCCAGTGCATTGGAGAGCTATAATGGGGCTCACCCGTTATATCTTGAGCTATAATGGGAGAATCCAAACATAGTTTGAGCTATAATGGTTCAAACCAAAATAAATAATTTCCAAGGAACCTATCAGGGTAATAAAGTATCTTTAAATCATGATAAAATACTCATTTCCAAATAATCATTTTTAAATTTGTCATAGAGTGTTTTGAAAAAAATTTATTGCAAAGTCTCTTAAAATATAGTTATAGTGAGAATTAATAGAATTGAAAGGATATGATTATAAAATATATATAAAAATAGTACAAGACAATATAAAAAACATCATACCAAAAACATTAATACAACATAATGATTGAATAAGAAGGTTAACGCAAATAATGGAAATTGGATTATGAATTACCTTACCTCAGGTTATTCTTACTTAAGAAGTGTATAAAACTCATGTATAATGGTCTAATGAGTTTTATTAATATCTTAGTAAAACATTTTCATGTTTATATCACCTTCTAAGATAATTTTAATAAATCATTCAAGATAATTATTAGTAATAATTTGTTATTTACATTGTTTCTAGTGTGTTATTTACATGGTTTCCATGATTGGTGCACGATGGATATTAATGTCCATTGGAAGTGCAAACCCATAATTGAAATTCAGTGGTATATATATACTTCTAGAGCCATTATTTTTATATTTTATCATTTTGAATTCTGAAATGATGATGATTCATAAGTTAAAACATAATTGATATTTGTTTAGGTGATTTGGGGAATTCTTCGTTCGTAAAGAACTCGTTTAGTTTTATAAATTTATCACATGAGAACAAAAAAGGTGATAAAACCTTATATAATATATAATAAATAAATTATAAAAATTGTTTTCATGACAAATATTTAGGGAATTAATAGTATATGAAATTCCATCATCCACGATGTCGATAAATCGAAACATCACAGATGTTGTTTTAATTTCATTAATAAGTGGGAGAGGAGAAGAATTATATTCCATAAACATGATGAAATCCATAATATTAATGGTATTTTATTATTAATTCCCATATGATATTGGGATATGAGGAATGAATAAGAAGAGAAAGGAACTTTAAACACAAGAATACTTGAGAAACCCCTTATGAAAATTCGGCAACATAACTACTAAGAAACATGGGCTTCAAATAAATTAAAAAGAGTGGGGACATGGGTCAACCATCAATAAATGAATCATAAATATGTATAGAGATATAATATGATGGAAATAATAATATGGTATGGTATCATGAATTTTATACAACATAAAATAGAGCTTGAATGGAAAAAAGGATAGAATTTGCGAATTCTCTTACCTTGTTGAGTAAATCCTAAGGCATGAATTTTGGAACCATGGGGTATTGAGGACACCTTGGGAGTAATAATAGGGAGGTATGAATACCAAAAATTAATTGAGAAGAAATTTATAATGAATGGAATGAAGGAATGGATTGGTATTTATTCCAAAAGTGAGGGAATATTGTATTAATTTCCAATTGACACCTCAATAATAGTATTTGCAAAACCATGGGATTGCCCATTTTATTTCTCCATGGTATTATCCAGTTGAGGGAACTCATAAAATATTTTACTATAAATAATTCTACTTAAATTATTACATCATTAATGATGTAATTAAACTTATCGAAAACTCAAAAATGTATTTGTTCTATTCTCTGAAAAATCAACTGTTTCAAAATATTCCCAAACTTTTTCCTGAACCATTTCTCAATATATAGAATTCATAAATGAATTATAATTTTTTATAATAATTTTATAAATATTATTAATTATATTTTTATATAAAATCATAATTTACTCAAAAATAGCAATTTTCATAATATAAGTCATTTTTTAACACCATGTAAAATTAGTCAACATCTCATTAAATTATAACCTTAAGAAATTAAAATAATAATAAAGTGTACTATTAATTATGGCCATATTAGTACTAATAAGGGTAGAATAATATTGACCAAAAAATCATGTTGGTTCTATTAAACTCTAAATAAAATACTGATCACAAATGTAGATGACCGTTTTTTGAATTTAAAAGCATAGATGATGAAAATTTATTATTAAATGCTAGTTATAAATATCTACTTATAAAAAAGATTCATGAATATCAATTTTTTTATTAAAACCTTGGGGTGTTACATTATACCAACCTTTTAGAAATTGTGTCCTCGTAATTTTATTTACTAATTACACAAGTGAGGGTACCATTCCCTCATAGAATTTTCATACTCCCATGTGGAATCTTCCACCATGGTGTTTTCCACAAAACCATTACATGTTGGATAACATGTTCAGCAATACATGTTCCATTCAATCATGAATTTGAACTGGATCATCTTCATAAGAAAGGTTATCTTCCTGCTAAACATCTTCTGGCCTCAAAACATGAGATGAAACTGCCACATACATTATCAACATCAAAACATGAAATACATTGTGTACCTGAGTAAAACTCAGAGGAAAAGCAAATCAGTATGAAACTGGTCCAACTTTCTTGGGGATTTCAAAAGGACTGATGAACTTCATACTTAGCATTCATTTCTTATCAAAAAAAATCACACTTTTCTAAGGAGAGATTTTAAGGAAAACATGGTCAACTACATTGAAAGTGAAGTCTTTTCTTCTATTATATGCACAACATTTAGACCTTCTATATGTTTCCCTCATCTGAAAATAGATCATCATCACATTGTCAGCCACTTCCCCAACTAATTCTTGCCCCATCATCTTCCTTTCAGCAAAGTCATCCCAAAAAGAAGGAGTCCGACATCGCTTCCCATACAATTCCTCAATAGGTTCCATCTATATTCTGGAATGAAAACTATTATTATAAGAAAAATCAACTATTGTAAGTTATTTATTCCCACATACATGGTAGCCCAAGAAATAATATCTAAGAATATCCTCCAAATTCGGAGTCGTTCATTCGGACTACCCATCTTATTGGGGATGAAAACATATACTGAAATTTAATTATGTGTCCAATGAATTCTGAAGGCCCTTCCAAAAGATAGAAGTAAACCTGGGATCCCGATAACATACAAAGAAAATATGTACTCCATGTAACCTAACATTATCCATGGGGAACAATCGTGAATGCAGATACAATTGTAGTATATGTTAAATAGATAGAAAATTTTCAGATTTTGTCAGCTGATTAATAATAACCCAATTCAGATTATATCCTCGAGATATATTCGGTTTTCTCACCTTGAAGTCCATGAATATATTCTCTAATTTATACTCTCGCATAGGAAAAGGATGAATCACCCCCTTTGGTAAATACCTCTCCACTTTAACCTATTAACATGTCAATAATTTCACGGTAAATTCTATAATTTCTGTTCTCATTCAATCCCACCAATAATAATCATGAAGGTATCTGTACGACATATTAATTCCATGATAAACTGAAAATAGTGAACTATGATATTCACACAATAAATATTTCTTCAACTGGGAATCATAAGGCACACATAACCTTTTTCCAAATCATAAAACACAATCTTTATCAAGGTTAATTTATAGAAACATACCCATTTTAACCAATTATTTCTTTTTCAATAGCTGATGGTCTTCCTTTATGTTTTCATAATTCTATGTGATAACTATGAATTCATTAAAACCTACATCAAAATAGATATATTCCATACACCAACAATTTACATGCCAAAATTAATCATATAACTAATCAAGGGGTCAAATTCCAAATGTAACATCGTTATTGATGCTTTATGTTTTCAAATCACGGCATCCACCACTTTGTTTGCTTTTCCTAGATGGTAATTGATCATTAAATCACAATACTTTATCAGTTCAATCCATCTTCTCTCCCTCCTATTTAATTCCTTCAAATTGAATATATACTTCAAACTTTTATGGTCAGTACATATTTGACATTTGGCCCCATAGAAATGGTGCCTCCAAATTTTAAATGAAAAAACAACATCTTCAAATTACATTCCATTCATGGGATAATTTAACCTATGAGGTTCTAGTTTGCGTGATGCATAATCAATTTCATGATCATTCTTCATTAGAATACAACCAATTTCCATCAATAAAGAATCACTATAGATGACAAACACACCATTTCAGGAAAGAAATGACAAAATGGGAGAATTCTCCAATCTCTTCTTCAGTTCATGAAGAAAAAAAATCACGTTCTTATGTCTAAAAAAATTAACCCCCTTTTTGTTAACTTATTTAACGAGATTGATAAACATGAAAAGTTTTTAACAAATTTTATGTAATAACCTGCTAATCCATGAAAACTACAAATATCATTACTATTTTTAAATATTTTCCACTCATTAACCACATTTATTTTGGTAGGATCAACAGTTATTCTATACTTATTTATAATGCGCCAAATAAAAGCAATCAGTTTCATTAAAAAATCACACTTTCTAAATTTTCCTTAAATTTTATATTCTTTTAATGTTTGAAAAATATCCTATAGATGTTTTTCATTCTCCTCTTTAATTATAGAATATACAAGAATGTCATCAATAAACACAACCACAAAGACATCTAAGAACTCATGAAATATTCTATACAAAAGACACAAGAATACAACATGTGAATTTTTTAACCAAAAAGGCATAACTACAAATTTTTTATGTTCATATCTAAGACAGAACATAGTCATTGATATGTCTCCATCATTTACATTGAATTGATGGTACACTGACCTCAGGTCAAGCTTTGAAAAATACTGTGCTCTATGGAGTTGATCAAACAAATCATCGATATGGGGAAAATGATACTTTTTTTTAATAGTAATGTTATTCAAGGCTCTAAATTGATGAAATGTCTAATTGGACCATCATTATTCTTAAAAAACAAGTCAAGATCCCTCTATGATGAAGTTCTAGGTAGTATGAATCTTTTATCTAACAATTCCTGCATCTTTTTTTTAATTCCAAAAGTTCCATTGGGGCTATTTGATATGGTGTTTTAAAAATTGGATTAGAATTTAAAACTAAGTAAATAGTAATATCTATAATAACCCATAATTTACATATATTGTTATTACTTCAGAAATGAATCATACTTATTACATCATATAACAAAACCCTGATAAGACCATATAGGTATAGTGTCTTTAGAAACTAGGAAACATAAACGATTTCTTCATAAATAATCTACATTATCTCCCATATATTTCATCATATCTAGATTACCTTTTGTCATATCCAACTTAATACCTTTCTTTTTGACCTGGGGAAAGGAAAACATACAAAAGGGTGAGATCAAATGCTCATTAAGGGAAAAAAGGAATATCAATCATATCATATTCATAAGAAAATAATGTTTTGAAAATATTAACCTACAAAAGAGATCATAATAGCATATCATGTGATAGAACATAGTAGTGAAATCTAATCAAAATAATCATAATTTAAAACATGGAACTTTGTGGTATACAGACATAATCATTGAAAATAATTTCTTATTAGTCAAGACTCATTGCCAAGACAATCTTAGTGGAAAAAGTTCATTTCTGAACCGAGTCCATTCCTCATTTCAGTCCTGTATCACTGAACCGAATTAAAATGCCATTCCAGCCATGTCTATCTCATATGATATAAATCATTACCGAATAAATTTGAGGGATATAAAGGTCCCACCCATCTCATAATGAAACCATCCTTATGTGTGCTAGAAAATCACAAATCATACATCATAGCATAACCCATGTAAAAAAATGGGATCCTTAAACATCATGCCATCATTACATAAACCATATATGGTATAAGGAATTCATAAAAATAATTCCATCAGACATAATCCAATCAATGTAAAAATATTGATAGAAACAAAAACCTATATTATCATAGATGGAAAATAATTTTTATAAAAAACTCGAACTCCATACTTGAGGAAAATATCCTTTCTACTTCAAAAACATTTTTCCTTTCATAACATGTTATACAATTTTAAAATAAAATAAGTTAATTAAAAATAAACTTGACATATTTTAAATTAAGATTCGTCGAAATATTGTTCTATGAAGTCATAAAAATCCATTCACATCGTATAAGTTAAAAATAAACATTCTTCTCGTACATTGGCTGGAAAAGTCAAAAAGTACCTCGTACTGAAAATGAAAAAATATTCCTCTAATATATTTTACTAAAAATTCACCAATAGGTAAAATTGGATTTAATCAATTGTAGGACGATAGAAATAATATTACATATTGAGGAAACATGTATGTGGATGATAAATAATCCCTATTAAATTTTGATTTATAAACACTCTCGGATAAATATGAGATTGTGAGATTTTCCCTTACCTAAGGTCCCATATGCTTTGTATGTATCCAAAACTCCTGTATAATGATTTAAACAGGGTTATTGAATTATTCCAGAATCATATTCATTGTTATTATATCATATATGGTCATATTCCTATCTTCTTATTAGTAATATTTCATTTCTACTTCTTATTCAGGTGTTTATTGCTTTATCTTCTTATGCGTGTTTTGTCGAATAAATTATTCTTCCCATTTTTAGGTTATCGATACATCATTTAAATAATGGTATTTGTAAAATATATCACCTATTTATTCATTTAATTCATTTATATAATCATGGTTTAATGATGGTCATTTAGAACGAATCACATCGCACCGTGGAGACGGTAAGCCGTACGTACACACGAGTGACGATATCGTTCCCACGATTGTGGAAATGTATGGAAGTGTATGGTGTATAATATTTTTGAATAAATATCTCTTTAGAATAATAATATATAGTTATTTCTTCCATTATTACAAACATCCAAGTAAGGTGGTGGTGGAAAAACATATTACACCATGGTGTGGAGACGGTATTCCGTACGTACGCACGCACGGTGATTTCGTTTTCCATAGGACGTATCGAAGGTGAAACATGGTTGTTTCATATTTATAATAACATATCAGTATATGAGTGATACTGATGTTATTACATTATTATGAAACAAAAAAAATAAGAGGAATTAAAAGAAGAAATGATTTTGAAATAATCGGTAAAGGATATTATATCTTCTTCGACAGGCCTCTTTGAGACCTCCTCTTAGGATACAAAAATTGGTGTTCGAAGAAAACCATGACCTATAGTATGTTTATAGGGAGGTTGAGAAGGTAAATTTTCAGGGTTTGGATGAGATTCATGGATCAATGTTGTGTAAAGAGGAGAGGGGGAGGTTCACTTTTATATGGGAGGAGAGGGGAACCTTTGGAAACATAAGAAATATTAATTTATAATAAAATAAAACTCTACATAGAAACCTCCAAAAATGACTCAAATCAGAAACATATATGATATAGGGTTGTAATATCATCATATAATAAAATTTAGAAAAGTTGGGAATTTATTTTAAACATTATCAACTTGATTTATCCAAATTCAATTTATTTAATTTTATTTGTGGTAATAATATTCTATATTTTAAATCATTATAAATTATTACTTATATGTTGTGAATTTTCAATAAATGTATACTTTAATACATTGTAGACCATATAAATTTTATTTTATAATTTTTACATATTTTTGAGATTTTTAAACAATTTTAAAATATGTAATTTTTATCAAATAACAATAGTGTCAATTTTGACACTATTCATTTATTTGAATTTAAATAAAATATAAAAAGAAGCTATGTTCGAACTAAATGATTTAATAGATTACTAAAATTTCATTTTTGTCTATAAAATTAGTTGATCACATTAAATAGTTCATATAATATTTATTTTAATACTTTTAAAATCATTTATTTGATATTTCAATCAATAAAATTATTTCAAAATCACTATTATGTCAAAATTAATGATAATTATTTAATCCATAAAAATTATAAATAAAATTATATGATATAGATAATATTATTATATTTTTTGGGACTATTTATATTCGATGTTTTATGATGTTTATCACTAAATAAAAATTATTAAACTTATAAGATTTAGGAGAGTGACATGTTGTCACTTTCTTTGGTTTTAATCATAATTAGATTATTTCATGGTCAAAAGTCCATGAAATGAATATATTCCGACCCTTAGGTGATATGGGTCTACTTTTATTCATCCAATAGGATTTTGGTAAGTGTTAGGGTAATTTATAATCTTATTTTTACCCTCAATTACCCGATTTACCTTTAACTATTGTATATAAAAATTACCGTAGTTACTATTCATAATATCAAAAAAATAACCTATTAACATAATTTTGACCCACTGAATACAAATATTGAATCAATTTTTCAAAATTCAACACATATAAGTTTCAGTAATTAATTTAAAATTAATCCTATTGTTATGGAAACGGGTTTTAAAAGTTTAAACATATCCAAATATTGAAATGTTTTTACCTATAAATTCAGTTTAAAATTAATGCTAATGACATACATTATATTAAATGGTAAAAATATATAATATTTATACATTAAAAAATTCAATATTATAATTTATCCAAATAAATTATTATGATGAAAATAGTAGTTTTTAATTGAAATATAGCATGGTTTTACTTTTCAATAAAATATGAATGTTATCAAAATAATAAGAAAAATATATTCAAAGTAAATTTTTATATCCTGATTCGAAAAAAGAATTTTATTTTGTCAAATTGAATTTATAAACATCTAAAAAACTAGATTTAATGTGGGTGCGTCATTAAAAGGAGGAAAAACTTCATTTTTTGAAAAATACTTATTTTACCCGAAAATTTTATTTTGTTCTCAAACCATGTTCTAGAAAATGTGTAAGTTGAATAAAAATGTTATAAAAATAAAAATTTAGTTAATAATATTCATAAAGGCTAGTTTATATAATATTTTAATAACATATTTTTGTTTAGTGAAACTCGGTATTGCGTACAACACACGCTTTCGAGGATGGTTGCTTTTGTGTATAACACAAACCAAGCTAGTGTTGTTTGGAGTGAAAGATTCCAATGATGTAGCGTATAACATAAGACATAAAAAAATATACTTCTCATAAAATATCATGGTGTTACATTCTACCCATGTTAAAATGAATTTCTCCCTCGAAATTCGTCACTTCGTAGAAAACAGATGAGGATACCTCTCCCTCATCATATCCTCAAGCTCCCATGTAGATTCTTCTAATTGGAAGTTCCTCCATAAAAGATTCACCAAGAAAGTTGTCTTGTTCCGTAGAACTTTTTTTCTACAATCCAGAATCTCTATAGGCTGTTCATCATAAGAATGATCTTGCTCTAGCGGTACAACTTCTGAGCATAGTACATGTGAAGGATCGAGAATGTAATTTCTCAAGAGAGATACATGGAACACATCGTGAACTTGAGAGTGATTCGGTGGAAGTTCCAATCAGTAAGCTACCTTCCCAATACGGTATAGTATTTCGAAACAAACCAATATACCTAGGTCTCAGCTTTCCCTTCTTTCCAAATCTCATTACACTCTTCGATGGAGATATTTTTAAGAACACAATATCACCCACTTAAAACTCTAGGTCTTTTCTACGGTTGTCAGTATAACTTTTTTGTCGACTCTGAGCTTCACTTATGTGTTGTTGAATAGATATGACCTTTTCTTCCATCTCATCAACAATATCGGGTTCTAATAGCTTTATTTCCACAACTTCATCCCTGCAAGTTGGAGATCTGCATTTCTTTCCATAGAGAGCCTCATAAGGAGCCATCTGAATACTGGAGTGAAAGCTATTATTATAAGAAAATTCCACCAAAGGTAGGTGTTGATCCCAAACACCTTTGAAATTCATAGAGCAGGCTCTTAACATGTCTTCTAGAGTTTGAATTATTCTCTCAGACTGACCATGTTTTTGAGGATGATAAGCAGTGCCAAAAATCAACTCTGTATCTAGATTATGCTGAAGACTTCTTCAAAACGTCGAGGTAAACCTTGGATTCCCATCAGATATAATGGAAAGTGTTACTCCATGAAATCTTACCACTTCATTTACATATATCCTGGAAAGCTGATCCTGAGAGAAATATTCTCTAATAGAAATGATCTGTACTGACATTGTAAGACAATCAACTATGACCCAGATAGAATTACTGCCTTTGGATGTTTTAGGAAATCCGGTGAAAAATTATATAGTGATGTTTTCCCATTTCCATTCATGTATGGTTAATGGATGTAACATCCCCTTTGACTTCTATCTCTCAGATTTAACAGGATGACAAACCAAGCATTGAGAGACATATTCAGAAAAATATCTTTTCATTCCACCCCACCAGAAGTACTCTTTTAGTTCCCTATACATCTTCGTGCTTCCAGGATGAATAGATAGTGATGAACTATGAGCCTCATCCAGCAGATCCTTCTTTAATTCTGGGATGGGGGGAACACAATCCCGATTCCTGAACCTTATTATTTCATCACAATCAAGGTTGAATTCCGGAACATTTCTCACCTTCTTTTGTAACTCTACGTCATCTTTCTTTGCCTCTTTAATCCTCAAATGAATAGATTATTGAACATTCATTTGAGAAAGATAAGATATATCCCCTTTCATTAGAATTCCAAGATCTATCCTTTGTGAATCTATAAATATTGGATCTTTCGTGATCCTCATCATGGATAAGCTTGCATGGTCTTGTCGACTTAATTTATCTGCCACCTTGTTTGCTTTCCCAGGTTGATAATGAATTGAGCAGTCATAATCCTTAATTAACTCCAACCATCTTATTTGGTGCTTATTCAGCTCCTTTTGTGTGAAAATATATGTTAATCATTTATGATCAGTATAAATATCACAAATTTCACCATAAAGATAATGCATCCAAATATTTAATGCAATGATTACCGAAGCTAAATCCAAATCATGGTTTGGGTAATTTTGCACATGGATTTTCAACTGTTGTGAGGCATAAGCTATCACCATATCATTTTTCAAGACAACACACCCCAATCCCTTCTTGGATGCATCACTATAGATCCCAATCCTTTCTCCACTACAAGGAAGTGTGAGAATAGGTGCACTGTATAACCTTCTTTTTAACTCCTTGAAATTTTCTTCACACTCCTCCGTCCAAACGAACTTAACTCCTTTTCGATTCAACCTGTTGAGTGGATTAGATAGCCATGAAAATCCTTTCAAAAAACGTCGATAATATCTAGCCAACCCAAGAAAACTTTGGATCTCAGTTATTGTTGTTGGTGTCGACCATCTTTCGATAAACATTATTTTTGTTGGAT
Organism: Viscum album; assembly: GCA_963277665.1. Lineage (NCBI taxonomy): Eukaryota > Viridiplantae > Streptophyta > Magnoliopsida > Santalales > Viscaceae > Viscum > Viscum album. The sequence continues at coordinate 1,927,576,975 of OY728153.1, forward strand.
CCATAGATATCCCCTATTTTTAGATTATGTGACCCAAAAATGAATCTTTTTGAAGCCAAAATTCACACTTGGTAAATTTTTAATAAACATTCTCCTTTCTCAGGGTCTTCAATACATTTCTTAAGTGATCTTCATGTTCTTCCTTGATCATTGAATAGACGAGAATATCGTTTACATAGAATACCAAAAATTTATCAAGATAGTCTTTTAAGACTCTATTCTTTAGATACATGAAGATAGAAGGGGAATTAGTATGACCAAAGGGAATCACTACAAATTCATAGTGTCCATACCTTGTACAGAAAGCCTTCTTTGGTATATCCTTGCTTTTGACCCTTAATTGATGATACCCTAAAAAATCAATCTTGGAAAAGTATTGAGCTCCACGTAGTTGGTCAAATAAGACATCAATGTGTGGTGGAGGATATTTGTTCTTGATAGTGATCTTGTTAAGTTCTCGATAATAAACAGAGAGTCTCATTGACCCATATTTCTTCATAACAAACAGAACATGTGCTCCCCAAGGTGATGCACTAGGGCGTATGAATCCTTTATCATGATTCTCTTGGAGTTGATTCTTCAATTCATGAAACTCAATTGGGTCCATTCTATAAGGCGTCTTTGAAATATTCATACCACCTAGTATGAGTTCTATTGAAAACTCAACTTCACGATTTGGTGGTAAACTTGGCAATTCCTCTGGAAAGACATCATCAAACTCCCGTACAATGGGTGTATTCTGAATCGTGAGTTTCTCACCCACCATTTTAGATAAATAACTTAATTTAGTGGATTCAAGACCCATAAGATAGAATAAATTTCCATTTAATGGTAATGTTCATCCATGCATAGATAGATGATGATAGATTGATCTGGAATATAAAATGTGACTTCCATTTTTTGGCAATTGATATGAGCTCTATATAAAGAATGCCAATACATGCCAAGAATCACATAAAATTACACCATAGTAAGGATCACAAGATTTGCAGGAAGGAATTTTCCACAAACTTCAATCGGAGAAGAATTGTAATCTTTTGATGCGACCGTTGTTCCATTAATAGTCGTCACAGCTAACTCAACAACTATTTATTGAGGTAATACGTCGATACCCTTAGAACATTATTCAAAAATAAAAAAGTGGGTGGATCCAGAATCAAATAAAACATTTTCTACTTTAGAGTGGATGGTAAGTGTACCTTTCACCACTTCGTTATAATACTCCACATCACCGATAGTAATTCCATGTGACTTTCCATTGTCTTTGGCCATAAGAGTTTGTTGAAATTAATCGTCCTAAAAAACCCTTGGATTTGCGCATTGATTGGAATAATGCCCCATCTCCTTGCACTTGAAACATTGATGTTTTGTAGGTGCATTCTGTATATCCCTTTCTTTATTTGCATCATTAGAGATCTTCTTCCCATTTTTTCGACATTCAATTTCTTAATGACCTTCTTTTCCACACTTAAAACATTTTCTTGTCCCTTTAAGACAATTACCTCCATGTTTCTTCCCAAAATTTGAGCATAAAGTAAAACTCATTTTCTTTTCAGTGTGGTCTTTATATTTTCCATTAAATTCAATTTTCCTCTTCTTATCAAACCCATATGACTGATGGGGTACTCCAATCTCCATCTCAACCTTGAGAGAACATCGTACAATTTCAAATTAGCTATTGAATTCCCTTATGGTTAACTCCCTTCGAAGAATTGGTTTTAAGCCATTAAAGAATCGATCAATTTTATTCTCAGGTTGGATAATAATTCCAGAAGCGTACCATGAATGTCTTGTAAAATTATCTTCATAGGTAGCAACAGATTCATCATCATTTTGCTTCAGTTCACGAAACTCTTTCTCTATTTTTTTTTCAAAGAATACGAGGGAAGTACTTATTGAATAATAAGTTCTTGAACTCGTCCCATTCCATGGAATCAATTTTATCTATTTGGCTCGTATTCTTGAAAAGATTCCACCATTGATCAGCTTCACCTTCCATATGATATATTGGTAAGATGACTTTATCTTGTTCAGAACATTGAATGACTAAAAATATCTTTTCAGTGGTACTGATCCATTGTTCAGCCACTAATGGATCAGAAGACCCGCTGAATGAAGGTGGACGCTTTCTCGTGAAGGTTTCAACATAATTTTTTGTTTGGATAGTTTGGATGTCCTGCATGATTCATAGCTTGAGAAAGTTGTGTGAGCATGGCTACAAGATTTTGCATTCCAGCTCCCATGATGCTTGGTTTCTTAGGGGGGAAATCATTTCATTTTCCGTCACATTCAGAATTAACACGGTTCCTTTGGGTTCCAGCCATTGACTAAAACCAAAAATCATAGTGTTAGAAACACTAATAAGAATAGGAAAACCACATAATCAGTAATAAAATTTCAGACTTTAGGTCTTATCATAGGTTAATCATGGCCATTTCTAATATACTAAGATTATGTTCTATGCTTAGGAAAATCCTCAGGGTTCTTACTAAGGATTTCACATCCTAGTTTCCCAAGGTTGACTATACCCTTCCTCTGATACCAACTATAATGACCCATACATTACATACATTGTTATTAATTCAGAATTGAAGCATACATAGTAAAACATAAAACAAAACATTGATACGACGGTATAGGTATAGTGTCTTTGGAAACTAGGAATCATAAACAACTGGTTCTCAAATCATCTACATTGTCTCCCATTTATTTCATCATATCTAGAGTCCCTTTTGGCATATGATACTTAATACCCTTCTTCCTGACCTAGGGAAAAGGAAACATTCAAAAGGGTGAGATGAAATGCTCAGTGAGGGTAAACAAAAGAAATATCAATCATATCATATAAATAAGAACATAACATTTTGAAAATCATAACCTGTAAAAGAGATCATAATATCATAACATGGGATAAAACATAGTAATGAAATCTAATCGCAATATTTATAACGTAGAACATGAATCTTTGTGGAATACACAAATAATAATTGAAAATAATTTCTTATTAGTCAAGACTCATTTCCAATATTATCTTAGTAGACAATTTCCATTTCTGAACCGAGCTCACTCCTCGTTTCATTCCTGTATCACAGAACCAGATTAACATTCTGTTCCACCCATGTCTATCTCATGAGATATAAATCTTTACCCAGTACATTGGATAGAGATATAGGCCCCACACATCTCATAATGAAACCATTATTATGTGTGCCACATAATCATAAATCGAACATCATAGTATATCCCATGTAATAAAAATGGGATTCATAAACATCATGCCATCATAACGTAAACCTTATAATATAAAAGGCCTTCATAAAAATAATCCCATCATAAAATAATCAAATCAATGTAAAAATAGGGATAGAAACAGAACCCTATATTATCATAGATGGAAAATAATTTTGTTAAAACACTTGAACTCCATTCTTGTGGAAAAACTTCAAAAACATTTTTCCTTTCTTAACATGTCATACAATTTTAAACTAAATGAAGTTAATTAAAAATAACCATGAAAGCATGAAATGTATGATTCATGAAAATAATTTTCTAGGAAATTATAAAAATCCATTCATCCCATATAAGTAAAAAATAAATATTCCTCTCATACTTTGGCTGGAAAAGTCAAAAAGTACCTTATACTAGAAACGACAAAAGATTCCTTTCATATCATTTACTAAAAATTCACCAATAGGTAAAGTTGGATTTAATAAATTTTATAAGGATAGAAATAATATTACATATTGAGGGAATATGGATGTGGATGATTAATAAGCCCCAGTAAATTCTGAAGTATAAACAGTCTCGGATAAAAATGAGATTGTGAGATTTTCCCTTACCTTAGGTCCGATATTCTTTGTATGTATCCGAACATTCTGTATAATGATTTAAACAATGTAATTGACTTATTAAATAATAATATTCATTGTTATGATATCATATATGGTCATATTATTATCTTCTTATTAGTAATATTTCATTGCTACTTGTTATTCGGGTGTTTATTGCTTTATGTACTTATGCGTGTTTTGTCGAATAAATTATTCTTACTATTTTTAGGTTATAGATACTTCATTTAAAGAATGGTATTTATAAAATATATATAATATTTATTCATTCAATTATTTTATATAATAATGGTTTAATTAGGATCATGTTGAATGAATCACATCACACCGTGGAGACGGTAAGCCATACATACGCACCAGCGACGATATCGTTCCCATGATTGTGGAAATGAATTAAAGTGTATGGTGTATAATATTTTAAAATCTATATCACTTTACAATAATAATATATATTTATTTATTCCATTCTTATAACCATCCAAGTATGGTGGTGGTGGAAAAACAGATTACACCACGGCATGGAGACGGTATTCCGTACGTACACACGCGCGGTGATTTAATTTTGCATAGGATGGATCTAAGGTGAAAAATGGATGTTTCATATTTTAAGTAACATATCAGTATATAATTTATACTTATGTTATTACTTTATTTTTAAACAACAAAAGAAGAGGATGTAGAAGAATAAATGAATTTGAAATAGTCGTTACAAGATATTACCTCTTCTTCGACACGCCTCTTTGAAACCTCCTCTTAGGATACTAAAATTGGACTGTGAAGAAGACCAAAACCTCTAGAATGTTTCTAGGGATGTTGATAAGGGAAAGGGGAAGGGGTTGGCCGAGAATTAAGGATCAATGTTTTGTAAAGAGGAGAGGGCGGAGTTTCCCTTTTATAAGGGAGGAGAGGGGCACCTTTGGAAACATAAGAAATATTAATTTATAATAAAACTAAACACCTATTAAAAACCTCAAAAAATTATTCAAATAAAAATATTAGATTATTTAGGGTTGTAATATCATCAAACGATAAAATTTAGACAAGTTCGGAATTTAATTTAAACATTATCAACTTGATTTCTACTTATTTAATCTATTTAATTTTATTTTTGGTAATAATATTCTAAATTTTAAATCATTATAAATAATTACATATATGTTGTTAATTTTCCATAATTATATAAATTTCTACATTTAAGACCATATAAATTTTAATTTATAATTTTTAAATATTTTTTTGATTTTTAAACAATTTTAAAATTTGTAATTTTTATAAAATAATAATAGTGTCAATTTTGACACTATTCATTTATTTGAATTAAAATAAAATATTCACAGAAGATATGTTCGAAATATAATTTTTAATAGATTCATAACATGTCATTTTATCTATAAAATTAGTTGAGAAAATTAAATAGTTCATATAATATTTGTTTTAATACTTTTAATATCATTTATTTGATATTTCAGTCAATAAAATAATTTCAATATCACTATTGTGTCCCAATTAATAAAAAAATATTTTATCTATAAAATTTATTAATAAATTCATATGATGTAGATAATTTATTTATATTTCTTGGGAATATTAATATCAGAAGGTTTTTGAAGTTTATCACTAAATTAAAATTATTACACCTAAAAGATTTAAGAGAGTGACATGTTGTCACTTTCTTTGGTTTTAATAGTAATTATATTATTTCATGGTAAAAATTCCAAGAAATGAATCTAGTCCGACCCTTAGATGATATGGGTCGACTTTTATTCATCCAATAGGATTTTTTCAAGTGTTACGGTAATTTTATAATCTTATTTTTACCCTTAATTAACCGATTTACCTTTAACTATAGTAAATAAAAATTATCATAGTTACTATTCATAATATCAAAAACAAATATAAATTATTAACATAATTTCGACCCACTGAATCCAAATATTGAATCCATTTTTCAATATTCAACACACAAAAGTCGCAGTAATTAATTTAAAATTAATCCTGTTGTTATGCAAAAGGGTTTCAAAAGACAAAACATTGCCAAAGATTGAAATGTTATTACCTATGAATTTAGTTGAAAATTAATTCTAATGAAATACATTATATTAAATGGTAAAAATATATTCTATTTATAATTTTAAACAATTAAATATTATAATTGGACCATATAAATTATTACGATGATAAAAGTTGTTTTTAATTTAAAATATAGCGTGGTTTTACTATTCATTAAAACATGAATGTTATCAGAATAATATGAAAATTTTATCCAAAGTAAATTTTTATATCCTAATTCCAAGTAAGAATTTTATATTGAAAAATTTAACTTATAAACATGTAAAAACTATATTTAAAATGGTTGCACCATCAAAAGGTGCAAAACTACATTTTTTTAAAAATATTTATTTTACCCGAAAAATATTATTTTATTCTCAATCCATGTTCTAGAAAAATAGTAAGCTGAATAATAATGTTATAAAATTCCAAATGTAGTTATTACTATTCATAAAGGCTGTTTTATATAATATTTTAATAACATATTGTTGGTTAGTGAAACTCGATATTGCGTACAACACACTCAATCGAGGAAGGTTGTTTTTGCGTATAACGCAAGCCAAGCTAGTGTTGTGTGTAGTGAAAGATTCTTTTGATGTTGTGTATAACATAAGATATAAAAAAATATAATTCTCATAAAATATTAGGGTGTTACAATATCAACCTATTGAATTAGAATAAAACCCTGAAAATCACCAGAACAAACATCTAGGTATTCATTTACCACTAATACATCATTATTCTAGATAGTTCCATTATCTTCCACAATATGAGCCAGATAATATAAATTTTAATCCGTTATCATTTCTTTAGATTCTTATTATGTTTTAATGGTGTGGGTTCATTCTTCTACTCAAAATGATTTTTTTTTCTGAAAAACAACTTATTTTTTCTACAATCTATCTTAGCATGATAAAAAGAAGGCCAACCTATACCCAGAATAACTTCAAACTATAATAGAGGGAAAAACAAGGTTTGAAGGTATAATAATTCCACAAATAAGGATAGGCTGATTCTTATAATTTCTTTTTTCCAAAATATTTTCTCCAGGTGTACATACCATCATATCCAGTTTAGTTTCATGATATTTAATTCCCAATAATTCAGAAATGTTGGACTCCTCATGTATTAATCATGTTTTAATGATCAAAAATCATATTACTTTTAATTAATCTCACTCTTAATTGAACATATTGTTAGTGCTATCCAATCTCAATAATAACTACACATCATGTTTTAATGATAGGAAATCTTATTATTGTTCATTACTCTCTTTATTATTTACAAGTCTTATGCATGATCACAAATCGTACTGATATTATCAAACCTTTGATTTTCTGTTTCAAGTTCTATTACTCTATAATTGTTAATCTTAATCCATATTCTTCATATTACTGTGTATGTCCAAATAGAAATATTTGTCAAAGTATAGAGCCACTGTGATGGTGGACACAGTAAGACAGATTGTGTGCAAGACACAGTCACATTCAATCTGACACCATGAGCTACACACGGTGACTGAGACACCGTGAGCTACATGTCGTGACCCAAACACTCTGAGCTACACACCGTGACCCAGACACCATGAAGGACACACCGTGACTCAGACACCGTGCGCTAGACACCATGACTCAGACACCGTGCGCTAGACACTGTGACATGGAGACACCGTGAACTACATACCGTGAACTACATACTGTGAACTACATACTGTGAACCACATACCGTGAAGACCATACTGTGAAGAAGACACCGTTTACATAATCACTGTGACACCGTTTCTTAACTTTTTTTCAATATTATGTAAATATTGCTATCGGTCATATTTGATGTTTTAATGCAATTAATAATAATTAATGATAGTTGTTGGTATTTCAGGAAACTGTATCTCATACCTATGAAAAGGGAATCATTTCTACTGCCAGAGCTCATGGAATATAAGGATGATTGAGCTACAGTACACATGTACAACTGTGAAAAGACAACGAGAAGAACTTACATATGGGAGAAAACTCAAGAAACCTGAGTGTACATTCCTGAACAAGAAAAAAAATCCTGAGCAAGAAGGAGAGATTGCAATAATTTCAAATAACTCTCATGAGTGCAATCCAACGCTACTGAAGAACACACGATGAATAAAGAGATCATTTTCACTCGTGGAATACAAGATGAACTATGACACTATGTTTTTTACAGAAAAACTAGAGAAGGACTTGGAAGAATTTCTATTGAATCCAACGAGTCCAGAGCTGCGTTGCTAATCACTAGAGCATTCTACACTCTTATCTATTCTCTCTAATTGATTTGTTTATTTACTTTCGAGAAGTGTAGTTTACTCTGTATATCTTACTCACACACTGTCTCCTGTACTGAACTGGAGGATATCAAAATCCTCAAACCAAATTTGTTTACTCTTGTTTACCCACGACAACTGTGGAAGAGGTCCTTGTGTAGCCTGGTCTTTGCTTTGTTTCTCACGAAGAACTGCGGTAGAGGTCCCTGCGTGGCCTGGATAGTCTTGTACTGTTGCTAACCCCGATCTAGGGTGTGGATCAAATTTATATAAATTTGAGAGGACTATGTCTCGGCTTGATACTGAACCTCTTGTTATATCTGCTGTGCATTTTTAGTTTAAGCTTAAAATATACTACATATATCTTTTATATACCGCTTCTTATTACTTTGAAATATAAAACTATTTTAATGTTACTTGGATAATTAATTTAAAAAGTGTTTATGCTTGGTGTGAATTAGTAGGTCAGCTTCAAAAGCCGATTTAATCATGTGATTAAATTGACTGAGAACTAATCAATCATTAAGAAGCTAATTGAACATTTGGAATCTGTATAAATTAACTACAGTTTAACTTGTTTTTAAATTGGGGTATTTTAATGGAACTTATTTTTAATAGAAATTCTAATTGGAACTCAATTCACCCCCCTCTTGAGTATCCAATCCAACCAACAAGAAAAATTATCATAAATGAAGGAATGTGTATACCCTGAATCAAACAATGCATTTTCGAAATCTGTAAAAATAATAAATGTACCTAATAACACCACATTTTATGGATCCATATCTGCAAATTTGTTTGCAAATGAATTTACCAAAACATTCTGATTATAATAGGACTTATTCCCTACTTGAGGGATTTGCTTCGAACAAACATTAGAAAATTGTCATAATTTCTTACAGTTAAAGCATATCACCATTGGATTCCCATTAAATTCAGATCATTTCCTTGAATTCAAGATATATTTTCCCAAACATTCCACATTAGTGGACCTTTCCAAAATTTACCACACATCCATAATGATTCATTTTACCACAATATTCATAAGAAAGGAGATTGTTTCTCTTAACACCATATTTCTTTGACGAATTCTTACCCAAATCATACCAACATGAAGACTTCTTATTATGGTCATCGTGAAACACATACATATTAGAAAACTCCATATCATCATTTTCAGCACAACGAAAAAATTTCTCATAGATTTTAATCTCTCGTGAAGGAAAATATCTTCGAAAAAATGGTTTTAATCTAGAGTAAAATCTATTTATTTTACTATCAATATCCTGAGTAAAATCCGGTATGTACCTAGATAGTCTGGTTAAATTGTCTTCATATGCAGCCACATAATCATCAATTCTTTGCTTCAGTTCAAAGGATTTTTTTCCCAATTCTGAGTCTAACCATTTTGGTAAAATATTTTTCCAAAAAAGGGCACTGTAACTCATCCCATTCCAAACTGTTGAGATCATTACTTTCTCTCGTATTATTATCTAGATACCACCATTGATCAGCTTCACCATCCAAATGATAAATGGATAGTATTAAATTTTTACGTTCTGAATATCCCATGACATCTAATATCATTTCTAGAGGATTGATCAATCCTTCGGCTGTCAAAGGATCCATTGTTCCACTGAATTATGGAGGAAGTTTCACCATAAAATGCTCCAAAATATACATGTTTCCAAATGGTTTATCATGATATTCTCTAGAATGGATACCAGCACTATTTATTACTTGATTCAATTGGGCCATTACTATCACAACTTGCTCGGTTTCGATAAACACCTTTCGGGGATAAATATTTGTACCGACATTAGCCTCTTGGTTCTTTCGTACATCAGCTTACATGTTTCTTCTGCATAAAACCATTCTGAATAGACATTATATAGATGAAGAAACATGGGTATACTTATATTCTATTACATTTCAACTTACCATAGATTAGAAATCATTTATGGTATTCTGTTAACATCATCAGAAACCCTAATGTTATCTATAACATCCTATGATACCAGCAATAAGAACCTGACCTTAAAACATTACTTAAACATGAATTTTCGACAGGAACATACTTTATTACACTTTGAGGATCTATTTTTGGTTCAGATTTTTAAATAATTAGTATATCTTAAATATATAACAAACAACTTTTACACAAAGTGGATACTATTAAAAAAAGTATCCATTTTTTTTAAAATATTAATCATTATAAAATTAAGTATGATTACATTGACAAAAATCTATATCAAACATCATTATTTCCATCTTTCTCTTTCCCATACTTATATCATGTTAATTGTTTTTTAAATATTTAGATGACTATAAACCTCCTTAAGGAATATAAAGAAAGAAATCCTAAGTCATGTGATAACATAAGAACAAAAAAACCCCATAATCATAGAAACTCCTATGTGTAGAAACATCATGTAGTTACCTTGGGACATATTTACCATTTCACTCTTACATCCACCCTTACAGATTGAATAACCTTTTGGTCAATTTCCATCTCCAGAGTACCCAATGCATTGGAGATCTATAATGTGTCTCAACTGTAATATCTTGAGCTAAAATAGCCTCAACCAAACATATAATAATATAAATGGGATCAAAAACACATAAATAATTTACAAGGAATATATCATGGTAATAATGTTTCTTTAAATCAGGAGAAACCACTCATTCCAAAACAATCCTTTTGGAATTTATTAATGAGGGTTTTATAAAGGATTTTAAAAGGAACGTCTCTTAAAATATAATTAGAGTAAGAATTAATGGAATTGAATGGATATGTGTATAAACTGTAAATAAACATAGTAAAAAAATATAAACAAAAAATCAAAAGACAAATAATCTTAATACCACATAATGAATAAAGAATAAGGTTAACTAAAAGAATGGAAATTGGGTTATGAATTTCCATTACCTCAGGTTCTTATTAAATAAAAAGTCTTTAAACCTCATGTATAATGGTTAAAATAGTGTTATTAATATCTTAATGAAACATAATCATGTTTATAACACCGTATATGATCATTTTACAACAAAATTAAACACATTAATTAGTAATATTTTTTATTTAAATTGTTTCGGGTGCGTTTTTTACATGGTTTCCATGATCGTTTCATGATGGATATTCATATCGATTGGAAGTGAAACTCTAGAATTAGAATATAGTGGATTTTAAATGTTTCTAGAACCATAAATTATACCTTTTATCATTTAGAATTTGGAAATTATTATGATTCATAAGTTAATGTATTATTGATATTTGTTTAGGTTATTTTGGCAATTCTTTAATCATAAAGAACTAATTTAGTTTTATAAATTAAACACATGTGTAAAAAAAGAATACACGGCCTTATATAAGATATAATAAATAAATTATAATCTTGTTCTACCAAAAATGGTTTCATGACCTATCATGAAGGAAGCAAAAGAAACTGAGTTCACATCATCGATGATGTTAGTAAATTGACACATCACAAACAATGTTTTATTTATTCGAATAAGTGGGAGAGGATAATTAGTATAATGGTGAATATTACCAAAAAATGATGAAATAAAAAATATGTAAGATATTGAATCATTCATTCCTATAGGATAATGAGATATGAGAAAAAATAAAAAAATAAAGGAACTTGAAATAAAATAATAGTTGAGAAATCCCTTATGAAAATTTGGTAGCATAACGACTAAGCAACATGGCTTTAGAAAACATTTTGAAGATAGAGGGGATAGGGGTCTCCCATCCTGAAATGAATCATAATATATATATATATATATATATAATAATGTAAATAATAAAATGGTATGGGAACTGTAATGTTATACCACATAACTGAGAACATGAATGGAAAAATGAAAGAAGTTGAGAATTCTCTTACCTTGTGGAGTAACTCCAAAGGATTGAATGTTGGGACCTTAGGGGCTTTAGGATACCATGGGAGGATATGGAGGTAAGAAGACCATAAAATCATTTATGAAAAATTATAATGAATGGATTGAAGAATTGTGTTTGTATTTATAGGAAAAGTGATGGAATATTTTATTAATTTCCAAGGGACACCTCATTAGTGGTATTTGTGAAACCATGGGTTTGACCATGAAATTATCATGGTATTGGAAACATGAGAAAACTCATTACATATTTTACAATAGAAAATTATACCAGAATTATTACATCATTATTACATCATTAATGATGTCATTTGACACACTGAAAACTCAAAACTATATTTTTACTATTCACTGATATCACATATTTCAAGAAAATCCCAAAAATTCACCCCAAACATTTTTCTATGATTATAATTAAAAAATATATTCCATTTTTTGATAATATTTCTTAAATAATATTAATTAAATTTTTAAATAACATATGAATTTATTCAAAAATAACGATTTTAAATATATCACTCGTTTTTAACACCTTGAAAAATTAATAGACATCTCATTGTGTTATAACCTTAAGAAATTAAAACAATAATATAATTCACAATTAATTAGGGCTATATTAAAATTGATATTACTTTTCAGAAGGGTGGGTTACTATTGACCAAAAAATCAAGTTGGTTCTATTAGACTTCATGTAACATACTGATCAGAAAAGTTGGTGTCCATTTGTTGAAATTAAAAAAATAAATGCTGCAAAAATATGTTTATAGGATAGATACAAAACATATAACATTGTTTAATTTGTTTGAATTTATTTTTTTAAAACCTTGGGGTGTTACATTAGATAATACAAAAAAGGATAAAACTTTATAAAAGTAAATAATACTCTTAATCTACAAAATTCAACAAACAATACCCAAACTTAAACAAAGGCCATTCAATACAAATTTCTACTTAAAATTCTTCAAAATAATGTAAAATAATATTGAATTCCAAAATTCATAACAATTGGATCAATTAGTCATCCACAACAAATCTTAACATTTATCTCCAAATAACATAGACAACTCATAAAATCACATTCATAAAAGAAATTAATCAAACCAATATTATATATGAAAAGTTTATCATTTTCATAAATAACCCAAATTCTTATAAGTCCATAATAAAAACATAGATTCTTCCAAAATAATTTTCCACCATTACTCCTCAAATTAAATCTCATAGTATTCTATTTTCCTTAGGAATATAGTGTTCCCCAAAGATAGAAAATATTCAAAAATAACATTTATCATTTAATCACCAAATCAATTTCATATACAATGGATACCCATTTGATAAATCAAAAGTTCCGAAAATAGAAATATACATGACAAATAAAAGCATTTAACTAAAAAGAATAAGTCACACTTACTAGGGACATAACATAGTACAATGGTAGGTGATAAATCATACCCACACTTTGGTTGTGGATTCGATTCCAACAGTTTTGTCCGATGCGATGGGTTGTTATATAAAATGTGTGCTGACCATTACGAAAAAAATATATAATTTTATAAAATTCCGAATTTTGAGATAATATCCTTAAAAAATACATAACATGTTTTAACAACAACGGATATTTCATACCTCAAATTTATTAACCAAAAAACTAATAACCCATAATTGACTCAAATTCATGGATCATCCAAACCCTAACAATTATTTATAACTATATACAACAAATAAAATATAAATATTCCTCAATTAAAATTTTTATATAATAAACATAAGGGTTACCAATACTAGAATTATTCCAAAGTAATATCATCATCAATACATTTAAACATATCATCATCCATAGATCCAACATAACTCTTCAATTACAAAAATTAAGGCATCTTAATCATTGAAAATTATTCATTATCCTTTATCTATTTTTTTCAATATTATTATATTATAGTTGTTTCCTAAAATAAAATCATGCTTAATGTCCTAAGATATAAATAATTTCAAAACACGAGCTAAGAGGTAATCCATACCTTTCATAGGTTATTTCCAGTTTCCTCATCATCAATTGGAATGGAATTTGGTATCGATAAACATATATTTGTACGTTCTTGGTGATCCCATTCCTAAAACATCATCATTAGAAAATTTATTTGTGTGATGACCATGGAAACCACATTTAAAACATTCAATTTATCCCTCTGAACGAACTTCTTTCAATTTATTGGAGTCAACTGAATTCTTCCTTTTTTCCATGGAAGGTTATTACTATATGACCTTCATTACCACATCATTACCATCTTCCCATCCATTGGAATCATTTCCAAGGTATTTTTTTACACATACATGACACATAGGTTTTTTAATATACTTACATTTATTGTTATTACCTAAACCTCCATAGGGATTCATTTCTCCCATATATGATGCCGTAGAAAATTCAACAAGGTCTATGTGGTCAATCATGACTGGAAATAGTTTGTTTAGAATAACCACAAGAGTTCTCATTGAAGAACCCATTTAATTGAATTTCCTTTACATCCACTGTTACTTTGGTACCTGCTAGACCCATACATTTACACTAATACCAAAAACGTCAAATTGAGTATATGAGTAAAATCATTATATACTATCTTCTGAGCAGAATAAACACTAAGACGTTCTTATTCATTTTATCTTCAACTCTTAAAATTTAGTAAAATAACAATGACTCGTTCTAATATGATTACCAAAATGGTTATGTAAACATTTCACTTATGCTTAAATAATATCCTAACCTCTAATGTTATATAAACCGCCCTTTGATACCAACTATATGGCCCCAACCTTCACCACTACATAATCTTGATTTATGTCAATAATTCACATTGAGGATCATTTCATGTTTAGAGTTGTATTGAATTAGGCCATAACTATTACATTATATATCTATATTAAAAGGTAGTCACGTCTGATCTATCCAATTTTCCCCAAAGAATAAAACTTTTTAAGTAAAGAAATAATTTATTTTCTGATATAAATCCTCTTGAATTCTTCCCTTCTCTTACCCATCCTAAAACCTTGTGAAAGACATTTTAAAAAAACTGGATGAGAATAAAATGTTTAGTAAGGGAGATAAAATAAGGAAAAGAAACATTATTCCATAAATATATAAAAATAAATGAAACCAAACTATTCAATCCTAAGACATAAGTTCTTTAACATACCTCATGAAATGATATTATTTTTTAATAACACATAGAAATCATAAATCATAAAGGTAACATGTGGAATACATAACATACATACATTATAGATTCTATAGCTACACAGTGAGTTACATTTTTAATATTTATTAGATTATATTCCCTATATCACTTCAAAGAAACATTAAAGTTTACCTCTGTCACGTTTCCCAATCCATTGTAGAGCTATCACGGTCTCACCCGCCCTTGATTTATCACAGAACCACCCGTATATGGTTTATCAAGTAACCACCCATCAAATTTCAATGTATCATTACATAATCATAACACTTAGAAGATTGAAATTATCAACATTTCACCCATAAATCACAAGAAACAAATTCATGATACTAAAATATTCAATCCATTCCCAAAAACCATTTAAAACAATTATTAAAGTGATTTTTGAGTCAAAGTTTCCCATAAAACGTTTAAAATTTTAAAAGAATATCAGTTTAAAATAGTAATGTCCAAATAAATAAATCCTTTAAACAAATCTAAAAAATGGATATTAATGAGAAATATTTAGATGAATAAATCTTTAAAAATTTTACAACAATTTTTTAGTTAATGAGTCTTGTAACACCTAAGAAACACTTGAATAAAAATTATTAAATAATTAAATAAAATCAAACATTAATTATAATGAAAATATAGAAATTCATGTTATAAAATTTTCAAATGGTTGTAAATACTACTTATATGATATTAAAGGTGAATAATATTGATATATACTTCAATGAATGGAGATTGAGACATAGTCCCTTGCAATGATAATACCATTAGATTAAAGATAAATCAATAACATAATTATGTGTAAAAAAATATAAATACCCCAAATATAAGGGAATATAATGTGTAAAACAAATAAGGTTTCATTCACACATATTCTTGAAAAAAAACCAATGACATGAATATTTAACTCAATGAGTGGAAAACGAGTAACATTTCCCTCACAAAGTTCTTATAAATGACCTAATAATTTATCAATGTGCTAATTATTTGTTGAAAATGTATATCCACATGATGGTATGTGGAAATTACAACATAAATAAATAAACAATGAATTTACAAATTATCATTTCATAATAAAGTAAATGAAGTATTCAGAAAATTCAGTTACTATAAAATGAGTTTATAAATTACCTTATGAAAATTTGGCATCCTAACAGTGTCACATAAAAATTAAGAATTTTTTTTTTTGATGAGGGTGAAAAGGGACTCTCATCAAATGTAAATAAAAATGGATTTCAATAAGTATATATAAGATAATATCCCATCATAAGAAAATGGAAATTAAAAAAAATCCTAAAAGAAGTCATTGACTAAAAGAGGAGGGTGAAAAGTTCCCTTACCATGAGTCGGACTCATCACATATGTTCCTTGTTATTCCTAAATACAAAACTTCTATTAATTTATACATTATTTAGATCCTTTATCGAGTTTATTATTCCTTTTATATTACTTTTTACCAGGTTATAAAAATTACATAATTATCTATGTTAATATTAGTCAGTTTGTCAATATTGGATACTTGAGTCGAAAATGATCTTGTTATAATTAAAAATTGTCCATGTGGTAAAAATTACATTATCTATAGAATATTATTCAGGAATTAAATATCATATATATCCATTATAAATATTTTTATAGTATTTTATAACTTTTGAAGATATGAAATTAAATGCATCGTTCATGGAGATGGTGAGCCGTACACATGCATGAACGCTACATTCATTTATTTATCATATTATTGAAATGAAAACTAAATGACACGTAGGTATATTATAATTATATAATAATATAATATGATATATATGATACATAATTTAATTAAATTCTTCTATTATACATTCCATTTATGGCATGAAAGAGACCCATCACTTTGATGGGGCGGTAGTCCGCACTTCCTCAAATGAAATTATCATATTTAGACAACATGAAAAGCATAATGGAATGTTTTTAATAAAATTACATTATCATAGAGACAATATAAATAAAATATATAAATACAGCGACATCATAATGTTCACCATGATTGTTGTTAGGGGAAATTCAAACAATCATAGTTTTATGAGGTAGTAGTTCGTCGTACGCATAAATATTATATTCGTATAAATTAGATGGAGGTCAGTGTAAGTGTAGTTAGAATACATATCAAAACAAAATTCAATTATATTGAGGATATTTTTTTTATTATGTAATTAAATAATATGAATAGAATAGATAGTGGAGAAACAAAAAAATGGAAATGAACTTTAGAGAAGACGCTACATCTAAAACATGTAACTTCTCTCTGATGTTAGCCAAAAGGATTTCTTGAATTTCCATATAACCAAGGTAATTATTCTTGGAGGAATGCAGGTATGTTGGGAGATTATTGGAGTAGATTCTGTATCAGAGAAAGGTCTTGAGAGTTTTGAGTGAGGGTTAGGCTTGATGGCCTCTTTTGAGATGGGGGGGGGGTTCTTTCAGAATGTCTTAAAATATTATTTTATTATAAACTGAAGATCAATTTAAAAGGACAAAAATTTATTTATATGAAATGTATTATGTTTTTTAGGTTAAAAATAGAACAACCAATAGTGTTTAGACAAGTCTAGGTCACAAATGTTTCCTTATCTTTTAGCCTTAAATTCTAGTTATCTAATTTGACTCCTACCATATCTGCATGCATATTCATACTATATGGTTAATATATTTATTATAAAATGACAATATTACCTCTAGTTGTTCATTAATGACATGTTAAACAGTATATAACTAATTTGGAAGAATATTATATTTTTAGGAATATTATATCATTTAATAAAGTAGTATTTGTTTTAAAAAATCTATTATTTCAATTTTTAAACTATTCATATCATGAATTTTTAAAAATCTATAAAAACAAGATTCACTTGAAAAAACCTCATTAAATACAACTAATCAAGCCATAAGAATCCCCAATATTCGTGAATGCAATAAAAAGTTTCAAAATTAATATATTTAAATATCTATAATCACATTTATTTAAATCATTCATTAATATAGTAATCACTACATCATCATTGTGTCATAAATAAATTTATATATTTTATTTCTAAAAATTGTAAATAAAATTCCATGATGTAGGAACTATTTTTACAGTTCTAATGATTATTTATATTTTAAACGATCACTTATAAATCCACATATAAAAATTGTTTTACTAAATGATAGATGATTATGCTACATTTTTCTTTATTTCAAATTAATTATTATAAATTTTCATTTTCACATCAATGTGGCTACATGGGGTCCCAAAATAGACCCAAGGATTCCAATGGTCAAAAATATCTCATCCAATAAGCTTAGTATGCATTTTATGGTAGTTTAATATTATTATTATATTATTTTTTAAACTTATTTATGAGATTTACCCATTATCCAAGGTAAATAAAATAATTAATAAATTTTATATTCATAATGTTTAAAAATAAAAGGTACCAATTTAAACAATTTGGAACTTGGGATTCCAAATATGGAATCCATTTTTCTATATTACAATAAATGAAATATCAGTAGTGAATTTATATTTAAATCTCATTGTCAAATCCAAAAAGCGGGGTTTTATAAGAAGTAATAACTATCAAAATATAGACAAGTGTTTTCATCTAATTAAAACGTGAAATTACTCATAATTGCCATAATTGGGTAAAATGGTAAAAATATAATCCAACTATACATCAAAACAAATTAATTGGAATATAAAAATATATAAAAATGTCGGATGAAATGATAATTTTGAATTAATATGTAGTATTTTTTACAATTCATTACAAAAATGAACATTATTAGAAAAATACAAAAATTTCATCCAAATTAAAATTTGAAGTCAAAAATATAAATAATTATTTTATTTTTTAAAATTAATGTATAAAGGGTACAGAAACAAGATTTAAAAAGGGTTTTCCATCAAAAGGCTATAAGATGACCTTTTTAAAAAAATTGGTGTTTTTCATGCTAAAAACTAGGTTCATTTTTCTTTTAAGCCTCTAAAATATATTAGATAAATGTAAATACATTTAAATAAAAAGTTTAATAATAATTTAGATAGTTTTTTTCCATCATGTAAATACAACATAAATGCGTTATGTACCATTTATAATAATATTATTATATTGTTTTTTCGGTATAAATCAACGTTGTGTGTAACGTAGAATTTTAAACAAACTCGTTATCACATGCTGCGTATGATATCAGAAGGATTGACATCTTTCACATAAAATAAATGTGCTATTCATAAATACTAATAGAAATGAAAAAAAAGTTATTCTATAAAATTCTATTTTGTTACATCCTTCCTCCCCTTTCATAATTTCATTTTCAGAATTTTAAAATTAGGCATCTAAATATCATTGAATTTCCCACATCAGAAAAAATAGTCAGTAGAACTATAACTTTCAAAGAAAGAAAAAAATTACAAAAGTCACCCAAGATAACCCATAAAATGATTCCATGTATGAAAACATGGATATGGAAGAGAAAAAAACAATCACATTCTGATGGAGAGTAATAGAAATCATGATCCGGAGAAAGATAAGAACAAAAAAATCATAAATACGTGATCAGTTAAACGGCATTTGTTTTCCTAGTAGGAAAAGTAAATGGAAAAAAATTTTGTTCTAAGTTCATTTTCATTATGTTTAGGAATATATTTTTGAGATTAACTAATAATGTAAGGAAATATACATACTTTTCAAGTAGATTTTCATCCTTTAATAAATCTCTACCACAAACTAGTATTTTCTTCAAACGATGAGTATTCAAGATGATTTGGTCACATCTGAAGAACTACAATCATCTTCTATAGAATCACATAATCCATAATAGATGGAGTGTATATTTCCCCTATCTTTAGACATTAACAAATACCAAAATGGTTTGTATAGTATCAGATAGTCCCCAAAAAGATAATCATTCAATCTCCAAAATCCAACTAACAATACCTAATGTTCATCAAGGATCATTAAATACACAATTGTCTTAAAATTATTCAAAATAATCCAATCTGAGATTTATTCCCAAAAATCAAAATAATTTGGTCACTTAGTCATTCATGAAAAAATTAAACATTAATATCCAAATAACATTGACTAATCATAAGGTCCCATGCTTACAAGTAATTAACATAAACACATATTCAGTATTATAGGATAATAATTTGCATAAAGAACCCAAATATATATAATTTTACAACACATACGTATATTCTTCCCAAATAAAATTACAATACTTCTCCTCAAATTAAATCCCATTGTATTGAATTTTACTTATTCATATAGTGTTCCCAAAAGAGTGAACGTCTTCCAAAAAAACATTTATCACATAATCAACAAATAATTTTCCTATAAAATGTATATCTATATGATAAATCCTATCTTCCCAAATTACCATATTCTTGATCCATAACATTTTTTATCTAAAAATAATTATTCATACTAACCAGTGACTTCATGTTGCCTAGTGGTAGGAAATAAATTCCACTCACAATTTGGTTGTGGGTTCGATTCTCACATCTTATATTGGCGCAACGGGTTGTCCTGTGGTCTTCATTTTTTCCTTTTCCGAAAACTATATAATATTTTTACATTCCCAAAAATGAGATAAAATCCTAAAAAATATCTATAAAATTTGTAAATATCAACTATTTTTTCATACCTCACATTTTTCATCACAAACACTAATAACCCATAAGTGCCTCAAATTCAGGGATCATATAAACCCTAATGATTCATTATAAGTATATCCACAAAAGAAAAGATAATTTTTCCTCAATTAACATTTTTATATAAAAATCATAAGGGATAAAAATACTTGATGTCTTCAAAAGTAATCTCATCATTAATACATTTAAACATATCATCAACCATAGATCCAACATAACTCTCTAATTCCTAAAATATAAATATCTTAATCATCATATATTCATGAAGATCCTTTATCCATGTTTTTCTAACATGGTATATTATACTTCATTTGTACCAAAAAAATATTGTATAATGTTCTATGATTTAAATAATGTCAAAACATGATCTATCAACTAATTCATACCTTTAAGAGATAATATTTAGTTTCCTCATCTTCAAATAGAATGGAATTATGTATTAGTAAACATATATTTGTACAGTTATGTTGATCCCATTCCTAAACCTTCTTCTTAGGACATATATTTTTGCAATGACCATGAAAACCACATTTAAAACATTCCATTGATCCCTCAGAAAGAACTACTTTCACTTTTATGGAGTCAACCGAATGCTTCCTTTTTTCATGAAAGGTTATTAATTTATGACCTTAATTACCACATATATAACATTTTACCATAACATTGAAACATTTTCATAGGAGTTTCTTATCAAATACTAGACAAACAAGGTTCTTAATATGCATACCTTTTTTATTATTACCTGAACATCCATAGGGATTCATTTCTCGCATATATGAGGCCATAGAAAAATAAACAAGGATTAAGTGTTCAATCATGAATCCAAATAGTTGGTTGATAATAACCACAATAGTTCTCATTACATCTCACATTTCATTCTCTTTCATATTCAAAAAGTTGTCATAGTTTCCTTCAAATCCTGTGATACTTTGGTGTATACTAGATCCAGTCATTTACTCTAAAACCAAAAACGCCAATATGAGTATATATGTAAAACAAGAATATAATATCATAGGAGGAGGGTAAACACTAAGGTATACTTATTAATGTTATAATAAACTCATTTAATTTATCTAAAATAACTACGACTCTTTCTAATATGATAACCAATATCGTTATGAAAAACATGCCACTAAGGTATAAATTACACCCTAAACTCTAAAGTTATCTAAACCGAACTATGATACTAAATATAAGGCCCCATCCCTAAACATTACATAATCTTGAGTTAACCCAAGAATTAACATTTAGGATCTTTTCTGATTTAGATTTTTAGATAATTAGTTCATAACTATAAAATTACATTTGAATATAACAAGTTTGACATTTCTACTCTATCCAATTTGTTCACCACAATAAAACTTCTTAAATGAATAACTATTTATTTTCTTGATATAAATTTTCCTGAATTATTCCCTTATTTTACAATTCCTTATTCCAAATGAAATTTATTTAAAAAACATGGTTTGAGCAAAAAAAGATCAGTAAAATATATAAAATAAGGAAATAAAATATTAGTCCATCAATACATAAAAACCAATGAAACCATTCTTTTCAATCATAAAACATAAGTTCTTTAGCATACCTCATTAAATAATAAGATTTATGAATAAAACACTGAAATCATAAATCATAAAGGTAATGTGGGGAATCCAAAACATACTTACATTGTATCTTCCATAACCATATAAGGAGTAAGGTTTGGAATACCCATAATAGTATATTTTGTCCATCTATTAGGAGAAACATTAATATTTACCTCTGTCACATTACACAATGCATTGGAGATCTATCATGGGCTCACTATCCCTAGGTTTATCATGGAACAACCTGTATTTGGTTTATCCCATAACCACCCATCAAATGTCCAAGTAACATTACATAATCATAACACATAAAATATTAAAAATATAAGCATTTCACTCATCAATCATTAGAAATAAATTCAGGGTACAGAAATATTTAATCCATTTCTAAAAACCATTTAAATAATTTATTAATGAGTCTTTTGAATCAATTTTTCACATAAAACTTTTGAAATTTTAAAGGAATATCATTTTAAAAATTAATGTGCATATAAATAAATCCATGAAAACATTTTGAGAACATGGACATTATAGAGAAATATTTAGAAGTATAAATCTTTAAAACATTTAAAATGATGTTTTAGTGAATGATCTTTGTAACACCTAATAAAAACATGAATAAAAATAATTTAATAAAAACATCAAATAAATCATTAAATATCCTGGTATTATAGAAATTCTTGATATAAAATGTCAAATGGGTAGTATATAAATATTATAAGATATGAAAGGTTCACAATAATGATGCATGTCTCAATGAAAGGATATTGAGACGTAGTCCCTTACAAATAACATGTCATTATATTAAAGATAAATCAATGAAATTATTTTGCGGGAAAAATATAAATACACACAATATAAGGGGATATTATGTGAAAAAAAATTATAGGACATTCACACATACACTTAGAAAATAAAATGCAATGACATGGATATTTAACTCAGTGAGTGGAGATTGAGAAAATATTTCCCCTACAAAGTTCATATAAATGAAATTATAATTTTTCAATGGGGTGATTATATTATGAAAAATTATATCGACACAAAGGGAAGTGGGAATTAATAAAATAAATATTTAAAAAGTGATTACAAAAATAACCTTGGAATAATATAATCAACTAAGTATATGCCCAACCCCATGAGTGGAAATTAATTTTTGAAATTATGTTATGAAAATTCGGCAACGTAATGACATCGATTAATAATTAAGATAACCATTTTATGAGAGTAAAAAAGTTCTCTCATCACATTCTGTAAAAATGTAAACCAATAAGGATATAAAAGAACATATCCATACATAAGAAAACATAAATTAAAATACATAACATAAAATACGTCCCTCACTAAAGGAGGTGGTTGAAAGGTTCCCTTACATTGAGTCTAACACGTCACATATGTTCCTTATTATTCATCAATAAAAATGTAAGTTAATTTATACATAAATAAGAACCTTTATAGATATTATAATTATATTTATAACACTTATTACGACATTATAAAAATCACATAATTATCTATGTTAATATTAGTCTGTTTTTTGATATTGGGTACTTGAGTCGAGAAATGATCTTGTTATAATTACAAATTGGCCATGTGGTCAAGAGTAAATTAAAAAAAGAATAGTATTAATGATTTAGATATAAATTAAATCTAGTATATATGTATT
Organism: Viscum album; assembly: GCA_963277665.1. Classification (NCBI taxonomy): domain Eukaryota; kingdom Viridiplantae; phylum Streptophyta; class Magnoliopsida; order Santalales; family Viscaceae; genus Viscum; species Viscum album. The sequence goes on from OY728153.1 coordinate 1,927,601,218, forward strand.
TATAATATTCGATAGCATCTGAAGATATGAAATGAAATGCACCGTTCATGGGGATGATAAGCCATACATATGCAAGAAAGTCAATCTCATTTATTTTTCATTTTAATGAAAAGAAAAATAAATGATAGATATGTATATTATAACTATTTTATAATATAATATGATATATATGCTACAAAAATTTCATTAACTCCACCATTTATATGTTCTATGTATGGAACGAACGAGTCACTTCACTTTGAAGATCAGAGTCCACACTTCCTCAAATGAAATTATCATATTTACACATCATGAAATGCCCAAATGTATATGTTTAAGTAAAAATTACAGTATCATAGTGAGAGTATAAATATAATATATATCATATATAAATAAATTTCAATCATAATGTTCACCATGAGATGTGGCAGGGGAAATTGAACTATCATCATTTTTTGAGGTAGCAGTTCGTCGTCCACAGAAACAATATGTTTGTATCAATTAGATGGAGGTGTGTGTATGTTTAGTAATAATTCGTTTCATAAAAATATCCTACAATTTTTTTAATACTATTGTTGTTATGTAATCAAATAATAAAAATATAATATAGATTGAAGAAGTAAAATAATGGAAATTAACTTTAGAGAAGATGCTTCCTATAAAATGTGTTACTCTTCTTTGATTTGAGCCAAAAGGATTTCTTGAGTTACCTTATGCCCAAGGTAAGGATTCCATGAGGAATTAAGGAATTTTTGGATATTATTGAAGTAATGTTTGGAAGATCCAAGGGGATTGAGAGTTGTGAGTAAGGTTTAGGGGTGGTGGTATTTTATAAGAGGGAGGAGGGGCACTTTAGTAATTTCATAAATGATTATTTTATTATAAAATGAATTTAGACATAAAATGGTCCATGAGTAATTTATTTCAAAGATAATATGAATTTGGTTCAAAAAACCATTAACAAATAGTTTTTAAAGAAGTATATGTCATTAATTTAACCTTATCTTTTAGATTTAACCATTAGTTAACTATTTTGACTCTTACAATTTCTTATTGTATATTCATCCTATATGGTTAATATATATACTATAAAATGTCAAAATAACATAAAATGGTTCATTAATTACACTTTCACCTTTATATGACTCATTTGGATGAATATTATATTTGTAGTACTATTATATCATCTAATATAATAGTATTTGTTTTAAAAAAACGTTGATAAGATTTTTTATACAATTCATATCATTACTTTCTTAAACATACATAAAAACTTGATTCATTATAAAAAAATCATTAATTAAAATACATAATGTCATACTAATCCATAAAATTATTGTATGGCCTAAAAAGATTCAAAATAAATTTATATTAATATTTAAATAATCAATTATTTAAATCAGTCTATAATATGGTAATCCCTACATGATCATTATGTCATAAATACATTTATTTATATGATATATAAAAATTATAAATAAACTCCCCTAATAAATATAGTCTTTTTCGATTTATAATTAATGTTTATAGTTAAACATATCACCTATATAACCCCATATAGAATTTCTTTTTCTGAAAGATACATGTATATGTTACATTTTTCATTAATTTAAATTAATTCTTATAAAATGTCATTTTCAAATCAAAGTGGCTCTATGGGATCCCCAAATTGGCTCATGGATTCCAATGCTAGGTCATATCTCATCCAATATAAATAGGAGATGTTTTAGGGTTGTTTAGTAATATTTTAATACTATATTGTACCCTTATTTATCATAATTACCCTTTAAATAGGGTATATAAAATAATTAATGAAGTTATTATTCATAATGTATAAAATTAAAAGGTACATATTTACCATATTTGGACATCCTGATTCTAAATATAGAATATATTTTTGAAAATTCAAAACATAGTAGTTTAGGTAATTAATTTAAAATTAATTCTTGTTGTCAAAACCAAATATAGGAGTTTTTATGAAGTAATGACTATCAAAATATTTAAATGTGTTTATGTCCAATTAAAATTTAAAATTACTTAAAATGACAATAATTTTATTAAAATAAAAAAATATATTCCAATTATTTTTCTAAACTAATTAAATTTCCAATGAATATATATAAATAAATTATATGAAAAGGTAGTTTTGAATTAAAATGTAGTAATTTAATCTATTCATTAAAAATTGAACTTTATCAGAAAAATAAAAAACTTCATCCAAAGTAAATTTTGATTTCACACTTTTAAATAAGAATATTATTTTTCAAATGAAACACAAAAAAGTGACAAAAACTAGGTATAAAAAGGGTTCTCCATCAAAAGGCGATTAAATGACCTTTAAAAAAAATTATAGTTTTTAATGCATAAAATCATATTCATTCTTATTTTAAGCCTCTATAGTTTTTTTGGATAAATGTAAAAACATTTAAAAACATGTGCGATCATAATTTATTTTGTTATGTTCATTCCCGATAGTTCAATGGATATGCGTTAAATACCATTTAAAATAAAAATATTATTATATTATTTTTCGGCATAACTCATTATTGTGTGAAACGTTAGATTTCAAAGAAAGTCATTGTTGCATGTTGAGTACCGTATCATAAAAAATATTCCTATTTAACATAATATTATTTTCTTATTCGTAAATAATAATATAAATGGAAAAATTATTATTCTATAAATACTTGGGTCGTTATAGATATTTTTCCAATCGAATAATCACTTGGAGTGTCCATAAATAATATCATAATAAGGGAATAACTTATGTCAAACATATAGAATATCAAAATATATGTTCATGGTATGTTATGAAAAGATATATCCCCATGACAATTTATGTTTATGGGTATAATCCGATATGATTTGTGTCACGATCAATCCTCCTGAAAATGGTAAACTTCTTGGAAAACAAACATGAAGGGGTTTTAACCATCTAATGTCATCTCATGAGACCTACAATTTTATCAAGGAGCGACAGAGGTCCCACAAGTCACTTGATACGTTAAATACATACCATATATGTAAATGTTGATAAATAAACAACATAATCAATCTTATTAAAAATAGTATACAAAATTAGAATACATTAACCATAAATTTTTTTATCTAAATATCATATTCATAATCAAGCTGATCATTTATCATTCAATAAAATATATTAATGATTTCATAAGTGATAAACATCGATTAAGAATAAGTTCCAACAACGGATTTTGTCATTGATTAAAATTATCTATTAAAATCATTAAAAATATCATCAGACAAATAGAACTTTTTCATTAAAATCATTTACTAAAAAACAACCCACTTAAAATAAAACATTTGAAAATATATTTTTGAATCAAACAATCCCATACCACATATTAAAATTTGAATGAATTAAAATTTTTACATAATCCTGTCCATATAAATAAATCCATAAATTTATTTTGAAAACATGTACATCAATGAGAAAAAATTAGATGAATAACTCTTCAAAAAATTTCAAACGATATTTTCATTAAAGTCCCCCTTAAATAAAACATAAAAAATATTCATTTTGAATAACATTATTTGACATAAAAAATAGTGATAAAATTCTATTTATAATACTTTATATACATATAGATATATATTTATGATAATATAAATAATATTAAAATGGATAATGAATTAATTCATTAAATAGTTAGAGCATCCCATACCACATTCATCATTTAAATCATAACTATGAAATATTCAAATGAATCTTTAAATACCATTAAGATAATGTATCCGTGATATGAAATATAATAAGGGATGTACATGCACCACATAAAATAAATAGGTGCTGAAAATGTCTTATATGACATAAATATTATTAGAGAGATGAAATTCCTTTATCTTAGGTCAGATCGTCTATGTACGAGTCTAAGACACCTCCCCTTTGGGTGTCTCCTTTTGTTTTTCAAAAAGGACTTCATAGCCGGGATTTACGCCAAAGGTATAGACTCTTGGATTAAAAAAGGGATTTTTGGCGAGTTAATGAGTAGGTTTGGGCTGATCCAATGGGATTTGGAGGTGTGAATTAAATAAAAGTAGAAGTTCCCTTTTATAGGACTGTTGATGGGAACTTTTGGAAGATTGTAAAATATTAATTTATAATAAATTATTTTTTTGATTCATATTGATTCAAAGTGTTTTAATTCGAGTCTAAGATAAGGATGCATCAAAATACTCTCAACCAATGAACTTTATACATGTTTATGTCATAAATGTGATCTAATTTTTTAGTTTTAACCCCTAGTTATGGAGTTTAACTCTTACTGTATATTCTTGTATTTTTACACTATATGGTTTATTTAGTTGTTATGAAATGCCAAAAGCATCCAAATTTGATCATTAATGACATTTTTGATATTATCCTAGTAAGATTTCCTAAGATTATATTTTTATGAAATTTATATCATATAATTAAACAATATTTATTTTAAAAAATCATTTATGTCATTTTTAATACATTTTAATATTTAAAATTTTAAAAATATGAAACCTACATGATAACATTGAACCCATACTTGAAATATATAACTAACATGTCCTTGCATTAAATTAAATTACTGTAGGTCATTAATTATGTCACGAACCAACTCGGGATGACCTTGAACCTGTCAACCGAGCCCGTCCACAACATGGCTTGAGAGGCATTATTGATCCTTTCGGGGTGGCGACAAGTGCCAGGGCGTAAATAGAGAACAAAAGGGGAATGATTTCACCAACAAATGAATAATCCAGTCGAAAGAATATAAAAAACAAAAGGTGAATACACAACATGAAAAAGAATGAACGATCAACACAAAAAAACTAACATGACCACGACAAAAACTCCTTGTGATTTTGAGAGTCTCTCACCAACCCACAACCAACTCTCGCCCATGGCGAGCAAGGTTGAGTCAACCCGATAATAGAAAATAAAAAACAAGAAAACACTATAGTCGTGAGTATTAAAACCCAGTAGGTAGACCCGACTAATTCTAATCCCGATGCACATACGCTTAAATAAATAATTCACTAATTCCAGGTTTGAACTAAATGATATAATGTATGTGTTTCAACACACACAATTTCATTCCTAAAACAGGTAATAGTACAATTCTCTATTTAATTTAAAAAAACATGTTTAATTCTTAAAAATAGAAGGTGTATTTCATTTTAAAACACATTTTACCAAAAAAATTAAAAACCCAAGGTTTAGTTATTAGTGAAAGGGGAAACCACACATAACACAAAACACACACTAAGGGAAATGGAAAAAAGTGGTGCACATGGGCCAACAACCGAACTTGACCTCTCAATCATCTGCCACTTACAAATAAACACTAAAGGAAACATGGGTCGATCCTAGTAGCTCGTGAACAATCCGAAACATACCTTACATGTGACTCATCTGGAAGGCATGCCTACTCTCGATGATGTCATAATGCCCTGACGCTCAGTACCTCCCTACGAGGCCTAACCGAGGGGCCCAATCCCCTAGCAGAGTGTAATCCGTACTAAAGGACGCTAGCCAGTGCAAAATATGAACTAGTCCAGTAATGGTTCTCAGAAGATTCAATCATTATGCCATGTTCCCATGTAAACAAATATAATAAATAGGTGTGAGTCAACAATGTCAAACAAGAAACCGAATCCAATGCACAAACATCACACCCAATAATCTCACACAATCATCAAACACAACAAGATCACCCCTGTGTTATCCCAAATAATGTATTCTCAGAATAGTTTATTTTATCAAATTGAAAAACTTGCCTCATCCAACCAATCAACAACAACCTATTATCAGAAGAACCAATACACACCAACTCATTTCCAAAGAATCAATGGAACATCACTTTCAATATCAAAACCATTTGTAACATCATTTATGAAATCCATTTTAGGGATCCAAACACATTTTCAACATTAGCTGTTATTTAAACGAAACCGAATTTACTTCTAAAGGCCAACCAAGAATTTTACAAACAATAATCATGAACATTTAAAAGAAAACACTTTCAGGAAATTCAAAACAATAGATAACCACTATCATTTAAATTTATCATTATTTATAAAACCAATTATTTAATATATATATATTTTTACCATTAATCATAAATTTAATGAAATAACATGAAATTAATAAATTCTAAATATAAAGGAATGTACAGTGGGGACATACCTTAACTTGTAGCTCAAACACGACAGCGCAACATGCCTCGCATTGGCAGCCAAGCACACACAAGTTGATGATCATGGTAACGTCGGGTTTCCCCCACAACGTGCTGCAATAAACTCACAACATCAAAGGTATATAAACACGGACCTAAAACAATCCAAATGAACAGACAATGCAAACACCACCTCGACATGTTTTCAACACTCAAAATGCACCAAAATCACTATTTAATAATTCACTTTTAAAATCAAAAATGTTTTTACAAAAACCACACAACACCAAAATAACTCACTAATTACTTTAAAGAGACAAACAGACAAATTTACCTAAATATTGGTGTGCGCAACTTAGCATAACACAACACACATCGTGGTCCAATTTAAAAATCAAGCGCTCCTCAAAATAAATTACAAAAAGAGTCTCACATTATTAATATTATTTAATAAACCAAAAAAATTATAAATTTTTTTATGGAATAACCCACAACTTTTCACACACACTAAAATCATTCAAAAACCACCTTTAGGGTCAACCTCACACCCACGGTGTATCAAAGCAGGAAACGAAGGATTTTCATGATTAAAATCACAAATTTTATAATTTAATAAAACTATTAAAAAGTATATATTTGATTTCCCTCAAAAAAATATATTATTTCACAAGATAAAATTTATTCTAACAATATCGAGTGTCTAATTAACAATCAAGAAATGTGTAGACATCAAGAAATAAAAGATATATACATTAAAATAATATGCGCAAAGGATTCCTACCTCGATTGATTATGAAATTATGGAAATTAGTGCAAAACACCATTTTCACCTAAATCTCACCCAAGGGATATATCATCAAACCTAAAACAAACATATCAGACCATCAATTTTATGACCGACTCCAAAAAAATTAAAATCCTATAAACTAGGGTATTGGGTAAACTGAAGAAAAAATGTAAATCAGATTTGAACAATCACCTGAGGGGGTAACTAATAGAGGAGGATATCATCGATGAGGAAGTTCCACCGGTGAGAGGGATGGTCGAATGGTGAGGGCGCATGCGGGTTGCCCAGTAGCGGGGAGGGGTTGCAGCTCCACTTGTGGCGCACAGGAGGGACCACCGGGGAAGGGGGGGGGGGTTGCGTCCGGGAGGTGCGATGACGGGAGAGAAGCCATCCAAACGGCGGCGCACCGGAGAGGGAAGGTGTGGTGGGGTAGCCTTGGTATGAAGTGAATAAAAGGGGAGGTAGAAATCATGTGGGAGAAGTGTAAAGTGAGGAGAAAAGAAGGGGAACAAAGAAAATATAGGGAAAGGGTGGGGTGAAACCTATGTATAAAATTAGTTTTTACCCTAATAATTAAAATAATAAATGGTTTTAATAATAATATTTTTATTAATAATAAAAAGAATAATATATTATCCAGTAAAATTATTTATAATATTATCATTATTATTATTAAAGCAACACTTAAAATTTTTAGGATACATTTTTTTTATATCAATTCCAACTCTCATTTCAAGATGTTTCATTGTTTTATTTTAATTCCAACGGCGGGAATGCCACACAGTTCTGAGGATACGCTCAAACCATGTGTCAAACACCACCAAAAAAACATACGTGAATTTTTTTCAAAAATAAACTCAAAGTTTTAACGATAACTCATCCAAAAACATGACCCCAGTCATAAACAAATGAAAATTTAAAACCGAGTGTGAAAATTCTCCCCCCTATAATGGTTTCTTCCCCAGAAAGCCATAACAATATCAAAACCCAAAAAAGGAACCAAAATTACTTTACGATTAAAATTTATTTATAATGAATGATAATAAAGAGATCCCAAAACACTCCCAAAAAGGGAGAGAGAAACCATAAGAACTCGTACGATAGAAACGAACCGCCCACTAACTGCCACCCGCCCTAAAAAGTGTGACCACATCCAGTTATTTGATTCAAAGGACAAAAAACATTCACGAGGGTAAAACTAGGTCCAACAAACACACACCTTTATCACTATCAAGATAAACTCAACCATTTACTCCATCCTCAATTATCCCTTATTATATAACATATAGAACAACACCATGGAAAACAAAACCACCCTCTTGAAACCAATAAACAATTTAAAATCACTTCCAATGAGTACATCATATAAAATCACTCCAATATTACACGAGAACTCTCACACCCCAAATCTTTACTAAAACTGAGAACAAAGAATCAGGTGGCTCCGCAGGAGACCACCCACCACCAAACCAAAACCCTGAAACAAAACTAGTATATTGACACGGGAGGTCCGAACGGACTCCCCACCATAGGAAAAAAACAAACTAAATCTAGTGAGACACATGATGGGTCTCCCCACTATAAGGATTTTTGAGATTAATTGAACTCAGAGACTTTCACACGGGCTAGAAAACCCCTCCATAATGGGAGGGGTGGGAAGGGAAGGGCCCAATCGTTAGAGTATCAAAACTACCGTTAGAGCTACACTTACAACTTCACACCCTCGGAAGAGCACAAACAATGAAAAACTAAAGACCAATACTAAACCAAGGCCATTGTTTCACCATTGGGGTTCACTTGACAATGCACCAGCTTCACTATGGGGTCTATGGATAGAGCACCGATGGTTGAAGCATCTCCTGCCTCGTAATCAGGCTTCATAAATTCGCAAAGGTAACACCCAAACCATAATTTCACCAAACACACTTCCAATAATATAAAATTTTCAAATAGTATCAACCAAAACCATTCATACAACTTAAGGAAAAGAAACACTGAAAAATTATACAAGATTTGATTACTATATGTATGGAACACTAAAAATGGAAAACCTTAAACTGGACCCCAAACATCGCCCTACTCCTACTGACAGATAGAGGTGACCATCAACGAGCCAGGTCTACCTTCAACGCACTTCTTGGAAACACCATGGTAGAATAGAAACAAGTGACACCAAATTCCACATGTGTGGTAGGGTCTCAGAGCACTCAGACATGTTGGCCTCTAGTGACCCTGCCTTCCACACTGGAGATAGATCACGACATTGTACTATGAAGAAGATGAATGAAGGTCTGAAGGCCTATTGGTTCCTCTATTAATGCCACTAGCATCAGGTAACATCTCATTATGCTTATCGTTATTCACTGAACAGCCTCATGTGGTCAGGGAAGGATTCCCGACCTCAATTCCTCATGTTAGCCCAGGTTCAGCAAGAAAGACATTCCCCACAAAACTTGAGAAGGTGGTTAGGTTGAGCTCTTCCACTTTCGATCATAGCTCAGGTTGGAGTCCAGACTCAAATTGTCGATCCCTAATGTGATCATTCACAACAAACCACTAATGATAAGGAACTAGGTCTTTGAAATGTTGATAAAATTCTAGTTCTGATTCAATGCCCTACTGAAGAAAACAAAACTCCAACCTCTTCCTCAGCTTCGCCAACTCAGAGAAGTGTTGTTGGATGAACACTTACTTGAAAAACTCCCATGATAGATCATTCCAAAGTTTATTCCAAGACACGAACTTCCATCATTTATAGGTTTGGCCTTCAATAATAAATGTATTTAAATTAACATTTATCGACTCATGAAACCCAATGAAACTGAACTTCCTCTAAATCTTCTCCAACCAATCCTCTGCCTCTAGTGGATCTTCTTTTCCATAATATAGGTGAGGGTTCAACTTTCGGAACCCAATAATGTAATCTATGGGCTGATCAAAAGGAGGGTTTTATAATGATGCACCACCCTAAGCTTCCCCTTGGACATCCATAAAACCATCATGGGGGAGAACACTAAGGAACTAGAAAACAAGTAGAAGGATCAATACATGGTCACTTCTATTTTAAAATCGACCTTCCAAAAAATCAAAAATAAAACTTTACAAACTTTTTTTCAATTTAGAGAAGACCTAGATGATTCCCCATGGGAAACTAGTGTCGATGGGTGACTCAAACATAATGTTAGAGGCCATATGCCAGTCACACCACTATTTCTGAGAGAATTTTCAAGTAATGTCTGAGGCTCCACATGGCCTGCCGGGCCCTGCGAGCTCACGGGGCTACTTTACCAATTTCCTTTTCATTTTCCAACATAAAAAAATTCACAATAATCAAAGGACACCAACATTCCCTGATATACCATGGTAACACAAGGATTGGAATGAGAAAGGGTTCATGACATCCTTCTCGCCCGTAAACCCCGTGTCCCGAAAATTCCACTCATTCTACAATGACGACCCCAAATAACAAGGGTTGCTATAAAATAAATATCCCCTCATTATTCAACCTCCCTCTACTAGGATGTTTTCATGAACCATCCTAGGTCTACCATGAACCGGTCACCTGATCCGGTCCGCAACATGGACTGAGAGGTGTTCCTGATCCTCCTGGGCTGGAGATAAGAACCAGGTCATCAACAGAGAACAACATGGGAACAATTTTTCCCAATAAAAGTGAATAAAGTAGGGAAAATAAAATTGAACATCTCAATATGAATAATGAACACGAACAAGAAAAAACGATCCACACAAAAAAACTAACCTAACCATGACCAAAACCCATCATGACTCTAAGAGTCACTCAAAAAACCACAATGAACTCTCACCTACGGCGAGAAAGCTCGACTCAAACAAGCAACAAAAAATAAAAACAGGAAAACACTGCAAGCATAATTAGTAAAACTCAGTAGGTAGGACCAACTAATTCTATTCCCAATGATCATACTCTTAAATAATTCACTTAATCCAGGATTGATCTAAATTATATAAAATATGGGTTTCCACACACACAATTTCATTCCTAAAAAAAGTAAAGGTCTATTTCCCTGTTTAATTTTAAAAAAACAAGTTTAATACTTGAATGGAGAAGGTGCATTTCATTTTAAAACACATTTTCACAAACAATTTTAAAAGACATAGTTTAGTTATTAGCTAAATGGAAACCACACATAACACACAACACACACTAAGGGAAATGGAAAAAAAGTGGCTCACATGGGCCAACAACTGAATTAAGCCTCTCAATCATCTACCATGTAAAACTAAACACTAAAAGAAACATGGGTCGAACCTAGGATCTTATGCACAATCCAGAATGTACCATACATGTGACTCATCTTGAAGGGATGCCTACTCTTGATGACATCATAATGCCCTAACGCTCAGTATCTCCCTACCTGGCCAAACCTAGGGGCCAAATCCCCCGGCAGAGTGTAATGCATACTAAGGGACAATAGCGAGTGTGTAATGTAAACTAGTGTAGCAATAATTCTCAGAAGATTCAAACAATATGATAGTTTCACATGTAAACACATATAATAAATATGTTGAGTCATAAATGTCAAACAATCAACCAATTCCAATGCATATACATCACACACAAGAATCTCACACTATCATCAAACACAACAAAATCACCCCTGTGAAATCCCAAAGAATGTTTTCTCAAAATAATTTATTTTATCAACATTCCAAATGGGCCTCAACCAACCAATCAACACCAAAATATTTTCAGAAAAAATAACACACACCATCTCATTTACAATGAATAAATAGAACACCCCCTTCAATTTCAAAACCATTTGAACATCATTTCAGAAATCCATTTTTGAAATCTGAACACATTCTCCACGTAAGACGTTCTTTAAACAAAACTGATTTTACTTATAAAGGATAGATAGGAAGTTTACCAACACTAATGATGCACATTTAAAAGAAAAAACATATCAGGTAATTCAAAAGAAGAAAGAAATTTTATTCTTTACAATGGACATATATTGTAAAATTAATTATTTAATAATTTTTTACCATTAATTTATAATTTATTGAAATAACAAGAAATTAATAAATTCTAAATATTAAGGCAAGTGCAGTGGGGGCCTACCTCAACTAGTAGCTCGAACATGACAATGCGACACACCTTGCACAGACGCACAAGAATGTTCAAAATGATGATCATGGTAATGCGGGGTTAGCTAGCTAATGCGCTGCAATAAACGCACAACAACCAAGGTACATTAACATAATCTTAAAACAATCCTAACAAACAAACAATGATAACACCACCTCAACAAGTTTCCAACACACAAAACAAACCAACAAAACTATATACTAAACCCCTATTAAAATCCACAATGAGTTTAAAAAAACCACACAATGCCAAAATAACTCACTAATCATTTTAAAGATCCAACCAGTCGAATTTTCCTAAAAGATGGTGTGCACAACTTAGCAAAACACAAAACACATCGAGGTCAAATTTTAAAATCAAGCGATCCTCAAAAGAATTTCCTAAAAATGTTTCCCATTATTAATATTATTTAACAGACACAAAAAATTATCAAAATAGTTTTAAAGAATAACCCACAACTTTTCACATGCACAACACTCGGTCAAGAACCCCTTTTATAGTCAACTGCAAACCCATAGCGTATCAAATATGGAAACATACCATTTTCATGATTAAAATAAAAAATTGCACAATTTAATAAAACAATTAAATAATATATATTTGATTTCCATAAAAACACATCATATATCACAAAATAAAATTTATTCTAACAATATCGAGTGTATAATTAACAATCCTGAAAGGTGGAGACATCTAGCAAACAAAGAAATCTAAATTTAGAAAATATGCGCAAAGAGTTCCTACCTCAATTGACGATGAAATTCTGGAAATTGGTGCAAAACAATGTTTTCACCACAATCGCACCCAAGGGAGATTAAATCTAATATAAAACAACCATTTCAGACAACAATTTTATGATCAACACTAAAAAAATTAAAATCCTAAAAACTAGGGTTTGTGGTAAAATGAAGAAAAAATATATATCGAGATGAAAAATCACGGGATGGGGTCACTACCAGTGGAGGATATCACCGATGAGGAGGTTTCATCTGCGAGAGGGAAGGGTGAAAGGTGAGTGGGAATGCGGGTTGCCCAAGAGAGGGGAGGGGTTACGGCTCCGCTTGCTGCGCATAGGGAGGAACCCTCGAGGAAGGGGGGTTGCGTCCGAGAGGTGTGGCGACAAGATGGCGGCCGACCAAGGGTGAAGCTCCAGCGAGGGAAGGAGGGGTGAGGCAGCCACGTGATACATCATATAAGAGGGGAGGAAGAAATCGCATGGGAGAAGAGAGAATGAAGGGGAAAAGGAGGCAAAAAAATACAGGGAAAAATGGGAAAAACCTATAAATTATGTTTTTTCATAATAATAATAATAAAAACAATAAATAGTATTAAAAATAATAATATTAGTAATACTAAAAATATTAATATTAAATCTAGAAATATTAATAATAATCTTATCATTATTATTACTAAAGAATCACTTAAATTTTTATGATACTTTTTTCTTATTTCAATTCTAAATCTCATTTCAATCTATTTAATTATTTTATTTTAATTCCAAAGGTGGGAAGGCCTCATGGTTCCAAGGTCACGCTCTGACCATGTCACAAAGGACCCCATACAAATATACATGCGTTTTTCTCAAAAAAACTGAAATTTTTAACCATGACTCATCCAAAAACCCGACTCGAGTAATAACCAAAGAAAAATTTAAACATGGGTGTGACAAATAAAATCAAAATATAATTTTTTTCATATGTTAAATATCATTTATTTGATATATCAATTAATTAATCATTTATTACATGATCATTTTTTAACTTATATTTAATTTATTTAATGCCTAAAAATATTAATTAAATTACCATGATGTAGATAAATTTTTAGCTATATAAATACTATATATATTTTACCATATCATATAAATAACCATATATTAAAAATAAAATATTTATTAATAATTTTAGATTCTATTTTTTACTCTTGTTTAAATAAAATATAATAAATGTCATACTCTTACAAAAATGGAATAAAAAGGATCATATTTATGACCTAAATTTGATTTTGGTCAAAATATATTTATCCAAATAAGTTAGGAAATGTTTTAGGGTAATTTTATATTATTATAAAATTATTTCAATCTATAATTACCCTATAATCACTTAACCATGGTAAATAAAATCCAAAAGCTACTATTCACGTAAAATTATTATGATCATATTAGACCAAAATTTTCAAACAGATTATGATTTTTTTTCTTTTTTAAAATTAAATTTAGAGAAGCTGTAAAATTATGTTTAATGTTGATATGCAAATGTGGCTAGAAGGCGGGTAAAAAAATGTTAAAAAGCTTCAAGGTAATTTTATATCTAATTCTATTATAAAATAATTCTAATGACCTACATTATGATTATATATGTAATATGTAATATTTATCTTTTTTTATTTTAAAATAAATTTAATTTCAAATATTTAATTTAATGAAAAATTTGGTTTTTTAACAATAATGCAGTGTTTTTCACTATTCATCAAAAATTGAATGTTTTCAAAATAATACCAAACATTAACCCTCAAATTATTTAGACATTCTAAATGAAAAAATTATATCTATTTTACCAAATTCAATTTCTATGACTATTTAAAATTAATTTTATTATTGTTCACAAAATGCTATAAAAGCTAGTTCATTAAAGAAAAAAGTATTTCTAAAAATATAAATATTTTACAGAAACATATAAATTTCATTATAAATATGTTTTATTTATGTTGAAAAAATTACAAATAAAATATAAAATTTATTTATTAAAATTCAAATTACTATATTTAATTGATATGTTATAAAAATATCATTTATATAATTATAATACTAAAGTATTATTTAACAGAAACAAAATCATGCATGTAACGCAAGACAATTATGTGATTCATGCTATATAATCTATTTAATTTCATTAAAATTATAATGTACCATGAAATAACGGTGGGATATATGTCAATAATTACCCCAAATGGTTTATATATTGATGTAGTTATGTATACACATAATGTTTTGCAGCACCATCATTTTGGGGAGAGATTCAAAATACTTTCTGACCATATGAGTCTGATCTATATATTTTCTAAGAGTGAATTCAATATTATATAGATAGATTTGGTGGAATACATTGAAAATTTCAAATTCTATAACAACTACACCCGAGAAAATTGAATATCGTGGAGAATGATCCTAGAATGAAAGTTCCATCCCAAGATATTTTGTAATCAAAGGAACTATATAACGTTAGGGGACATTTCTATTAGTTGTATATGGACACTCATGAGGATGATTCAACTATGATTTTGAGAAGTGATTACTTTTATTAATATATATTTTATTATATTTTTTGAGTTTCATCATCATGATGAATAGTTAAAAAAAATTAAGAAACTCATTATATTGGGGAGAAAATTTTGGATTCCTATCTCCCATTCATATGGAATTCTCTTCTTTAGGTATTGGGTTTTCATTCCATAATCATTAATGGAATCTATTTTATTTGAATTTAATATCTCTTCATTTTCCATTCATTTAGGAAATACGAATATGTATTATGACATGAGATGGTATTGTCGTAGTCAAGTATGAAGCATGACATTGCGGATTCAGTGTCCGACAGTTATTATGCTATCGGGGAATGTAGAAGAAGCCAATGGTTAGGGGATTTAAAATTTTCCATTATTAATGTGATGAAACATTTTCACCTCTGGTGTTCTAATCCATTGTATGGTAATAGGATATCATGTGAATTATCATAGGATAAAAATCCAAAAATAAAAAACACCTCATTTGTAACGTCAATAGGTTCGAATACAACATTTTTCTAGAGAACATTGCTAAATGGATTTAATTTCATAATCCTATAGATCATCCACAGATGATTTATGAATCATTAGGTATTCTTATCATCTATGTTTTGATTATAGAAAATATTTATGATAATTTCTTTAATGTCATAATGATCACCGAAATCCCACACCTTCGGTCCATGAAGTAATTCGTAGATCAATCACCCAGAATAAACCTTACTCTCTATAGGATGTGTTAGGAAATAGGAGATCTCAATCCATCATAGTGAAATGAACAATTGAAATGATCTATTTAAGACTGATATAGTGCATGTCAGAAATATCCAAACATGGTTTCTCGGCCAACACATATGCAATGTATTCTGAATAACAAATAAAAGAATACATATGAATAACTAACAATGTCGAAAATATTATTTTTATTTCATCATCATCATTTAATTTATATTAAATATATTAAAAGATAAACTGGGGAAATTAAATCAACTCATAATTCTAAATAATTTTAACTGATCCAGGAATATTAAAATAATATTACTTTATATTGTACAATTTACATGTAATTACATATACACATCTAAATAATTTTAATATAAAAATCCTACTCAATTATTTTATATTAAAATAATAATGAAATTATTAATTTTTAAATCATCGTTAAATGTTGGAGAATGATTGGACCACGAAAGGTTCCACCATGTCATATATAACTTTTCACCAAAATAGATAACAATCCTGAATGTGATATTATGTGTGACCCTCTTGGCCCATATATTGATAGTTTTTAATAATATTCATATACATTATGAAGAGTCTAGAAACCCATCGTTGCACCAAAATAATAATGAAATTTCATTGAAATGAAAACATTTCCTATGAACACATACTACATAATATAATATATTTATATCAAGATATCTCATAAAGTGGGATGGATAACTAATTTCATAATCCATTATTACATTATCAATTGTTGATTTAACTAGAAAACCATACCCTGGACTACTGTGGTCATGGATATATGAAGGTACCACCATCCTGATCAACTAGTCTAAATATTTCACTTCCTCAACATGGAATTGAAAAATTATATCATGCCCATTCAACCAATTTTATACCAATTAAGATGCACCTTGTATAAGCTACCTACTTATTAAATCATTTTAATCGTATTTTCCTTGTATCAATTAACATGATCTAATCGCAGATATAGATAACGATATCAATTCAGAAGACCAATACACATGTTTGTAGAAAGGAACAACTAATGACACAAGAAACCTGTGGTGTTTTTATTAACAAGACTATCATCATGATCTCACATATTAAAGATAAAAAAGTATATCATGAGAATAAGTCTCATTGATTGTGATCCCACAACAACTGATTGTAACCCATCAACTATTACCTAACATTATGATGTATCTGGAGCATAGGACAAAATATTTAGACTAATATCATGGTATCTGTAGGTTGTCATTATATCCTAGGAACTGTTATTTCCTTTTTATATGAAACATTATCTAAGTATATTAACAATAATATATTTGATGTTGAAGTATCAACGATATTATATTCGGAGAAAACATGTATATATCAAACAATATACATGTAATGGTAATTAATGTATATACATATGATTCCCTAGGGAACCAACTTTCAACACCCATCACGTACTAGATCCATCATCTTTCAAGTCTCAGCTAGTTATCTCTCACATAAGAATAATGCTTTTGATGATATATAGATTTAGTTAGGTATTTTCCCATGTTATCCTATAGGGATACACTTCTAACTGTTACTTCAACTCTATATTTAAAATCCATCATTATATGAAGCATTTCATGAATATGTGTTTTCCATTTTTTATGAACTATGCTTCTTGGAAAGAACCACTACTTAAGTATTATCTCCATAATCATGAAATGGGTCTACACTTCTAGGAACAACGCCAATGTTCGAGATAAATAAGTGTCTCTAGAAAACATCATTATTTACATAAGAATCTTATATATACTCAAATTCTTCTATTGAGTCAGTAACCATAGGTTTCATTGAGATTCAATATCTCACTACACCTCCATTTGATAAAATGATATTTACAGACTTTGACTTCATATCATCATTATCTGTCTAGAAACTATCCTCAATGAATTATATCACTAGTATTTCTCCATCTCCTCCATACATGATGATAATATCATATGTACTCCTCATGTAGTTTAATATAGCTTTCACATCTTCCCATTATAGCTCTCTTAGATTAGCATAATAATTTCCATAATTATTAAGGAAAATGAAACATAAAACCTAGATCATTGAATTGAATACATGATAGATCCCACACTTTAGGAATAAGTTATTATACTACTCCATTCAATCTTCTATAAATTATTTGGAATCATTGTCATGGAAATATTGAGACCACATGACACAGGAAAGAACCACCTCTAAGATTGTACTATACTAAAACGTTTATATAATTTTTAAATAAATGTACTATAACATAGACCATAAATACTCTAAGACCTATCTTGAGAGAACTTGGTCCATAGAATAGAGGCATATTCATCATTGTTTTCACACAAAATATATCATTTATCCAATTCTTAACTGATTGTATCAATTTCAATTCATTTCATATTCCTAATATGTCATCAACATATAATATAAAGAAAAAATGGAATTACCATTATCCTTATTATAGAAACATGGATCAATTTCAATATTGAAAATAAATAAACGTATGGCCACATAAAAATAATCATTTTCTAATCATGATTCCATCTTCAACACATAAACTGATCTGAGACAATTGCAATTTTTTTTTGGAATAGTTTGACATGAACAACCCTTCAGGTTGATTCATACAGACATCTTCAGCCATTATCAAATTTAAAAAAGTTTTCTGGGAATCCATTTTTCAAATTACAAAATAATTGAATGATTAAGTTGAATGT
Organism: Viscum album; assembly: GCA_963277665.1. Taxonomy (NCBI): domain Eukaryota; kingdom Viridiplantae; phylum Streptophyta; class Magnoliopsida; order Santalales; family Viscaceae; genus Viscum; species Viscum album. The sequence goes on from OY728153.1 coordinate 1,927,620,028, forward strand.
AATATATTGATGGATTGAATCATCATAATCGATGTAAAATTTCATCATCTTATATGACTTGATTTCTTTTGAATACCTTCACTACCAATATATCCTTATGGGTGTTGAACATACCATATATTTAATTTTTTCATGAATAACCATTTTCACCTAATAGGTTTTACACAAGATGGAGGGTCCAACAAAATTGCATCTTTATTTTGGTATATAGGATCTATCTCGGAATGTATGATATAGTTACATTTAGTTGCATCCTTTACATATACTTCTTCCTTGTATGTTAGAGATTCAACACATGAACCTCAACCTAGTTGGCGAGGACTCTATAAGTCAATTCAAGAGACCAGGGATCAAAACCCGGTAGTGGGTAATTTCCAAGTAATATAACAGTATTGTAGTAGGAACTGTAAATGTAATGTAGCAGGAATTTTTTTTAACTGTAGTAGTTGGAATCTTCCCCTATTTGGGCCTTCGGGCAACCAATTATTTCCATGATTTATTTAAGTCTTTTGGGCCACCCAGTCCTTCAGGTCAGCAAGGCATTCATGCCACCTCAAGGCCTTCGGGGAACCTTAAGTGCAGATACAAACCAGGAAACCTACAAGGAATAAGCTTCAGAAGGAGGATGAGCAAGGAGCTTTCAGCAGTGCAGAAGCTAAATGTATTGCAAGAGTGAAAGGGTATGACACCTGCCATCGGGACAAGCATGTGCATTCATGGGAAAGCCTAGGCGAATAGCCATGAAAAGGTGGAGAGCTGATTTCATGAAGAAGATGCAGGGGAGGATAGGTTCCAAGTAGTATGTCTAGGTTTCATGTAATGTTTGAAGCCTATGGGAACTTAATTCCTCTAAAGCCTACGGTCCATGTAATACATACAACTACATGCCTTGTAAGGGTTCCAGCTCACCCCTTTAAAGGTGGATTATCAAATATTAATAAAAAATGAATGCCTTCGGACCATTGGAGGTATGTTAGAGGTTCATCCTTTTCAGGGATTAATTTTTCACCTAACTCGGTGATAAGAAAACTATAATTCTTTGGTTCTATAATATCTCGAGTTCACATATGGTTTAATTTTTTATCAAAAACATCATCTCCCATAGTCACCAATAAATAATTTTCCCCTAAAAATTCTTTTGTATATGGAGATTCATCTGGATCGATATCATTTTGGCTCCCTCTATTTTCATTGGAAATTAATTCCATTTTTGGAAAATGGATTTTGATTCAACAAAAAACACTATATCTAAAATTTTATATTGGTAATATTATTTTGTTTCCTTTCAATAAACTATAAACATTCACTATATTCTTTGAGATAATAATTTTCTACTAGGAATAGTCTTACCACAAAACTCACAACCTCATACATGTATGCATATCCAATTAAATTTATTTCCACACAAAAACTTATATGGAATCAAATCTGTATCTTTAGTTGGTTCCCATTTAATGACTATGTTGTTCTCTGTAGGTTATATACAAAAAATTATAATGTAAGAGTTTCTTAAATCGTTATTCATCTAAACCTATCTAGCAGGGTCAAATCCCACTTTCACTAACACTTTTGCACTATGTTTTACATGAAGTGGTGAGTTGGGATACTACCCCGAACACCATTATGTGATCAAGAGATTCTATGTTATGATACCCTCCACCACGATCTAATAGAAGTGCCTTAGTATTTTTATAAATTTAATTTTCTACTTCACACTGATATTTCACAAATATCATTATGTAATTTGAACTATAAAACATTAGGTATATATAACCATAATTACTAATTCCATCAATAAAAGTAATAATATATGAAAACAGATAGCTTTATACTATTTGAAATTTATCACACACATCAGTTGGGTGTTATATAATTAATTTATAATAATTTTTTCATTTATATCCATTATTGGGTTTTCAAGTACAAATATATATAATCAATTATTAAGTTGTTCCATACCATAACATATGTTATCCTTATAAATGATACAAACTTTATTTCTAAACATGAAGTAAAATCCCCTAGTGTCCATTCCTGACACCGGGATTATCTTTATGATAACTGAAGGAACATATAAATAAATTTTTAATACAAGAACCAAACTACTAAGAAATGTTAGATGATAATCTCCTACCACCACGGCTTGTAGTCTTACTGGACTCATAGATCAAAGAACCACCTCTCTCTATGAATACATCTTGAATCTACTTGGTTCCATTAAATGATTATAAATTTTTGAGAAACATGATGTATCCATTACCCAAATTTTAGATTACAATGTATTAAATTCAATAGAAAACATACCTAAATTATATTGTTCACGACACATAATTGTCATATATATGTAGTTCATCATCCAATGGAATTTGTTTCAACAAGATAATTAGAAAAACGAATTATCATTTCCCAATATGGATTTGTATATTTAAATGGACGGTGGACCAGTTCCCTCATATTGTACATAGTCTTTGACTACTATTCATTTCCCATACCCACCATGTTCACCCTAAGGACATAAGAATTGATATTATTTATGTCTTTATCATCTTGGATAATTAAATCCAAATGATTTGGGAGAATCTTTTTCACGCTATTCATATTATAATTAAAATGATGCTCTAAAATTTTAGAAATAGAGAAGAAACAATTATGGGCAATATCAAGTTCATGGATTATCATGAACTCATAAAGGAAAAGTATCTGAATTTACCATATCATACTGAGTACATGAAGAATAGATGGATTTCATTCTACTTGAATTCGCCTATATAGTGAACATGATATCTCATTCATTTCATTCCATGCTCTCTCCTAATATAGTTCTTGTAGTTGAGTGAGTATGTTGTAGGAATATTTATCCTCATGTATTTTCCAAAACTAACTATTCAAAGATGAAAACATGATCCAATATAAATGGATTTCATCATCTACCTTCTTCTATTAATTTTTTTTACTATATTGATTCCTCCCTGAAGGGTCTCAATAAAAGGTTAGGACTCTGTCACATAATGATTCCTCTCTTGTGGTAGCACTATGCACTAGCATATGTACCACTCCTGAATATTATGGAAGGTTATGATAAATATTTATATATTATCGATTGAATCGATAATGATATGGTGGTTTTAGTGATTTCCATATTTATCTATAGTTAATAAATTTACCATTTAGTACATTATCATGATTACCTTTATGAACTATTTTATTAATTAAGTATTAAATAATTAATTGTATCTCACTATTTTATTGACCCTAAATATCACTCACATATATATTCATAATAATATATTAGTTGAATATTCTAGTGTAAAGGATCCTCGAACTTCTTCTCATAGTCTAAAATATTTGTCCATTCTACGACTTGGACATTATCAAGGTAAGTGCTAAACTGGACAACAAAATTGACTTACAGTTCCTTGAATTGTTGAGTAAATTGTCAACTTATCAAAATCCTGACATTGATTCCATAAATGTTTTTACTCTAAAGTGATTTCATGATATCTTTGGATACATATTTTCTAAAAAAATTAGTTTAGTCAACCCATTACTATGTTTTGAATTCTCTAATATTAGGAGACACCTTCAACATTGGCTGATGAGCACCCCATACACCTTGTTTTTTTAATTAGAGAAGTAGATGTTTATACAACTTACTATATATTTGAGAAAATTTTAATATTTATGGAAAAATGTAATCAATTTCTATTAAATTAGTTGTTTCTGTATAGTCACACTCATAACAGAACATGCCTTAACAGAAAACACATTCCTCACATCTTTTTTAATTTTCCTATTAATTATTTTATATGTTTAAGAACTATTCATGAACACGCATTAAATATTAGAAAATTTATAATGAAAATAATTTTTTTTGACTGGTCTTGAGCATCTAAAAAATATTGATATATTTTAAACATAATAGATCAAATGTGACATATGTGTATCATATCAGAGTTGGATCATGACTACAAAATGGTGATCGTCTCAGATCATGTATATTCACTTCTCCTATGGGGTCCTGCATCATCTGTGGGTGGGGTTCTACTCCTTACAAAGTCATCATCAATAGTATATCAAAACTCAAACACATAAGATCATGTTAGAGGACGAATAATGTACATATATGATAATGATTAACTGATGTGAAAGAACGTATAAATATTGAAAAAATAGGGTGATGTGCAGACACAAAAAATTAACATATTATAAAAAAATCACACACAAGTAATAAATAATTAAATAAATAAACCAGACAAACACATGGTCAATAATTTTTCAAGACAATTCTATGTGTAGTTTAAAGCTCAAATTAACTAATTTTCCATCAATTTATCGTATATAAGATTATATATATATTAAATAAATAAAATAATTTGTTCTTATTATTTCCCAATTGTAATTTTAATTTTCATCCAAATTTTTAAAAAATCAATTAATTTTATTCTATACAAATACTAAATGATTTTCAAACTGAAAAATTATTAATATTTTTAATTCAAAAATTAAAACTTTATTATTTGGTAGTATTAACAATTTGCATGTGCCTAGAAACCCTATACGAGCCCATTATGAGTAATGGTGAAACACCTCAAGCTCATTTCTGGATAGGAAGTTATCATTACAAGATTTTCTAAGATAGACACACCCACCTAGACCCATTTCGGGTCAGGATGATTCACCCGGGCATGATGTATAGTGCGTTAGCTCCAACAGAACCAACAAAAGGTTAGGGCCAGTGCTAGTATTTGAAAATAAAGAGGTTTTCATCCTAGGCGGTGTGCACACACATGTCGTGGAGGAGGATGAAGTGGATGGAAGGAGGTACATGTACCTAGGATAGTTGGAGGTGACATAGTTGTGGGAGTTGGAAGTCATGGTAGTGGTGGATAATGAGTCTGGGGAAATGATAAGACCAAGGATATGGAAGCCAAACAGGATTCAAGCTAACATCTCATAGAGGGTCTATGGTTGCAGTACAATATAATAGGTAAACAGTTACTTTATATTAGATGTGGGTTCAGAAATGTTTGGAAATAAATAATTAAAATATTTAGGCTTGGTTTTTAAAAAACCACTTCTAAATCATATAATTTCATAAAATAAATCACTTACTACCATATCCCCTCCCTTCCCCCATAACCCCCTCTCCTTGAGCTGATACCCAAGCTACATTGAATTCCACTTATCAACTCTCCCCAATCCCCATCTTCACCACCCCCTATTCACCCACATAGTCATTCCCATTTAACCATTATCACTAGTACATGGTCCCCCCTCTCTCCATCCAATTTGTTTTTTTGATAACCCATGGTTGAACCCTGACAAATGTTTTCTGGTTTATTTTTTTAGTTTTTTGTTCATGGGGTTTCTGATGAGTGATTTGAGTCTGGTTCAGGTGAACTTAATTGATGGTTATGGTTTTCCCCTTTTTTATGAAGGGCCCTATATTTTTCTTCCAATTTGGATAAACAAAATAGGGCTTCTTATATTTTTAGGTTCTGTTTAATTTTATAGATCTTTTTTGGATCATTTGTGGCAGAACTATTCCATCATTTTCACGAGTAATGAGACTAAGGAAGGTTCCACTATATTAGGACATTAAACTCTCGTACATGACATTATTTTATTTTCAATCCCACATTTACATATAATATATTATAATAAGTATATTTAATGGATTTTTGAAAGGGAAATCATGTTTCATTATATATTTACTTTAATTTAAAGTATTTTCAAATTTAGTTGTTTTTTAAAAATAGTTTTTAATTCATTTTGTATACTAGTTGTTTTGTAAACTCCTAAATTAACTTTTATCATTATGTTAAATTCTTTAAGGGATGTTTTTCATTAAATCTGTTTTTCTTTGAAATTAAATTTTCAGTGGAATTATGTTTTTTCTTCAATATTGTTTAAATCATTTTTATAGATTTTTACATTTTATGGCATGTGTGTATTTATTTTTTATTCTTATACATCAATAATTTAAGGTTCCCATGATCGTTTTTTGTTTAAAAAGAGTGGGGGGGGGGGGTTCCTTTAAGTTTTAATTTCATAAAATATAGCACATAATGTTTATATCATCTCTCCCTTCACCATATGATGGATTATATATATTTTTATTTTAATTTAAAAAAAAGGTGTTGTTAAAAAATGTAATAAAATTCAAAAGAACAATGAATTTTTTATATAATTAATTTTGAATAAATATGTAATTTTTTTAAATGACATTATATATTATATGTTTTTTAATTATATTTATCAAAGTATAGGGACATTCTGATATATGGATAAATGTTTGATCTCATCACTGATGAACAAACCACGGTATACTAAGGGTTTAGAGTAGATTTTTGATTTATCAACATTTAATCGATCCGTTGAAGGAATAATAATATTTCCATGACATAAATCTAAATATAGATGAATGTTGAAGAGAAATTATGTTTTTGAACACATGATATTGATGATATTAATTTAAATTTATTTTTTATGTATTTGGAATGGAGAATATAATGTTATAGAAAGATTTATCACTAATGTCAGTCAATAGAATGATCTACCAACATGATGGAAAATGGAAAATTTAATGAAAAAAATTATAAATGATTATTTCAGCATTTTAAGCCAATTAAATAAACATCAAAACATTTTAGATCAACTTATTTTCATTGCTAAAAATTGTAACATGGAAAATAATCTGTTTGGGACTATAGGATAACTAAATTAAGATCATAACATATCAATTGAAACTACACTTGATTCTACTAGGACTAATGTAAGAGATAACATCACTCAGTAGAAAAATTTTCTCCATGGTCTAGAAGATGATGAATATTAAGAGTTTTATGGTGGATTTCTTAAATATTCAAAGCAGCATTTCTACTGTTGTTTTAACATATCCTATTACTATGAAGAATTACAAATAATGAGATGACCTAGATATTGGAATTTTTTCATGAATCCTTTTCAGAAGATAATATCCTTGAGTATTTTTATTATATTACAAGTGATGGTATGGTTTATAAGAAATTACATGATTTTCCATATTATTGTATTCTTTATTGGGGAGGGGGTTCATGTAGACATGATTTAAAAAATGTTCTTCTTCTAGGTAGTAGTCAATGCCTAATATTAAAATTATAAATCAATATACAACTATGAAGAAAAAGAAAAATAACCCACCTGTAATGGTTTTTTTACATCTCTTTAAAACTATGAAAACAATGATTATTCATTTCATTAAATACCGAGGAACAAATGAAGGGGAATTTTATAGATAATAACAATGATGTATTAATGTGACATCCAAAAGAATCAATATCTTGGATAAAACATGATTCATTACATTCAAATATCTCATCTGATCCTTGTAATTTTCTTATTGCAATTAGATACCAATGGATTCAACACATATGAGAATTTACGCATCAGTTATAGCCTTTGGAAAGTGGTTTTTATCCAGTACTTCTATAAGGTCCCAGTCTTAAACCTTACTTAATCTTGAGTTATTACACGATTACACATTGAGGATCTTTTCAGGTTTAGTGTTTTAGTGAATTAGATCATAAAACTTGCATTACATTCCACATTTAACCAAAGTGGTTACAAAAAAGATAATATTCATTTTTTCCCCATCAATGGAAACATCTTTCAAAATAAAGCATGGATTCTTTTTGACACTTCCTTGACACTGTCATCATATCATGTACCTTTCCCTTGATCTGTGAAAAACATTTCAAAAAAAACATGGGATGGGCATAAAAAGCTCAGTAAGGGATAAAAAAATATAGAAAGGAAACATGAGTACATGTTTACATAAGAATGAAATCATACTTTACCCATTAAACATAAGCACTTTAACATACCTCATAAAATCATGAATAAATCATAAAAATCATAAGAAATAAAGGTAACTTGAGGCATTCATAACATTCTTACGTACGGAGTAACCCTCTTGGTTACGTTTGGAAGACCCACCACAGTATATTCCCTAAATCTCTTCCGAGAAACCTTAACGTTTCTCTCTTTCACGTTACCCAATGCATTGGAGAGCTATATCGGGCTCACCCGCCCTTAGTTTATCACGGAACCACTCGTCTTAATAATAATGCCCAAGAACAATAACATAATATTATTACATATAACATGCATAAAGGAAACATAACATTTCCACCTTTAAATAACAAGATATCAATACAACACATTGATATAAATACATTATGAAAAGCATTTTCAATACTGAAATAAAAGAAAAGTAAAACATGGTATTTATTTTTCTTTTAAAAAGAAGTTATGGCTTGTAGAGGAAGCCGAAACTGAAATAATGGTCATGGCGGCGAAGAGGTCATTGTCGCCACATACGTACGACAAAAAAATTCCCTTCTGTAGTTTAGTAAAACGCTTCTTATAAAAATATTCCTTTTGGATAAATGTAAAAGTCAAAGGGTTTTATACACCGTATAAAAGAAGGTTGTGTATAAAACAGAATATGCCTCAATGAAAGGAGATTGAGACGAAGTCCCTTACAAAGACGGTATCCTTGGTTTAAGGATAAATCAATTACATAATTATGTGTGACAAACGAATACACCAAATATAAGTGGATATTAAGTGAAAAATAATCAAAGTTCATTCACACATATTCAAAGGATGACATATTCAATAACTACATTTTGAACCCAAAGAAATCGAAATTGGGTTAAGAAGTTCCCTTGATAGCCTAACGGCGTCACATCAAAATGAGTTGATGAGAGATAAAAAAAGGGTATCTCATCACTTTGACATAAAATTTACATCAGTAAGGATATATGAGAACATATCCCAACATAAAAATATGTAAATTAAAAGAACAAACAAAAGACGTCTTTTAAAAAGAGGAGGGTGAAAGGTTCCCTTACTGACATGGGTATCTTTCGAAACATACACCTGGTAAAAGAAGGACAATACAACATTGATGTAAATACTCATAAAAGAATGTATATTACTCAATGAGTAAAACAATGGTTTGTATATACACCACTCAAAGGAAATTGTGGCAAATGTAGCATAAATCTCATAGGAATAAAAGTGAGATGAATAATCCCATACGAAAACTCGGTAGCCTAACAGCGCCACTTGAAACTTCCAAAAATGGATTGATGAGATCAAATAAGGTATCTCATCACATTACAAAAAATTGTACAGCAATATTAATATAAAATAACATCCCCCATCATAACAAAGAGGAGCTTAAAAGAAGTGACATAAAGGAGAGTACTTAAAGAGAAAGAGAGAGGTTAGATTTCTTACAAAAATTCGGAAGCCTAACGGCGCCAGTCAAAACTTCCAAAAAGGATTGATGAGAGAGAATAGGGTATCTAATCATATGAACATAAAATTTATTGTCAGATTAATATAAATGAACATCCCAATAACAAGAAAGATGAGCTTATAAGTAATGACATAAAAGTGTGTACTTAAAAAGAAAGAGAGGAGTAGGATCCCTTACCTCGGGTCCGACTTGACAAGATCTTTCTTTAACGTCCTGAATAATAAACTTGAGTTAATTTCCAATTTATTAAGAACCTTTTTCTAGTTCATTATTCCTTTTATATTACTTATTTCCATGTTATAAACATTATGTAATCATTTAAGTTAATAATGTTTGTTTTGTCGATATTTGGTTCTTAAGTCGAAAGTGGACTTCTTACAATTGCATGATGTTCATGTGGTCAAATGTTCATTATATCCATAATTATATTCATGATTTGGATATAATATATATCATATATATCCAGAATATACATGTATTTATAATATTACATAATCATTTAGAGGTAAGAAATGAAATGCACCGTTCATGGAGACGATAATCCGTACGTACACATGAACGCTACTTTCATTTCTATGTCATATTAATGGAATTAAAACCAAATAAGAGGTATGTATATTTTAATTCAATAAGTATATTAATCATTTATATGTAACATACATCATATATAATAACTTTAAATCCATCCTTTATACATCCCACATGTGGCATTAACGAATCAAATCACTTTGAGGGGGTGGTAGTCCGCACTTCCTAAAATGAAATTATCATGTTTACCCACAATGGAAACCATAAAGGTATGCCACAAAAGAAAAATAAAGAAACATAAACATATTATATATCATATATAAAAATATATTGACATCTTAATGGCCACCTTTTAAGGTGTTATATGAGTGTTGAACAATCATCGTTTCCTGAGGCAGAAATTCGTTATCCACAGAAACAGTATGTTATTTAACCATTTGATGTAGGTGTGTGTAAGTGTAGCTCGAATGCTTCTTATAACAACATCCTAGTATATTGAAGATACTGGATTTGTTACAAAATAAATTAATAAAAAGAGTTTAGGGTGTTGGAGAAGCAAAATAAAACAAAAGAACACAAGTGAAGACATTACATTAAAATCGGGTAACTCCCTTTGGTTTGAGCTCAAAGGCTTCCTTGGGAAGACTTCTGCCCAAAGTGAGGCTTCATGGAGTTAGAGAGGGTTGTGGAGAGACACAATGGGTATGGTTTGGTCGAGCCAAATACTTTGTATGTGTGGGTAAGGAGGTATAGGTGGGGGCCTTTTATAAGAGGAGAGGAGGGGAACTCTTGGAAAGATATAAAATGTAACTTTATTTTCAAATGAGTTTCGGATTTTAATGGTCCCACATAGATTTGTTTTGATGATTAGGTGATAAGGGTTCGCAATACACCCATCCAATAGGTTTTTAACATGTTTAGGTCTTAGTTTTACATTATCTTTCCATTTTATTTAAATCGTTAAATAATGAGGTCATTGCTGCATCATCATGATGTCATAAATAATTTAATTTATTTAATGTCTAAAAATTATAAAACAAATATCATGATGTAGGAAATAATTTTATCTTTCTAATTACTATTTATAGTACAAAATAGCATTTATGTAGACAAAAGTAAAAATATTTTACTTATGTGATACATTCTTTGATACATTTAACATTCTTTAAAAATAAAAAGATAAAAAGTCACTTTCTCACAAAACCGATTCCATGGGGCCCCCAAGTCTGGCACAAGGCATCCAATGGTCGGCCATGAGACAACCAGTAGCCTTAGGACACATGTTGTGGTCATTTAGTATTATTATGATATTATCTTATTATCTTTAACTACGTGATTACTCATTAATCAAGATAATTAAAGATAATTACCGTCGTTACAATTCATAATGTCAAAAAACAAAAGAGTCTTAATTACATAATATAGACCTTCAGATTAAAAATATGTAATCCATTTTACCAGATTCCAAACACATAAATTGCAATAATTAATTTAAAAAAAACTTCCCGTTGTCAAAACAAATAGCGGGTTTTTTAGAAACAATATTTATGAAAAGTTTGGCACTTGTTTATACCCAATTCCAAAGTGAAATTAATCCCAATGACCAACATTGAATTACATGGTAAAAATATATTCTAATTAAACTTTAAAAAAAATTAAAAAGATAATATAACCATATAATTAAATTATATGAAAAAGAAGTTTTGATGTAAAATGCAGAATGTTTCACTGTTCATTGAAAATTGAACATTGTCAGAAAAATACCAAAAATTAACCAAATGTAAATTTCAATGTCCCAATCATAAATAATATGTTTATTTTGAAAAATAAATCTTATAAAATTGTCAAAAAGTGGATTTAAAAGGGGGTTCGCCATCAAAAGGCAGTTAATCGACCTTTTAAAGAATATTAGAATGTTTACGCTTAAAAACTGGATTCATTTGCTTTTTTAATCCTATAACATTTATTGTAAAGAGAAAAAATATTTGAAAAACATATATAATAATTTTCTAGATAGTTCTGTTCATTCCTGCCATTACAATGGCTAGGCGTTAACTACCATTTAAAATAATATTAATTTATTTTTAGAGTGCAACGTAAGATTCCCAAGAAACTCGTGGTTGCGTATTGGGTACGCCATCGAGCATAGAATCCCATTTAAAGTAATATTAATATTATATTCAAAAATATGGATAAATATAAAGATGTCATATTCTTTATTTACATGGGCTGTTAAATCCTTCCCCCCTTTTGGGAATTGCGTCCTCGCAATTTTAAAATTGGGCTTGGAAACATCCTTGAAAGTCCCACATCGGAACAAGAGTCGGTAAAACAATAACTTTAAAATAAAGAAAGATAAGTACAATGGTCACCCGAGTTAACCCATAATAGGATTCCAAGTATTAAAATATGGACATGGAGGAAAAAAATAGAGGGTCATGTTCTGATGGAGAGTGATAGAAAACATGTTTAGGAGAAAGTTATCCACAAGAAAATCACAAACATGTGATGGGTTAAACGGTATTCGATTCCCCAGTAGGGAAAGTCAATAGAAAACATTTTTGTTTTAAGTAACTTTTTATTGAGGAATTTATTCATAAGGAAACATAATTACTTATCATGTTGACTTTCAACTTTTATTAGATTTATTACACAAACTCATACTTTCCCCAAAAGACGAGTATTTAGGAAGACTTGTTCACAATAAGAGTACTATAATAAACTTCTATAGAATCACCTAATCCACAAAAGAGAACTATATACATCCCATTTTTTTAGACTTTAACCAAAACCAAAACCTAAAAGGTTAGTACAAGATTAGATAATCCAGAAAAGGATAACCCTTTATAAAAATAAAATCTATTCTTAATCTCCTAAATTTGTCCAACAAAACCCAAAGTTCAACGAGGACCATTCGATAAACAATTTGTCCATAAAATTCTTCAAAGTAAACCAAAATAAGATTGAAACCCAAATATTTGAAGGATTTAGTCACATAGTCTTCCAAGTTAAATCGTAACATTTATCTCCAAACAACATCAGTTGCTCTTAATGTCTCGTATTGAAAATTAATTAACCTAATCACATATCCTCAATGATAGGTTAATAAATATCCATAGATAACCCAAAATCAACTTACTTGTAATTCATAAAATCATCTAACTAAAAAGAATCAGTCAAACTAACCAGGGACTTCACATAGTCCAGTGGTAGGCGATAAATACCAGTTTCACTTTGGTTGTGGGTTCGATTCCCGCAGCATTGTCCAACGCGACGGGTTGTCACACGGTCTGCGTGTTGTCCTTTTTCCAAAACTATATAATTCTCAAATCATTCCCCAAAAAGAGATAAAATCATTAAAAATAACCATAAATTAATTTAACCTCAATTTTATCTCAAGCCTTTCACTTCCATCATAACATATAGTAACCCATAATTACCTCAAAAGTAAGGATCATATAAACCCAAATGGTTATTTATAAGTATGTCCACAAAAGAACATATAACTATTCTTTGAATAAAATTTTCATATATTAAACATCAGGGTTACACATACTATAAAAAGTCTTCTAATGTAACCCCATCATCAAAAGAGACTTAATACTCATAAGAATTTCACCATAACTCTTGAAGCCCTTATATGTTGACATCTTACTCATTCAACATTTTCATGACCCACTAACCATTCCTTTCTATCTTATTCTAAAATAATTCTTTCCTACAAACAAAATCATAAATCATATCCTAAGATTCCAAAATAGGAAAACAATAGTTATGAAATAATCCATACCTTTGATTGGTCATTTTCAGTTTCTTCATCCTCAATTGGAATGGAATTAGGTATTGGTAAACGAACATTTGTACGATCTTGGTGATCCCATTCACGAAACTTCTTCATAGGACATATGTTTGCATAATGACCATGAACACCACATTTAAAACATTCAATTGATCCCTCTGAAAGAACTTCTTTACCTTTCCTCAAGTCAACTGGATGCTTCCTTTTTCCATGGCAGGTTCTTGCTTTATGACCTTCATTTCCACATCTATAGCATATTTCTGTCCCATTGAAACATTTTCCTAGGTGTTTCTTTCCACATATTTGACACATAGGTTTTTGAACACACTTACATTTATGATTATTAACTATAGTTCCGTAGGTATTTTTTTCTCGTATATATGATGCCTTACAGAAATCACCAAGGTTTATGTGGTCAATCATGACTCTAGATAGTTGGTTGAGGATAATCACAAGAGTTCTCATTGCAGCTCCCATATCATTCAGTTGCTTGCTCAAAAAACTGTCACAGTTTCCTTCACATCCACTGTTACTTTGGTGCCTTCTAGATCCACCCATTTACTAAAACCAAAAAGCTCAGTGTGAGTATATCATCAAAACCATCATGTACTAATGAGGAAGATAAACACTAAGATATACTTACACATTCACTTTATCTAAAACTATGACTCTTTATGAAATCCTAATCATTATGGTAATGTCACTTATGCTTAAAGAATACCCTAACCTCTAAAGTTATCTAAACCGACCTTTGATACCAACTATAAGGCCCCAGCCGTAAACCTTACTTAATATTGAGTTATTACAAGATTACACATTGAGGATCTTTTCCGGTTTATAGTTTTAGAGAATTAGATCATAAAACATGCATTACATTCCACATTTAACCAAAGTGGTTACATAAAATATAGTATTCATTTTTTCCCATCAACGGAAACATATTTAAAAATAAAGCATGGATTCTTTCTTGACACTTCCTTGACACTATCATCATATCATGTACCTTTCCCTTGACCTGTGAAAAAAATTTCAAAAAAAAAACTTGGGATGAGCATAAAAACCTCAGTAATGGATATAAAAATATGGAAAGGAAGCATGAGTACATGTTTACATAAGAATGAAATCATACTTTACCCATAAAACATAAGAAATTTAAATACCTCATAAAATCATGAATAAATCATAAAAATAATAAGACTTAAAGGTAACTTGAGGCATTCATAACATTCTTACGTAGGGAGTAACCCTCTTGGTTACGTTTGTAATACCCACCACAGTATATTCCCTAAATCCCTTCGGAGAAACCTTAATGGTTCACTCCTTCACGTTACCCAATGCATTGGTGAGCTATATCGGGCTCACTCGCCCTTAGATTATCATGAAACCACCTGTCTTAATAACAATGCCCAAGAACCATAACATAATTTTATCACATATAACATGCATAAAGGAAACATAACATTTCCACCGTTCTATAATCGGATATCAATACAACACATTGATATAAATACATTATGAAAACTATTTTCAATACCAAAATAAAAGAAAAGTAAAACATGGTATTTATTTTTCTTTTAAAAAGAAGGTATGGCTTGTAGAGGAAGCTGAAACTCAAATAATGGTCACAGTGGTGGAGAGGTCGTTGTCGCCGCATACGTACGACAAAAACATTCCCTTTTTTTGTTTAGTAAAACGCTTCGTATAAAAATATTCCTTTTGGATAAACGTAAAAGTCAAAGGGGTTTATACACCATATAAAAGAAGGTTGTGTATAAAATAGAATATGCCTCAATGAAAGGAGATTGAAAAGAAGTCACTTACAACGACGGTATCCTTCGTTTAAGGATAAATCAATTACATAATTATGTGTGAAAAACGAAGACACCAAATATAAGTGGATATTAAGTGTAAAATAATCAAAGTCCATTCACACATATTCAAAGGATGACATATTCAATAACTACATGTTGAACCCAAAGAAATCGAAATTGGGTTAAGAAGTTCCCTTGACAGCCTAACGACGTCACATCCAAATGAGTTGATGAGAGATAAAAAAAAGGGTATCTCATCACATGGAAATAAAATTTACATCAATAAAGATATATGATAACAAATCCCAAAATAACAATATGTAAATTTAAAGACCCAACAAAAGAAGTCTTTTAAAAATAGGAGGGTGAAAGGTCCCCTTACCGACATGGGTATCATTCAAAACATACACCTCGTAAAAGAAGGAAAATACAACATTGATGTAAATACTCATAAAAGAAAGTATATTACACAATGAGTAAAATAATGGGTAGTACATACACCACTCAAAGTAAATTGTGGAAAATGTAGCATACATCTCACGGGAAAAAAAGTGAGATGAAAAATCCCTTACGAAAACTCAGCAGCCTAACAGCGCCACTTAAAACTTCCAAAAATGTATTGATGAGATCAAACAGGGTATCTCATCACATTAAAAAAAATGTACAGAAATAGGAATATAAAAGAACATCCCCTATCATAACAAATAGGAGCTTAAAAGAAGTGACATAAAGGAGAGTACTTAAAGAGAAAGAGAGAGGTTAGATCTCTTACAAAAATTCGGCAGCCTAACGGCGCCACTCAAAACATCCAAAAAGGTTTGATGAGAGAGAATAGGGTCTGTCATCATATGGACATAAAAATTACAGTCAGAGTAATATAAAATAACATTCCAATAACAAGAATGATGAGCTTAGAAGGAATTCCATAAAAGAGTGTACTTAAAAAGAAAGAGAGGAGTAGGATCCCTTACCTTGGGTCCGACTTGACTCGATCGTTCTTTAACGTCCTGAATAATAAACTTGAGATAATTTCCACTTTATTAAGAACCTTTTTCTAGTTCATTATTCCTTTTATATCACTTATTGCCATGTTATAAACATTATGTAATCATTTATGTTAATAGTGTTTGTTTTGTCGATATTTGGTTCTTAAGTCGAAAGTGGACTTCTTACAATTACATGTTGTTCGTGTGGTCAAATGTTCATTATATACAGAATTATATTCATTATTTGGAAATCATATATATAATATATATCCATAATATACATGTATTTATAATATTACATAATCATTTAGAGGTAATAAATGAAATGCACCGTTCATGGAGACGGTAAGCCGTACGTACGCATGAACGCTACTTTCATTTCTATGTCATATTAATAGAATTAAAACCAAATGAGAGTTATGTATATTTTAATTCCAGAATTATATTAATCATTTTTATGTAACATAAATCATATATAATAACTTTAAATCTATCCTTTATACATCCCACATATGGCATTAATGAATCAAATCACTTTGAGGGGGCGGTAGTCCGCACTTCCTAAAATGAAATTATCGTGTTTAACCACAATGGAAACCATAAATTTATGCCACAAAAGAAAAATACAGAAACAGAAACATATTATATATCATATATAAATATAGTTACATCTTAATGGCCACCTTTTAAGGTGTTATATGAGTGTTGAATAATCATCGTTTCGTGAGGCAGAAATTCGCCATCCACAGAAACAGTATGTTATTTAACCATTTGATGTAGGTGTGTGTAAGTGTAGCTCTAATTCTTCTTATAAAAGCATCCTAGTATATTGAAGATACTGGAGTTGTTACAAAATAAATGAATAAAAAGATTTTAGGGGTTGGAGAAGCAAAATAATACAAAAGAACACAAGTGAAGACATTACCTTAAAATCGGGTAACTCCCTTTGGTTTGAGCTCAAAGGCTTCCTTGGGAAGCCTTCTGCCCAATGTGAGGCTTCAAGTAGTTATAGAGGGATTTGGAGAGACAAAATGGGCAGGGTTTGGCCGAGCCAAAGGCTTTGGAAGTTTGGTTAAGGAGGTATAGGTGGGGGCCTTTTATAAGAGGAGAGGAGGGGCACTCTTGGAATGGTATAAAATGTAACTTTATTTTCAAATGCGTTTTGGGATTTAATGGTCCCACATTGATGTGTTTCGAGGATAAGGTGATAGGGGTTCTAAAACCATCCATCCAATAGGTTTTGGACATGTTTAGGTCTTATATTTTACATTATCTTTCCATTTTATTTAAATCGTTAAATAATGAGGTCATCGCTGCATCATCATGATGTCATAAATAATTTATTTTATTTAACGTCTAAAAATTATAAAAAAATATCATGATGTGGGAAATCCTTTTATCTTTCTAATGAATATTTATATTCCAAAATATCATTCATGTAGACAAAATTAATAATATTTTACTTAGGTGATTCATTCTTTGTTACATTTAACATTCTATAAAAATAAAAAGATAAAAAGTCACTTTCTCACAAAGGTGATTCAATGGGGCCCCCAAGTATGGCACAAGCCATCCCATGGTCGGCCATGAGACAACCCGTAGCCTTAGGACACATGTGGTGGTCATTTTTTATTATTATGATATTATCTTATTATCTTTAACTACCTGATTACTCATTAATCAAGATAATTAAAGATAATTACCGTCGTTACTATTCATAATGTCCAAAAAACAAAAGAGTATTAATTACATAATTTGGACCTTATGATTCCAAATATTTAATCCATTTTACCAAATTTCACGCACATAAATTTCAATAATTAATTTAATGAAACTTCCCGTTGTGAAAACAAATAGCGGGTTTTTTAGAAACAATATTTATGAAAAGTTTGGCACTTGTTTATGCCCAATTCCAAAGTGAAATTAATCCCAATGACCATTATTGAATTACATGGTAAAAATATATTCTAATTACACTTTAAAACAAATTAAAAAGATAATATTACCGTATAATTAAATTATTTGAAAATGCAGTTTTGATGTAAAATGCAGTATTTTTCACTATGAATTGAAAAATGAACATTGTCAGAAAAATACAAAAAATTTACCCAAGGTAAATTTCAATGTCCCAATCATAAATAATATGTTTATTTTGAAAAATAGAGCTTATAAAATTTTCAAAAAGTGTATTTAAAAGGGGTTCGCCATCAAATGGCGGTTAATCGACCTTGTAAAGAATATTAGAATGTTTACGCTTAAAAACTGGATTCATTTTCATTTTTATTCCTCTAACATTTATTGTAAAGAGTAAAAATATTTGAAAAACATATATAATAATTTTGTAGTATTTTCGGTTCATTCCCACCATTACAACGGTTAGGCGTTAACTACCATTTAAAATAATAATATTTTATTATTAGAGTGTAACGTAAGATTCCCAAGAAACTCGTGGTTGCGTATTGGGTACGCCATCAAGCATAGTATACCCTTTAAAGTAATATTAATATTTTATTCACAAATATGGATAAATATAAAGATTTCATATTCTTTAATTACCTGGGGTGTTACACTATCTATTTTTTTGGATTTGTATCAAACACACTTATTTTCACATTTAGATGATTATTCTGAGAAAAAATTTCTAGAAATGATATTTATGTTTTCTTGAATCCTATACTTTATGAAATAAAGGAGTTGGGGGGAAAAATGAGATATGGGTTTATTTGGGAATAATATATCCCCAGTGACCATGTGGCATGATTTTATTTTTTATCATTCCCTTTTTATTTGGAATATCTCATGGAATATTCTAAAATTCTTCACAATGGGAAGATCACTAAGAATATTTTCTTGTTTCATAATGTTCTCAATACTATCTATTGTGATTTATATATACATTATATTCAATATAATGGGTTTAATTTTTCTGTAAGGATCCATGAATAGCCTCCTCAAAGACAATAGTTCTCATGTTGGTCCAAGGTTATCGCGTTGGGAGTATGAGGCAGAATTTGACATGGGTTGATGTGTAGGGAGCATGAGACCTCCTGGGTAGTGTGAAACCAAATAGGGTCCATAAGACCACTTATAGAATCTATTTTTTGAATTTAGAGTCTTCATGATGAAACCACATGACACCATAGAAAAAATATACTTCATATTACATATGTCAATCATTATGAACAATTTGAATGCTTCCCAGACAACGCCTTCAACAATTATAGGGTTCTCACAAAGTAACTATACAACTTCCCGAGAAACATTTCATTATCAAATTTTAATTGAACAATTCCCAACATCAAATTATCTTATAATTTGATTATGCATTTTATTATTCTTAATAAATAATCCCTTTTTATAAATTATGATCCAAATGATTAGGGTGGAATTATAAAGTCCCATGATTACTCACATGAACACGTTATGTTATCATTTTGGAAGGGTCTACTATATAAGTCTATCGATCCCAATTTCTCACTTTTTCATTATATTTTCACTAACTCATACTATACCAATGAAACAAATTTCAAGAAAAATTCTCTTCAAAAATCGATTACATTCACAACTGAATATCCATTTATGAACAACCTTTTTTAAAATAGGATTCTTCAAAAAAAAAGATATTAGTTCACATAAAACTATTTAGTCCATATAGAGCCTATGAAATTCTCTTAGGTTATACAAAAAAGTTAAAAATTTTCAATTCCATCATAGTTTTTTATTTCTATTTGTATTTAGTTAAATCTATTATTCTACATTATCTTTATAAAATGAATCTAGAGAAGATTAGCAGAGTTTTATTTTAATTTGAGTAAAATATTTGATGGTATTCATTCTACCCAATACCAAATCATTCCAACAAATTTCATATTATTTTAGAGTTAATTAGGGTGGTACTTAAAGCATACTAATTTTTTGAATGGATTATTATATATGGTTCAGGATTATTAAATTTGGTTATTGTTCTTAATCCGTGATTTGGGATGTTTCCAATCAACAAGATAAACAACTCTAAGGAATTGGTCATGGAATGCATTTCAATCTTAAGCAATTTTATTATACATGTTGACTATAGAGATGACTATGTATTTTTATATATTACCTTGACCCTAAAAGGAAAATTTCATGTTCAAGAAGTACATATTAATAGTTTTTTATTTTTTTTAATGAAATACATTGTGATTCAAAAGTTGTTCTGCGTATCTAGAAAATGTCTTCACTCAGGGGAAACATTTAACATGGGTTGTGAGTCAACATTTTGGGTGTTCTTAAGCTATGATGAATTTAAATAGAATATAAAGGAAGACATGTTATAAGAGTATATTTTGGTATCATAGTCCTATTTCCAATCTAATTAACACATCATCCTATATTTAATCAGTATACATATCATAAATATGAATATGCTTCATCTTGTACATTGAGTTGTGGATATAATCCTCTGGGAAGTGAGTATAATTAGTAGATCTCTGATAATGGGATACAAATATGAATCATTTATCCGTCCACTTGAGGATTATTTAAGAGAGAATAAAATTGAATCATTTGATTACAAGGGAGTAGATATTTTTGGAATTAATATTCATGGGGAAGGAGCTTCGCCCAATATCCATTTTAGTACGTAGGCCATGATTTTCATCATATATAATGGTAATGAAACCTAAGTGAGTAGACCAAGGATCATCCTAATATGTAAAACCCACTGGATTATTGATTCATACCATAATATTATAGAAGAAGGAAATTATAACATATAGGGTTGGGAATTCAATCATTGAATTGATCTCCTAGTCCTTCGTATATTATTCCTTGCATTGTTATTCATCACATGACTTATTCATTTGCAGGAGTCACATACTAGGGTAAAATATTGGGCGTTTTAATGGTGAAATAACTATAAAATGATAGGAATACAATCCTAGCTGTATAGGTGACGAAATAATTAATCTACCTCTTTAGAAACATCTATAAGTTGAGGACCCCATTCAAAATAATTGTGACTTTCAATGTACTATAGGGTTGGATCACAACCTAGATGGGGTTCATTGAATTTATCAATGGACAATCCATAATATATTATTGATTCAGACAATACAACAAATTTCTTGTTGGTTTTAATCCCTTATTATTGATTGAATGATACATAATATTCATCTTGATTCAATATAGAATGTTCATCCTTACATTATATTAATCACCAATTTCTCATTTTACAGATAATCCTATTATAATATAGGAGAAAATAGCATATCTAATAAATTTATGGGGTGTTATAATGGATACCATGATTATTGTTGTGTAGAAAATTGAGGCCCATTTACCCTATATATTTTGGGGACAATTCCACTATGTATTGATGAAATAAACTGCTCTTCCTTATTGATCATAAACCAAGTAAAATCTAATGTAGTCATGTAAATTATGGTTCAAGATTATATGATAATGGATAAATATTACACCATTCTAATACTATTTTTGTAAAAAATAGAGTTCATGAAAGGATATGCTAATATCTACATCCAGTGAAATCATGATAGGAAACTGGATAACCAAGTTCCTCAATCTAAGATACAACTAGTTATTGAAGATACGTTTAAAGAAAGGAACTATCAAAGGTGGAGAGACCTCAAAATAGGATTTCCCAAAGACAACATCCATTTCCCTAGATTCTATGTTAGATGGGGAATCATGGTGCTAATCCATAAATGAGGTTTCTCATTTAACATCTTTCATTGCTAAGAATACATTCAAAGTGTCATATCAGGAGTGAGATTCAGGGAGTCCTAATTTAATTATTAAAGGGATTTTTGGTTTTATCCTAGTATATGAAATATTCTTAATTTTTTTATGTTTATATAAACCTATTATCATTTAATGGATTGTTGAACTAGGTGAAGTGGAATCTAATCTTTGAGGTCATTGTAATGATATATGTTCACTCAATGTCTATTTCTTTCATACAAATTGGTTTTCCATGAATCTATGGTCTCAATGTAGTATACATAATTGTGGAATATTTGGTCATAAAACCTCCTAGGGATATGTATGATATATTTTCATTAATATGTTTTCACATTATTTTATATTTTTAAGAATTATTATCTAACGTTAATATGAGTATAAACATGATGATTTTCTTATTCCACTCCTGAATAATTTTCTGATGGGAAAAACAACAGCAAATTTGATCACACTGGAAATAGGGTCACTGAAGAAGGATATCCTTCCCTTGTAGAGAACATCTAGGTGGTGATATCTAAACCCATGAGGTACACCCAGTTCTACAAAAAAAATTCCTCATGTGGGGGAAGAAGTTTTTTTAAATAATAAGTGTATGTGGGTGATATCATTGATGATATATCATTACCCAATAGTTAATAATGAATACCATAATTTATAACTCATATTTGTATTTTTCATTGTAAATTATAATAAACAAATTAGTTTATTCAGAGTTTGTTCTAATTTCTATAAACCCAAGGGTATGTACCACCCTATATAATATAACCCCTACACTTCCAGAATGCTCATCCATATAAGAAGTGATGAGGGATTTATAGTGAATAATAGATCCTAATTTGGATATAAGTATATTAACCAACACTCCTATAGACCCTATACCATAAGATAATTTGTATGGCCCTCAATCATGAGGGTATAAGATCCCTAGGAGAATAAATCACTTATGCTTATTGGATGGAATTTTGTAGGAGAAGCGAGAGCAGTAAAATTCTAAGAGTAATCATAGAATAACTCTAATCCATATTCATTTGGAATTCTCTATGAAACAATGAATTATGAGTGAACTTATAAAGATCCTAAACCCAACCAATTATTTCAGTACTGTCTTTCTTGTGATATATGAATTCATGTGATAAGTTTAGTGGCCTTGAGACATTCTATTTTTTTATAACAGTGTTGAAACATGTCGGACCCCATTCGCATCCACTCATGGTGATAATTATACTAATACTAGATTAGATATGTCCTTTGGTTATGCTTCTTTAATTGAGGATTTCTTGCCATTAGTAATTGATGAATGATCTTAAATGTCTGTGTGCTAGTTTTCTGATAAGGAAACACCTAATTCACCTATAGATTGAAATAAATTAGATGAACCCAATTTTTTTAGAGAATGAAGGTGAAAATTGATACCTCTTATTATATGTTTTTTTCACATGAATTTTTAATAACAATTTTTAGGAAAAAATTCAAGAATCCCTTTCATAGCCTAGATAATCTCAAATTTCCACTATATTGTTATCTAAATTAGTATTTTTCCAAGAAAAATAGTTTGATCTAGGGATAGGGAACACTGGTGTTTTCAAAACTAGACACTCATTGCATACTATATTTTGTACTATTCCATATGAAAATATTTCATTTACTCAGAGAGTAGTTATTTTTCAAAATAATTATATAGTAGAGGGTGTGTTTGAGGATTAAAAAAATTTCTCCCTTACCACTCATAGTGAGCTAGGGAACCAAATACCTCTCCCCCAACACCTTTTTAGTATTTTGGGCTTCAATGGATATGACTACCATGTGGTTAATATTCCGATGAAGGAGATGAATACCACTCATGAGAAATCAATCACTCTCTAATAGTAAAAATCCAATATAGAATCTATGGTCCACTTCATTGGGCAATTAATCAATATTCTTAATGAATCATCATAATATGTCACTGTATAATAATAGTTGCAATATCAGTCCATGTAAGGGAGGGTTTGAGTGTAACTACTCTCCCATGAGATTGAATAATTTATCTAAGAATGTGAAAACTCAACATAGAAAATTCCACTATCAAAAAATAATTTTTGGAGTTGTTAGAGCTAGTTGGGGATGCTCTGAAGGCATGGTTGGATGATATAACAAGAAAAAAATCTATAATTTGATACATAAGTAAATATCACAATGTTAGATGAGTTACTTTACGATGTGAATGATTTGTAGAAAATTTTTATCAATTACTTTTAGTCAGTTCATTAGAGTAATTTACAGTGCATATATGATGGAGACATTGTAATGTAGATGTCCTTGTATCCTTTTTTGATAAATGAACAACCAAAAAAAATTAAGTCCTATCAACCAAAATTATTTCAATTGCATTCTATCTTGATCATCAATTCACAAAAGTTGGTGAAACTCTCGAAGGTGTAACAATAAGATATTTTAACCCCTCATAAAATTTAATAAAAACTGATGAATTAAATAATGATCTTCAACTTCATTGGTTAAGAAATATTTTTATTGGTTGTGTAAAAATAAATGGGATTATGAATTTTTATAATCATTGTAACAATAGTGTTTTACACTTCATATATGAAATATAGTTTCATCCAGAACACATATTCATAGAGATATATAGGCTTCTTTACCAACACTATAACACTAGACAGTTTCCAGTCATATATGTATGTGAATAGATCAATATATAAAGATCATGAATGGAAAATTTGTAAGAAGGATTCCAATGATAAAAAGGCCTCAGGTTCCATAAAATAACATCTTTTCACAATTCCCAAGGTTGTTTGATCTAATGTATGGGGGGGTTTTTTTAAATTTTTCCCTATTTCATTTTACTCGGAAAGTAATACATGAATTATTATTGGATAAAATTGTTGACCACACAATATATATTTTAGAAATATTTTTTTCAATATGAATTTTACTAAAGTCACAAATTTTGGTACACTTATTGGGTTATAAAATATCTTATTCCAAAGATACAGCCTTTGGGTTTTTAACCAAAATAATATTATTTCCTTTTCATTCTCATGAACAATAGTTTTTCTAGATTAAATGAGGTGCATTTACAGTGGGTGGATACTTGATGTTTTCCTAGGACCCTCTTTATGGGTTTTCATCATTGTGAGTGGTGTATCTATTTCATAAGGGAATTTATAGTATTTTATATCAGACCAAGATATTTATTGTTTACTGTTATAAAAAATTTAAAAAAGTGGAATGAAATTATAAATAACATTATGGTTAATGAAAAATAATTGTGAGTGAGATCCAAATGCCACTATATAAAAATTCAAGGATAGGTGCACATAGTTTCTGGTCATAGTTATAAATCCTCTATTTCCCATTCATTAAGGTCACATAATATGGACTGATAAAGGCCTAATAATAGGTTTTCATTTTCTAAATATGAAAATGGGAATGATGGTAATCGGTGTAACATAAAGGGTATCAAACCCACTTTAATTATTGGATTTTGGAATGTTTAAATCAGTATTTGATTTATTTGAATCAGTTGAATGTGGAATGGAGTAACAACACAAGGGATGAACGTATACCTTATTTGAATGATGGATTTTTCTGTGATGTGACTGAGTCCTGTGGATATCAAATTATCTTCCTAAAATGGGTTATTAGTGATGGATATTGAATTTAAATAAATTTTAACAATATGTGTCCCTTGTAGTCTAATATACTCATCACCGATAACAAATGAAAATTTCATGAATATTTAAATACATATGTATAGTACCCAAATGGATTTGTGATGGTTATTGTATATTTATTATCAATGGGAAATGTGGAAGTCAATATATGATTTATTTTGTTAGATTATGGGGTGTTGATTCAACCACTAAATATTAAGGTGTTAACTATTCTTTATGGGTAATGTAGAATGATATTTCATTCTATTAAACTATGAATGGAAATTTATGATGGAAAGGTAAATTAAGAGGAAGAAATAAATAGTATGAATCAAAAAACTTATCATTGATTTGATGGTATTAATTATATATAATGAAAATTTATTTTTAAATCCTCTAGGTTATATATATAATATTTTTTAGAAGTTTTAGAAGATGGAATGTTGAGCAATAACCTCTAGAGATATAATAAAATGTGAGATAATCTTGTTGAACTGCGGCTCAATCATTCCTAAAAAGATATAGTTAAATATATCCATTTAAATATAAATTTAGAGTTAAATTTAACTTGAATGAGAGATAAAATGTTTTTGGTTAAAGAAAAAATCATAATGTATAAGGGTTTAATGAAATTGTTCACTCATGTTTTTCAATTATATATGAAATTATATGAATGGTGACGAAACATTATAAGCATCTTTGATTTATTAAAACATATATGTATTTTTATATAAATAATCTAGGAGAGTTGTTGGGGAAAACCTAATAGATATTTATATTAATTTGAAAAACTTCAATTTCAAATATTAAATCAAAAAATGGATAAGTCGTCACATAAAAAAAAATTAAACGTATGAAAAACCACATAAAGGGATTAAAAATGATACAGTAATCAATGGGACTCCAAACTAAGACATTTATGTTAGAGATGCCACACTAAAATCTTGATCGATGTATGGATATATTGGATGGTATGTTTTTGGAATTTGTTTAAGGAAAAATTCAAAGCTACATATGAATGGTTTTATATTTTTATCGATCCTTAAGGTTCATACAAATTATTTGTGAATAAATCCTCTTATTAATGATGGTTAATTAAAATTCATAATTTGTTTTTCAGTTTCCATAGATATTATGTTTTATTTAAGCATCATTTATGTAGAAAATTATGATTTCAAACATCTGTAAGGATCAAAAATTTGAAAAATTGTTGAATTATATGAGATTAAAATTTAGGATTTTCATAATAATATATTCTAATGAAATAAAAAATAGATAATTATTAATTTATTCTTCAATGATTTATAAAACCTAAATGGGTGTCAGATTTAAGCTATAAAATTATAAAAATTCGATCTTCAAGTAGATGGGAATAAAATAAAATTTAACTAAATTTATGGGATTCAAAAATGATTTGAAATTAGAATCTTCTAGATATGAATATGTCATAAATGAATGTGTCATGGTACGGAATACGTTCATTAGTATTTCAACAATCATAAATAAGTTTTTATATAGGTGAGGATCTTGTAAATGAGGTAGAGATATATTTTTTATAGAAATAAAAAAATATTACATGTTATTAAATTGTGTGATGAAATTGTAATCTCCCAACCATGATTTATTTAAAGAGATAGTGAACATTAGTCAATCTAGTGTAATTAGAAAAGAGTTATATTGTGGTTGTGGGAGTATTTTGAGATGAAGAGACATGAATATAATTGGATAAAATTCTTGAAAAAATATTCAATACAGACAAATGAGTAATAAAATAGAATGGATACTCACATCATATTATAGGATATAAACGTCGAGAAAAAAACAATAACTTGGTTATGGGAGACTCCTACAAATAGAAAAATTGAGAATAAAAATTTAGAACATAGAATATAATTTGAGAACAAATTATTATTTAAAAGAAAATAACGTGAACTATGTATTAAAAAATGAGAGATAATGTCAGATACTAGAACATGAGTTCTAAAGTGATGATAAATAAAAGAACCAATGGATACTCAAATGAATGTTGAAAATGATATTTGGTATGATTTTAATGATGATCTATATAGATGATTTGTATACAATGGATCAGATACAAGAGGCTCATTAGATCATAAGAATGAGGTCTAATAATTTATTAAGAATAAGGATTCCAAATGATATTATTGTACTGACATCCTAATCTAATTTGAGGTCTAATTTAAATAGTAAAAAGGTAACACATGTATATTCATGGTGGAATCCCTAAAAAAATTGTGGCACTTGGTATAAAAGAATATCACCTTGTGAAATTGTTACACTAATGAGAAGCTACATATATTATAATTACAATGACATGTAGTTATGTCATGAAAAATTCAATAGGGTTTTGTAGAAGCACCTAATTCAAGTGGGTTTGTTGTGGTTAATAGAATCCATGATTAGAGTGTATAACCAATCATGTTATGGAGTAATTTTTCCAAATTAATGATGAACTATGTAAAAATAGCATGTTTCGTCAGTTATATCTATCATTTATTTCATATGGTTAATGTAATTAGTATGTAATATTATTATCCACTATTATTCTAATATATAATACAGGTAAAAGTTCCATGTGGTAAATACTTCAATGATTAATTATAATTTCTTAAAAACTGGAAATTCTTATTCAATCCCTTCATAGGTTTATACAATATTATTTAGATGAATATTTTTTATTATTAATTCATGGTTACCATTGATTGGATCTAAATATTCATTCCATAGTTTGCTACATTAAAACAAAATGTTTATATTTTTTATATTTTATGAAGGTAACAAAGGAAAAAAATTGCTTCTATACCTTTTTCCAATTATACATAGGTCTCAATAAAGTCTTCAAAAATTAAAAAAAGGGAAAATATAAATAAATGAAGAATAATGAGAATACTAAAGAGTAAACACTAATAATTATAGGATGTTAGAATAGTAACAATTTATTATTTAAATATATTGATTATTGTTACTATGATAATTTTTGATCAATCTATATTTAATATGAATAATACTTTTATGATATATTACTCAATAGTTTTTATTTATATGTGATGGAGTATTTTAAATTATTTCCATTAAATATGTTTCTTATATACTTTTATAAAATATTGGAATATGGGATGAGAAATCATTGCTGAAAAATTTATCTAATTCGTTGGAAGATGGATCATCCGAAATGTTGGAAGATATAACCTTCTCATTAAAATTATGAAAATAAATAAATGTTATATCATACTTAAAAGTGAAACAATTTCTCTGATTGATGATGAAATCAGTTGAGAGAGATATAATAAGAAGGTTTTGAAAAATAATATGGAGGATGTTTTACATGAATTAGTGAAGATGAATTTTTTTTATGAGTGTGATGTGTAAAGCACTGAATATTAAATATAATGAGACAACTGATCATGATTATTCAATATGTGAATATTGAAAGGATCATGATGATAAAATTTACATCTGGTATGGTGAATGGGATATTAGGTTGTGATCAATAGAAGATGAAAAGATAACAATCAACACGAGATTTATTGAGTTGGAAATAAATAAAAAACATTGGTTTCAAAACAATAAATATCCATCCATTTTTTTGTGAATAAGTATGATGCCAATCATGTTTTTGATATGCGTATTCAAAACAATTAATATACTTCAATGTTGTTTTGAATATGTATTATACAAATTATATTGGATTAAAATCTAAATATGAACACATATGTTGGAGTAAAAATTCATTGAGACCCCAAAAAATTCAGGTTTTGATATAAGAATTTATATGAAAAACATATCCCTAATGGATATCAAAATGTTCAGGATCAACCCCAAAAAAAATGATTATAAATATATATAAATTAAATCAAACACAAAATAGAGGATATTAATAGGAAATTTTTATTTTTGTAATATGTTTTCAAAAATATCCACTGACTGATGACATAATATATTTCCCAATAAATTTCAGTGAATATCTAAACATATTACGAGAAAAGTTTAATATTTACGAAAATATTCAAAATTAATGATCGATTCATTGAATAGAAGTAATATTTCCATAAAGAACCAATTCACAACATTTAATTAATTTTTTTAATTGTTAAATGAGTATTGTTATATACATTATTTTTTAAAAATATATCATCCCAATATAACTCTCTTTTTGATGTGAATAAAATCCCACAAAATAGGTCAAAAAAATAAGAATAACTAATGATAATTCTTCCATAGGAATTAAATAGGTGAATGGAAATAGGAAATTTACAGCGAATAGTAAATATGATCTAAATGTCAAACCCATAGTGAAGACATTATTCTTCAATGGTATGACAGAAAACAACATGGACCATTGCCAAATCTACATAAAAATAGAGACATAATTGAGAAATAAGTATTCTATAAAGAAATAATAAATACATGAACGTTACAATGATATTGGTTTGATATTTTACACTTTTTATGAAGAAGTAGAAATATTTCCTATGTAATGAAACTAAACATATGATAAGATTCATGAAGGAAAAATCATAGTTATTAATCATGTAAAATGGATTATTTTTTCCAAAGGATACGATATGAAATTTGTAAAATATATCAATTAGTCTATTTATTAAAATAGGAGGTAGGAAGTTGGAGTCCACATAAAATAGAAAATTTAATATATTAAAAATAATTCAAAATAATAAGGTTATCCCAGTTGTAAGAGGCTAGGAATCTATAATAGAATGTAATGAATAAATTTTACTTTATTTCAAAAGTTGGAAATCATATTATAGTTATGTATAAAGATAACAAAGTTTATAATACTGTATTATTCAACGATAAAGGAATTTATTAAATCAAGAACGGAACATGATTGAATAGGTCTACCCAATATAAAATATAAATTAATGCAATTTATAGATTATGTGATAAATCATATCCCCACTATGATAACTCAAGAGTTAATGATGATATATCATCTTACATCATTTTTGATATTGTGATTTATTTAGGGTAATTTAAATTGAGGAATGAAAAGAATAAGTCATTAGTTGTGTTGGTTATACAAATAAAGCATTTATCGATCAGTATAAAGATAAACTTTTCATCCCATTATAAGACCTCAATATGTATCCACCATGATAAAGAATGTAAATCATCATTTTGGGGACATTAATCAACGAAATGAATCTAACAAAATTTACATATCTTTCTTAAATATTGAAATACGTACAACCCTTGTAAAAAGAGATAATTAGTATTTATTTTAAATTTCCTCCCATTATTTTGATCTATTTTGAATATGGATACCAATGGGGAGTTAATTTAAAATTAATGGGGGATAGTATACCAGAACATGAATGTTTTTGATAGGTTTTTTAAGGGATGTGATGGTGTTTAATATGTATTGAAAATCTAGTTATAGAACCCTAAGAATGTGGAAATGAGTTTCCTATCACATCATGATTTCTTAATGGGATGCATTTATTATCTAAAATAATGAATATTGTTTTATATTATGGTTTAGACAAAATAGTATTTTATTTTTTTAACTGATCACACATTTGTATTAAAATCTGTGATACCACCCTTATCTCTGGGAATTACATTAGAATGAGGACATATATATAAAAAAAGGAGATGATACGGCTTAGAGAATAACTTAAAAATACATTTTCATTTATTTTAAATATGGTAGAGTAATGAAACATCAACGTTGGATTACAATTGGAATTATAAAAAAATAAAAATGGGGGAGATTGAAATTCCCAATGTTATTTGAAAAGAACATGTTGTTTTTTTCAATTTTAAATGTGGAAGTTAATATATTATTGGATTTTTTGGTGATAGAGTGAGATTATGCCTATTTATGATCTAGGTTTATCCGATGCATTATTGGTAAAAGTGAGTTTCATTGGATTCCATTAGATATGTGATGGAAAATTAATGATGGAAAGGGAATGGTAAAGGGTAAGATACACTGTGAGTATAATTAAATGAGATGATTAAAGTTCTAGTGTTTTTGATATTCAATAGAAAGTGTGGCTGGAATTATTCTTGTTCTATTTAAAAATATTTAGAGGAGTTATAGAGGCTTTCAATTTGGAAACCTCCGTAAGAGATATAATAAAATGTGGGAGAAGATAACTGTTATATGGTTGAATCCAAATCACTTTTATTATACTATTGAAAAAATTTAATTAATCTATTTAATAATAAATATCACTTGGATAATGACTAATATGATCTAGGTTACTGTTAAAATATTATGGGAGTAGAGTTTAAGGAAGATATGTACATGAGAATTTTGTTGTTTTAAAAAATGCTGGGGATGATGTTAATATATTATAATATGGTTTGAAATATTAGAAAATGTGTTTTGATGTTTATTTAATGTGTTTATAATACGTATTGAGAATAATGAAAATAGATATTTTGCATAAAAAAATCTAGAATTTATGAGATTAAAACTAAAAATTAATATCTCCATTAATAAGTGGATTGATAATATAAAGAAACTTATAAATTCATTCAAAAATTATCCCTTACATATGGAAATTCCAAACCGATTGCTTAATGTAATTGTGACCATGAAAGAGTCTAAAACTATATGTATATAAATATATATCAGGATGAATTTTAACATCAAATTATGTATGATATATGATCTATGCAAGCACAGTTCTTTATTCGTAAGGGTCCTTCATCTTTGTAAGAAGAATTTATGAAATCATGAACATTATATGAATTATACACTAAATATCATTTAGATAATTTGAGTCTATATAAGGATCATTGTATTTATATGTTTCATTTATCTATATAACCATGATTCCTATCTTATGTAATGATAATATATATTGTATTTTTAATAATTCTAATGGTTGAAATGTTTTTATTTCTAGTATTATATATTCCAATGAAACTGAACCATATTATGAATGATTCATAGTTTATATATTTCAACATCAAAAATATATATAATATCATTTGATTCGATAAGAAAATTAAGGGAGGTAGATCTTCAACCTAGGGAGAAGAAGATCAGGGTTGAGTATATTTCTAGGAATTCAAAGGGAGAAGAAATGAGAATCTCTTATATTTCAATATGATACCAATAAAAATATTACTTCATGTATTGGAAATATCTATTAATTATTAAATAATAATAAATATGTTTTTATCAAGTATGGGATTGATTTAATTATGAAGATATAAATGCTATTATAGAAATACAGACAATGATATGTTATTAAGAGTTGTACTACCATTCTATTTTTTATTTTATGAGCATGTTAAAGAGATTTTGAGTTATAGTTGTTCCTTTCGAATGATAAGAATGTTTTTCTTATTGTTTTGGAAGTATTTTTGAGATCTATTTACTCAAATCATAGAATATAAATACATTGAAGACATATTTGGATGAGAGAAACGAGGAAGAAAACAAAAAAGTGAAATATTATCATTTTATATGATATATCTATTAAAAAAGGAAAAAATGGATCATTGGAGGCACCCACATACATAAAAATTGAGTATAAAAGAATATGAGATTATGGAACTTATTTTGATAATAATTTATATCTTTAAAATATAGAAAATATATTTTTCAGTGACCAACATATAAAAGAACAAAAGATGAGGATATAAGGTAATAGATTGGAATTGGATTTCAAAACTGAGGAGAACTGATAGAAAAAAATGATATTTTAAAGGAAGGATAAGAAACTGTTTATGTGATATAAAAGATTATTCATATGAGAATAAATTATAAAGTAAGAAAAATAAGATTTATATGTTTCATCAATTAATATCTAATCTAATAAGTGAGTTGGAGATGGAATAATATTAGTGAAGTAAGTCTGATGTGAATGTGTTCTATATTTCATCTATTGGTAGTCGGGGCTCTTGGAGCATATTATAGAGTTTTTTGATTCATTGATATAATAGGATATCAATATTTACATGAGAAATATTGTTAATCATATCATGAAAATGATAAGTGAATGTAAGATGCCTGAAGACACTAATTATTATGTGGCATGTCATAAATTTATAGAGAAGTTAGAGACTCTGTTATGAATAAGAGTAATGAATCTTATTAATGGAGAGAAATTTTGAGTTTATTGGATATCTACTTAAAATTTATATATTATAAAGACTTGTATATACATGGTGATAAGATTTGGAACTTTTGTAACTATAGTTATCAAGTGATATCATAATTTTACTCTATGACACCAGTAATAAGCTGGTTATATTCAAATCACTATAAGAACAAGTGATTGTGTCTAAAAAACTATAGGTCTACGAAGAATCATCATATTGATATTGGTTTATAGTGGATAAGATAATTCATGATTGGAGTGAATAACCCATTATAAAACATATTAGATTTCCCCCATAATATTTGGACAGAGTAAACATAACACAATCTATTTGTATTTCCATTCAAACATTGCATGTGATGTATGTGATTGGAATATACAATGAATATCTACTGTTAACCTATTATATAAAAGAGATAAAAATTCACTACGGATAAATACATAAAAGAGAAATTTGGATTTCGTAAAATTAGTTAAAACCATATTCACCCTATCATCTCATGTGTCTGAACTAGTCATTTGGGGAATCTCACTAAGGAATGTAGTAGTATTATAGAGAGAAGGGGTATTTAGACTGTCTTCAAGTGACCTAATGTTACACCACCACCTATTGAATGTATATTCAGAGTGAATAATGATGGAATAAAAATTAAATTATATTTTCCAAGAAAAATGGGTCTAGAGATAATATCTATAAAATTTAAAGGGATATACGGGAGACCCT
Source organism: Viscum album (assembly GCA_963277665.1). Lineage (NCBI taxonomy): Eukaryota > Viridiplantae > Streptophyta > Magnoliopsida > Santalales > Viscaceae > Viscum > Viscum album. The sequence goes on from OY728153.1 coordinate 1,927,654,683, forward strand.
ATAATATTTATGACATAGTTTATATAATCTCTCTTTTTATTAGGTCTTGAAATGAATGAATTAATGAGTGGATGATTAAATTTTTTTCATGATAGAATCTATGGTTTGTCAACATGAAATGATTGGTGTATTTTTTGATATATATATTATGATCCTTGCACATATGGAAAATTAGGTACTTGATTTTAAAGGTGCATAGTTTTGACCATATGTTTCTAGGGTTAAAGGTCATTCAACACTGGATGAAAAAGAAAGAAAATCTAACATAACTGGATCAAAAAAACAGATGTGAATTAGGATCCTAATACTAGTATAAAACATTTAGAAGGGGATGTACCCAACATTAGATTATAGTTCTTGGAAAAAATGTAGGGGGTGTGATATGAAAACCCATATGGGTATCAGGAGTTAAAATCATCCCAACACCATTGAGTTAAAAATGGTAGAGATTTATATCACGATCCAAAGTATTTTAATCTTGTATTTGATAGGAGATGTGTTTTCCAATGATTAATACATTCAATAAAAGGAATTATGATTTATATAACAATTTCATAAAAAATTTAGTATGATTAAAGTACACTCTCAATTGAATAGATATTCCTCTAATTGGTAGTTCCAAATATGTTTGTGTGTTCACTTCCAAGTAGTTGTGTTCCTTGGTGTAAAATTATATTAATATTGATAGTTATGATAGGTTAATGTAGATTCATATGCCTACATTATGAAGTGTGATATATGGTAGGAAACATCCAACTTGTGGCCAAAATGTCCCAGTCATAAACATAAAATTAGAAGTATACTTAGGTATGATTAATGGATAACATGTATGGATGATATTTTGTAGATGGGATTGAAATATATTGTACAGAAATCACTATATGACTTTAAATAATAACTAATATATGAAGCACATAGTTTTTATAATGTGGGGGCCTTGTTTAGGGAGTCGGTTATGTATTCCAAAACATTTTTCATGAAAAATAAATCATTACACATAATTAACATGAAGAAAAAATTTCCTTTGGATGAGACCAACTTTAGCATAGGTTTATTGATAAAAAACTATGATAAAGTGTCCTAAGAAGTTCAAACTCTTATGTAGAAAAAGTAGAATTTTAAATTCATCCTATAATAATAGATATTGATCAATGTACTGATGTAAATCATTATAAGGATATAGATATCATATAAGGGTGTTATGATAGAAATGGTAGACTTCCATATGAATTTTAATTTCCATAAGAGTGAACTAAATGTCATGTAATTTATTACCCTGTGATAAGTACTATGTGATACATAATAAATAGTCATGAATCTGGGACTTGTATTTTATATAATTTAAGTTCATGAAGATTGCCTAAATATGTGTGGAAATTTTTCTGATCCAATAATATGTTTTGAAATGAAAGACCCTACACTGATTGTTTTACTCAGATCTATCACTTGTGTAGAACCCGATATCTCAATATAAATATTGGACTCATTGAGGGAACCCCATTTTGAACAGGGAGTCCATACACCGAGGGGCATTTATACATTAGATAATTTAGGGTTAGGCATATGAAAAAATGTACTGGAATAACTACAAATATTAAAAAATATGAATAAATCCACATATATATTTAATATATGTGGTATAATTTCTTCTTATCATGGAACTACATTTGTTTTAGAAATCACACACAAATCAAAACCGCATTTATCAATAATGGGTCTCAAAATCATACCATCCTAAAAAACTTGGGATTCCATGTATAATAGCCTTACGTGCCATGCACATTATAATTAATTTAAAAGGTCAAATATAATATATAGTTCTAGGTTATATGGTCTATACCTTAGATATATAGATTAATTACATGTAGTGAAGAGGATTATAATATATAGAATTTTATTTTTAGCGAAGTCTAATGGATTTTGAAAAATCATGAACCATGAACTCCAAGAAATATCTAGCTCTTGTGTTACAGGATTTGGAGAGATAGAGATGTGTGGTTTGGCCTGGTATAGGAGATCCTTGTGTCACTAAATATCATAAAACAATAAATATACAGTGATGTGTTGATCTTATAAATGATCATCTATACAAATATCGTTCACATTCACGATATGAAGGGTAAAATGTATAACCATCATAATGGGAGAAATAAATTAAAAAGACAGTTTGAATGAGGAAATCCATCACTCATAGTGAATAACCAGTGTTTGTAGAATATTTTTCCATAGCTAAGATATGATATCCAAGAATCACTAAATATCATGAAATATTAAGAATTAAGAAGCACATAGTCCTTATAACATATAGGAATAATAAGTTCAAACTATCATTGTGTTGAGTGAGGAGATTGAATCTGAAATATATAGAATGAGGTTTTTGAAACCAAGATATTGTGGGGGAAAATCATAATTTAATAGGTCAAGTGGTTGGGTTCACTATTTCTTATGTCACTAATTTTCACATAATCAGTGGAATTATTACATATGTATTTGTTCTAATGTCATTACATATTAGTGTTATCCAATTTATTATGTATGGGAAGTAACATAAAGAGCATTACATGGATATATCTATCATATATGTAAATGTTTTGATAAATACCCTAACAAATAGATTAAGATATTATATACAAATTTTTTTATATCAATTGGTTTTATGATAGGAAATTAGGTATGGGATACCTACCATAAATCATGATGCATCTCAATCCCACAAATTTACGAAATCTACCAAATCATCTATACTCATGCGAGTCATTCTCTATTTTATAATCAAGAGGCCATTGGAAGATTACCCATATCGAACGAGGGAAAAAATTTAAGGAAGTATGTATAATGGTCATCCAGTAGTCTTACATCATATGAAAAGGTATAAATTTCATATAGTTTAATGGCCTATGACCAAAAAGAGTATATAATACAATTTAAAATAGTATTCCTCAGAATTTCGCCAGGGAATTTTAATTTCATATAGAAATTATGCACTAATACCAATGTTGAAATATTAAATTTCTTTCTCAGGACTCATTTCATTGGATCCTAGTGTAATTTTCTCTCCATCCATCATGATAAGTTAGTAAATTCAATTGTATTGGAACATATACATGGTGTGGGATCCCTCCCACTTTAGTTTGACCTTTCAAGTCATCTTCATTGGCATCATATATGTTTTGAGATCTATAACTAGTTCTCATTTGCGAAACAAATGTAGGATACCATTCTTATTTAATGTTCACACAATACAATTCTGATGGATTTCATGGTTGTTTAGTGCATGCATCATTTTCTCATTATGTATTTAATACCCATTCTGTCACTTTTGGGACTCTACATATCAGAAAAGATGAGTTCACAATGTGATGTGAATTGAGGGAAACATGGCCTCAATGGGTTTGATTACCTCTCTTCCACACACAACATAGTAGGGTGTCACATATGTTGTAGTATGTGTTGTGGTGTGATAATCCCCAAAAACTTGTTTGAGTTTTACTGCCCATTATGTTTGTCTCTATCCACTATATTTTGAGGGATATTAGATAATGTTTTTTGAAATCCTTTATTTATCCATTCACCACATCATGGTATAAGTATGTGTTTCCAAACGAAATATTTCTCTTTTGATATTGTATGTTCAACTTGGAAGATTAGAAATGGTTGCCTTTGTATACAAATATCGTGTAAGGGATTCTATTTTAGATAATTAATTAGGAAATTATAAATTAAATGATATAAGTTTTCTGGATTTCCATTAGTTTTACATCCTCATGCATTTTAGAGAGGTAGTTCATGGAAATAAGGATATATATGAACTTCCATACTATAGATGGGGGATACATCCCCTTATCATTTATTCCTCAGGTGAAAAGTGGAAACTTAAATTTTGAATTGTTTAATAAATTTCAGGGTTGATTGATGAAATTGGTGTCTATCTGAAAGGAATGAAATTTATCCATAAACTCCATGTAATCGTGTTTCATCATTGGACAAAAGTATCCAATATTTTTTATTTAATGAGTTAGTTTTTATTCTAATTTATGAGAACCAAAACCTATATCATAGAATTTTTCATTAAATCAAGGTTTCATCCTCCTTTAATTTACTTAAGTAAGATTGTATCAAATACTCATTTGTTGTGGAAATTATATGAAATCATGCCATTATATAGGATGAAATATAATATTTTATGATAGATATGTTCCACCTTGGAAGGATCTATAAAAATAAATATTCAAAGGAGGTAGTAAACAATTGGGAACATATATCCAATTGTGGTTTCAATTGGATTGGATATATACTCACAATACAATAATAATGAATTTATATCATTGATTTCCTCCAAATATTTTCTTTATTGATGGAGATATTAGTCTATGATGTATAATCTGGATTACTCTTTTAACAGTGTTTAGATCTACAAGAGCTATAACTACATTAGCTAATGCATCGACATTGGTATCCTCTTAGAATATGATGTTTGATAATATTTTCTATGATGAGAATGATGTGTCCATACCTCATAAATATTCAACTAAATGGATTATTTCCCAATTTTTAAAGGAATATCCAACACTAATCTATGTGATAATATGGTGATATTAAATCACATTAAAAAAATTATGTTTTACATTCCTTCCAATAAACACATTTCACGATCTTGATCATTTGACTGGGTAGGATTTTCCATAGTAGGGTGCCCCAAGATTTTATTATGAAAGACATGGTGAAAATGGACTATCCTAAGTGTTAGGTAACCAAGTCCTAATATAATATTTGGGTTACACATTTCTAGGAAATCGTATGATTCAAAATAGAATGGGAATTATGTTCAGTTAATCAATATGATGGATATGTAAAATAAGTATCCACTCAACCCCCCAAGATTCATATATTATTTTATTGGAATTATGGCCCACATAAATAGCTATGTGATGAATTTAATTAGAAAAAAAATCATTTTACAGTTAAATATGTCTCTTTTCTATATAATTGTTATCATGAATTTTAAAGTGGTCAACATTTTATTGGGTTCACTATCAATAACTTGTTTTATTAAATTATTATATAACGAGTTACTTTTGGGTAAATTATTATATTATAAATAAATATCGCCATCGTTACCTATCTTATCTACAGGATTAGAATAGGAAAGATGAATCATAATGTATGAAAATTATTATCATGAAATAAATACATAATAATTGTTCTTAACAAAGGAGAACAATATGTTTATGAGAATCACCTTCTTGAGAAACTAAATTTCATACTTTTCCAACATTTGAATTCATATGTTTATGAAGGAATATTAAAAGACAAGTCAAGATCATAATTTTCATTCATGGGTGAGGATGAATCAATGGTATGCCCTTTTTATATTTTAATATTTTTTGAAATAGCCTTCACCTATAGTAAGAGAGAGTTTTACAATTTGAAACCCAACACACAAGGAAAAAAACATGAACATAATAATTTCTATGGTTCAATAATCTATAAATATAGCTATTCCATGGAATGATTTGGAACCAATCTACCATCATATATACACTTGAAACAATTATGCATACTAGCAACAAGTATGGTATATCTATCACTTTCACTACACTAAAATACAATATTAATGAATGAAATCCACAAAAAAATAATATTATAAAACAAACTTTGTAAAAATTAAATGGATATTCAACAACTGGATTTAACATATCATCCATCTACTACTTGAATTCATCACACTAGCCCTTATTCAAGGGAAAACGACTTCTTGTTTGATTTTGTTCACAACAGCCAACAAAAACCTCTTCATATCTATCTCTAGATTCTTCATCCTCACAACAAGAAAATGATTATTCAATAATAACTGTAAATTATATATCATATAATAATATTTATTTATTATCTTTATAAATTATTTAAATACAAGTAACACTTCATAAATACATTGAAATTCCAATAACTATAATTATCTTATGATATATTCACAAGAAATCTATATGAAAGAAATTCCATAATGAAAAAATTCACCATTTACAGTCAACATTAATAAATTAATTCAATAAATAAAATTTTTTATCCTTAATTAATCGAACAAGCCTTATCATGATACCTTCTTCAATTTTACCATAAAAAACAAACACATTTTATTGAAGGTGACCTTTACAACCATCTCACATAATCATTATTCCTCTAACCATGAAAACGAATAGGAAAATCACATATTTCAATTTATCTTTTCTTTTATACACTTTTATAGTTTCATGGGATATATTTTTTTTCTTATAACTAATTTCTTCACCCAATAGATTATTTTTAATGACCATTATTGTCATTATCAAACTATTTAATATTCAGTAGATCACATTATTTGTCAATGCTATATTTTATTCCCTTTTCCATTGATCGATATCTATGTCACCTTATATGTAACAATCAGTATAGATTCATCTTTAATAATGAATTATATTAAAGTAATAACATCATCATAGAATTATTAGTGTTCATGAAGAAGAAATACACTCATAAAATATATGTTTTTTATTACATGGAGAAAAATTCACATTGAAGTTTCTTATTCATGGAAGGCTCAATGTCATCTAATATAAGAACATCAAATGCATATAAAATTCCTTACTCATGGAAGAAGGGTCCATAGAAGAATATTCCTTCATGTCATTCACCATCCATATTTATGTATTCTCATCAGATGAAATAGTTTATCACAAAATCATAGTTTATGAAAACATTGTTCATGGAATCATAGATTCCTTCATCACAAATACATATTCCTAACTCAATGATTTATATATTGACAAAATAACAAATCACCATAAACAATTCCACTACCTTTGCACCAAATTATTAACCAACAATGTTATAATATGAATCCTCCTTGTATAAATACATACCCTTTATATTTATTATTAATCATTGACAATATATCAATCAATCTATAAAACTATTGAAATGGATCTATATCCAGAAATTATAATCCGACATGGGAAATATCAGTGTAGGTAACATGAAACATTGAATAAAAAAGCAGGTTTTCTATAATTAAATGGTCAACATTCATTAATTATTCATTTTATATTAAAGATATAAAATAAATTAAACCTATAAGATATAGTTCTGTCATCCACTTTAACAAAAATTAATAATAGTTCACATGGTAAATTAAAATTTTACTACATTTAAACACTCCCCATATATATATTGCCCTCCATATTTAGGTAAAAATAATTGCAATGGATATATTCATATTTTAATATTTCACCCCCTTTTAAAACAAAATCCTCTGAAATATGAGAGATAAGATAGTAATCACATTATATAACCTTGAATAGAGTGTGGTTGAACACCCATTATCAACCTAATTTTTTTAATTGTTTTCTTAAGTTGTGTTTTGGTGAAAATATTTCACACTTTCTCTTTTATAGAAATGAAATAAAATATTTTGTCGATTTCATTTGGAAGTAAGTATGATGAATTGATATTTAATATCAATATAAATTGATCCTGAATTTTGATGTAGATTCTTTGTGATATTGATAACACTTTTATAGTCACTACCTAAGAGAAGGGACAACATCATATCAATAAAAAATTATTATAGTTGTGTTTTCATCTTTATTAAATGTGCTATATGATTATTGTAAACTATATAATCAAATTTTAGGGTGCTAAGAGAGTATGGAATTCTATTCTTTGTATTCTAACTAAAATAGCTTTATCACCAAAATAAGACTCTTGAAGATGAGGATTTTATTTTTTCGACACCACATACCCAGTTTTCATCTATATAAATATATAGGTAGAAAAGGTTCTTATCGGCATAAATTATTGATAGTCTATAGTACCCTTAAAGTATCTACGAATTATTTAGCTTGAAAAAAAAAGTAAAATTATTAGTTCACATTGAAATTTGTAAGGGAGAGTATGAATATAAACCTAGTCATCTCTATAATTAACAAAATACATAATACTTTAAATAAACTTCGTAAATTATCAACGGTCAACATACGTTCCAAATTAATTCATTTAAAAAAATTTCACATAGATTGGTGTGGATATAATATTTTAGCATTCTATGAAAACCAATTTATGTAATTACCCAGAGTATTTTTGTTTTGGTATGGAAAATAATCCTTTACCTAGAATATTGTACTTTGGTTAAAAATTATGATCCATCTCATGAGAGATTGGTAAAAAATATAAATTATCTCATTTCTCCCAATATATACATATATATATATATACCAAAAGAAATCTTCATCTCTTTTGTGAAAGTTTTACAATATTATTCATGATTCCTAGAAGATATGATATCATCAATATAAAAATACCAATGAGATAATATTATTTGTTTTTTTATATATTTTTCTATCCATTATTCCCTTATGGAAGACATTCTTTTTTTAAACATGAATCCATCTTGTAATATGAATCTCTTAGGGCATGGATCACCCCATGTGTTTATTTTTTCTAATTAATCACATGATTATTTTATTTTCATAATATAAATCTTCTTAGATTATTAACATATAAGTCTTCTTCCAAATTTCCATTATGAAAAATAGACTAGAAATACATTTGGAATTTGTTATACTTCGTTTTTGTTGTAATAAAAAATATATTATTTTTTTATTTCTTGAAACAAGGGTAAATTTCAGATAAATATTAATATTTTCAACCTATGAGTATCATTTATAAACTAGTCCTTCCCTATTCTATTTCACATTTCCATTATCATTCAACATGTTCCAAGAAAGAAAATTTCTTCCAAATAAATATGTATCTTTGGGTTTGGATAGAAACCCGGGGTCTTATTTTTATCAATCTGATCCAATTACTTATTCATGGAACCAATCCACTCTTGAGGCACCAATGATTCTTCAACATAAATTTTCTCATCCTATGAAAAAGGGGTGTATGGTTTCCTCGTTATTCTTCAAGTTTGAACCAATTGTCCATGATCTATAATGATGATTTTAATCTTCGCATTCATTGTTAGCATTGGATAATAAGAATGAAATTTTTCCTCATCACTTTTAATAAGTTAAACAATATCTTCATCATGTACAACTATGACATCACCACTTCATTGAAAAACAATATCATATTTTTAATAGAAAACACTTCATTTTCACTTCCTATTATTTCCACAACTAAATGTGGTAACTTTTTTTAAATGCCATAGAAAATTTAATTATTTATAATAAAAAAGTAATATAGTTTCCCTATTATAGAACCTATATCATTTATCATTTAGAGAGTATACATGGAAAATTCCATGAACAACTCATTGATCAAAGATTCCAATTTTATTCACCATTGATTTTGTTAATGTACGTGCAATAAAAATACACATATGTACCTTAAAAATAGATATTTATTATAATACCTTAAATATGGAGACATTATTGAATTTGGTTTGTAAAATATGTGATTTTTAATGTGAAATGTTTCACCAATATCTTATCTATACATGAACTGAAATGTTTCATGTTTGATTAACATGGTTGAAGCCATATCAACTAATATTGTAATATTTATTTCATGAGAAAATTTTTATTATGGTATAAATGGTGTAATATGATCATTAAGAATACAATTATTCCCACGATAACCTTCAAACAAACAACTTTTGTGTAACAGCCCAAGATTTTATGAAAAATATTCTTTTTAATTTTATTAATGTCTTGTGTTGTACGCTACACCAAAAGGAGCTTGCACAACACACATCCTTGACTTGCCTTGCATTACACGCAATCGCGACCTTCCTCGATAGCGTGTGTTGTACGCAACACCAAGTTTCGCTAAACAACGATATGCTATTAAGATATTATTAAAACTAGCTGTTGTGAATAGTAATAACCACTTTTTGAAATTTTGTAAATTTTATTTTTCAAAATGGACTTCATTTATGGATTCAGAGTATCGAATTTAGCCTAAGGTGAAATTTTTGTACTTTTCGGATAACTTTCATATTCTGATGAATAGTGAAAATTACTAAATTATAATTAAAAACAACTTTTTTAATCGAAATAATTAATAGTGATAAATCATTAATTTGGGTGGTTTTAAAGTATATTTAGAATATATTTTTACAATTTAATACAATGTTGGTCATTGGATGTAATTGCACATTTAAACCAGACATAAACAAGTGTCAATCTTTTGATAGATATTGTTTCTTAAAAACACGCTATTTGTTTTAACATCGGGATTTAATTATAAAATTAATTAATGAAACTTTTATGTTATGAATTTGGTAAAATAGACTTCATTTTTGAATTTAGAATATGAAATATAGCTTAGGATGAAATTTTGGCATTATTCTGAAAAACATCAATTTTTGATGAATAGTGAAACTACTAAGTGGTAGGTTAAAAACTGAATTTTGTATAAAACTTAATTTTACCGCTTCTGTGAATGGAATTTCGAAAATCCGAGAGACACGGTTAATATCAAGGATTAAAATGTGGTTCAATGAGATGAAAATAATTTTTTGGTGAATAGTAACTTTTTACTTTTTTTACCACGGTTAATAGTAAATAGGGTAACTAAGGGTAAATATGATATTAATATTACCTTAACACATGTCCTAATTCTATTGGACAAGTGTAATTCGACCAAAAACAAACTTAGGAATAAAATATGACCATTTAGGCCCACTTGGATTAGATTAGGACATTTATTATTAATTTATTTAAAGAAGGGTTAAAATAGTTAAAATCAACGTTTAATAAGTAAATCATTTTTAATATGGGGTTATACATAAGATAAATTCGATTGTAAATATTCATTAGAAAGATACAAAGATTTACTACATGATGGTATTTTATTTGTAATTTTTAGACATCAAATAATTTAATTTATTTATGACACAAAGATGATGCAGTAATTATCTTATTAATGAAATATTCACATAATTGATAATATAAATACCCCAATAAATGTAATTTAAGACTTTTTATGAATTCCACTAATTTTCTAGGTTACTATGATATATTAATGTTGATTTAATCAACTTGGTTCGAACATTTAATTCTGTTATGACTTTCACAAAAATCATGTATCAAATAGTGTCGAAATTGACACAAAATAGTTTTTAAATAAAATATTATATTATTAATTGTTATTTTATTCCTAAAAATCTAAGGTTCGGCCAAATGACTTAGATAAGGATATATGTATTAATAATATACAATTTGGGGTTCGTTTGGAATGTTATAGTAAGTTTATTAACCATATAGTGAAAGAAAACAAAAAGACATGGTAAAAGTTAAATTATTTAACTTAGAGTTAAATCTAATTGATAAGGTTAAAATAATATCCTAAACTTGTCTAAATTCTATTGGTTGATAGGCTTTCGACCCATCCCCACTTTAGCTTCGAAATAAGACCCTTTGGAACCATTATAAACCGATTTTGACTTTAATATAAAATAATATTTTGAGATATTCCTAAGGTGCCCCTCTCCTCCCTTATAAAAGGGTACCTCCTCCCCCTCCTCCTCACACCAATTTGAGCACTCAAGCTCGGCCAACCCCTGAAATTTTCTCCTCTCCACTTCCTTAGAATAATCCTAGAGGTCCTGGTCTTCTCCAAAGACCAATCTTAGTTCCTTAAGTGGAGGATTCAAAGAGGCGTTCCAAAGAAGAGGTAATATCCATTACCGATCTTTTCAATTTCTTTCTTCTTCAACTTCTTCTTCTTTAGTTGTTTCATGATAAAGTAATAACATCAGTATTACTTACATACTGATATGTTATTATAAATATGAAACAACCCTAATTCACCTTCTATCCATCCTACGGAAAAATGAAATCACCGCGCGTGCGTACGTACGGAATACCGTCTCCACGCCGTGGTGTAATCTATTTTCCACCACCACCTTACATGGATGGGTATAATGGTGTAAAGAATAACTATACATAGTTATTACAACATCATATTGATTCTGATATATTGTATAATCCACTCCAATTCAATTCATTATTTATAGAAATGATATCATCGCTCGTGCGTACGTACGGACTACCGTCTCCACGACGCGATGAGATTCATTCTCCATGTTAACCATTTAAGAATGATTATAATGTATATATAAGAAATAATAATGAAATATATGACATTTTAAAGCTACTGGATTTATGTATATATATACCTATGTATGTCATCTACTTACTTCCATTTCATGACAATAATGAAAGGAAAACAGCGTTCATGCGTACGTACGAACTACCGTCTCCATGAACGGTGTTTTTCATTTTATTTATCTACCTATTATATATATATATATACTGAATATATATGATATATAAATCATATTTTATATTCTGGAAGTAAGTAAATCATGATATAAGTAATAATGATGTCAAGAACAACAAGTCAAAACACCTACGATAAATGAAACGATTTTACCCAAAACGCTTCTTTAACATGGAATTTACAAAAGAACGGGTAATATAATGTCATAAGTGAACCATATATGATATCATAACAATGAATATGATTCTTTAATAAGTCAATAACATGATTTAAATCATTATACAGGAGGTTCGGACACTTACAAAGCAAGTCGGACCTAAGGTAAGGGAAAATCACAATCTCATTTTTATCCGAGATTGTTTATTCATAAGTATTTACTGGGGTGTATTTTATCATCCACATCCATGTTCCTTCAATATGTAATATTGTTTCCATCCACTTACAATAGTTTAAATCCAATTTTACACTTCGGTGAGTTTTTAGTAAAGAATATGACAGGAATCTTTTGTCGTTTTTCCGTACGAGGTACTTTTTGACTTTTCCGACAAAAGTACGAAGAATGTTTTTTTTAACTTATACGGCACGAATGGATTTTTACGGTTTTATAAAGCCTTATTTTCATGAACCTTCCTCCAAAATATTTCATGACTATTTTTAATAAAATCTCTTTCTTTTAAAATTGTATGATGTTTTGTGAAAAGAAATTGATTTTGAAGAAGAAAGGATATTTTCCTCAAGAATTCATTTCAAGTGTTTTATCAAAATTATTTTCCATCTAAGATAATAAAGGGTTCTGTTTCTATCCATATTTTTACATTGATTTGACTATGTTGTGATGGAATTATGTTTATGAATTCCTTTATCTTATATGAATGGTTTTATGATGTCATGTTGTTTAAGAATCCCATTTTTATTACATGGGTTATGCAATGATGTATGATTTATGATTTTTTTTGTGGCACACATAAGAAAGGATTCATTAAGAGATGGGTGGGACCTATATCTCCCTCCAATGCATTGGGTAAAGATTTCATATCTCATGAGATAGACATGGCTGGAATGGTAGGTTATACCGGTTCAGTGAAACAGGACTGAAACGAGAATTACTCGATTCAGAAAGGGACTTTGTCCACTAAGATAGTCTTGGCAATGAGTCTTGACTAACAAGAAATGATTCTCTATGATTATGTGTGTATGCCACAATGAGTAATGTTTTAAGTAAGGGTTTCATTTTCACTACTATGATTTATCCCATGTTATGAAATTATGCTCTCTTTTGCAGGTTAAGATTTCTAAAAATGTTATGTTCTTATGAAAATTATGTGATTGATATTTATTTTGTTTACCCTTACTGAGCATTTGAGCTCACCATTTTATGTTTTCTTTTCCCCAGGATATAAAGAAAGGTTTTAGGTAAAAAAAAGAAGATCTTTGTGGGAGATTTTGAAGATCTTTCACCAGGATTAGAAGATTACGTTCCGAGTTTCCAAAGACACTAAACTATTACGATCCTTGTGTGTGTATTTTTGTTATATATTAAGTATTCCGCAAAAGTAATGTAATGTCCATGTACGTCAAGATACGAGTCTCTACAGTTGGTATCAGAGGAAAGGTTTAGTCAACCTTTGGAAACTAGGATGTGAGAACGTTAGTGAGATCCCTAGAGATATTTCTAAGGTATGTCTAGGGATGTCCCTAAGGATAAGTATACGTATAGGATATATTCCTAGAACTACGGTAACGATCTTAGAATTTAACCTAATATGTTAGATATTGAGGGTGCTCCCCCTTTACTATGTTGACTTCCCTAGCATGATTTCGCCTCTCACAAAATTCTTTTTGTGTTTTAGTTAATGGAGGGAACCAGAAGGAATTCGGTTAACATTGAATCCAATGGACAAATTGGTGACTATGAGCAACAAAATTGTGTAATGCCTAAAGATAAAGATATTGTGATTATGCCGAATCAGTCATCGCGATATATGATTAACAAGGTGAAATTTAGTGGTATGACTAATTCATCAAAGAAGAGGAAGATAAACTATTATGCATGTTCGCATGTTGAGGATCATAAAGAAAGGAAGATTGAGATTTCTAAATAAGGGAAGAAGAACCTTGAGGAATACCTCAAATGGAGGGACCGATGTTATCTGTGTGGAGAAAAGGGTCATAGAGTGACAGATTGTTATGGAGTTCAATGTCTTATTTGTGGAGAACATGGGCATTACCCAACTCAATGCCCTGACCTAAAAAGATACTTCTAAATCAAGGAAGGACTTATTCCAGGACAGTCATTGAAGTGGATGGACTGAAGTGTTTATGTATTGGTATTCAAGAATAATTTTGTTGAGGTACTTTTATGGTGTATTGGAATATTTATGTACTGCTCTAATGTGGTATTCGAAGTGATTGAGGTATTTTTGGAAAAAAAGATGATATGCGCATAATGAAGGGAAAATGAGAAAATGAAATATTTGACAGTTTTCATGAGCTCGTGATTGATATAAGGACTAAGTGATATCATGGTTTGAGTATATAGAATTTTGAGGATTTTGGTATGTGGAAAGTGTTAACTTTTAACTGCACTCATGTTTTCACTAAGGTATTCAAGAGAATACACGATTAAGGACTTTGAATGTTTGGAATGTGACCAACAAGACATATCTTATGATATGTGGGGATCAACGACATTATTAAATCTCTGGTAATCGTTGTCACTATATTATGAGAGTGGACTGCAGTATTATGTATAAGCCTAAAGATTGGAATGGATTATGTTGAACATAAGTTAGTATTGTTTAAGGATCAAAGTTTTCTTGATATTATTGATGGGATGTTATAGTAATATAGTTTTAGAAAAAGGACAACCTGCAGGACGGGCGACAGCCCATCGCTTCAGACAAGGCTGTGGGAGTCGAACCCACAACCGAAGTGCGACTGGCCTTTATCGCCTACCACTAGCCTACAGGAAGTCCTTGTTTAGTAGAAACTAGTTTTATTATATTAAGCAGTATGATATATGAAGTGTAAGTCCATTTAGGAACTATATAAGATTAATCTTACTATAGAATGACTTATGTATATTTAATAACTTTTGATTACCTTTTGTTTGAGACAGATGGAATGACCCGTCATTCTATCACATGATCTGCTAACACTTCACGAATAACAAATTCAACTTCATTTATTTAAGAGATGAAGTGGAAATTGTTCAAGGCACGAACAACAGTGATATTGTATCAAAATAAAGTAAGTATTTATTTTAATTCAAATTTTCAACTTTAGGGAAATGATCTTGAAAACCAAAAATGTTGTCCTAGTGATCTTATACCTGATGAATCAGATGGTACCTTAGATCGTCACAAATTTATGGATTTGTGATTACTGGCTTTTCCATAGCAATGTTCTCTACCACTCTCCATCATAACATGATGGTTAGATTTCTCTTCCATATCCATATTTTCACCTATGCGGAAACCCAGTGATTAGTTTATTTGGGTAATCGTTACATTTCATACTTTAGTTTTTAAAGCCAAGTTTTGGTATTCCCTTTTACAATGTGGGTTTCTATTAAAGAAACTTTCAAATAGTAAACCATTTATAACCCCGATGAATTTCGAGGGCGAAATTCATTTTAAGGGGGGTAGAATGTAACAGCCCAAGATTTTATGAAAAATATTCTTTTTAATTTTATTAATGTCTTGTGTTGTACGCTACACCAAAAGGAGCTTGCACAACACACATCCTTGACTTGCCTTGCATTACACGCAATCGCGACCTTCCTCGATAGCGTGTGTTGTACGCAACACCAAGTTTCGCTAAACAACGATATGCTATTAAGATATTATTAAAACTAGCTGTTGTGAATAGTAATAACCACTTTTTGAAATTTTGTAAATTTTATTTTTCAAAATGGACTTCATTTATGGATTCAGAGTATCGAATTTAGCCTAAGGTGAAATTTTTGTACTTTTCGGATAACTTTCATATTCTGATGAATAGTGAAAATTACTAAATTATAATTAAAAACAACTTTTTTAATTGAAATAATTAATAGTGATAAATCATTAATTTGGGTGGTTTTAAAGTATATTTAGAATATATTTTTACAATTTAATACAATGTTGGTCATTGGATGTAATTGCACATTTAAACCAGACATAAACAAGTGTCAATCTTTTGATAGATATTGTTTCTTAAAAACACGCTATTTGTTTTAACAGCGGGATTTAATTATAAAATTAATTAATGAAACTTTTATGTTATGAATTTGGTAAAATAGACTTCATTTTTGAATTCAGAATATGAAATATAGCTTAGGATGAAATTTTGGCATTATTCTGAAAAACATCAATTTTTGATGAATAGTGAAACTACTAAGTGGTAGGTTAAAAACTGAATTTTGTATAAAACTTAATTTTACCGCTTCTGTGAATGGAATTTCGAAAATCCGAGAGACACGGTTAATATCAAGGACTAAAATGTGGTTCAATGAGATGAAAATAATTTTTTGGTGAATAGTAACTTTTTACTTTTTTTACCACGGTTAATAGTAAATAGGGTAACTAAGGGTAAATATGATATTAATATTACCTTAACACATGTCCTAATTCTATTAGACAAGTGTAATTCGACCAAAAACAAACTTAGGAATAAAATATGACCATTTAGGCCCACTTGGATTAGATTAGGACATTTATTATTAATTTATTTAAAGAAGGGTTAAAATAGTTAAAATCAACGTTTAATAAGTAAATCATTTTTAATATGGGGTTATACATAAGATAAATTCGATTGTAAATATTCATTAGAAAGATACAATGATTTCCTACATGATGGTATTTTATTTGTAATTTTTAGACATCAAATAATTTAATTTATTTATGACACAAAGATGATGCAGTAATTATCTTATTAATGAAATATTCACATAATTGATAATATAAATACCCCAATAAATGTAATTTAAGACTTTTTATGAATTCCACTAATTTTCTAGGTTACTATGATATATTAATGTTGATTTAATCAACTTGGTTCGAACATTTAATTCTGTTATGACTTTCACAAAAATCATGTATCAAATAGTGTCAAAATTGACACAAAATAGTTTTTAAATAAAATATTATATTATTAATTGTTATTTTATTCCTAAAAATCTAAGGTTCGGCCAAATGACTTAGATAAGGATATATGTATTAATAATATACAATTTGGGGTTCGTTTGGAATGTTATAGTAAGTTTATTAACCATATAGTGAAAGAAAACAAAAAGACATGGTAAAAGTTAAATTATTTAACTTAGAGTTAAATCTAATTGATAAGGTTAAAATAATATCCTAAACTTGTCTAAATTCTATTGGTTGATAGGATTTCGACCCATCCCCACTTTAGCTTCGAAATAAGACCCTTGGGAACCATTATAAACCGATTTTGACTTTAATATAAAATAATATTTTGAGATATTCCTAAGGTGCCCCTCTCCTCCCTTATAAAAGGGTACCTCCTCCCCCTCCTCCTCACACCAATTTGAGCACTCAAGCTCGGCCAACCCCTGACATTTTCTCCTCTCCACTTCCTTAGAATAATCCTAGAGGTCCTGGTCTTCTCCAAAGACCAATCTTAGTTCCTTAAGTGGAGGATTCAAAGAGGCGTTCCAAAGAAGAGGTAATATCCATTACCGATCTTTTCAATTTCTTTCTTCTTCAACTTCTTCTTCTTTAGTTGTTTCATGATAAAGTAATAACATCAGTATTACTTACATACTGATATGTTATTATAAATATGAAACAACCCTAATTCACCTTCTATCCATCCTACGGAAAAATGAAATCACCGCGCGTGCGTACGTACGGAATACCGTCTCCACGCCGTGGTGTAATCTATTTTCCACCACCACCTTACATGGATGGGTATAATGGTGTAAAGAATAACAATACATAGTTATTACAACATCATATTGATTCTGATATATTGTATAATCCACTCCAATTCAATTCATTATTTATAGAAATGATATCATCGCTCGTGCGTACGTACGGACTACCGTCTCCACGACGCGATGAGATTCATTCTCCATGGTAACCATTTAAGAATGATTATAATGTATATATAAGAAATAATAATGAAATATATGACATTTTAAAGCTACTGGATTTATGTATATATATACCTATGTATGTCATCTACTTACTTCCATTTCATGACAATAATGAAAGGAAAACAGCGTTCATGCGTACGTACGGACTACCGTCTCCATGAACGGTGTTTTTCATTTTATTTATCTACCTATTATATATATATATATACTGAATATATATGATATATAAATCATATTTTATATTCTGGAAGTAAGTAAATCATGATATAAGTAATAATGATGTCAAGAACAACAAGTCAAAACACCTACGATAAATGAAACGATTTTACCCAAAACGCTTCTTTAACATGGAATTTACAAAAGAACGGGTAATATAATGTCATAAGTGAACCATATATGATATCATAACAATGAATATGATTCTGTAATAAGTCAATAACATGATTTAAATCATTATACAGGAGGTTCGGACACTTACAAAGCAAGTCGGACCTAAGGTAAGGGAAAATCACAATCTCATTTTTATCCGAGATTGTTTATTCATAAGTATTTACTGGGGTGTATTTTATCATCCACATCCATGTTCCTTCAATATGTAATATTGTTTCCATCCACTTACAATAGTTTAAATCCAATTTTACACTTCGGTGAGTTTTTAGTAAAGAATATGAAAGGAATCTTTTGTCGTTTTTCCGTACGAGGTACATTTTGACTTTTCCGACAAAAGTACGAAGAATGTTTTTTTTAACTTATACGGCACGAATGGATTTTTACGGTTTTATAAAGCCTTATTTTCATGAACCTTCCTCCAAAATATTTCATGACTATTTTTAATAAAATCTCTTTCTTTTAAAATTGTATGATGTTTTGTGAAAAGAAATTGATTTTGAAGAAGAAAGGATATTTTCCTCAAGAATTCATTTCAAGTGTTTTATCAAAATTATTTTCCATCTAAGATAATAAAGTGTTCTGTTTCTATCCATATTTTTACATTGATTTGACTATGTTGTGATGGAATTATGTTTATGAATTCCTTTATCTTATATGAATGGTTTTATGATGTCATGTTGTTTAAGAATCCCATTTTTATTACATGGGTTATGCAATGATGTATGATTTATGATTTTTTTTGTGGCACACATAAGAAAGGATTCATTAAGAGATGGGTGGGACCTATATCTCCCTCCAATGCATTGGGTAAAGATTTCATATCTCATGAGATAGACATGGCTGGAATGGTAGGTTATACCGGTTCAGTGAAATAGGACTGAAACGAGAATTACTCGATTCAGAAAGGGACTTTGTCCACTAAGATAGTCTTGGCAATGAGTCTTGACTAACAAGAAATGATTCTCTATGATTATGTGTGTATGCCACAATGAGTAATGTTTTAAGTAAGGGTTTCATTTTCACTACTATGATTTATCCCATGTTATGAAATTATGCTCTCTTTTGCAGGTTAAGATTTCTAAAAATGTTATGTTCTTATGAA
Organism: Viscum album; assembly: GCA_963277665.1. NCBI lineage: Eukaryota > Viridiplantae > Streptophyta > Magnoliopsida > Santalales > Viscaceae > Viscum > Viscum album. Next base: position 1,927,674,539 of record OY728153.1, read on the forward strand.
AATTATGTGATTGATATTTATTTTGTTTACCCTTACTGAGCATTTGAGCTCACCATTTTATGTTTTCTTTTCCCCAGGATATAAAGAAAGGTTTTAGGTAAAAAAAAAGAAGATCTTTGTGGCATATTTTGAAGATCTTTCACCAGGATTAGAAGATTACGTTCCGAGTTTCCAAAGACACTAAACTATTACGATCCTTGTGTGTGTATTTTTGTTATATATTAAGTATTCCGCAAAAGTAATGTAATGTCCATGTACGTCAAGATACGAGTCTCTACATTTTGTATTCAAATAAATTATTTGTTCATATCTTTTTTATAGTGAAGCCATATTCCTTTTTAACTGTTCTCCTAGAACTTCTGAACATCTTGAGAGACATTGATTTTTTTAAGAATATAATAACGTTAATAATATAAAATAAATTAGTATGTTAAATAATATAAATATCTCTATTTATTTATTTATTTATTAAAGGACCACATTTTTCATGATGAATATGTTCTATGGAACTAATTGTAAGTATGTTAGCCTTCATGTGTGAATAAATTATAAATTTTCCATTTTAGAATATATAAAAGCCACCAAAATATACTTCTTATCATTTCATGTAAATCATTAGAAATTCCTATATGTTTTAACTTTTTAATTTTCCTTTGAAACATATGGAAAATCTATCAATTAAAGAAATAATTTTCCTCCTTCATACTTAGATAACAAGAATTATGTGCATCACCAACACAGAAGTGGATTCTTTTGGTTTACCATCCTATAGAAAACAATTTCCTATTTTAGTGAATTTTATCAATAAAATTATCTCTTATAAATTTGAATCCATTTCTTGTATAAAAACAATATGAAACATTCAATAGATTTGGTAAATGTCTAGTAAAAAAATATGTATCATCTATATTTTAGAATCTCTTTTACAATAACATTAGATTACAATCCTTAGATTTTGGAGGACTCATAATTATTAAAATTTTATTTTCCCTCTTTCTAGTCTTCGAAATTATATAATATATTTTAACAACCAGTCTTGTGTGAAGAACACCAATAATACAATATCAAATGTCATTCCTTTTTGTTACCCATGAGTGTTTTTTCAACCAAAAGAGTCTCTTATTATCCAATATATTTATTTTCATAATTATTCCGTACACTTTAATAAATATGTTTTCAACTTTTAGAAACAAATAAAACACTTTTCAAGCTACTCAGGATAATAACACTTCTTATAGAGTATTTTAAGATGTTGTAATTTGTTTCTCGATATTCATAATTTTTATTAGACTGTATCTATGAATTTCTTGCATGAGTTAGATCAATCACCATTAATATTTACCTATGATACATCCATGATACACTATAGTGATGTTAATTAAACAAAATAATATATTTGGAATGTACAAATCCACTATAGTATTAGACACATCCATTGAATATAGGTTTTAAATTTTTATCATTCATGTGGTCCAGAAATGTGTATCAATATTACAACATATTTATAACCATTAATCATGGAAATGATTTGTGTAAAAATGTTTTTAGGATATTATAATCATGTTCTTATAATTTTACTTCTTATCATACTTAATTGAGTATCTATTTGTATAAATATTCTTCTATGATTCATTTCATAGAAATTATAAACTTCTATAAATCAATTAATTTTGATACATACATGGTTCTCCTAGATTTTTTCTTATTATTATGATACCCTATATAAATATCCTTAGAAATCTTATTAAACACTAAGGATTGAATTTACCATTATTTCTAAAATTCAAATTGATTATAACCTTAAAAAATTCAGATCTTAATTTCAGATGTTAGATATTCCCCTTTTATCTTCAACCAATTTCGGTTGATCAATATAAAATCCATTATCCTTCACCCATATTCATTATATAGTAATAATCATATTATTTTTATCATCATTGACTGGCCTCTTTATTGTTTCAATATATTTTATCAGCCTTTATTTTTCTTCATCTTGCATTATTTCTGGGTTGTAAATATGTTTACAATATTTTACAAAATTAAAGTTACCTTTATCTAGATATATAATTTTCAATAGGAAAACATTGAATTTTAATATTTTCCTAAAATACTACTGATTTTTGTTTTCTAAAATTTTAATTTTAATCACTATTAAAACTCTCATCATTTATCCTTTTAATTAAAACTTCTCTAAACCTTCAATATTAGAATTTTTCAAATTCTAGCCGTTATTCAATTTCATCATATTCCACAGAATTGAAAAAATAGACTCTCCTTTTATATTCATAAATCTTAATATTCATCCATTTTGAATGATACAATTATTTTCATTACTTTTTATTTATTGTTCCATTTTTCATTTCATCTAACACCTTAAAATATTCATCTTCCATCATTGATGAATTTTTTTCTAAAAAATTTCAATTCAATCCACAGTCAAATCACATCAATGTTAATTTTTCTTAATACTTCTACATGCTTATATTAACACTTATATAAAATAAAGGAGTCAATTAAATAATCCTTTTACCCACTTCATCTTATGAATAAAAATCACTAAAATCATTCTCAATTAAAATTTCATTGAATTATTTTTCATAGTGTATTCGAATGAGATTTCATGGTAATCCTTTCCCTTAATTTTGATTGAATTTTCTTTTATCCTAACTTATGTAATGAGAATATGATTTAAATAATCTGGAGATATTGTTTTAGGGTTTCTATGTTCAATAATTATACTTGGGAATCAAATATTTCTGAAAGAATACTCATGATCCTATCAATAATTGATTATACTTATTACATTTCTCCAAGGATTGTTGTGGTGTTTAAATTATCATCCTCCACTTAAAATAACTCACAAATTAAATCAAAATCTTTTATTTTTAAAAATTTTATATATCAATATCGATGTTTTCAAATTTTAGTTATTACGTTTTTCCCATTGAAAAATATTCTTCATTTTATCCTAGCTGCCTTTAGGTATTAAATTTTTTTGAACCCATAAGAATTCAGTTTCTATGAGGGTGGAATGAATAAATATTCTCTCTCACCAATATTTATCTATAATCATTTTATATTTAGTTTTTACGGTATAATTCATTCTATGAATCATGAAACCACTTATAGAAACATCTAGAACATCATGTCAAATGTATAATATATTTGGTGTCATTATGTTCATCCATTTATGATAGTTATTCTAATCAAATACTGGAATTGCCTTAACATTAACAGAGTTGTGAATTTCTTTGATAGTTTTATTATATAAAATTTATCAATTAACAATGAATAAACGATTTAAACTCCATCTAATAACATTTATGAGGGCTAGTCATTATCCATTTGACAACTATGGGGGTTGAATCAGTGGTCTCTTTTATTTTTTTTCTACAGAAACTATATTCCATCAGTTAGAGGCCATTGAATATTCTAAGACAAAATATAAATTCACACCCATAGGAAATAAATTTGCAATGGTACTACTCTATCAGTGTGTCATATCCATGAATTTAATGAAAGAAAATGTGAGATCAAAAATCATCTAGAAATTAATCCACCTAGTTTACAGCAAGTAGGGTTTATCCCTAATCTCTATTTCACTATATTCTATCGATGGTTCATATTTTCCCCATATAGATAATGTGATAATATAAAATTTGGAACAATGGAATGAACATTAATCAAATGGATTCCACACTTCACCATAGTTCTCATTAAAATCTTCACACTTTCTCTTCTATATGTTATACATTTTTCTTAATCTATCTCGTGCACAATAGTGATAATGAACTTAATTATTTTTTTATTATATTTCAATTCTAATTCAACATGACACAGACATGTTAATTTTGTAACAAATTGAAATTATATATCATAAAAAATCATTTATATATTCTATTTTTAATTCAATTTTTTATATACCACATAAGTTATTTCATATTCCAATTATTAGAATTCTCATATATGTTCTTCTTACCAACATCCATAAGAATCAAGTTCCATAACTAATTGTAACTACATATGAACATGATGATATATTGAGTTTTATTAAATATCCTTTAAAATTTCACTTCTTCAATTATTTAATACTCATATATGAATTATTATATGAATTAATGTGATTGGATTGTGTCAACATCAATATTGGAAATCATTCTTCTAAATACAATCAAAACTGTACCTATTACATTATAATACATTTATACAAATAACAATTAACAATAAAAATTAATAAATTCATTAAATAAATATGATCTTCATCCTTAATTTAAGGATCAAGTATTTCCTTGATTCGATCATCAATTTTCTAGAAAAATAGAATCAAACGACTCTTCTAGAAGGAGAACTTCACAGCCAACTCGACCAATATTTATTCTTCTTACTAAAAATATTGATATACATAATACATCATTCTATTAATGTTTTCATCAGTTAACCTGAAAAATTGTTTTGGATTTATCTATTTTCTCTCACCATTTTTCTTAATTAATCATTTCTTTTTCAATATTCATGATAGTAAACATCATGATATTTAATCATTAGATGATGAAAATACATTTCATCGCTAGTTTCTCATTAATTATTCTTTAGTTGATATCTGACTCACCTACAACATGATTCTCTTGGTAGCTTCATCATTAGTTATTGAGGATACTCATTGAAGGAAATCCTTATAGAATAAGCGATGTTCACGTAGTAGTTAGACACCCATGGATGATTTGTTCTACTTTTCAGAGAAGAATATCCATGTGTAAGAACCATATTCATTTAAGGTCCTTAGTATTATTAAAAAACACATCAAAGGAATAGAATATCAATAAATTTTATGTGTAATATTCAAAAAATTGTATTCCTTCAAGGAGTTGACAATCATTGCCCATTTAATATTTTCTCACAATACCATAGTCTACAAGGTCAAAACTCTAGAATGCATAAAGTCAATCATCCTCAGAAACACATAATAACTAAAGAATTTATTTTTTTAATAAAATTGCACACAATAACATATTTAATCTTCATTTATTACCAACAACATCACCAATCAGGGAAAAATAAAAAATATCTTCATATCAATATATTTAACTATTCACCTATGGTGTTAATGAGAATTAATACAAGATAAACTGATGTACCATACTACACATTGGGTGAAAAAATATTTAATTCTTATATAAAATAAATTTTAAATCTTATTAATATTAATTATTTATATTTTATATATTTATATTGATTATAATAAAATTAGGTTAATTTATAATCCATATGAAAAAACATTAATTCTAATCAAATTAGGACTTTATGTGTTTGAAGTTATATTTAAAAATAAAATTTTATAATTTTATAATTTTAATTAAAAAAATATATCATTTTGTATTAATCATCTCAAAATTATCTTATGATGAATATTTTAAAATTTTTCAGAAGTTTTATTTTTTAAATGAATTGTGAAAAATATAGATTTATATTAAAACAATGATTTCATTTCAAGAATTTAGATTGTAAAATTTATTAAAATTTTATACAATTATAAAAAAAATAATTGTATTATAAACAATCCAATTAATGTAATTTTCATGAATTTTAATCATTATTTCAGTATAAAAATGTTTTAGACTCTGAATAAATTTTCTGGAAAAAATATTTCATCTCATTTTCTATGATAAATTTTAAATTAAATTTAATTACTTATATAAATTGAATTTAATTAAAAGGATAAAATATTTACAATTATTTTAATTAATATTTTTCCAAAATTTAATCCTAATATTGATCATAATATAATGAAAAGAAAGTAAAAAACATTTACCATGGTTATGGTTAAAATAAGTGCATCAGGGGCTAAACTAAAGTCATTTTTATTTAAATTGCATAGAAACATTTACAAATCCTATTTTATTGTAATATGTTGACCCTATATAATATAATATTCAAAATGTATCCAACATGGATCATTTTGTCTAGTATAATACAATAATATATACTAATTATTTCAATAATTCTATGTGTATCCCCCCAAGAAATTATAAAAGGAAACCTTCTCTCTTCTCCTCTCCACTCATCAAGATATATTTAAGATAATATATATCCATATACATTTCTAAAAGACATCCACACATCCTATTGGTATTATTTTATGAATAATATTAACCTTATAGTGATTAAGGTGTAATGAAAACAAGGTTATTCGAAGAAGATGTATGGATTTTGGCCGAGTGTTTGGGTTTATTTTATAATTATACATAATTTAAAGATACTGTAACCATTGTGATATAATAATATAAGTTTATAACATATAATAAAATTTTATTAAGTTTATTTAATAACATATATCTATCTCCTCTTACATAAAATGGAAAATGAAACAATTTTTCAAGAACTATAAACTTCACATCCATCTCATCTCTTAGTAAAGCCCTATCTGGAAATGCCTGAGGGTAAGTTCCCTCCCCCCCGTATGAGGGGGAGGGATTTCCCTCATCATAAAATTGAGATAATCATTTTACCTTTATTCATTTATCCAATCAAATTTTAAACATTCCCATCACCACCATCAAACGGTTCCCTAAATTTATTAATCTCATCGATAGTTCTACAGAGCATATAGTATCTATAATGGTGTTTACAGAGGCCTCAACACCAATAAAATAGAAATTGGTTACTTGCTTTACTAAAAAATAACCATAAGTTTAATCTTTTGAAAGATTCATATTTATTTCTTGGGATTAAAAGATTATTCATCTATTTTATTCTTGAAAAGAGATACATATTGGTACGTTTCCCATCAGAGGAGGATTTGATTTTAGCCAACTCTAGAGCTACAAATTTTTTAATTATATCCCATTTATTCCTCATATAACGGTCATTTTAATTCTATTTGATGAGATATTATCTAACGATATTGTTTTTGTTATATCTCTAGAAATATACTTTTACTTTTCAAAATACATTGATGATTTTCATGCTAGGGAATATGGTAGGACATTCTTTTGTGTCTGGGAATTATAAAAAACGTAGTATATCACCATATTTCCCCAAATATATGTGTTTAGGATTATGTTTTCAAACCATATATGGAATTTTTCTATATTAATGTCGGTGAGTAATTTCATTGTATGAAAAAGGTGTTCTTAGAGTCCTAGATTGATTACTATCTTTCTTACAATCATTTGTGATTGTCCACTCCCTCAGGTCGGTGGGGTCACATGGTGCCCCATGGGGAGGTTTCTTATATGAAGCCATTCGAGCCAGCTTCTAATGACCACTCCATTAGTCATTTGGATCATGAAAAATAAATCAACATTGATTCTCTTTAGGTTTATTTTGGAGTATCATATCTTGAACCAAGAGTTCATGAACCTTTTTCCAGGTAAAAAACATGATTTTGGTTATTTTGAGATGACATTTCCAAACATGGGAAATAACAGTTCCCCTATAGCCATTTCCATTGATGATATAGTTATTGAAGGAGGTATAGATAATATATAGGTGAATGATCAATATTCTTCTGCTAGTGGTGATATCACTCATGTAGATTCAAGTGTTCCTTCTTAGGTTCATGACTATACTAGTCTAAATGAACCATTGCCTCCCACATAGGGGTGCCCTCACCAACATGAATAATCAAGTTAATTTATGATCCAAAACCATTTATCTGCATTTAATGTAAATGGAATGAATAATATTATCCCTGAATAATCTAAAACATGCAATTTGTGATGAAAAAAATCATGTTGGGTAAAGGTATTTGGAATGTAATGAGCTATATGAAAAGGTGTAGACTCTCAACGAATAATGGACAACGAGAATGACTCTCAATGGGCCAGGATGATCAGGTATGACAAGAGGAATTGATAGAAAGTTAAATTTTTTTCTTGAAATTTTTTTATCCCAAGGGGGAATTCATGTCCTTAGAAATATTAGTTCAACATTCCTAAAACCATTATAATCATATCTTCAGTTAAGGTATATAAAAATGGGATAGAAGCAATACCAGGGTAATAAATAGTGGTTGAAGGTGTAAAGAATATTGATATTCTAGTTAGGAATACTCTAAACAAGGGAAATAAGGTACCTATAAGTAAGGTCAATGTACATTATCATTATATAGTGCCTAATGTTGTCTTGAAGATGACGGGAGGGCAGGATGGAGTGTAGAATAAGAAATTATTTAATTATGTTCTCCAATTGGAGGATGAAATGTTAGATGAATCATTATATATCAATTGATGGAAGGTGGATTTCAATAGAATCATTGAGATTATGAATTGTGTAAAAAATAATGAGGAAAAAAGGATGGGGGTCAATAAATAATATAACATTTTGGAATGGGATTTCAAGGGACCAAAGATCACTTTGGAAGAATATATCTATACTAGGTAGAATATGTACAATTATATTAAAGTTATTATAAAGAATGACCCATATATGTAGAAAAATGCACTCCAATTGGGGTTTCATAGAGTGGTCGACTCCAATATACCTAGCCTTATCATTAATTATTTTGTGATATCCATCTGTAACCAGATCATTTTTGTGGGAATCTTTTTGTTTCAAAATTTTTCTAAAAAATTTCATCTGAAATAATAAATTTAAATTTCATTTAATAAAATGATTTTCATGTGTGTGGTGGGAAACCACCCAATGAATCGATATAATTCATTTTTATCCATAACTCTCATATATGGATAAAATGAATGATTTAATTTTTATAGGTTATTCAGTAAATAATTATTACTATAGAAATATGATATATCCTCATTTTTTCTTACCTTTCAATCCATTTACACATGATGACGTCATTCAGGAATACATTTGGATTACCACATCCATTAAGTGATGTGAGTTATTTTCATCATTACATCACATGGATTGTATATATAATTGTTTTTAAAGATATAATATGATATTTATTAAAAATAATCCTTTATATAAATATTAAATTGTACTTCAATTATTTCCCTTATTTTCATTGAAATATAGATGTGTTAGTTATGCGCATTGTGGGACTACCATCCCCATGATTTCAACATAATTAATTTTTCGTAATCATATTTCATTTTTGGTTATAAAATTATTATTAATGTATTAAAATTATAAGTAATTCTTGATTAATATTTTATTTATGGTGGAATAATTTCAACTATGGTCACGGTCGACATACCAATTTTATTTTGAAATTTTCTACCAAACTTCCAAAAAAATGGGTTTGAGTTAATAGACTATATAATTGAAAATTTAATTGAAATAAATGGTTTAGTGATATGGGATTAAAAAAATAAAAAATATACTTAATAAAGTAAAAATATTTAAAAATATTAATTATATAATAGATAAATAATAAATATAACAATTTAGACTCAAGTTAAGGGAAAAAATAAATAAAGTACACCATTTTTGTTTTTTGGAGATTTAATTTCTTAATAATATTCTTTCAAATCCAAATTTTAAAATTAATTTACATTTTAATTTAGATGGAAAGAATGGATTTTAAAAGTAAATTTATTTCAATTTTGACTATCATTCAAGTGTAATAAGATGTAATATTATTATATATATTATAATAAATCATTGGACTTTCATTTCAAAAGGAAAGATAAATGTTATAATTAAATGTTTATGACATCAAAGGATTTTACCACCACGATAATCATTATTCTATGTTTTAATTACATTATAATTATCTATTTCATCATTAATGAAAATTCATCCCTTTTTTCAAGTGTTTTGGTTTTAAAATTTGTTTTTAAAAGAAAATGTATATATAAAACCCAAAAAATTTTTACTTATACATTCAAAAGAATATTTCTATTAGATTTATGATTGAAATGATTGAGTTTCTATGTTTTATAAATGTTATAATCCATGTAAATTTTTTTATTATGATTTTTGATCATAATATAGATCTCTAATTCAATTGGTAAGGATTATGTTATTTGGATTATCATATTGGTAGATGATTATACTGGTTATTACACATGTAAGGGTCTTATGAAGATTATATAACAATGAACCTATACTAATATTTTATTTTTTGTAATGATTTTTCATGAAATTATTTTTTCTCAAAAGTTAAGATAATTACCTATTTTTAATGAATAATTACACCATTTTACGGTAAAAACATATTTTTTAAGAAACAATTCTGCATGGGTTCTCATTTTTTTCTATGAAAATCTCATGATTAGTATTTGGCCTTGATATTGACTTATGATGTGTTTAATGAATGATAATTTGGATGTAAATATTATTTCATATATAAGTAAATAATTATTTCATCTTACTATTTATTATGGTAATGGAAAAATATCTTATATGATCTCATGGTTATTAAATATTCCAATTTTATAATTTATTTTTATATGTTCCTTTGTGATATTTTTCTAATCCAAAATTTTGAGTTTTATTTTTTTGGTTATGGTCGTGTGGGAATAATTATTGAGCCAACTTAGAAATCATGACTATTTTTTTATAAAAATAAAAAATATTTAATTTTAAATGTTTTTTATTGTGTGAAGAATGGATACTAAGAGGATGTTTCCCACATATAATGTATGGTTATTATACATTAGAGTTATAAACATAATTCTCTTAAACACTAAACCTAAAAAGTTTTTATGAATGAATGAAATGAATTGTTTTTTAAAAATGATATAAGGGGTTAAATAAGGATAGGGTAACTAAACTAAGGTTGGGGGATGTCTTCCAAGGTATATCAGGGCATTAAAAAATATAATGGTTTATTAAAGATATTATTTACATGTTAACAAGAACCATGTTCAGCTTGTGTCACTTGATAGGTTTATAAAAAAATTACAAATACATAGGAATGTAAATTAAAAATAAATGAAAAGGATTGTATTTGGTTCACCCCAATGGATTATGTCTTAGGAAATAAAATTAAAGACGTTTTGTCATGCTAATGTCTAGTATTTATAGGTTATATAGATATAGGGTTTCATTCGTGGTTATCCCACAAAAAGTTCAGTCCCATTTAAAAATTTAGTATTGGTTCACTCCCCACTCAAAGGAAACTACCACTTATTTACATAAAAGAATTTTTTTTCTAAATGTTGTGTTTATTTATAGATGTGATGGTCTATTCAATATTATCATAGTAATAATAAACTGTTTGAATATTTAGATCCTGATATGTGCACTTTTATTTCCTATCTCTTTACCCTTATCTTTCATTAAACAAGATGAGAACATCTTCTATATGTGGGTTTTGGGTATATTTCCTCCAAAATATAACAACATAAACACATTATTTCATCAGATAAATCCAAGATTTTAATTATAATATGAATAAATTTTTATTTTGAATAAAAAATAAAAAATGATAAAAATTAAACCTAATTCTTTCAAATGGTTTAAAATAAAATATATTTTATTTCTTCTTTTTAATTTCTACAACACAGAATCTAGATTTATTCATTGCACTACATTGTGTCTTCACTATTATAATCTTCCATGTTTTCTTATTATATTGATTATTTTGAGGCATATAGATCAATATTAAATTAACTATACGATTATATCGAACACATAGTGAATAAGTTTGTTTGATTCTGAAATTACTATCACACATCTTCATTCATGTATATTATACATCATATGAAAATCTATTCCACCCATAACAAGTGTGTGGTTACCTCAATTTTATTTGAAAAATAATAAACTATTCTCAATAAAATTCATGTAATCACTTCGTCAAAACATGTGAAACAATATATTACACATGATCATTTTTTCCATGTGAAACTATTCATAAAATTCTAATTCCACATTAATTTACATAAGAAACATAATTCAGTATATACTTCATTTAAATAAAATATTTATTTCACATACTCAATTCGTGAAATAATTTTACATCACATAAGTATGGATATGAATATATTTTTCTAATTTTTCGAATAAAATTTGGTGTGAGACTCCACCTACCTTCTTCATAGATGTTTAGGTAGGCACTAGTGACCTATTTCAATTTATTATTGTTAAATACATTTCATTCTATTTAACTCTCCTTCATTCATCTTATAAGTTCATGAAAATGCTTCCTCATCTTGCAACAAACCTAGTGAGAGACTCTATTCTTAATCCCACATAGATATAGGAATAAAACCTCCATGAAAGTTTTCATAATACACTACATTAATATCATATATATTTCATGGGATGAAGTCATTGTTTTAAACAAAAATCTGGTATCTTACATCTCAAAGGAAAAAATAGATAACACATACTCTATTTTACATTTTGAACTCTTATATCTCTATTCCACTTTTGATGTATCATGGTTTTGATTCTCCTAATTGATAATGTCAAAGAGGTATTTATAGGATTTCTATACTTATATACTTAAGTTCGTCAAACATGATTCACATCAATGTATATTTTATATGCGCACCACCTCAACCTAATGACATGCCTAGTAAACTCTTATGGACAATATAGAAAATATTATTCTTGGATCAAGAACATATCCTTCATCAAATAACGAAGACTAAACATTCAACTAGTGATCTTAACAACCTTAAAATGTTAATTAAATCCAATGTATGAAAAATAGTAAGGGAAAACATGTTGATCCTGTGAAATATGAAGGAAGAAAATGATTGAATGCATGAATGTTCTAAAACAAAATCATCTCTCATTTCGATAACAATCATCTACCATGGTGTATATATATAACTCTATCTAGATCTTGTAATGAACTCGATGATAATTCATCTTTGATAACTAGTACAAAGAAAATGTTGAGGTATAGGGGATGAATGTGATATTTGGAAGAGGTCATACATCCATAGAAGAGATTGTTGAATTTAGTGTGTTTAATATGTATGTTTTAATGTATAATATATAAATATATGTACATTGTATCCAACATTAGGAACCTCAAAAACCATCAGACCCTTAATAACTCAAAATACTGTATTTACTAAGAAAATTAGAGTCACCATTTCCATTATAGGCTTCACCCTCTCCATTACCACCCTGAGTTGTGACCTCCTTTCACCTATGAATTGCTTCCCATGTGCTCATGACTTAACCCATGAACATGCCTCATGGTAGCTTCATTACCTATATGGTTAGGCTTTCTCCGTTTGTATTGGGATTGGAACATATTTTAAAAAAATTACATTTGAAAAACTATGTACATAGATTCCCATTAAAATAATCAAAGACAAAGAAATTAATCTCAAAATATCTTCAACAATTAATTTATTTGTAAAATATAATTATTCCAAAATATTTTATCAGACATTATCATTTTAAAATTATTCTTAACAATAATCCTATTCCACAAGGCACTAATTCCATATATATTGTCAACAAATCCAATATTATCATCATAGTTGCAATTATCTTCCATTTGTATTATATTGACAGTATCCCATATAATCAATATAAAGATGGTATATAGAGTTTATAGTCTCCTCTACCTCCAACATTAGAAAAAAATCATTTTAATGATTTCCCATTTCATTTCAAATATCATCAACATTTTTAATGTTTTATTTTTGAAATATTTAAAATTCCAATTCAATAAAATTAAATGTTCTTTACCTATGAAAAAATTTAATCATTTTTCACAATGGATATTCTTCACCATTCTCCATTTTCCTCGATTGATATGACTTGAAATAGAAATAATGAAAATATCATCAATTTATGAAATATTTCGTGCACTAATATATCCTATTTTTATAGGACCTAATACATTGTATAAAACATGAGTGACTAATATAGATCTCAAAATTGATAATACACTATTTATAATGTGAAAAAATCATTCTTCTCTCCAAGGAGAATTGTTTTATTATTTAATGATACCCACCTTGGACATCCACTTCTTCAAGGGTTGTATATAATACTAGTTTTACATGAAATAATAAACATTTCTCTAAAATAATATATTATTATCTCCCATAAATTGATTCCCTTCAATAATCCTTATTATGGTTTATATCCCTTTAAGAATAATCTCCAAATACTAATGACAACAAATTTTCCCTTCGATTCCACACATAGATGATACTAAATAATGTATATGTGAAAATAATGTGTATTATACACAAGATAATTAGGTATATAAACAAGTATATGATTAATTTCATAACTTATAAATAGATTTATAAATATTTTTCCTTTTTTTCATCAATTTTTAGACATTAACATCACTAAGTAGCAAGGATTTCGTCATAAAATAAAATTTATTTATAGATAAAATAATATTTTTCACAATAGAAATCAAATATCTTTAATTCATCCATTATAATTCTATATTCCTTTATAATAACAATTAATCTATAAATATAAATAATTTTTCTCTTGGAACATTCCTAGTCATCTTCTTAGGTGTAGACTGCATCTTTTAAGAAGCAATTTCAAAATAGCAAGTCATAGGAATTTTCCCTTGTTTTACAATAATTACACTTATATTGGTAATTAATTCATGCACTTGTTATCCATAACACTATAAATATTAAAACGTCCACATATACATGGAATTAGAAAGATTATATATTTTAGAAAATGTCAAATGAATTCTTGTTTTTCATCTTGGATGTTTTTTCACATAAGTAGTTCTTTAACTCATTTTTAAAATAGTTCCATCAGTTGATTCATGATTTCCAACATCAAATAGATGTTATTCAGAAATTTAAAGTGGTATATGATATGGTTAGTATTTAAATTTTCAAACCATATCTTCTTAGTTAGTGTAAAGTTTCAATATCACTTTTGGGATATTATTTTTTCAACCTTTTTTATCAGATTATTCTCCATGGTAAACTTAATTCAATTTTCATTTTTCAATTTTCTGTCATTATTTGTCATTATATTATGAATAGAATATTATTTTTTTTGTACAAGCCAAAACTCCCAATAATAGTCTCCAAATATATTGAAAATATCATATAATATTCTAGGACAATGGTAATTGTTCAGAGTTATCATATTTCTTTTTCTAGACTTATTACAACACATCATAAATTCTATTTTCATTATACCTAACCCCCTATAATAATTAATTATTTCATTCCCAAATATTTATGTAGATTCAAAAAAATTAATCCATGAATCCAAAATTATAGCAACACAAACATCATCTAATATATCTTATTCGTTTTTTCTTTAGAAACAATCTTGTTATATTTTATTCCTTGTAATTATTGAACAATATTTGACTTATTTTAAATAATATTTAATGATATTTCATATTATATATATAATTATCCACCATTAGAGAGGTGGTGGATCTATTGAAATTTTTATCGACCCACTTTTTTTCATAATTTAATATAATTTGTATACATGAATGTTGATCTTCCTTTATAGAAATAACTTTAATTGGGTTGTGGGTTACCTTCTTCAATAAGATTCGGTTAGTTTTAGAAGTAGAAAAAATTAATATAGTTTTTATAATCATTTAACTTTTCATAATCACGATTACATTTAAATTTTCTCTTGGAAAAACTTTTCATTTTTATAGCTTGTGAATAGTAATCTAGAATTGATTCCATTTTCTCAATTTGATAACCTATTAATAAAAATTATATTGATAGTAGTTTTACCAACCCCCATTAATACAAATAATTTACTCCATTAATTTTTGTCTTTTTTATTTGATCCTCATGTGTCTTATTTTCCTCTACAAAAAACATATTAATATCATTTATTATATTTTTTTAACATTCTCCTAAAAAGTTTACAAAATTGTGCTTTATTTAATGAATTTTCATACATCTATATGTTTCCCATTTAATGTATTTATTTGGTGTGTTGATACAGATTTATGTCTCAAAAAAATAATTAAAAAGCCATATTTATTTCACTTATAACTTATTGAGATTACCTTGTAGCAAAGTTGTTTTATTATTTGAATCTCTTAGTAGTTCCATTTGAGTTTCAACACTAATCTAAGACTCCTACTTAGTTTTTCATTATTAAGTAATTGGCCAAATATTCTATCTCTATATTGATATTTACAGGCTCTTTTGAATCTATTTGTATATAAAATTGATAAATTAACTCTTTATCGTGTTTTTACATCATTACATTAAACTCACCCTCACATTCTGATGAATCATTCTAGAGACCACAAATCCATAAGTTTTTATAATGATTATCTCAGTGTTTAAATATATCTTAATTATTTAGTTTAAGGTCAACAACACCTTCCCTATGTTTCACCTTTAGATCATGTGGAACTTTTCTCTCTTAAAACAATAATTTTTTTCTTCACTTTAATATTTATATTTATTTTTAGAGATGATTAATCCATAGTAATAGTTAGAATTTATTAAACAATTATACAATTTAGTTGAGAACAATGTTAAAACCCTTAGAATTTTATATTGTTTATTTTACCATGGGACACCCTACAATGGTGTGGGGTGAATAATGGGGAATAAAAAATTAAAATTTCTTTTTAGTGGACATTCATGGGATATAAAAAATATTTTCAACCAATATAACTGGATAGAATAATCAAAACAAAATTAATAAATAAACAGCAAGTAAAATCATGCATAAAAAATTATTATTTTATTTGGTTCACTACAAAGGAAAATTTCCACGTAGAACACAACAAAGATGTGTCGATGGGTTAATGTCAACTATTCACTAGTACAATGGATCTGAGATTTTGATTATGAGAACTCCATTATAGGATCATTTCCCTTTTAAAATGTAGGGTTTAGATACACATCACCCAAGGAGAACTGACACTTCTTCACATCCACACACTACTTCCATGAATTAGGTGTTAGATTATTTAATAAGGGTCACTTCAATATTAAAAAGTTACAGAATCAACTAGTTTCATCTTTAGCTCAAGATAGGTGCACCCTGATTTCCATTCTATTTCTTGTATTCCTTCTTCAAACTAAATGAGACCAAATTCTCAATGTTAGTGTTTTGTATATGTATTCTAAAAAATAAATATCACAATAATTTCATCCAGATCATATTTACATGATTGCAATTATCTTATTAATCATTTTTATTAGAAAATTGATTAAAATTTATAAAAATTGAAATTAATATCATAAAATTACCTATAATAACATATATTCACTTTCTTCACTCTAATTTCAACTGCATTCAATCCATATATAATGAAAATATTGGATCTTCCTTCACAATTATACTCTTGTAAACTATATCCATACTATAATGATAGTTTAATGAAAATTATTTAAATATTATATAAAATATACCAAGCTATTGACCACATACATAATAACTAATTTGGATTATACATGCATGATTACACCTCTTAATTCATTTATATTTATTGTTACATGAAAAACAATTTCACACATAATAAGTGAGAGTGAAACTCACATTTATTATCCAAATATTCAGGTATTCTCAATTATCATAAATTATTGTCTTCATTAAAACATGTTCAAATCTAGAGTAATCTTGATAATCTCCTTCTATGAGAAACCATTCTTACAATTTTCACAACAATGTACATTTCAATCAAAATCATCTACGTTTTCTCTTTCACATTAATAATAATCAGACATTATGTGCATATTTTCATCCAAGTGTTTCACTATCCATAATTATGGATTCATATATTTTCTTTAATTTTTCCTCCAAAATAAGATTGAAACTCCTCATATATTATGGATAAATGTATTAGTCGGAAATATTTTACTATTTCACATCATTAATGATAAATACACTTCATACCCTTCAAATCATTGTCATAAAATTAAAGAGGTTAATTAAAATTGTTCTTATTCACACAAAAAAACATGCTTGAAACTCTCTTAATATTTAAACATTGATATAAACATAAAAAAATCATGAATGTATACTCAATACATTATATGTAACTCTTATCTATTTCCCATGATTAATATAGTTTATGATAATACAACCTGGTATCCTAATACTCCGGAAAAAATAGATATAAAACCTGTTCTATTTTCCATTCTGTACTCTTTTGAATCTCCCTAATTTGATGTAGCTTAGTCTATATTAACCCAAATGAGAGTGTCAGTGGGGTTATTTATAGGCTTTCATCACCAATATATTGAACTACATTAAACATTTTGTGCACCAACATTGTTTATTAAAGTCACACCACCTAATCATGGGTTAGTGCTTACTCGATTCATATACGACAAGGAGAAAATATATTTTACGGATAGATAAAATATAATTTATCATGTAATATAGCCATATAATTAACCATAATAAGATCATATCTTGAAATAAATTCTTATCCCCTAGGCATAGGATACAATAATTATCAACATGGTAATCATGTGAAAATTGGAAGAAGAAAATGATCATATGCATGAAAGATAAATTTCTTACGTGTTTCACATTCATATAGAAAACATCTAAAATTGTGTTTTCAAGAAACACTATCTTCATATTGTCATGGAATAAATTTTCATTCAACTTGTAGAACCCATTCATAGAAACCCTAGATTTTTTGATGTAATAGATAATATGTAGAATATATCAAATAAAATAAGATTATTTGATTGAACAAAGTGGGTTTTAAGAATATATCTTAATGTTGAAAAATAGTATACACAAACATAGTATCTAACATCAAATTTCATAAAAAACACCTGATGCATAATATCAATGCACATGGTATTCATTGAGAAAATGAAGTTTATTTGGTCTGTTATAGGATTCATCCTCTAAGTTACCACCCCACAATGTGACCTCCTTGGAATTTTTCATACCTGCTCATACACACATGTCTCTATAGATGTTCTTTCATAATCATAAATGATTTATCTTCATGTCCGACCTTTATATCGTTGTTCTGGGGATTAAACTTATTTTTGTTAAACATCGAGATATTTCCATTGAAAACTATTTATATAGGTTGTCATAGAAATAATCCAATCTAAAAAACATCTTCTAAAAATATATTCAATAATTAATTTTATTTCCCAATCATATTTAATAATAATATATTTTATCAGTACTTATAATTTTAACAAGAATATCAATTCACCATGAAAACAATTCCATATATATTTTTAACAATTAAATATTATCATCATGCTCAGAATATAAAAAACAAATTATTCTTATTAGATAATTAAGTATTTTATAATTATTTTTTAATGTTTCTTCAAAGTAAACTAATTTTATAAATGGTAACCCACTTTTGAAAATATAAATAGGATTATAGAGTAGGGAATAAGATTTCCAGAATATAGTACATCATATATAGTACTAGTGGGTAAAAGGATAAAATGGAAGATGAAATGCAGGTTTGATATTCTATAAATTTTTATTTTTGTATCATACCAAGGTTATAGAAACCTATATTTTGTAGGAATGTATGATAATTAAATGGTATCAAATTGTATGGAATACATGAAAAAGTTTAGGAATATTCATACAATATCCTTGTCTATTATATATTGGTATTGTCAAAATCAATTTATTTGAATTTTATGGGTACTATAATTTTTTAAAGTGAAGAAAATATACATGAGTTTAATATAAAAGAATGAATTGAAATAGATTGTTTTTTTAATTTTATTGATAAAAAATGGTTTAGAAATCATTGTTTTTAATACCAATAAAATAGCACACGTTTAATCTAAATAAAATATGTGTTTAAAAATCTATTTTTTCTCGTATGATCTGAACAATTATTTCCTAAATTGATTTTCTATAAATAATATAGGATGATGTTTTTAGTAAATGTTTTTTTATGATTTATAAGATTCAATATCATGATTATTACTATAAAAAAATTCCATATGATTTATGGATATAATTGTTTATTTTTTAAATATTACCATTAAGTTGAAATAAATGATACGTCTTGAAAAAAATATGTTTGGTTATCTTATCATGATATTATAAATAGAATATAGTGAATAAGAGGCCATTGGGTGTATTTTTATAAATTCCAAAGTTCAAAGTTAAGAAAAATTATGTTGAAATGAATTTACAATGTGAATGTCACTTTATATCCTAAATGGTGTAAGGTAATTTAGTAAGACATTACATTAATAATTAAATTTTTTAGAAAAAATATTTCAATGAATAATTTTATTGAAATTTTTAGATATGATGATACTTTGTTTTGAAATAATTTTATATTGAGAATATAATTTATTAACATTTTTATATTTTATATTATGGTGTAAATAAGTTTTAATATTTTATAGGAGTTTAACTTTAGGGAAATTATTTTTAAGTCCCACCGTTGTTCAAACTAGATTGCTTCATCGATGTCAATCATTAATAAATTTAATGGGATGGTTTTATCAAATTGTACCGTAGAGATATGTAAGGAATTACATAGAGATATAAAGATGATAATAAAACCCTAAAGTGTAGTAAACATAAGGATTTCTAATAGTATATCATATACTACTTGATAAGATAAATGGTTATGTATAGTAGTTTTAGAGGATTAAATATTTTTAAAAATATAAAATGTATCATGTTATACAAAATGAAATATCCATTTTATCATTTTTCATATTGGATATATATATATATATATCATAAAGTGAAGTAATATTTGAAATAATGTTATCCCTAACTGATGATAATCATGGATTATTATAGGTTTTGATAAAATTTTATGGTTATAATAAGTATGATTCTTTTATTTGTATACAATATATCTTTCTTGTATTGGATGAAAATCTATGTTTTTGTCAAAATATATTGTGATACAATAAGTTTTTGTTATGTGATGGGTTCATGATATATATTTATAGTCACCACTACCTAAGTCTAGTAAGATACATTGCATGATTACCTCCATAATTTGATATCATTCCTATATAATTCTTGATTCCGAGAAAATTTGGGTGTAGTTGGGTATGTTTTAGATCAAGAAATCGTTTATAGGGTAACCAATATGTTATTCTCCCTCTCATATGATATTTATTAAATATTTACTCTTCATTAATGTATCCTATGAATGTGTATGAACGTACATAAACTATTAATACAACAAGTTTCTCTATTTGGGTGAGTGATACATGATGTGTATATCCACTTAAGATGTATGAAATATGATGTATTCCTCAACCTAGACTAAATATAACCATAAAATAGACAATTTTTTTGTTATCTATATCATATTCACATGATCCAGGTCTATCGTTCCCTCGATATCATAAACAAAGGGATCATATGAGAATCAATTTTTTCATATAACGAACCTTGTAGACAAAAGTATAATGATAATGGTGTTTGATATAGATCACATCAAATTAATTTTAAACATCTATTGTAATAATGATTTTATATAGGATAGTCTATTCTAACATTAATTAATTTATGAACACATATTCATTTTCAAAACTACATTGGACCATTGTGTTACACTATATGATTCATTGAATGGGTATTTAATTTTACTCAATGTGTTTCTATTAGAGTATTCTATTATTCTATTTAAAAATATGTTTTTATGCGCATTGATAGTTTCTTCAATATGATTTGATTCATGGTTATGTAAATAATATGTTTCAATTTTTTTTATTTTATCCAAAATATGCGCTCAATATTGTTTCCCAAGTTATCGTATACAACACAATATAAGACAATGAGGCATAAAATCATTGAAGTTTTAATAAAACTAGTATATTTTACATATACATATATAAATGAAATGTTTATGTTATACAATATTGTACGAAATTAGTTTCATGGAGTATGAAATGCATGAATCTTTATATACTATTTGGTTATATAATTTTTTATGATGTATGGATATTATACTGATATATATTGTTCTCGTTGTATTGTACTAGATAAATGTACTCTATGATTCATCAATCAATTGACTGATGAGAATTATCATTTACGTGATCATCCAAATTTGGTATCTATACTATTAAAATGTTATAAAATGAAAAATATGTGGAATCAAGGGTTTCATTTAAATGTTAAATGAATGAAATTCATTTCAATACACATGCGTTTTAATGTATTATTTAATGCAATATCCTTTAAGAATATCATGAGAGGTTATATTGGGTGGTAGTAAACTACATAATTGGTTTGAGATCCTCCTAAAATATTTATGTTTGTTATACCATGATTTATTTCCTCCTCACCCTTTTCTTATATGAGATAATATCATATTATGTGTTTGAATAAAATCCCACCCTATTATAAGATGATTCATATCATACCATAGATAAACCATAGAGGATAGAATCTGAAGGATTATTATTTTTGATATTTATCAAGTATATCGAAAAAATATAGGAGTAGTCATGACCATTGTTTTAAATTGAACATTGTGTAATTCATTTTATATTTTTATGATTTTGATTTTCATCATAGTACATCATGGGTTTAATGGACATTAATTTCTTCGTTTATTTAAAAGTACTATTATATAATCATGTGAAACATTACATTAGTTTCCTCTAGATGATTTAAAAAAATAAAATGATTACAATATTGTCATGAGATATAGACATTTTAATTATTTTTATTTGTTAGATGGTATGTTTTTATATTTATTTTTTCGATGAAATTACATTCATGTGATGAGGATCTATACTTTTAGAAAGGTCTGTGGTGGTGGTGTATGGGGCGGAGTAAAATACATTTTTGTGTAATATATTGTTTGAATTCTGATACATGGAGTATGAAACATAACAAAATTTAAGTCTGGGAATGCATTGAAAGGTATGTTTTATTCAATAAGGAGGCACCAAAAATTTGATTTTTTATAGTTCTAGTTATTCTTACCCATTCATTGTAAATTATAAAATAAATTTTGTTTGAAAATAACATATTGTGTGTTATTTAATCAATTATATAGTATGTGGTTTTTAAAAATATACATCTAATAATGAACATGGTGTGGAAGATACAAGAATATAACAAAGAGGAATGAACTTCTAATTTTGGAGGATGATTGTTTTGGACGTGTTGGTTGTTTTTAGATGATGTAATAGTATTTTTTCTACATATTTTAGGAGATTGTACCCAGAATATCGGTAGGAATTTTGAAGTAGATAATTAATTTTTTTAGGTAGAATAATCCCATGATTTTCGTTGTATAGATGTGCATTTGCTTTAAATTTCATGTGAAGTTATGGGATGTTCCATATACCTTCTTTTAAATTCTATAACTGAGAAAACTCCAAGGCATGGATGTGTTATATTCAAAAGGGTATGGGGGTGAATTTTTTTACCTATTTCATAGAAAAATTATATGAATGTTTGTTATAGTTTCAAAGCGTCCTCTAAAATTTGAGGGGACCTATGGTTCCAAAATATACTATAATTAAATGGTTCAAATGTAAATATTTATTCCTTTGATACACTGAGAAAATAATTTTGATCTGGGTTATTTCATTTAGATTTTATCAGTTTATGGATAGTATACTTATTATACAAAATTTTATAAAATGGTCGGTACTGATGGTATTACAGAAGTCATATGTTCTGGAATATCTTAGATCATAGGACCTCAGATGTATTAGTTTTAAGAATATAGGTTCTATAAGTAGTGAGAGCATAAACCAGTTATATGAAAAAATTTGGTGATGGGGATTCATTAAAATCATATAGTGAACCTGTGTATTTTTTAGAGGAATCATCAAAGATACATTTATAAAGATTTAATAAAACATAATTGGTGGTCAGTGTCTTGAATTCTTGTGTACATTTTACTCTATGGGGATTGGAAGATCACAACCATAGTGGTGAAAAATTATAAAACTATAATGAAGATAAAATAGAAGATAACATTCAACATTAGGACAAAGTTCATTTATAATATCTTAAGGATGGAATTTTTGTGGGTGATTTTTTCGAAGAACATGAAAAAATATTTTTAATGTGAGAAATTGTTATGTTTTCGGTGTGGGACATGTAATCTGATTAAGTGTTGGAATTTTTGGAATAATTATTCTTAAGTTACACTTGGTGTATGTAAGATAATACATGTCATTCAAAACATAGAAACTCAATATTTAAAACAATATTAGTGATGAAAAATTGTGGGAATAGTGAAGGATGCAATTATAGAAACATACACTTAAATTTAATCCACATTCTATAGGATGCGTTGAGGTTGAAGGAATGTGAGTTCTAGATGAAGAAATGAAACTGAAAGAGGAATTGGGAATGTTTGTAGTAATTTATTATGGAGATATAGGCTATACAAGATTAAACTAAATTTTCATTGGATTTTCCTTCATGATTCAATGGCTACATAAATTAATAAAAATGTATTTTAATGACTAGCCTATGATTTATTGAATGATATATATTTTTATGGTAGTTTGGATGGTGGAGGATATTCTTCATATGCTTGACCATGATTTTGGAAAAGATGTAGAGAGTTAAGAGTAGTCATTTTTCACCATATGGGATAGTAGTGGTGGTAATTTTCTTATAATGGTCTTTAATAGTGAGGGATGACCATGATGTTTGGATCGTTAAAAATTTAATGGATCCTTCTATTCATTTTAAAGAAACTATATAAATAGATGATGCTTGTAAATCCCATGAACCGTTGCATACAAATTTAGTGCTAAAATGATATATATTTCTTATAAAATTAAAATAAAAAATAAATAGAACATTTTACATTCTCAAAGCACTTCTGATCTTTTTATATGTTATTTAGACAATTTCATTAACAACATCATGGTTGCACAAATATTTAATAAATTTCCTTCACATGCGCTAACTCATTACATGAAACCAACATCATTTTAGTTTCAATAAAACCTATCAATAATGATTTTGGAACCTAGGAAGAGAATTAAATTTACCAGTAATGAGTTCAAAATAATTGGAAACCAATAAGTGTTTTTTAATTTAATTAGAAATTAAAAATCATAATGATGTAAAATGAAGGCCATAGAAATAAAGAGTTATTTTGACATTAAAAACTTTTTGTAAATTAATTTCATCATATAGATCCTTTGTAAAATCCATATCATATAATAATAAATATCTCTCTTAAAAAATCCTTATAATTCATAAATAATTACAAATGCACAATGGATTATAACATAATGTCATAGTTTACTCCTGAGATAATCATAACATAGTTGATACAGTCCCATTATGGGTTAGGATTACTACTTAATTTTATAATGTTCTAATGATAACCATCAGAAAACTATACATGTCATGTCATGTGATTTAAAACATTACCCAATGCATTGGTATGGGATATGGGCACACCCATCATGTAAATCGTAATGGGCTCAGCCAAAAAAATATGGGTTCACCCATCACACATTTGGAAGAAGTCTGATAAGGGTTCCCATTTACTCCACATCCCATCCAATTGAAATTTATTGTATTTAAAAAACATAGTAACTTTTATTTCACATTATGATATTATGAAGGTTCTTTAAAACCATGAGTATCTATATCCATTTCTTAAACATAAATTCCATGGCTATATATATATATATATATTCACTTACGGATTGATATTAGAGTTAAAATAAGATTACTTATTCATATATATATATACATATACAAACATATGTATAGAAAATAATAATACATTTACATAAAATGGCATGTTTATCTATATAGATATATCATAAATATTAAATTTTTAAATATAATGATACATATATAAATACATTTATGTATATGTACCTATTGATATCATATTAAAATATAGTTTTTCCATAAATGATACAAATATATATATGTAGATGTAAATGTGTTTAATATTAAATGATATATTCTTTAATATATACTTTTCTGTAATTAAAAAAAATAACATCAATATTATTAACATCACTTTCATTAGGGGTTCATTAAACAATCAAATTAATTGTATAAAAAGGGAGCCGTATACAGAGAATATTTTTAACAAGAAATGTTTCTTGTATATATATAAGCATATATACTCATATTTTTTAAAATGAAGCATTTTTATTAAAATATAATTTTAAATGTTTTTTTTTGAAATAACTTAAATTTATAGTAGCATATTTTGAATTCATTTAACATTAGAAATAATTTTGTAAAAGAAAATTGTTTTGGTAGATGATACATTACATGAATTGACACACACACACAGATATATATATATATATGTATGTATGTATATATTTGTACATATAATCATATTTTTAAATAATATATTTTATCATGAATAAATAATTTTATAATAAAATATTTTTTTATTAATTAATAATATATACCCTCATTAAAAATTAAAATCATAATTGATTTATAAATAACTTAATCCTTTATAGAAATTATTTATTGGTATATGTTTTAATGTAATGTTTTCCAAAAAATAATTATCTTAAATAACTATAAATATTTTAGATACCATCCTTACATTATTAAAATAAAACTATTTTCAAAATATAACCATTATGATGAAAAGTATATAATGAATGTAAATTTTTAAAAGTAGAAATAATAATTTTGGGTTGCTAAAATTTTCCATACATATTTTAAATGGAAAATTTTAACAAAAAATACCCTAACCAATGTAGTGATTCGACCTAACTCAACATTAAATATGCATCTAGACTAGTCACCACATAGCCTCAAGTGTGCCTCCCCATATTCCAGAGGCTTCCAACTAGTAGCTAGAGTCAAATGATGGTATGTGGGAGAGATTATACCCTCATGATCAGAGAAACAAAATAGTATATTAGGTGTAAATATAGAGAGAACATTGAAATAATAAATACAATAACTAAATAAAATGTTGGCCAATGCCAATACATATTGTAACACATTCATTTACAAAGGATAATAAAAGTAAAATAGGAAAGAAATACATCATGGAAGTAATCTAAAATAAATGATTAATATACCAATGGAGAGATCCATGATCATACAGAGTACGATCTTGGTCCATTACTCCTAGCACACAGATACATGTATGAAAACTAAATAATTAAACAAGGATCATGGTCCAATAACCATGGAGGTATGCTTAGGAAACCCCATTCAATGGTAGACTAAAAATGGTGTGAGAAATACTCAACAGGCCTCCACTAATAGTGTCTAATGCATAATCTAGTTCATAGAATGAAATAAGCAGTGTGCCTATATACGAAAGTCAAATAGCCAATAAAATATATAATTAACTATGTCAGTCTTAGGTTCCATAAGTGAACATGATCCGACCATACATGCAGCATCCTATGTTGAAAATGTCTAAACCATAGTTAACCTATCAAATAGAGATAAACGAATGATGATGTTGAAAAATGTTATTGAATAGGTAAAATTATATAGATCGACCCCATTACTGTGATTGGGCACATTGGATGTGTCTGATGCTTCAAAATAAATACCATTGGTCTTTTATTTAAATGTAAATATAAATTATAAATAATTATAATCCCATGACCATCCATAGTGAACCAAAAAATACCCATGTATTAGACTATAGGAATTGTAAGGCTCAGTGCCACCAGAGTCAATCCAATGTGATCCAAGAAGGGACTAAAACATATCACTCCTAGCATAATGTGGGACAAAATAAAATGAGATTATTTTTGGTCCCTCAAATAGGTGGGCCTAGTCTCACTCATGTGTGGTAAAACCATCTCGCTAATGATATCGTCCCAGGTGTCTCCCCTAAGGAAACAGAACACCCATAATCAGGTAAGTGGAATACATATCGATGTGCTCATGGAATACCGGTATTTTCCCCGACATAAGCACAATATATCATTGAAAATGGTCATGATAATGATGACCATATCATTGGAATTCCATGGAAGGAAACCTGAGTATCACACATGAAATCCATTGTTAATTTACTCAATTAAATTAATAACACAACGTCCTAGCTAATAATAATTCCTTAATCACAAACAATTACACATTAATAGGGACATTTCCATTAATGAACCTACACTAAGGGGTGGTTTGGGATGAGGGTTTAACCTCAAACCACATCGATAGGGGTCCAAAATATATAACATGGAAGACTGAGCATTTCAAATTAATAAAAATGGTAATTTAGAAGTGACTCCAAGTTTGTCCAGTGTGCAGGATGTAAACAAATATTATAAAATGATTAAAAATGGGTGGAATGGATATAAACAACAAAAATTATACCTAGGAGAACTCACACAACAAATATTAAGGTACAAATTAGTTCAGTTTTATAAAAATCAATAAAAATGAAATCCGCCCAAAAAATAGGGAAAACTAAATATCACCAAAATGGTATAGTGAGATAGATGATAAACAATGGTAAAAATTCAAAGTATTAAATATCTTACCATGATGAATCCATAGGTACTGATGGATCTTGAATTTGAAAATGGACAGAGGATAACCCCCCCCCCCTTTAGAGGAGGAGAAATGGGGGAGCTCGATGAATAAAGGGGTGAGGTAAGAAGCTGGGATGAAAGGAGGAGGAACATAGGGTTTATAATTTGGGTTTATTAAATATAAATCTCAAAATTCACCTAACAGACTAGAGTGTATGGTTTGGTTCCACATTGGGCCACACCATGTGGCAACCTTTTTATACTTACTCACATAAGAATCACCCTCAATCATAATGGACAACTCTTTCACTAACCATTTGAAAATTGTTCTAAACCCACTTTCAAAACCCAGTAGTTGGTCACATGACCATTTCAATCCTCTTATACATTTTTCAAAATATAGGAAGACTTCTTGATCCTCCGAATAATGAAAAGCAGTATTCCATGGGGTTGCACTGTTTCAAAAATATTATTCCCACTTGATATTTCCCCCAATTCCGAAGCTTTTGTGGTATGACCCTCCTAAATCTCGATGGAACTCCTTTGGGACCTCTCAGGCATGAAAAATGGTTATAAAAAACATTTAAGTGTTCTAAATCATGGAATTCCATTCTAAACATCAGTTTACAAAAGATACCATCCACCAATGACAAAATTAAAATTCCTGTTGAATTTAATCTGGTGAAAAAATACAGGATGCTATCATAATCCCAAAATAAACTTTTCAGCCCCATAAATGATTGGAGAAATGTATATATCATCAATCAAACTACTTGGGACATGTAGTCTCATTCAATCAACTGAGTCTCATTTACAAACACCCAATACAAATCCATGTGTCACCCAAACATACAACACAAGATCCGTAAAAACTAAATCCAACACATGTATTCGAAACTGCAACATTGAGAGAAAGCGTACCCATCCTCATCAAACTAGTGACTCAAATCTATTAAAGGGTCGATTCCAATCCAACCATATTTAATTAAACTATAAGAATCTTCGTCAATCCAATTCCTTAAAAACATTCTCGAAATACTAGTCTTAGATGGTTAGAGTACATCAAATTCTAAACCCAATGAATTTAATCTAAGGTTACTATGTATTTCTCTAATTATAATCATTAAACCACATAAATGGATTTTGGTGGCATCTCTATCAAGGCCCCAATTTAATCTATCAATTATTACCATGATCATAGGTGAAAACCAAATCCAGAACCTCAGTATCACCACCCATTTAAACATTTCTTCTGATCCCAAATGTGATTCGGGGAAACCTAAGGATCAACAATATGAGTTCAAGGATCTCATCGAAGGAATATTTTACAGATATTTTGCAAGGGTGATGTTTCTATGAAGTTGAACATACACACATCACGAATGATAACTAACCTGAAATAGTAATACTCTTATCAATCATGTCTAAGTGGAAAATCTGGAGCCCATGAGTTCATCCATGGTGTTCCCTCAAGTGAACACATGTATCACTCTGAACTAACCATCTTCTAATTATAACGACACTTTTAGAGCACACTCTGATCTAAACCTCCAAATAAATCAAATTTTATTTTAAAAATTTTGTGTGGTGAAATGAAAATACTCTCTTAATGTACCACAATTATACCAAGATAGTGGACATGGTCATTCTAAAGATGAGAGTATACATGGAGGATTTAATTGATCTCAAAAAAAGATCCAATACACTTTAACTGTAAAGAGGGAGAAGTTTAAGTACATTATCCATCCAAACTTTCCAAAAGAAATATATATTTTCTATCAAACCATTACATGTCGACATCCTTATAATTACATGATTAATGAATAGAATACTAAACATATGATCATCTTAGAAACATCATTAAAAATTGGGATGTTTTTCGCTCCCTTTTAACATTGAAGTCACTCTACTATAGGGATGACCGAAAATAAAAGCATAAATGACCATGGTTTAATGAGGTACCACTAAACATAAATTATTCACACCATCATTTAAAAGGACAATGAATGTTGTGTATATCAATGCAAACTATCATGATATTACCCGAGAAGATGACACATCCTCGATACCTCACATATGTTTATTATCCTTTTGTATATTTCCCATGAAAATGAACTAAAATTGAGTTGCATTAAAGTATATGACTTTAAAATAGTATGAAGAACACCTGATTCATCCAAAAATAAAAATGAACGGTATGGAGGGTCACATAGCCAACTAAGTGGACTAACATGCCCTTTAAATTTCTAGCACACTAGAAGAGATCATTTCATAATTTTCACGCACGGGAAAATGGTCAAAAAACATATGACCTCCTGTCAAAACAGGGTGTAATTGTATAATCTATGAGTCATACATGAGAGTATTAATCTATTACATTTCCACATAAGATAAAATGCTCATAATCAATAAAAGAGAGTTCTAAATAACCAATAGAGCTAACTATAATGGCCTAGTCCATATCAAAAAGAATAATTTTCACAGAATGAGGTTATATCAATGAAGGGTCACTACAATTAACACACAATCAATTAAAATCATACTTATGAAGGAAGAATCCTATAGAAGACAATAACATTTTATTTTGTGGAAAAAATCAAGGAAAAATTAATGAAGGATTCAAACAACCCTTACATGAGGGTCAGACTAAAAACACCACTTGAGGTTCCATTCTACGGGAGTAAACCAAAAAGAAAATATTTCATTATTTTAATGTATCACATTAAAAATAAGCACCATTTGGGAAAAAACCTATATAATAAAAATTATTTAGAAAATACGCAATGTAAAATATGAAATTTATCTTTAATTCATTTTAAACATTCTTATCTATTGACCTCGCATTATAATTAAATAATTTTTATCACACTACCTAATTTAAAATTAATTTATTTATTTATATACATTCATAGTAGGATTTTTTGAATGAGAATTTCAATTTTAATTTATATGGGAAAACACCTTTTAGGTGGTAAATTAAAATTTAGTCAACCAAGGAATCGTAAAAAACTAATAAAAGTAGATTAAAAAATATCATATTAATTAAATATTTTCTAGTAAATTATGAAGCTCCATAAAAGGGGATACAATAAATAACAATATTTATATATCAAAAATATACAATCATGCGGATTAATCCTAATGAAAATCATGTAAAAGAGATACACTGGGGTCTCATGTTGTCATTTTAAGGTCAAATAAAAAACCCAAACATTTTAAATAATTTTGTTTCAAAAAAACCTTTGTAGTTCAATACATATGCAACATTCCCCATATAAACTACATAGGTCCAATTGGAAATTTATGAAATTTAGCCACACTTTTCATTAATACCATGTAATATGGGAGTAATTCAAAATATTGAAACTAAAAAATGTATTGTATAAATTGTGCAACATTTTTTTACATCATTTCCTAAAAATATAAGGCTCATAAATGATTATTCAGTTTTATGGTTTAGCACCTCTCAAATTACGAATCACCAACACACTTTACAAGTTATAAGTGATTCCAATCTATCTAAAATCATTTTATTAAGGATAAAAGAAAATTTAACCTCTTCGATAT
Organism: Viscum album; assembly: GCA_963277665.1. Taxonomy (NCBI): domain Eukaryota; kingdom Viridiplantae; phylum Streptophyta; class Magnoliopsida; order Santalales; family Viscaceae; genus Viscum; species Viscum album. The sequence goes on from OY728153.1 coordinate 1,927,706,329, forward strand.
TTATACATAATATATTAATCATATAATGAGTGTTTCTAAAGATTTGATTACATGTGTCACACTATTCGAATTCATATTTCCTTCCAACCCATTAAGAATTGAAAACATTGGCTCTCGTTTAACTACAAAGAATTTTTATACAATAAATGATAAATTAAAGAGCTTCAATATTTAAACTGTAGTCTATATTTATATTAATCACACCATCCATGGATCAAATATAAGGTTCATAAATATCCATTTAGTAATGTGCCTAAACATATTCCAAATTTGATACTAACTCCAAACTCGTCGCAACCAGCTTGTTTCATCCCATGATAAACAAGAATAGATGTATGAAAATTAGAAATGATCACATTTATTAATTAATCAAACATGATAAGTAACTAGTTAAGATGAACATAGTAAAATATACAAGTAATCATGACAGAAAATAAAAAGGATTTATAATAATTTCACATGAATGGAAGATAACTTATCATTGAAGGAAACTAAATACAAAATAAATAGTCAAACATGACATACAAACCAATAATAATAATTTTAATATACATAAATATGATAATCAATAACTATGCAGGTGAAATTAAAAAATGTCATTGAAATTTACAAATGTTGCGCATAGAAAAACATTTTATTAAAACATGAAAGGCATGTACAAAAATTTCAAAATACATAGGAATGAAATCTATATAGCATGTAATATATGTGGCATGTGAATTAAAAATAATTCTATATTGAGACATGTAATTTTTCTTATATTCCATACTAGCCCAATGGAAAATACCATGAATCTCTAGAATATGTAAGCAGTATAAATTACTCAAATCATTCAAGATGAAATATAAATCAAATATAACAAAAAAACGATGAAAACCCCCATCCCTCACCACATGGTTTTTCTCCAATATGTGATTTTGTCACTCCAGGAAAAAACTATTTACCAACTTCCAATAAATAACTAGTGTCATGTATACCTACCCAAAATAATAATATAGAGTAAAAGAAGCTCTAATACAACATTACAATGTCCATATCCTTATTGACCATTAAATATTTAGTAGGACCAGTTACCACATGTCATCAAGCATGCCTCCCCATATGCTAGAGGCCACTACCTAGTAGTGATGGTCTAATGATGGTATGGTGGGGTGATTATATCCTCATGAATAGAATGACACAATTTCATATCATGTGTAAATCAATAGAATCTACTGGAAGAATAAATATAATAAATGAATATAATATTGGTAAACATAAATAAATATCGTCATGCATGCATTTCCAAAAGAAGATACATGTACAAGAAGAAGGAAATACAACAGGAAGGTGTAATACAATAAAAGAATAAATTTCCAAAAGCTACCCCATGAGATTATAGAGTATCATCCCAACCATATTCCCGTCGATTATAGGTACAATATTGAAATCACATGAAATAACTAAGGATAATCATCTTGTAACCAAGGTGGTTTGTTTGAGTACTACAGTGAAGTTGTGTCTCGAACAAGGTAAGATATATACTCAATTTCCCACCACCAATAATTTCTAAAGAATACTACAGTTCATGAAAACAAATATGCTGTGTTCCTGTATACCAATGTAAAATAACCAGGAATATAAATGATTAACTATATCAGGCTCTAGTTTCATATGGACACCATAGTCAACTATACCTACTTCGGCCTAAGATGGAAATGTCTACACCATAGAAAAACTATACAATTGAGGTAATGGAAATATGATAATAAAATACGGTGTGAAATAGATTACATAAGATTTAATAAAATAAAGACTATGATTTGGCATGGTTGATGCACCCCTTGGATATCAAATTTAATAACTTTCCATTTTTTATAATGAAACAAAAAATTTAAAATATGCATTATCCCAGACCCATCCAAGGAAAACCTTAATAGGGATCCCATGTATCAAAACAAGATCACATTAAGGCTCACTTTCATCATATTCCATCCAATTTGATCTAGAAATAGCCTCAAAAGAATCACTCCTTATGTAATATGACACAAAAACCTCTAATTTGGTACCTAGTATCTCACGAAGGCTACCAAGTCACACTCATGTCCTCGTATAACCATTTATACAAATATTCCATCAAAGGGGTGTCTCCTAGGAAACTGATATCACTCATAATGAGGTTTTGGGAATGTACGGTGATCCAATCATGGAATACTAGTATCACCCCAGGGTATGGACAATCTATTAGTAAAACAGTTCACATGTATTATGAGCCCATCCTCTATGTTCCAGGGATGGAACCTGAGTATCACCAATGGAATCCATAATTAATTTACACAAATAAATCTCACAATATAGGTTCCAAGATAAAAATAATGAATTAATCATTATCAATTATGCATTAAAAGGGCCAAACCCATTTATCCATTTCATTTTAGAAGAAAACAAAGTGTCATATACATAAGCATCCCACATAAAATCTCAAAAATGTAATTGAGAAGGCCATCACATTCAATCATAATTATAGATTAATTTTCATATGAGAAAAAACTGTCATGGAAAATACCCTTTATATAAGTCCAATTGAGGCATAACATATGTATATATATATATTAAATTTATAATTTATGAAAACACACCACATCAAAGAGTTTTATTAGAAATCATTAAATTAGATAAAAAAATTATTTTATTAACATTAAACAATTCATTTCCATCACTAGGAATAAAGGAGGAAGTGACAAAGTTCAAATTATAAACTAATAACACACACAATGGGGTGTCCCACACATAAGGAAGATAACACCCAACACTAGATATTTAACAAACATACCCTAAGGGGGTAGTTTGGGATGAGGTTGAAACTAAATGCAACATTAATAGGTGTCCATATTATATAACATTCCATAAAAATCATTTAAAATTGAGGTAAATGATAATTTGGAAGTGACACTATGTATTTCCATCCTACAAAAAATGAAAATATTATAAAAAATGACAATACATGAGCATAATGTTTGTAGAAAACCTACCTCTTACCATGGATGACTCACACATTAAAATTTGAGGACATATTCGGTTTAGTTTGAGAGAAATTGATGAAACATACATCTATGATGAATATTGGAAAAATGGTTTCACAAAATTTTAGAATAGTGAGAGGGATGTAAAAAAGAATTAAATATAGAAGAACATGGAATTACCGAGAATAATCTGTATGTACTAATGAAACTCGAATCTGGCAATGTATAGTGGATAAACCACCATGCCAATGTGAGGAGAAATATTATTGTGAGGAGAAGGATAGGTTATAAAATATGGTTTCATTAAGGGTAGAATTTCAAATTCACCAATCAATAAAGGGCACATGGTTTTGCTGCATGGTTTTTCTACATGGTTATTCATAACATGTTCCAACCATTACTGAAGGCACATCCTAAGGAGAACCCCAAAATGTTAAGGTGTACTATTTCCCTAACCACGAACAAAGCATGCTAAAATACCCTTCCAATAAACCCGCAATTTATCACACAACCGTGCGACTCCTCCCCTAATGATTGAACAAACTGTTTGATAATACTTACATCATTCGACCAGGCTACATGGTTTTCCCTACGTGCTACATGGTTTTTGAAAAATAGTTCTCCCATGACAATTTTCCCTAGTTTTGATGTTTTCATGGTCTCACACTCTTGAAACTCAATGGATCACTCGAGGGACTTCTCATGCCTTTAATAATGTCTAAAAAACATTGATCTTTTCCGACTCTCAGAATTCAATTCTAAAGCTCAGTTTACCAAACATACCATTCACCAATAAAAAATTCAAATTCCTTTGGATTTTACAATTGTACGAAAATATGGGACGATAAAATTAGCTGTTTTCTAAAAAAATAACACACTATAGTCAATATTAATGAAAAATTATTTCCATTGTAAAACAAAAACCGCTGACCTTAAATTTACCACACACATACTTTTTTTCAATGTACAAGCATAGAACAAGGTCTATTTACCACCCCTTGTAGTATTCTATATCGCCAAACACTCCTCAAAAGAATTATTCTCCAATACCGAATTGTACAAAGTTTTCAACACTGAAGAACGCATGTAAGACTCCATCATAGAATAAAATTTGTTGAAGCTCTCAATTTATAATCTCAAAATCACTATTTGGGATATATATATATATATTAGAACAAAATAATTAGATGAATCTGGATTAAACTATATTTTTCAAAATATGGGGGTTGGGTATAATTATTTTCTATTAATAAAAAAGTCATAGTGAAATATATGTATATATATATATATATATATATTCAACTAGAAATACTTCAATGATCCTAGAAAAACACACTATATTTTATGTTAATATTTCAATAAATTCAATGGATCTTCATCATGAAACATCATGGTTTCATGGTAAATAAGTATAAAAAATGGAAAAATTGATTTGGATGCATTTAAAATCAACACCTCGTTAAACAACCAAGTCATGAAATGATATCAGAAGGGAGAAGAATTCAGATCAACTAACATGGATTCGATGTCAATCAAGAAACAATTGAAGAATATAATGACACAACACTATAAAAATGAAAAATTTTATTTTTAAAAATTATATATTTGGACTCTTAAACATTAAAATACATACGTACGTCACTCGAAAAATATCTGAGTTTAAACTCAATGTTGCATTCGTATCTTGATTCGCTCTCAGATATGTTATTTGATTCGTCTCTTTCACTGAACCCCTATCAATGAATCTATGCTTGTTGTTAAACCCCCTTCATCCTGTAACCCTCCTTATTATGATCAATAATACATTTCTAATGGTCAACTCTTATTCATCTTGGATCATATCCCTCATTCACTTCATGACATCCATCCTAGATGGATCATGATTTAGATCCACATTTTCTTTTATTCAATCTACTGCCTAAGATACCCTGACCCACCCATAACTAATTGATGCCCCTGAGTCCCTATGAACTCTTTTATATTTTTTATTTCATTTTATTTTTTTAATTATAATACAAACATTAATTTATTTAAAAATTATCTTTAAAAATTTATATTTTTTTAAAAAAATTTTGAATATTATTCAAATCTTATAATATTTTGACATTAGATTTTAATACCATAAATTTTTCATAAAATAATATTTAATAATACAATTTAATATATCAACATTAAAAATGATTGTATTATTATTTAAAATATAATACCAAAAATCTATTTTTAGGTATTATCAATTAATTTTAAATATTTATTCTTAATGAATGATTATTAAATTTATTTAAAAATAATAACTTGTTATTATATGAAAATTAATATGATGTTACAATGAGATATCACATTGAGATATGTGGTGTTATAGATTCATAGTTTAACTAAAATAGGATTTTGAGTGGTATTCATCCACTTGGTGATTTATTATAGAGATCTTATGCAAGATGTCTTCTTATAAAGGTTTTCATATATCCTTCAATGTTGTGAAGGTTCTAGACTCTTTCCATTGTAACGTTGGCTATTCTTGGTATATATAACTACAGTTCCTTGTAATTAATTTTATTTTCATAATGGAGGAAATATTGTTTTAGCTATAGGAGTAGAATGTGTCTAGGTAGTGTTACACCATTGTGGTTTTATTATTTTGTTTATTAATGTGTTTTATTATTGTTATATCATTTTATATAAAGTATCTTATTAAACACCATTATATTACTTGGATCAAGGATAATATTGGCTTAGAACAGTTCGTAGAGTGCATCATCATATTAGCACAATATGTTGAACTCATGGGGGGGTGTTTAATGGAAATGTAGACCTCTTTATGATCCTTGTTCCTCATGTTGAGTTATATAAATAGTATATGATCATAGTAGGTTAGTTATCATCATTATAATCATACTGATATCCAAAAGAGGTATGGTATACTAGGTGTCTAGATTCATAAGATAGGTAAATTTCACCTAATAAGTGGTATTATATAAACAATTGTGTTATGGTGTCCTAATATTGAAAAAATTGGTATCAAATTTTGCTTCCATAGTACTGGAGAATAATTTATCGTTATTCAAAAGATCCACAGTCATGTGGTTTTGATCCCGGTAGGAATATGTAGGGTCCTTTTTGTAAAGTGGATTAATGAGTCTAGAAGAATGTAAATTATATGATAGTGATGGTACCATAGGGTTTTATTTATTTAAGTACTCCAATTAATTTCAATGTAGTGGCATGTTCTGTTATTGCAGTTTCATTTTAAACATATTTGGAAGATTGCTGAAGATGTTCGAAAGAAAACCCTAATAGTTTACTCTTTTTTCATTCAATGTGGATTTATTGATTTTTTAGGATGGTGATAAAAATAGGCATGATCTGTATTGAATATTTTATGGGGGAATATTAAGATTGTGTAGAATTCTATTTTTTTCAAAAAAAAATAGAACCTAGATGTTTTATTGATGGATTAATACATATGTTAGGTGTTTAGAATAATTATAATCACAAAATGAAAGTAAAAAAATATTTTTTTTCAAAATGTGTATATATGTGAAGTGTAACATGACCCAGATGGAGGGATCATTAAATATTTAAATAGAGAAATTATGATTTATTCAAGGAGATGGATGTCTGAGATGACGTGATTTAGATAGTCCTCATTTTCCCGATAAACATTACAATGTAATGGGAGATTATATTATGAATAAAATGACCAAAGTGTTCATTATTAAAGGTAACTACTAGGACTTCTATGAATTCTATATATTAGAGTGGGTGGTTAAATTTTTTCCTATGTGTTTTATATCATTATTTTGTTAGTTTTTTTGGAAGAAATTTTTCATCCCCCAATTCCCATGCATGAAAGCTAGTTTTTTATAGCCATATTGGTTTTGGTGTGCTCATTATTGTTTTATGGGTGGTGTTTGTATTAATCTAATGTATATATTTAAGGATCATAAAATTTTCTCCATAAATGGAATGGTTTTTTCTATTAATACAATAGAATTTGAGTTTCCTTATTAAACATTGTGTATGATGTAAGATTCATGTGGAATGGATCCATTTTAGGAAATTGTGTGAAGGTAGGGTTGAAAACCCATTAAAGAAATTGTGTAATATAATTTGGATTTATGGAAGAAAAAAATATCGATATTTTAGTTTTATAAATAACCAAAAGGATTCCTTCATTCTAGAATGAGTAGAAAACGTAAATTGGAATACCGTCTTGTTCTCTTTATTGGCATTGGGAATATCACATTATGACATCAATATTGATGTCAAAAAAGTGTTATAGTCTTATTTATTAAATAAAATAGATCAATTTATTTTCATAACATTGATTTTACAAGAATGATGTTACAAGAGATAATAGAATTTAGTGGAGGGGAATAAAATTTTGATACGTTAGGATGGTATTTCTAGAAGGTTTTGTGGTTTTGGTAATATATGTCTTTGGATTGTCTTGAAATTTGAGAAATAAATACCTAAAACACTATAATTTTCTTTCATGTTTTAGATTATTAAGTAATTATGAGTAGTTTCTTCCATAAGTACGTCCTGTTCATGGGTGTCAGGTTTGTTTAACTCTCATTTATGGGTGTTGGATGTTCTAATTACCTATACATTGATTTAATGTAAGGGACAACCCCATGTCCCAATAATTATTGTTTTCAAATGGTATATATATCAAAAAATGTGTCATTGTCTTATAAGATGATTATGAATGGTTATTGGGGGTTTGGAATTCCCATTATAATTTGGGGATCCATGTTGATTTGGAACTAGTCTGGAATGAAATGGATGAAAAGTACCAATGCATGCCTTTATTTCATAGGTAAATTGAAACATTATTCAAGTTGTTTTAGTGGGAGTACTTAAGAATAATAAAACTATAAATTTTTAAATATCTTTTAGATGGTGGATATTTTTCAATTGAAATCATATGTAAAAGAATCTCTCCTATTAGGTAATATTGGTAAAATATTTTTAGGAATAAAATTTATGGCAGGAGAAATTACATTGGAATAGTACTTGAAAAAATTATTGATGGGACATAAAAAAATTAGAACATTGAAATGTATTGATCAAATTGGTGGAAAATTCATGGAGGAATTCATTTGTTTTCCAATAAATAGAATATGTAATGAAAAAAATTATCAGGTTAGAGTTTTTAAGTTTTAGGATTCATTGTATTAGTGGGGAATGGAATATAACGAAAATGGTGGAATACCAGGGTGAAACAATAGAAGATATAAAAATAGAATATGTTGTCGGAAATTAAGCTAGGGGACTTGGGTTAAGCCTCTAGAATAGTATTTTAGTGGGATAATGTTAGGATAACCAATGAACAACATTATCAAATGGGATATTGCTGGGTTTTGGTGCAAGAACTATGTTCTTGTTATGTTATTTAAATCCTAAATAATACCTTTTACAATTAAACATAGAGAATCCTGATATATAAGTCTCAATCGAATCCATAAAACCATAGAATACTATAATTATTATCGTAAATAATGTGAGGGAATGTGAATGGATGATATTTTGGAAAAATTCACCTCGGGGGTATCAATATTCCAAATAATGGGGTGGAATATAAGGAATTAACGTTCTTTATATGGAATTATTGTTCCAGTGTAATTAATGATATTGGTATATACTAATTCAAGTGATGTTTCATACATAAAATTAAATTAATTCTTGTTTAGAAGTATCCTTGTTGTTTGAATGGATGTATAATATTAAATTGAATTAATTCATTGGATTATTTTGGGATGCCTATATTATTTTATTTCTAAAATAGGTGTGTGAAAGGTGGTGGATGTGTAATGTAATCCTTCATATGACATGGGAAAAGAATCAGCGAGTTCATAGATTTTACTATTAACTAGAAGGGCATATTGTGGTGGTGATGTTAAGATGGTTTACATGCCTAAATAGAGGGAATACTATGACCCTTTGATGGTGGTGTAACCAGGTGAACATTCATGTCGTTATAAAAGGACCATTATAAATAATGGGTTTATGGTCAATTTGAGTTATGTAATATGATAGATTGAAATTTGATCCATAATACATGTTAAAGTGTCTTCCATCCTTGTAGGGATTTTCCAAACTGTACTTGAGGTAGTATTTTTCTATAAGAGGAATTATTGGTTCCTTGTATTTTCAATTATGGTCCAAATATAGTTCCTCAAAACATAGGTTAGACTGGGTCCCAAAAATTAGGTTTCCTTTGGTACAAAATTTCTATTCATACTAAAATATAAAGCATCTTCTCCCATTGAGTATGAATTTGTCTAAACCATTTTATTACTTTGGTTTTCAATTATTTAATTTATCCATATGTTTTATATTTCATGGACATAGTTTGTGGAAGGTATTATTGAAGACCCCAATGTCAATAGAAATATTTTAAAGGATGGATCAACAATATTACTGGGGACCTGGTTTTTCTAGTTCCAGAATATTAATTTTTAAGGGGTACTACATTTTTAATTCAACTAGATTTGGTTCAGAAGTTACATTCATTCATAAGTGGTTAGGTGGATCGGATTTTATATTTCTGAACCCTTGAATACATATGGGAGTATTGGGGTCAAGATGAATTTATGATATATATTTTCTCTAACAAGTTATATCATAGAATTTGCGATGTTTTATTTCCATGATATCCCAAATAAATATATTTTTATTTAAATTGTATTATATGTAATAGTTTGTATTGGATGATGGATTAAAAGATAAATGGGATTGAAAAGAGTTTCATATTTCTCCAAAATTTTAAAAAAAAATTATTTATTTTCTTATATATAAGATTAAAATTTATCAAAAAAACATAATGATTTTTGGATCGTCCTGTGTGGTACATGATTATTATTTCCACATAGTTAATTTTAAAGACATGGTAACCAAAGAGAAACTAATGTTTCAAAATTATAATTAATGAATTCATGTATCCAATATAGTATGTGAAAAATCTCCTAAGCTAAAAAGATTTTAGGAGTATCAAATATTGTACATTCTCGTTACACAAAAATGTGAAATAATTATAAATGATACAAGGTAATTGAGAAAACAAATGTCATGATCCGGTTCACCACCTATTGGTATTTCCTAGATAAATCAAGATAGTTATATTGGTCAGTACATCAGGGTTTAGTTCATGTAAGTGCATGTGTTATGTGGTAATTCATGATTCAATCTCTTTTAAAACAAGTTGTCCTAAATATGTGTATCATTATTATATTAAGATGTTAAAGGATATTTAAACCTCAAAAAGTTATTGTTAAATGTGTTTGTGAATCTAATTATTTGTCATTAATGTGATGTTGTAAATAATTATGATACATTTTGTAATATTCTATTTATAATGATTGAATATAACTCAAAACCTGATAGATTTCATATGATTTATTTATACATAATCAATGCAATAGAACACACATGAAAACATTAAATTCAACATCTACCATTCTTGATATCAAAACCATGCAAAAACCAAAATGAAAATCTTGTGTATCATTCACCATAGATATTATTATATAGTCATCCTCAAATTGGACTGAGGAGGATCACAAAGAGGACTGTGATAAAATCCATTCTCTATAGTTCATCAATAGAAAAAATATATCACTAGAATCTTGGGTGAGAATCACTGTCACCCATGATAATATAGTACCTCTTAGATTAAAATGAATGAATAAAATAGTAATCTTTTAGGCATGGGAGTATTGACTAGAATCTAGTCGAGGACTATGATATCCCATCTCGTTGGTGTGTAACTCATATAATAGTCAACAACATACCCCTATTCATTAACTCATACATTTATAACATTGATTTAATGATTCAACTATCCTTGTCTTCATATCATGTATTCAACAATCTTCCCATGAGTTTCATCACATTAAATTATTATATTAATGATAGTCTCTCATGTAATATTTATGAATTATAATAGTTATTATTCAGATAGTATGTAATCATCAGATATAAGTGTATATCATAACATATGATTACAATAATAACACTACATATGATATTACCCAATCAAAAACTATAATTGGATCAGAAGTGACTTGAAATACATATTTCATTATTCATGATATACACATATTGACACCCTTGAAATGAAAAAATGTATCACATGAATAACAGATAGATGGAATATCTCTTTTAATATCCCATTTAAAATATATATTTATAGAATTTGTAACATTCCACCTAAAATTTTATCATATAAAATAAATTTTGAAATAATATCCATAACATATTTTGGATATTCACTAATAAATCTTTTGAATGATATAATAAATTTTACAATGTAACAAATCATATAAAACAAATTTTATATACCCATTCAAAAAAATGTTTATAAACTCTGAAACACTTTTTTAGAATCTCCATATGTGAATCCAAATACTCATTTAGTAAAAATAAATTTATATCCACAAAGTCCATTTTTGTGTTGATAATAAATATAAATTCCTGAGTTCATAAATATAATAACAAGATGCCTCTAAAAAGAATTAGAACCGTAGAAGATAAAAAAGGGATGTTGGGTGATCTCCATCCAACACGTTTATATTTGTACATGTGTCCACAAGCTTCATCATATGGTAGAAATAAGATTATTATGATACCAAACTTTAAAACATATTGTGAAAATAGGATAAATGTTAGGTATATCCCAAATTTCCAACTCATTTGTTTTTTATTCTCTAATCATAGACTAACCGGGTGAATGAATACATTACATGTGATTAACATTTTTGGATAAGAACATCACATACCCCTAACACGAGAGATGAGAACATCACATGTATTATCAATTTATGATTGTATACAACAGTAGTCAATCCCAATTAATTATTTAGACTTCATACTCATTAAATAAGAGAAAACAAATCCCATATTGGTTATGATTAAATCGATGAAATGATCAATAACTTATATAACCACCCATTATTAGATAATCCTCCATTATTTCTTAATAAATAATTTCAATGTATAATGCTCCTCATTCTAGGTATCTCACGAAAATAATCTTTGGAAAATAAGAATATGACCCATGAACCTCCAGTATTCGAATTGCATAGTATATTATACTCAATGTGGAATACTTCATGGACAATCAAGTGGACAATAATCATTTTTTCCTCATGAGAATTTTTTATGTCCCAATATAACAGTATTACTTATGAAAACCATAACATTTATTCCAAACCAATAATTCTACCTGATAAGAATTAGTTAGGGATAATTCAATGTTTTAACATGAGATATTAATTATAATTTCACAACATGATATATATATATATCTGGAGATAATGTGAATGAATGATAATCTATAGTTTTTCTTTTTTTTAACATGATACATTTTTTATCCATAAACATCCTTAAAAATACATAACAGAACCTACATATATTCTTATGTCTTATATCACATTTGATATAATTTCAGACTAGTTATATGTTTACCTCACTGTGAGTGGTTTTCTTAAACTAATTACATCTATAAATAATTTCCTCCACATCTCTATTTAACAATTTAATATAATTATAAAACTAAATATATTGATAAGTGATGTATATAATGAAATATATTTTAAATATTATAATTACATGTGATTCATATTTATAACATTTAATATCTTAAAAAGTATTCAAACTCCTCAATTTAATAATAAATTTTGTTTCAATGATAATAATATATGCTATTTAGATAAATCTATATCTATGTTCATCATAATTATTATTATTGAAAACTATTCCAAAATACTTTTTCATTGAAAGTGACACTCACTTTTTTGCTTTAGACATAATCATATTTTTTTATTTTTGAACTTGTCAATGATTTAATATACTCTCATTATCCTCTTAGAAATTGTATTATACTATGATTATCCAACTAAGACACAACACATTTTTTTGTAAGGAATTAACTCTTATTTAAATATATTAGGAATATTTAATAATTAATCAATTGAATTTATATCCCATATGAAATTATCTATTTGTTTAAATATTTTTCATATTATAGAATCTAATGATTCATAATCAAAGGTGTATTACAACCACCTCCTCATATTTTTCAAAATAAATCTTTTGTAAAAAACAAATTCTCTTATCATATAAGAGAAATGGGAAAATAACACACATTTTTAGATCAATATGAGATTGACATATTCATTTTCATTAAAAATTATAATTCTAAAATTCTATAACCAACCCATTATTTAATGTATATTCCTAATTAATTTTTGAAACATATCCTCTTTTTTATCATTAGAGATGTGTCCAAGGGGGTTTATGGGGTCTCAAAGGTGTTACGGAGGTTCAAAAATAGGCCATGTAATGTATCATTAAGGATTTAGTGTTACCCAATTTCTAGTAAGTGTCAATAGACTATCCATTTTCCTTTTTAAAGTTATTCAGAGGCACTAGAATGCTGCAAGTTATCCAGTGAGACTCGCTGGAAAATGGGAGGCTTCTAGAAATTTTTATATGTGTGTATGCTTTCTCTTACCAACATTTCACCTATAAACCTCACAAATATTTCATTCCCTTGACTTGGATAATAATACCTCTACTGAGATCCTCTATTATTCTCCATTGGTTGTTGGTGGATCCCATTTATTTTCCCTCTAATTTGTGTTTTGTTGGAAGCATTTAAAATAAATAGGTTGGGATATAACTCCAACTACCTCTATTTTCTTTTATTTCACATCAACGTGAGTTATTTTCACCATGGTCTAATATAACTTATGTTCATAGATTTTGTGCTATTTCATAACTTCTCTCATTTAATCCTAAATTGAAGGTCGGAACTATACAAGTTTAACTCTACTAATCTATGATAGTTTATTTTCAAACAATCCAATAAATATTTCACCATATTATAGTAAATGTCATTTATATAATCACACAAATTTTCCCTAAATTTGAAATAAAACCTAAATATAATTATATTGTCCAATTAATTATTTCCCAAATACCACAACCACCAAAAATCATGAAAAGGTACTTGTTTAATTTAGAAACTTGGTCACCCCATTTGGGGTGGCCATGGATTTGGTAATGTATCGGTTTTCTTGAACAGATTCAAAGACTTGAGATTGGAATTTGGGTTTAATAAGAGGGTAATTAGGATGTGTTGTGGGACCCTTATTCCTAGATAACTAGTAAAAATGATGTAAATTTTTAATTTATATTCACTCACATGTTACCACATGATAAATGAAATGATTTATTGGGATTACTAAGACCCCTTACTGTAAAATAAAAAAATGAAATGTCTTAAAATTTAAAAAAATGAAAATTTTCCTGATTTAGGATTTACACTAATTATACAAAATTGGATTTCATGGTTATGCATTGTCTTATTCAATAAATTGGAACAACAAGATGTGTTCCATGAACATCATCTCATGTTTTCTATTATATTAGTGAGAATTTTGGATTTTTCTCCTTATATTAGGTGACATACATGATTCTAAATGAGTTTAATGATAAGATGAGAACATTAGATTTTTTATGAAATACAATGAAAAATATGTGCTAATTCTGGGATAACATCCTTGTATTATATATAGTATAGGAGTTTGGAATTTTAGGATGATATCTTTAGATTCCACATCATAACAGAAACTATGATATACTAAAATTTGTACCTAGATACCACATGATACATGATGTGGGGTATTATAGGTTGAGCACTTGTATTCTTTGTGGCAACAATGTTTTGCATGGTCATCAGGAAAGGAATAGTGAATATGACACTAGTCAAAGTAGGTTTGTTTTCCTCTGGTGTCATCATATAGTCTGAGGGTTAAGGATATATTATTTTATTAATTTACATTCATTAATATATTAATTTGTGTAATATATCAACACACACTGTTTTTTCACTTAGTAGATATGTTTTTAAAAAACATTGATGGTGGGATACAAAGTCAAACTCACACCCTACTCGGGCCTTTATTTGGTAACCACGAAGCCATCATAGATTGATGGATAGGTATTAGATAACATACTATGGAAGATGTTTGACAAGTGGTGGTATAGAGAATAAAGATGTTGACTTGAATAGTACATCGTTATTTTGTATTTTTTTTGAGTTTTTGAAAATTTTAAATCAATTGAGCTTTTTTAAACGGTTATCTATGACTTTTTAACATTAATGAATCACCGATGGGCATAAAAGAAAAATTGTTATAGCATGGGTTATTTGTATTATTTTTTACTACATTATGACTATCATTATTTATGTATGCCCGTCTAGATGATATCTCCTTTATTTTATTTCATTTTTCAAACTCTAATAATGTGGGAATTCTCTCTCCAAGGTAACATCATGAGATCTCAGCACTAGTATATATCATCTAGCCGATGAGGATGTGCACTTGACGACATATAGAGCATATGAACTGAGTACATATTTAGGGGACTATTGGGTAGTTAATTAAAATGTGGAATCAAAAGATATTTTTATATTCCATAATATTATAGGCTTTTAGAAATATGAATGATATGCGTCAGGACTCGATAGTGAGCTCATTCTATGGAGTACATATACATGTTATTGTGAAAATCCAACTTATTAATTAAAGGTAATTATTGTTATTACATTAAACTTTAATAGATGGTTGATTTCTGTCATGACCCATCTAGTAGGGTTCCGACCCACGAGAACCTGAAGTCCACCTCCAATAGGCTAGGAGATGGAAACCAACAATGAGTAGGAATATCATACCAATGAGAGAAAATTTCACAAAGTTCCTATACACATGCACACATCTCCAAACACTCATAATGATGAAATTTAGTCAAATGAATGACTACATTTCTACATCTAAGATCACACAATAGAGTACGCTAATGAAGTATCGAGAGGGAAAAAAGGACCAAATACTAGGCATCCAAAAACTAAAAAGTGTATGAGATTATCCAAGGGTGAGGATTAAGTGAAATGAATTATCATCAAATAAACCAGGGTCTTTTAAGATCCTAATACCGTCCACCTAATCCACATCCTTATAGGACACTACAAAATGTGTTGTCGTCTGCACAAGACATGACATGTGTTATCAATGCCCGTGCATGGGTGAGTATAAAACATTTCGATAGGACACCACAAAAATATAAAACATGAAACCCCATGAATATTTTTCTCAATACAATATATAACAACAAATTAATAAAAAAACAAATAACTGAGGTATAATCAAAAAATACAAAACACCATATGGTTGTGATACCCATGTTCCACCCACTGGAGCCTTCTTGATGCAATGCTCTTTCTAGGAGAACAGATGCCACAACCCATGCTACCATATGAGACAATCAATGAAGATTTTTCATTCATTATTCCATGCCCATGAAATCTCACTTGTCTATGGTGACCAGGATACCTAGATAAAGGGTCATCCCCCAAGCCGCTGGGCAACACAAGAAACATAGTATGGAAAAACCGGCTATATAGGGGAACATGGGTCAATAATTCAATAGACCCAAGACATATGATAGTCTAAATGAAGGATTAACACATCAATATAATATTTCATGTTGATTCAAAAAAACTCCATCTATGTAACGCCCCGACCCCAGCTACCCAGAGTCGGTGCATTATTACATAACATTGGCATGATCACAAGAAAGATCAAATCCCGAAAGACCGATTAGTTTAGTATCCTTGGAAACACTAGATATAATCATAAAGTTTTACATTACATTTCAAAGTGAAAAACTACTACAACAACAAAGTCTTCATATCCACACTATTAACCCCTCATAATATCCCTGCAAGTCATTCATAAATTACTTCTTCACTACCTGGGAAAAATAAAACATAGAAAAGGGGTGAGCTCAAATTCCCAGTAAGGATAACAATATAGCGTAACATTCAAAATAAGCATAAACATTTAAGGCAATGAATTACTAAAACAAAAGCCTTTTAAAATTGAACTTCAACATAGTATGGCAAAAGTAAAATGAAATAATGCCATTTACTTGTTCACATGGATATTCTACTAATCGAATAATCACATGCAATATCAATAACCACTTTCATAATGTTGGAATGCATAATGCCAGACTATCATAACCACATAGCCAAGGCCTCGTGTCAAGACTAAAAATAAGATTTTGTCAAGGCCTTGTGCCCAGACACTAGTTTGTCTCATGAGACCTACCGATGCATCGAGGAGCTATAGCGGGCTCCACCCGTCACTTATTAAGTCCAATGAATTCCCATATGAAAAGGTTTAAACATAACATAAACATTCGTATTAAAACTAGCATACGAAATGTCAATACTTTCACAATAAACTATGAATGGTATAAAAATAGCACATCCACAGTCAAACATATCACAAAACCTTCAATACAATATAGAAGTTTTGTATCATAATAAATCAACTTCAAATAATCTTAAAATCCATCAAAGGATGTTGACATAGATGAAATCAAAATTCTTTTTAAAGAAATATCTCCTTTTATTTTGAAATCATTTAAGATACATATAAAATAAAACATTTTCTTTGAAAATATTCTTATAATCTTGTAAGGAAAGCTTTGAAGATTTTATAACGGCATAAAATAACCGCACCCGCCGTATAAGTTAAAAAAAACATTCTTACCTCAATTCTGTCGAAAACGTTAAAAAGGACCTTGTTTTGAAAACGACAGAAAGATTCCTTTATAAACCTCTTATAAAAAGTCAAACAAGGGTATAAATGACTTTAACCCATATTCTTGTAAATAGTAAAAATGTTTTGAAATACATTTTGAAGAAACATGGATGTGGATGATAACGAGATCCTAGTAGATTATTACGTATAAACAACCTCGGATAAAGAAGAGATTGTGAAATAACCCTTACCTTGTACTTTTCCTTGGTTGGGGTAGGTTAACCTCCTGTATAATGGTGAAATAGTTGTTATTAAATTATACAATAATCATATATATTAATATGATATCATATATGATCTTTTAACATTGATTTGTTAATAATATCTTAGAATTATCGTCGTTTCGGGAGTTAACTTACTCATTTTCTTTTATATGTTTTGTTACATAAGCCATGGTTGTTGTATCTTATTCATATACAGAATGATATACAGTCCTTAAACATCATTTTTAAATCATCAAATGATAATTATACTTGAATGGATACGATGGAGAATGAATCTCATCACGTTCGTGGAGACGGTAGTCCGTACGTACGCACGAGCGACAATATCATTCTTTTGATATTAAAATAATATATAAATGGATGGTATATCATATATAAAGAATCATTAACATGTTATATTTATTATTTACATGAGTTACACATCATTATTATACCCATCCAAATAATATTATATTGAATAACAATTACACCATGACGTGGAGACGGTAAGCCGTACGTACGCACGTATGGTGACATGTTATTCAAAGGGTGGATAGAATACTGAATATGATTGTACCATATTTATAATAACATCACAGTATATGTGATATACTGGAGTTATTATTTCAGAATGGTAAGAACAAAGGAAGAAGAAGTGGAAGAAGAAATGAACTTAGAAAAGGGTGGTGAAATCATTACCTCTTCTTCGGGTTCTTCCTTTTGATTTGATCAAAAGGGCTCCTTAGGTTGGCTTTCTGATCAAACTAAGGCCTCTAGGTTGTAGTGAGGGATGTTGGTAGAGTATTTGGGCAGATTTTGGACGAACCAAAAGGCTTTGAAGGTGTGAAGAAATGAGAAGGAGGAGTGCCCTTTTATAAGAGGGGTGAGGGGCACCTTTGGAAAAGTTAGAAATATTAATTTATAATAAATTCATATTCGGTTTACAAAGGCTCCAAAGTTGACTATTCAAAGGATGAGGTGGGGATAGGTCGAAAACAACTCATCCAATAGAATTTAGACAGGTTTGGGTACTTATATTAACCTTATCTTTAAGTATTAACTCTAAGTTAATTAGTTTCACTTTTACAATGTCTCTTTGTATTTTTTATATAATATGGTTAATAAACTTACTATATACATCCAAGCGACCCCCAAGTGGTCCATTAATGAGGAACCTATCATAATATAAGTCTCTTGGCCGAACCTTAGATTTTTAGGAATTTAATATCAATTAATAATATAATATTTGTTTTAAGAACTCTTTTATGTCAATTTTGACACTATTCAATAGTTGTTTTTTGTGAAACTCCTAACAGATTGATTACTTCGAACAAAGTCCATTAAATCAATCCTAATATATCATATTATCATAGAAAATTAGTTTAATTCATTAAAAGTTTCATATTATAATTATTTGGGTATTTATAAGATCAATTATTTTTATTTTTCACTATTTTAGTAATTACTGCATCATCATTGTGTCATAAATAAAATAACTTATATAATGTCTAAAAATTATAAATAAAATATCATTATGTAGGAAATCTTTTTGTCTTTCTAATGAATATTTATAATCGAAAATACAACATGTATACCCATATGTAAAAATTGTTCTTCTAAAAGATGTAAGCTTATGCCATTTTTATTTTTATTTTAACTTTATTAATATAATGTGTCATTATCACTTACAAGTGGATCCATGGGGTCCCAAAATAGACCCAAAGATGCCCATGGTCGACCATGTATCAACCAATAGGGTTGAGACACGTTTTAGGGTAATTTAGTATTATTATAATATTATTTTTTTTAACCCTTATTTACCGGATTTACCCTTAACCATGGTAAATAAAATATTTACCGCAGTAATTATTCAAAATGTCTAAAAATAAAAGTTACCTATTTACATAATTTGAACATCCTGATTCCAAATATGGAATCCATTTTTATAAATTCAAAACATAGAAGTGGCAGAAATTAATTTAAAATTAATTCCCGCTGTCAAAACAAAAAGCGTGTTTTTAAGAGATAATAACTATCAAAAGATTGACACTTGTTTGTGTTCGGTTTAATTGTAAAATTATGTCCAATGACCAAGATTATATTAAATGGTAAAAATATATTCTAAATATACTTTAAAACCACTCAAATTCACAATTTATCACTATTAATTATTTTGATTAAAAAAGTTTTTTTTTAATTAAAATTTAGTAATTTTCACTATTCATCAAAATATGAAAGTTATCCGAAATGTACCAAAATTTCACCTTAGGCTAAATTCGATATTCCGAATCCAAAAATAAAGTCCATTTTGAAATATAGAATATATATGATTTCAAAAAGTAGGTATTACTATTCACAACGGCTAGTTTAATTAGTTGTGGTGTGTGTTAGAACTCGAGGTTGCGTACAACACACGCTATCGCATTATTCGAAGGGAAACGTACCATAGAAGCTTGGGGTGTTACATTCTCCCCTCCTTCAAATAATTGCGTCCTCGCAATTTCTTGGGTATTACTGCATAAAAAGACTCGGGTGGTTCTTCATCATAAGTTCCTCGGGTTCCCACGTTGCCTCTTCCATCTTATGATTTCTCCACAAAACTTTTACCAGACGCGTCGTCCGGTTTCTCAGCACTTGTTCTCTCGTATCAAGAATCCTGACAGGCTCTTCACAATAGGAAAGATCGGGTTCCAGTTCTAATTCCTCATAGGTGAGTACATGCGTTGGGTCAGGCATGTATTTTCTCAACAGAGATACGTGGAACACATCGTGAACTTTGGAGAGACTTGGCGGAATTTCCAATCGGTAAGCTACAGCCCCAATTCGTTCTAGAATTTCGAAGGTCCGATGTACCTGGGACTCAATTTACCTTTCTTACCAAAACGTATGACTCCCTTCCACGGAGATACCTTTAGGAAAACATGATCACCGACTTGAAATTCCAAATCCTTCCTTCGATTATCGGCATAGCTCTTCTGCCTACTTTGAGCTGCTTTGATGTGATTTTGGATTACATTCACCTTTTCCACCGTTTCCTCCACCAGTTCTGGGCCTACAAGTTTTCTTTCACCAATGTCATCCCAACAGGTTGGTGTACGACATCTCTTTCCGTATAACGCTTCATATGGTGCCATCTGAATACTCGAATGGAAGCTATTGTTATAGGAAAATTCTACTAGTGGTAAATATTGATCCCACATACCCTGAAAATCAAGTGAGCAAGATCTCAACATGTCTTCTAATGTCTGAATAGTCCGTTCTGATTGTCCGTCTGTCTGAGGGTGGTAAGCAGTGCTCAAATGAAGTTCAGTATCCAGGGATTTCTGAAGACTTTTCCAAAATCTTGAAGTAAAACGGGGATCACGATCAGAAACAATCGATAGGGGTACTCCATGAAGTCTCACAACTTCATTAATGTATAGTCTTGCTAGACGTTCCAGGGGTAGATCTTCTCTTATAGCAAGAAAATGTGCTGACTTGGTAAGACGATCAACAATAACCCATATTGCAACGTTCCTTCTAGGAGTCTTTGGTAGCCCCATGACAAAGTCCATTGTAATATTGTCCCATTTCCACTCCGGTATGGGAAGAGGTTGCATGACTCCTCCAGGCTGTTGCCTTCCAGCTTTCACTTGTTGACAAACCATACATCTTGACACAAAATCAGCAATATCCCTCTTCATGTTGTCCCACAAAAAATGTTCCTTCAAATCCCTATACATTTTGGTGCTCCCAGGGTGTATAGAGAAATTGGAACTATGAGCATCATCCAGCAATTCCCTTTTTAGATCAGGTATATTGGGAACACAAAGTCTCTTCCCGAATTTCAAAATTCCACCTTCATACGCAAAGTCTCTCAATCTCCCATCATTCATAGCTTTAATCTTCTTTTGGAATTCTTCATCATCAGTCTGAGAACTCTTAATCCTTTCTAGTAAAGATGGTTTGGCAACCATTTGAAAAAGCATTGATGTTTCACCTTCCCTGGTTATTCCCATGTCCATCTTCACTAGCTCCATGAAAATTGGATCCCTTTCAATTCTCATATTTTTCAAAACTCCATGGTCTTTTCTACTTAAAGCATCTGCCACCTTGTTTGCCTTCCCCGGGTGGTAGTGTATCGTACAATCATAATCCTTGAGTAATTCAAGCCATCTCCTTTGCCTCATGTTGAGTTCTTTTTGTGAGAAAATATACTTCAAACTCTTGTGATCAGTATAAATCTCACATTTTTCACCATAGAGGTAGTGCCTCCATATCTTCAAAGCAAAGATCACAGCTGCTAACTCAAGATCATGAGTAGGATAGTTTTGTTCATGAATTTTCAACTGTCGTGATGCATAGGCAATAACTCTATCATTCTGCATAAGGACACAGCCAAGTCCTTTCTTCGATGCATCACTATAAATAACGAACCCATCATTCCCCGATGGTAGAGTCAATATAGGAGCATTGACTAATCTTCTTTTCAGTTCTTCGAAACATTCTTCACACTCTTTTGTCCAAACAAATTTAACCCCTTTTCGTGTGAGCTTCGTTAATGGGTTTTCCAATCGGGCAAAATTCTGGACGAAACGTCGATAATAACCTGCCAAGCCAATAAAACTACGTACCTCAGTTATACTCGTAGGTGCTGGCCATTCTTGGATTGCCTTGGTCTTAGAAGGATCAACAGAGATTCCATCTTTAGAGCCAATATGGCCAAGAAAAGAAATCTCCTGAAGCCAGAATTCACACTTGCTAAACTTTCCATATAATTCATGCCTCCTCAGAGTCTTCAAGATAATGCGCAAGTGATTTTCATGATCTTCATAGGTTTTGGAGTATACCAATATATCATCAATAAATACCACCACAAATTCATCGAGATACTCCTTGAAAACTCTATTCATTAGATCCATGAATACAGAGGGTGCATTAGTTAATCCAAACGGCATTACAGTAAACTCGTAATGCCCGTACCTGGTTCGAAATGCTGTTTTCGGAATGTCTTCCTTCTTCACACACAACTGATGGTATCCAGATCGAAGGTCAATCTTTGAAAAGTATTGAGCTCCATGCAGTTGGTCAAATAAATCATCAATACGAGGTAGGGGATACTTGTTCTTTATCGTTATAGCATTGATCTCCCTGTAATCGATACATATCCTCATAGATCCATCTTTCTTTTTAACAAAAAGAACAGGGGCTACCCATGGAGAAACACTAGGGCGAATAAATACCTTATTACTCAATTCCTCTAGTTGTTTCTTTAGTTCGACTAACTCTACAGTGGCCATTCTATAAGGGGTCTTCGATATAGGCCTTGATCCAGGAATCAAATCAATGGAAAACTCAACTTCTCGTTCTGGAGGATGTCCAGGTAAATCTTCCGGAAATACATCTACAAATTCTTTCACAACAGGTACATCCTCTATTTGAACATTCCTTTCCTCACCCGCAGTTATTTCATTCTCTTCCTCCCCAATAATTGAATTTAGTTGAGCTATTGAGGGTGGATCTAAATAAGAATTAGGTGGTGACGATTCTGCTCTAAAAATAAGGTGTTCCTTATCATTATCATCAAGAATCGTAACCTCTTTCTTCTTACAATAAATCTTCGCATCATAGTCCGAAATCCAGTCCATACCGAGGATTATATCAAACTCAATCATAGGTATGACGATGAAATCAGCAGATAAAGAAAATTTATGTGCTCTAATGGGGACTGATTCACAAAACTTTGTTGCAACGATACTTCCCTTAGGAGTTTTAACTGACAACTCCCTTATTAAATCAAATTGGAAATATCTAATTTTCTTAGCAAACTGGGAAGATATGAAACAATGCGATGATCCAGAATCAAATAATGCATTTGCTAAACTTGAGGAAACCATTAAATTACCTGCCACCACGTCTTTCAGAGTTTCTACCTCAGCAGTAGTGATAGCATAAGCCTGGCCTTGATCCCTTGGCCTTTTCTGAGGTAAGTTCTCCTGACGCTTAGGACATGCATTTGCATAATGCCCCATCTCCCTGCAATTGTAGCACTGAACGTTGGTAGCTTCCTTCTTCCCCTTGCAATCATGAGCTTGGTGGCCTTTTTCACCACACTTGTAACAGACTCACATTCCCTTCAGGCAAGCACCGGGGTGTTTCTTCCCGCACTTACCACAAGATGGATATTCAACCTTTCCCTTCTTCCCCTTATTTCCATTCCCAGATTGATCAGCAGGTCTCTTCTTCTCTTGCTTTGCTTTAAAGTCATAAGACTTAGAGAATTCCTTTTCGGTCTTGATAGCACATGAGACAATGTCTTCGTACGATGAAAAGGATTGTGAGACTAATGCTCGACGGAGAAATGGTTTTAACCCATCAAAGAAACGATCAATCTTACTTCTTGGGTTGCGAATATAATCACCAGCGTACCTCGCTAATCTTGTAAATTTAGCCTCATACTTTGTGACATTCTCATCCTCCTTTTGTCTCAGACTTAGAAATTGTCTTTCCATATCTGCTCGATGGTCGCGAGGAAAGTATTTTTCTAAAAACAGATCTTTGAACTCCCTCCATTCCATATTTGATACTTCATCATCTTCCTTCGTATTTTGAATCAATGACCACCATTGATCAGCATCTCCAGTGAGGCGGTAAACTGCCATGATAACTTTTTCCCTTTCACTGCTCCCCAAAGCCTAAAATATTTTCTCTAGGGAAAATATCCATTGCACAGCTACTAAGGGATTTGTATTCCCATTTAACGTTGGTGGTTTCTATCTCATGAATCGATCTAACATTGATCCTCCACGCTGCGGATCAGGGTGCTCCATACGGGTAAGGTTATTATTCATAACCTGAGTAAGTTGTCCCAGTATGGTGATTAGTTGATCAGCACCAGTTGCATCACCAGCCCACTATAATTATCTTGAGCAGGAGGGCAATCCCTACATGGAGTGCGTGCATTGATACAGTTTCCATTTCTTCCACTAGGCGCCATTTCTAAACAATGGCATAAACTAGATCAGTTTATGAATCAAAATACATAATCCCATACTTATAAAACACTTAACATAAATTGAACTATTTATGGATATAATCCATAATCATAAAAATGTTTTCTTTGAGGAAGTATATACTCATAAACCCTTCATAATGATTTGTAAAGATAGTGAGAGTTATCCTAAGCATATCCCCCGGGAGTGTCGTAACCAAGAGTGCAGCAAGGCCCGTTGTCGTGCACCAGTTCCCGTTCGAGTCTAGCTCAAAGAGGTGTTTTCGGGTTTTACCCCTAGGTACATCTGTGCCAGAGCCGCCTCTACCTGCTCGTATCCAGACAGGGATGTATTGCTCGGAAAACTCACAAAATCTCTACAATACCAAAATTCTAGGAAGTTCTTCTATACTAATCCTCAAAGTTCATCTTAGGTCTACGTGCTCTAATCAGAGTTTATCTAAATCTAGTTTCCAAGGTTTGTACTAAACTTCCTCTGATACCAACTGTAACGCCCCGACCCCAGCTACCCAGAGTCGGTGCATTATTACATAACATTGGCATGATCACAAGAAAGATCAAATCCCGAAAGACCGATTAGTTTAGTAGCCTTGGAAACACTAGATATAATCATAAAGTTTTACATTACATTTCAAAGTGAAAAACTACTACAACAACAAAGTCTTCATATCCACACTATTAACCCCTCATAATATCCCTGCAAGTCATTCATAAATTACTTCTTCACTACCTGGGAAAAATAAAACATAGAAAAGGGGTGAGCTCAAATGCCCAGTAAGGATAACAATATAGCGGAACATTCAAAATAAGCATAAACATTTAAGGCAATGAATTACTAAAACAAAAGCCTTTTAAAATTGAACTTCAACATAGTATGGCAAAAGTAAAATGAAATAATGCCATTTACTTGTTCACATGGATATTCTACTAATCGAATAATCACATGCAATATCAATAACCACTTTCATAATGTTGGAATGCATAATGCCAGACTATCATAACCACATAGCCAAGGCCTCGTGCCAAGACTACAAATAAGATTTTGTCAAGGCCTTGTGCCAAGACACTAGTTTGTCTCATGAGACCTACCGATGCATCGAGGAGCTATAGCGGGCTCCACCCGTCACTTATTAAGTCCAATGCATTCCCATATGAAAAGGTTTAAACATAACATAAACATTCGTATTAAAACTAGCATACGAAATGTCAATACTTTCACAATAAACTATGAATGGTATAAAAATAGCACATCCACAGTCAAACATATCACAAAACCTTCAATACAATATAGAAGTTTTGTATCATAATAAATCAACTTCAAATAATCTTAAAATCCATCAAAGGATGTTGACATAGATGAAATCAAAATTCTTTTTAAAGAAATATCTCCTTTTATTTTGAAATCATTTAAGATCCATATAAAATAAAACATTTTCTTTGAAAATATTCTTATAAGCTTGTAAGGAAAGCTTTGAAGATTTTATAACGGCGTAAAATAACCGCACCCGCCGTATAAGTTAAAAAAAACATTCTTACCTCAATTCTGTCGAAAAGGTTAAAAAGGACCTTGTTTTGAAAACGACGGAAAGATTCCTTTATAAACCTCTTATAAAAAGTCAAACAAGGGTAAAAATGACTTTAACCCATATTCTTGTAAATAGTAAAAATGTTTTGAAATACATTTTGAAGAAACATGGATGTGGATGATAACGAGATCCCAGTAGATTATTATGTATAAACAACCTCGGATAAAGAAGAGATTGTGAAATAACCCTTACCTTGTACTTTTCCTTGGTTGGGGTAGGTTAACCTCCTGTATAATGGTGAAATAGTTGTTATTAAATTATACAAGAATCATATATATTAATATGATATCATATATGATCTTTTAACATTGATTTGTTAATAATATCTTAGAATTATCGTCGTTTCGGGAGTTAACTTACTCATTTTCTTTTATATGTTTTGTTACATAAGCCATGGTTGTTGTATCTTATTCATATCCAGAATGATATACAGTCCTTAAACATCATTTTTAAATCATCAAATGATAATTATACTTGAATGGATACGATGGAGAATGAATCTCATCACGTTCGTGGAGACGGTAGTCCGTACGTACGCACGAGCGAGAATATCATTCTTTTGATATTAAAATAATATATAAATGGATGGTATATCATATATAAAGAATCATTAACATGTTATATTTATTATTTACATGAGTTACACATCATTATTATACCCATCCAAATAATATTATATTGAATAACAATTACACCACGACGTGCAGACGGTAAGCCGTACGTACGCACGTATGGTGACATGTTATTCAAAGGGTGGATAGAATACTGAATATGATTGTACCATATTTGTAATAACATCACAGTATATGTGAGATACTGGAGTTATTATTTCAGAATGGTATGAACAAAGGAAGAAGAAGTGGAAGAAGAAATGAACTTAGAAAAGGGTGGTGAAATCATTACCTCTTCTTCGGGTTCTTCCTTTTGATTTGATCAAAAGGGCTCCTTAGGTTGGCTTTCTGATCAAACTAAGGCCTCTAGGTTGTAGTGAGGGATGTTGGGAGAGTATTTGGGCAGAGTTTGGCCGAACCAAAGGCTTTGAAGGTGTGAAGAAATGATAAGGAGGAGTGCCCTTTTATAAGAGGGGTGAGGGGCACCTTTGGAAAAGTTAGAAATATTAATTTATAATAAATTCATATTCGGTTTACAAAGGCTCCAAAGTTGACTATTCAAAGGATGAGGTGGGGATAGGTCGAAAAAAACTCATCCAATAGAATTTAGACAGGTTTGGGTACTTATATTAACCTTATCTTTAACTATTAACTCTAAGTTAATTAGTTTCACTTTTACAATGTCTCTTTGTATTTTTTATATAATATGGTTAATAAACTTACTATATACATCCAAGCGACCCCCAAGTGGTCCATTAATGAGGAACCTATCATAATATAAGTCTCTTGTCCGAACCTTAGATTTTTAGGAATTTAATATCAATTAATAATATAATATTTTTTTAAGAACTCTTTTATGTCAATTTTGACACTATTCAATAGTTGATTTTTGTGAAACTCCTAACAGATTGATTACTTCTAACAAAGTCAATTAAATCAATCCTAATATATGATATTATCATAGAAAATTAGTTTAATTCATTAAAAGTTTCATATTATAATTATTTGGGTATTTATAAGATCAATTATTTTTATTTTTCACTATTTTAGTAATTACTGCATCATCATTGTGTCATAAATAAAATATATTATATAATGTCTAAAAATTATAAATAAAATAGCATTATGTAGGAAATCTTTTTAGCTTTCTAATGAATATTTATAATCGAAAATCCAACATGTATAACCCTATGTAAAAATTGTTCTTCTAAAAGCTATAAGCTTATGCCATTTTTATTTTTATTTTAACTTTATTAATATAATGTGTCATTATCACTTACAAGTGGATCCATGGGGTCCCAAAATAGACCCAAAGATTCCCATGGTCGACCATGTATCAACCAATAGGGTTGAGACACGTTTTAGGGTAATTTAGTATTATTATAATATTATTTTTTTTAACCTTATTTACCGGATTTACCCTTAACCATGGTAAATAAAATATTTACCGCAGTAATTATTCAAAATGTCTAAAAATAAAAGTTACCTATTTACATAATTTGAACATCATGATTCCAAATATGGAATCCATTTTTCTAAATTCAAAACACAGAAGTGGCAGAAATTAATTTAAAATTAATTCCCGCTGTCAAAACAAAAAGCGTGTTTTTAAGAGATAATAACTATCAAAAGATTGACACTTGTTTATGTTCGGTTTAATTGTAAAATTATGTCCAATGACCAAGATTATATTAAATGGTAAAAATATATTCTAAATATACTTTAAAACCACTCAAATTCACAATTTATCACTATTAATTATTTTGATTAAAAAAGTTTTTTTTTAATTAAAATTTAGTAATTTTCACTATTCATCAAAATATGAAAGTTATCCGAAATGTACCAAAATTTCACCTTAGGCTAAATTCGATATTCCGAATCCAAAAATAAAGTCCATTTTGAAATATAGAATATATATGATTTCAAAAAGTAGGTATTACTATTCACAACGGCTAGTTTAATTAGTTGTGGTGTGTGTTAGAACTCGAGGTTGCGTACAACACACGCTATCGCATTATTCGAAGGGAAACGTACCATAGAAGCTTGGGGTGTTACAATCTAGGGATGATAGAGGATCACACTTCAGTTTCTTGGAGGGACACCACAATTGTATTTAAGAATCGACCTCTAAATAGGACTCCAACCAATCATGTTGATGTAATGCCAAACAATACCCTAGTGGAAAAGGACTAGGGGAACAAACTCAACCGATATCTATACAAACTATATGAATAAGATCCTCAAGAATCCTTGAATGAATTATATGGTGGGACCCATGGGGTACATGAATTGTCCATCTATCCCATGTATTTTCCATGTGGATGAGCCTCACAAGAAATTAAATTTCCTTATAAACAACGTTTAGAACATGTTAATTCTATGTAGAGTTACTTGGTATCCTGATCGTGTTTCTTGGATGTGTCCATTTATAGAAGTCATGATTGTGTACCTGTATGTGCTTGCTAAGATGTGATCATGTGGGACTAAACGGTGTGTCTGTGACCGTGTACTCCAACAAATACCTGTGTACTTCCTATGTACAAGCCGATTCAACCAGGGTGTGTCACACGAAATGTGACAAGGGTCACTTAATATGTGATACATAACTACAGATGGAGCCATGACATCATAGATAGGGGCCCACATTGAATGTATATCTGAAATAGATTCCATGTTGATTAGGATTTACCATATCAGCCATGGATCTAATATTTGTCAAATTGTGTACCACTAGAACATCTAATCTAGCGAGAACACATAGATATAGGTTCATTCGGGCCTCTAGTTTCTAGATATATGGATTCACGGTTTGAATCTTCTTGGGAATTTCCTCCACTGAGCCATTTAGTATGGCACATCAAAAGTAGGTTGAACAAATACTAAAAATCTATTCTAATCCACCCCATGTTGCCCAACACAATCATTTATCTTTGATCACAACACTAATCATAAACCAAAATGACAATATCGATCAGTTGCACCATATAAAGACCATGAAATCATCAAATATAGTGAATTACTCAAAATATGGGCCAATAAAGAATCACAAAAAGAGAACATGCGAAGAATGGAGGTAGAAATCCACAAAAAATCAATGCTAGGGAAAATCCTTGGATGTTTTCCATTTCTCCATGATTTTTAAGATAGAAATGAAAAATAAAGAAGGATTAATCAACCAAAACAAAAATTCCATCAATTCCAAATTTTTATATGTTTCACGTATGAATTCATGTTTTTTGAAAAGATGAACCTTAATCCAATATTTAGAACGTGATTGAAATCTCAAGACAAAAAACCCCATCCTCTCATTAGATCGATCGTTGATGAATAATATTTGTGTTTTCCTTCATTGATAAGGTCTTCCAATTCCATTTTCAAAATGATATGTGATGTGATCTTAATTCATCATCATTCGTTAGGGATAATTCTCTATACATTTCTCCAATGGTCCTATGACATATCCATGGTTATGTGGTTGACCCAGGATTTCTATCATAATTGACCATTTAAAGGATAAACTGTCACCATGTCAATGAAATAAAAAATTATAATTTTATAAAATTATTTTATTTATTTCACACTGACAATAACGTTTTCACAAATGACCCACATAGACTAATGTTAAGTCATCCAAATGGTAAAATATTTTATTTGAACCAAACAATGAATTCAGATTTCAGATTTTGGCACCTTCTTTTGTGTTATTTCAATTTTTTTGGAAAACCTCCCGCACATGATATTGAATATATTTAATATATGTCGGGCCTCAGAATCTCATTCCTTCTAAGAACATAGTCTCGATAATAATCGTATAGTATTTATAAATAATAAATGGAAAATATGATATGTTACATTATCCCGAACATCAGGATTAATGTCCTCGAAATACACAAATATGGGCTTCTCACAAAGATGTTGGTACTGAGAAAGAATCTAAGCCACTCACTCCCATATGTTCTTCTAGAGATCCTCATACTGCCACAAAACACACATATAGATAATTGAGGTGACGGATCCTCTCATTCAAATCCACGATCTCTACTGGGTACTCAACAATGTTTTCTCCATCCTCAATGACTATCTCACCCTGATCGATAACATGTGATGGGTCATGCACAAACCTACTCAATTGTAACACATGGAATACAATGTGTACTTGGTCCAGATAAATTAATAGAGGTAATAAGTATTCCACCTCGACAACTCTAAAAAGTATCTAAAAATGGACTAATCAATCTAGGAGATATATTTTCACCATAAAAAAGTATCCTCAATACACATCTTGGTGAGACCCCCATGAACACATGTTCTCCATCCTCAAACTCCAATGGCCTCTGTTTTCTATTACAATTATAATTTCTATGGATTTTTGCTATCTTCTTCCACTCTTGGATGATATTCACCTTCTCTGTTGTACCTTGCTCCATCTTCGAGCCCCAGAGTCCTGACTCTCTTAGGTAAGTCCATTAATGTGATGACTATAGGTTTGGTCATAGAATGACTTGAATGGTGCCACACTGATGGTGGAATGGTTTTTGGGTTTGTTCACATTCTCCACCAGTGGTAGGTGATCCTCCCAAATCCAGCCAAAGTCTTACCTGGATGCCCATATCAATTGCTCGAAGACATGAATAGTCTTCTATTTCTATCCATCAGTTTGTGGGTGGAACATTGTTATCAAGTATAACTAAGTCCCAAATGCCTATAAATTCCCTTCCACAATAGTGATGTGGAATGAGAATCACAGTCTAAAACAATAATCGATGGAACTCCATGGATTCATACAGTCTCCTACAAATAATGGCATCCTACGAAATCTAATAAACCATTCTCTCATATATCTTAGATGTGTGACCACTTGGCGATTTGATATATGATCACCAATATGGAATCTGGTTTTTATGATGTATGTGGTAATCCATTTATGAATTCCATAGATATCCGATCTCATTTCCAATATGGAACCTCAAGTGGTTGAGTTAAACTCACAAGAACCTAGTGCTCAGCCTTCAATTTCTAACAAGTAAGCCATCACAAAAAAAATATAACTCTATTCATCATCCCGTGAAACAAAAAATAACATAAGAGGTTGTGGTATATCTTTTCCACACATTGATTCACCTCCAAACAAGATTTATAAAACTCTTTCAAAACCTCATCCCACAACATCTTGGGTACCACAGTGTGTCCTCTGAAAATAAATACATGCTCCTCACATTTAGAAAATCAATATAGGGACTGTTTTATGTGTAACTGGGTATATATGGTCTCATAGTTTTTATCCCAAATCTATGCCTCCAGGACTCACTATAAGAGTTGATTGGTGACAACCATAAATTGGAGGAGAGATTATCCACCTCCATTCAGAAAGGATAACATCAACAATGACAATTATAGGGAATTAATTGGCCAATCCCAAAACTACAAGGCTTTAATTAATAGGTACCAAACTCTTATGGATTTCATTAAACGTTAATGAACCCATTAATTAATATTTCTAATTCATTCTTCATATGAAAAAGGTGAAACATAACCAACATAAAAATTCATATTAAAAATCACATATGAAATACAAATATGTTAACCATAAACCATGAATGGTATAAATATAGCATATCTACAGTTAATAATATCATAAAACCTTTAATAAAATATTGTATATTTTATCATAATAAATAAAACTCAATAAAACCTAAAATCCAACATCGGATATTGACATATAAAAAAATAATCATATAAAATCATTCAATCTATTTGAGAGAAATATAACTTTGTTTACATTAAAACCATTTAAAAGATACCAAATTATAAATAAAAATATTTCATTTGAAAATAACCTTGTAAAATTATAATAAATTCTTCAAAACATTAAGTTTTCATGAAGGTAAGAAATTTTTCTTGTTATGCATAAGTTAAAAAAAATACATTCCTTCTTTGATTTGTCAGAAAGGTCACAAAGTACAT
Source organism: Viscum album (assembly GCA_963277665.1). Lineage (NCBI taxonomy): Eukaryota > Viridiplantae > Streptophyta > Magnoliopsida > Santalales > Viscaceae > Viscum > Viscum album. Next base: position 1,927,739,364 of record OY728153.1, read on the forward strand.
CGTTTGGAAAATGACAGAAATATTTATTTCAAAAATTTTATCAAACATCAATCATGGGTATAAATGAATATAAATGTTTTTAGACAAATAGTAAAAATATTTTGAAAAGAAATTTATTAAAATAGTGTCATGGATGAAAAATATGCCGCAATAGATAATTACATATAATCAATGTTGGATAATTTTGAGATTGATAAATTAACCCTTACCTTGTAATTTCATTAAGATGATGGTACATTACCCTCCTATAAAAAAGTTAAATAATGTTGTTGAATTATAATATGGATATATCTACTTTTATAATATCATATATTATCATGTTATATCATTTTTTAATAATATTTCAGTATTACCATTGTTTTGGGTGTTAACTAATTCATTATCCTATGCTTGTTTTGTCATGTAATTCATGTTTTTTATGCATATGATATATTTTATTCATTTAAAAAATGCTATTATGTTCATGTATATTATATTTACTCATTATAAAACATTTATATTAATTTATGAAAGGTTAATATAGAGGATCAATCTCAGACGATCATGGAGATGATAAGTTATATGTAAGCACGAGTGGAAGTGTTAGCCCTATAATGGTTTAATCGTACGGAATTGGATGGTAGGTTAATTATATAGAATCATCATCATGTCATTTTAATTATTTATATTATTTATAATTATCAATATATCCATCTAAATAAACTGGTGTTGAAAATATATTACACCACGGTGTGGCATTGGTAAGTTGTCCGTACACATGCATGGTAATACTGTTATTCATATGGAGTATAAAAGGAATAATATTGATGTAAAATAACAATAATAACATCTAAAAATTTATAGGATACTATATTTAATAATTTATTTTTCAAAAACAAATGAAGAGGAAGTATATGTAGAAGAGAAAATGTATTGAATTGGTAAAACAATTACCCCTTCATCGAGTATATCCATTTAATTTGAAGAAAATTATAGATTATGATGTATTTATACCCAATGTATTTCCTCTAAGACGAATCGAGGGAAACTTTATGGATAAATTTGTTAAGTTTGGTATATATAAAGTTATTTAGAGGTATTAATAAATGAGATGAAAATGTTCCCTTTTATATGAGTGGGGAGGGACACTTTGGGAAACTCCAAAATAATTAAATTAATATTAATTAATATCCAATTCCACAATAATCCAATGATATTGTTTCGTTGTTCCTAGGAATGACTGTCATATTTTAAGAATCAATGATTTAATGCAGTTTCCATTGGATTTATTCATGGAATGGGAAACATCCAACAATTCTTTATCAAAAAGGGACCTACATGCCAATGGAGGGAATTTGTTAAGATTGAAATTTACAATAATTAAGAACATTATTTGGTTGAGGATAAGGGAGTTCGGACTCATCACACCCTTTGGGGGGAATTATTGTCTACTCTGTGAATCCCATTATAAATTAATGATATTTTCATGATTCTTTATTAATTTATCAAGTATAACATATGTTTCCCTTGGAATTTCCAATCACTTATTAACATGTGTGAAATCTAGAAACATCTATATGTATTCTAGGTTGTTCGTTAATAGAGATATTTGTATGTATTTGAGGTTCTCCATCACTAGTATCCTCTCATAATCTATGTAGAGATTTTTTTTATCATCATTATGATGATATTTTTTTTATCCACTAGATGGGTCCCATTGAAATTTATTGTCTTATAAGGAGATGAAGGTTTTTTTTAATATAGGGATATTACAAATAAAATGTGCTACCTATATATCCTTGTGATGGGAATCAGAACCCTCATTGTCTGGTGCCACTTAATGGGACACATCATACCATTTAAAGTCATGTGATGTAGACCTAACTATAAGATTTAATGTCATGTGCTAAAGATATATTTGTGAAATATACATAGTCAAGGTTTTTTGAGGGAGATATGCCTTTGATTCCCATGGAAAATTGAATGAATATGGGTTTCCAAATAATATTAGACCTCGTTGGGAATATGGTCCAAGGAGAACATGGTTATTTTAATTTTTTCGGTTTAAACCGTGAGGAGGTTTCCTATGTATCCTATTTATATGGAAATCAAATCCCACCTAGTTTGATGAATCTCATTGCAGAGTGAATTCATTTGAGATAAATGAGTTTTAGTCTTACTTGTTGAAAAGTATGACTAGATAATTTGGGAGTTTAATTTGGGAATTATTCCTAAGGAGTATACCCAGATAAAGGGAACTATGTATGGACACCTGAGGAGGATATACAGTGAGATCAGGCCTTGAGAAGGCTTCATATATATCCAGATTATGGTGTGAATCAGAGTTCTAGTAGTTCATTCCTTGTGATGGTGATTATTCATGAATTTTTCACATTTTAGGGGACATGATTGGGTGAACCCTTTTTTGGATTGGAAAAATTTTGAGCTTGTAATGTCAAGCATGTGTCATATATATCTGTGTTTCAATAGGAATCAGAGTTCTCATAGTTCATGAATTTTGGAAAATGTTGTGATCATGTCAAATCTATATGGCCATGTGAGTCATTATTAGTGTGAGAAACAAGAGGATGTCAATGATTCAACAAAGGCACCCACACTTATCCTCCCCTTCTGGTGGAAGATGGTGAACCTATGTTGGTGATGGTGGATAGGGTGAGGGGACCGTGGAAGAGTGTGATGCGATGATCCTTCCCTCTATTATTAATACACTGAAAAAGGGACCTATATAAAGAAGGAGGGATGGTGATGGAAGAAGATAGGAGAAATAATTAAACCTCTTACATGAATGGTATGGGGATTACACCAGGATGGTTTTCCTATTATTTTTCTTGGTAGGGGAGGAAGGCATTTCCATTGCATTGATAGAAAAGCAAGTGTGAACCTTACCTTCCCTACCAGTGACCTGAGGTTCCGTGTCTTAGAGATGAGAAGGGGAGGTCAGAACCTAAACCCTAATCCACCAAACTAGGACCTCCCCAACAATTTACTTGGGAGAAAGGGCCATTTAACTATAGATATACAAACCCATATTCACATTATTTAACCCAACCCAATTTTAAAACAAATGTGGGAAACCAATGATTGCAAATATACAAACCCAAATTATAGACACGCTGATGTTCCTTTCCTAAAGGATTGATAAGTCTGGAGGTTTTGGTGGATTCCTCAACAGAAACCATTTCATAGAAAAGATCCAATGATGAAAAAACCCTACCATTAATGGCTTTGAAGAGGGATTAATGGCTTTTAGAATGATGAGAGTAAGTGAATGATAGATGGGTTCCCAAGTAAGTATTGGTGCGCAATAATGGGCATGAATGCAGGCTTGGGGGACCTAATGTTAACTTATGTGATGAACAACCTGGACTTTGATACTTGGGAGAGACCTTACTCGAGCCTTCTAAAGTATTTACATGTATTTTGAGAAATGGTTTCTCAAGTACCTGGGGGAGGAATAAGTTATTTTCAAGTGTTACTAATTTATGGAGGTTGGGCACTTTAGGAACTCAAGTGTTATGGATCTCAAATACTAAAATAAATTAATTCCTATGAACCTCTTTCAATTCATCATCTCTATGTGTTAATTAACTACCTTGAATGTTTTAAAAGACTTGGGAGAAGCACTAGGGTGACTAGAGTGGAAATTATGCTTCGGGAAAATTAGTCTGTACAAATGAAGGACCCAAGGGTCTTTTTTTTAAAACAATAGGACCCTCGGAGAAAAGTGGTTGGGAATGCAAGTTCCATTCATGCTGACGGTACTTTGGCTAGACTAATGTGATCTACAGTTCTAGCCTTTGAAAATCTTGATATTCGTCATGTGTGTTCTCCTATTATTTCAAAGGCATTTCCGTTTTTCAAATTTTAATCAATGTGACTGAATGGACTGTCAAAAAAATCCATCCCCCACCTAATAATTGCATGTAGAATAAAAATGGGTCCCATACTAAGGTAATGTAATGAATATGAAAAAAAGGGTATTGTGGTGGGAAAGTTGCCGCACCCAAGGTAAATAATTGCATAAGTGGTAGTGCCTAAACATCCATCATTCAAGGTAACTATCATTACTTATATATTTTGGCTTTATATCGACAATAATTATCCCGACCTCAAAAAATATAGGTTTCATTGTGAATGTTTGTTTTCCTCAGATAATCCTGTTTAGTCAAACTTCTTATGTTTATTTTTATTTGCGCACATGAACTGGGGCACTACACATGTGTGCTGGTTTTATACATGTGTGCCAATTTTAAAATTTTATTCCTTAATGAATTTTTCAATTTTTTCTAAATTCCATTGACAAAATATTAGAAATAAACATTTTTTAAAATTAATTTTATCCTTTTTTGGTTCAATTACTTCTAAATGAATCAGAACCACTAATGAATTGTCCTATAAGAGAATTGATGACATGATAAAGGATGTAGTTCTTGGCTACTTAGACCTCTAATATTATACACACCAAGACTTGGAAATATATCTGAAGAGATATCTCTTCAATTAACCCCATAAAATATATTGCCTCTGTATAGCTATGGCCACATGTAGGATGTCCATATTCCAGACTCAAAGAATAATATTATACTTTATTGGTTTCATGACTATACCAATTTATCAGATTAAATTTTTTCTATTTGGGGCTCATATGTTAATATTGGGACAACATATATGTCTCATATCATTCAACACAACCTGTGTTCTCCAGACATGAAAGCACAAGCACCCGAACTACAACTACACTTTTATTCATATATCTTTTGAGATTACCAAACAGATTAATCCAAAGGCTGGAAGAAATGATGGGATTTCTTCCTAGTAGGGTGTGTAAAACCTGCATTGATGTGAACATATAGGGTTCATAAGATGAGTGTGGAATTTACAAAAGACAAAAAAATGTGTTGGGATTTATGAGGCTGAATGGGTTTAGAAAACCTATGTGTATAGGAATGACAATTTTATGCTGGAGATACTAAGCTGAAGGAGTCCAGAAACTAAATCCTTCTATATGACACACAGAGAAGTACACATCAATTTGTGGGATTCCTACAAGATCATTGGAGGTCCAATCCTTGGAGATATGTATGATGAGTTTATTCCTCCCAAAGTGACATTGAATGACTCAGAAAAGACACGCCCTTGGGTTGTGAGTTGATGAAAATATTTTATAATCTCAAGAATACCACTACCAAAAATTCCTAAAAAATAAAGTATATTCATCCAGTGAAGGGGATAGAAATCATCCTAGTAAATAATAATGATAAAAGACTCACTTTCACCCATCTAACCATTTGTAAAAAGAAAAAAAAGAGACGTACACCTTACACCTCTTTGACAATATTAGAAATAAGAGAATTTGACAAGTGGGGATATGAATTCAAATCCAAAATTCCTATGAAGACATGTATCTCATGTATTCTGAACTTGTGTCTCGGTGTGAATTTATTTCCAGTCAGAGATTCCAATGAATGCTTGCAGCCAAGAACATTTGTTATTGCGGCCATGCTGGCAGAGTGAAGGATGGTAGGGCTGTCTAATTGTATTTTGGAAAGATTAACAAGATATTAATTTATTTTTATTTAGGGATGTATTATTATAGAATATAGGGACCATTATAGGTTTTACGGGGGTGGATCCCCACTCATTTTAGAGTATGTGCAGAGCAAAGTGGGGTACATGTCTTTGGATGTTATTTCCATCCATCTGGTCAGGCATTCACCAGTATTTCACCTTTGTCCTTGAACTCTTATGATATCAAATCATTATTGAGATTGTATAAGGAATTTCATCCTTTTCCATTATGGTAATCCACCTACGAGACAATTTTTTGATGATGGGGAGGCCTTCTTAGAGATATGGCCATATTTGTTAGCCTGGAAAGATGGAATATTGGCCACCTAGATTAAAGGATAAATCATATCTAAGGACTTTTCTCCTTATAAATTTTCACATCAATTAAAATGTCTGCAAAAAATTATCCCCCACCCTATGCATGTCATATTAGATAAAAATATGATGGTTTCCGGACAACTATGGTTGCTTGAATCCGTAGAGATGACTAGGGATGTTTTTTATATACCTACCATTAATGCAATAAATAGATTGACTATCTGGTATTCTAAAAATAGGGTCGCATCGTACCATGAAGCGGTATTAAACACTGTTGTCCCTCATGTGGGCATAAAAATAGGTAGTATGAAGGAACCCTAACTTTTGGAATGTAATTCTTCATCTTTAGGTTACGAATCATGGAGTTAGTGGGTGGAGGTGATGAGGGTCCATATTCACCGATGTGAACTCTTACAAGATATAATCAATATGTAGCATTTTTGAGAGCCATCCCATCAATCCATACCGAGACTGTATTGAGTAAGACTGGTCTCCATCATTCCGAAGAATGTTGAGTCCTATTTTCTCATCCAATATCTATAACTATTTGAGTTGGGAAGAAACAGACATCCAAAAATACAAGATTCTGTTCGCAAACCTTTAGAATTTACTCTAATTATATATAACCAGAGACTTTCCAAACATGGAAAAGTTTTAATAGTGATGCTGATAAAATGTGGATAGAACAATGTGAAGGGTTGCATATTCCATGAATTGGGGATCTACGAGCCCCTTATGATATTCTATTGAATAACAATTATTATGAAGTGATAACAAACATATGAGAGATGTAAATTCTCATATACGCAACTCAAAAATTAATTCCCACCACAAATTGGGTAAATGAAATGATAGATATGGTACTACAGAAGGGATTGATCATTCATTAAATGACGAATAGTGTGATATTGTGGATCCTAAATATGTATATTTCCTTTTTATCCCATTCTCCTCTACTTTGAAATTTGAATTTAGTCAAATAATTGGTACTCATGGAACATATCATTTTAACATGTAGTTGGATAAAGGAATGACGACTAATGTTCTATCACTACGATAAATCCCGAGAGGCACTGATCTTGGAGCTACTGGATCACCCTATGAATTAGGAGAAAAATCTCCTGATAAACATGAAAAGGACGATGTGATAGAAAAGGGAATGTAGTCTCTAATACTTGTTTTTGGAGATGATGATGCATTTCTTCATAAGAATGTGAATAAACAAAAGCATCGATGAAGGAAATACATGGTTAAACATTTTCTCAATAGCTGTAAGACATCATGCCAATATGAATTTTATACTTATTCCCGAAAAAGTGTTTAACATCTTTTAATTTTAGGAGATTCTTCTTTTTCTTCTTTAAAAGATAATACTAATAACCTTCGATGCACTATGGAGGGTGCTTCTGAATATGAACAAATTCCTTCTAACACGATGGTTCTAGAAGAGGCATTGAGGACAAAAGAAGCAACATTTGTTCCCAGCACTACTCTTGTAATAGATCTTAGAAGAGAGGAGAGATCTGGTATATCAACAATGACTCATAAGACACAAAATATAACAACAAATGACATTCATCCTGTGATACTATAGGTTTATCACATGGACCATAATATCCTGCAACAACTGGTGTAGACCTCACAATTGTTGCCGATGAAGTTGTTCGGAGTCAATGTTTTTCAGAGGAAAGTTGCAAAGAAAAAATGAAAAGTGCTCCAACGGCTAACAATAACATGGGATATGTGATATCATTGGATGATTTGATGTACCATGTCATGTATTTCAATGAAGTATTAAAACATTTTAATATACCAAATGATTTAAAATATTTTGAAGTCCCTAGTTTAGAACCAACTGGACGTGAGTTTTCGTTATCTTCCCTATTAATATTCTTATGATTAAATTATAACAATGATTTGTTGAAATATGTAGTGCCATATAATGAATCCACTACCGCAATGATTCATGAAGGAAGCACTGAATGTAATGCCAATCAAACCATTGCAGAGATATTACATCAGGTGAATCATGATACAATGGTTTTTCCAGAGATTTATTCAGAGGATCTTGAGAAAATTTAAGAAATTATTCCCCAACCATATACATCAAACCAAACCGTTGAAACTGAAAATATTGGGGAGGAGTCTTCTCAAGCTTCGAACTTATTGTTTGGCAAGAAATACTGATATTGAGATTTTTCTCACTCATCTAATACCTTAAAAACTAACTATAACCAAAATTTAATTCACCATATAGGGCTATCAACTTCAATGGATATATTTTAATGTGAAGCCACTGCGTCTTCTTAAACAGTATTAGGAGGTGAAACAACCACTTCAAAGGATGGTGTAGAACCTGGAACTTCTCTACTTTCATTAATCCCAGAATATGATCCTATTTATTATAGTGATTTTGAATCAGATGTAGAACTGCATAATAACCTTCATCTAGAACGTCACAAGGTGTGGAAAAACATATGAAAGATAATATTTAAAATTTCCCTTGAGGAACAACCTTTAAGAATTCAACGAAATTATTATCTTTTCATTACATTGTGATTTGGAATTTTTTATTACCGTGAAATTCATATAGCAGTGAAAGAGATTAACTGAATTATGGAGAAAGAGCAGAAGCTTCGGTAAAATCAAATAAAAACTAAGCTATTGATCAACATTGACAAATTCCAAGAAGTGATATTCCATGTTGAAACCAATTGTTTTGGAAATTTGAGTGAACTAAAGTATAAGATTAAATAAAAGACTATTTAGTAACTTCTCCTTCAACATTAATTATATATTATCACAATGGATCTATACCATCATCATGATTCCATCAGAATTGTTCAGATGGATGGTGAGAAATCCATTGTGGATGCTAATGAATCCCTTCTACATGCTGAGGAGATCGAGTCTCATTGGATAAAAAAATTTCCATAGGCGGATGATGGGGATCAATAGGTCATTAACCAAATGAGAAGTTAAGTACAAATCCTCTTGTAATTTGTGATATAAAAGAGGATCAAGTTTTTGGATGAAGGTTCCACGAGCATCAGAAGCGTCATTAGGATGGAACCCAACTTTTATTTTTACAATGATCAATGATTATTCAGGTATCAAGACAATGATGAACTCCAGTCTCCACAGAATATAATCTAGAATTTAGATAATGTAGGAAGAGGCTTGAAACTTTTATAGGGGATCTTTCACATCATGTTTATACTTAATTAATTAATTTCATAATGAAAATATTACCTGGATATTTTTTATTTTCTTCGTTGATGAGGTTGATCGTCTGTAATGACCCTCATTATTATCTCATTGTGCTTGTAAGGATACAAACAAGAATACCTTTAGTGACAATTCACACATGATCTGATGGACTCTGATCGACATCGCTTCTCTCCATGTTCTAGGGTAGTGAAGAAAGTGTCTTGTATCAGTCATTGTTGATCTCTTATTCTTCAGACTTGAAGAATGTCTCTTATTCTAGAGAGGGGTGGGAAGAGGATTTGATAGAGAAATTTTTTTCTCAACAATTTTCAATTCAATGGGTGTGTGGCTCAATACAAGGAACTATAGACGTATGTGACTATTTATTGACATGTGGCTTCAGTTACAATATGTAATTGTGTAATAGTAATTATATACATTTATAACCATAGAAGAAACTCATGATATTAATAATAATACCACGTAATTATTTTTGGTGCACCAAATTGTTCGAAACTGAAATATAAATAAAATTCCGCATCACAAAATTATAACAACGTTATTTTAATTAATCCCAACTAGTTAAATAATTATTTATCATCTTTAAAAAATTATTTTACTACAAGATCATCCCGACTCTACTCGAACTCCACTTCCATTTATTGAACACCCGAATAAATAAATAAATCATTCATTCTCTTAAATAAATAATTTTATTACAAAGTATTAAATAAATATGTATTAAATGTTCAATAAAATTAACATATATATTTTATCCACAATCCGTTGAATAATTATATATCTAATTTATGAAATAATTTTTACTTGAATAAAATTATTCCACTTTCTTGATAATAATATTTATTAATTAAAATCAAATATAATTTAAGAGAGACCGCTAGAAACACATAATGTGTGACACTCTATGATTTTTTATCATTGGCCTTAGGCAGGCTTTCCTAATGTCCAAATGAACTAGATAACAATGGGTCAAGGAACCCTAGAGAATGAAATAAAGTCTCAAATATCAAATCCACACATGAATTCTAACTGTGTAATATAATCTATTTGTCTCAATATCTCATCAATAATGTTTCTAGATTTTTTCCTCTACCGTTGTACTTGATACGTCATTCTTTTACTACCTTAAATAAACTCGTCGTTACACCATGGACTTGGAAATTCAAGAAACCATTCTATTTCAATCAAAGGGGAAAGATATAAAATTCCATAAATGGAAGGTACAAATCCTTCTTCGACTTATCCATTAATAACATACCACTCGTGAAGCACCCAACGTACCCTACTTCCCACCAACTGTCTGCGTGATGTTTTTCGTTAGTAAATTAAAGCGCATGACTCGTGACACATATTAATGATAATATTTAAAACTAATAAAAATTACACATGCTTACTAATAGAAATATTTTATGACACCAAAACAAGAGGAATTCCTAATGTTGGGTATGTTCTCATAATCTCATGTCTTGGAGATTACCAAGTGAAAACATCATGAGAGGAAGTCTCGTCTTCTTACGAGTACTCACACCTGATAGTCTGCATGCTATGTTTCCCATCATAGCATGTAATCCAACCATAGAAATATTTTTAAGAATATTGTTATACCATTTTGAGGTTCTCATCATAGCGGGGAACTACCATGACCTTATAGATGCAACAAATACTCTAATACATTATTATATCATAGTCATGGAGAACAATGAACAATATGTAATAAGATGTTTATTATTTAAATATATTAAATGTCCATATAATCAATGAACAACCAATTGTTTCTTAGACACCAACTCTTACAAACTCTCACTTAGACTAGAGCCAACTGCCTATGACTTTCAGTCCCCTAGAACATACATGGTGATCATGTTTCTACAGATTCAAGACGTTAGTCAAGGGGTCCACCACATTGTCTTCCATGGAAATACTACTCTCTCAAACTTCTCCTCTCTATGAAAAATACCTCATGATATTATACATCCAAAGTATGTGCTTTGTCTGATGATGTGTCCTTGGCTCTTTAGCGAGATCCCCCGTTGCAGTATTCTCACTATACAGTGTGATGGGATCATTACTAATAGGTATCACATCCAACTCCTTAAAGAGGCTTCACATCCGAACTGCTTATTTAGCTGCCTTAGAAGTTGTGTTATACTAAGACTCTGCGGTAGAATATGGGACCACACTCTTCTTTGAGCTATTCCAGCACACTGCGCCTCAATTCAAAGTGAATATGTATCCAATTTGTGACTTCATGTAATCTTGATCAGTCTAGAAACTTGCATCTGCATATCCTCTATTGACAAGTTCCTCATCTCCTCCATAAAATTGGATCATATCCTTAGTACGCCTCAGATACTTTAGGATAGTCTTGACTTCCATCCAATGGCAGTCCCATAGGTCATCTAGATATCTTCCTACAAAACTCAATGTGTAGGCGACATCTATCCTAGTACATATTATGACATACATGACTAACCCAATCACTAATGCGTATGGATTTCATGACATTATCTTTCATTCCACATGTGTATGAGGACACATTGTTTTGGAAAGATTAATGAAATGTGATTCTAGAATCAATCCCATCTTGGATTGTTCTATAATGAATCTCTTAAGTATCTTATAAATTTTTGTACATTGACTTAGGCCCAAAAATATCATGATTCTATAATGATGGATCTTCATCCCTAGAATATTTGCTACCTCACCCATGTCATCCATGGAGAAGCAGTGATTCAACCATGCCTTAACCAACTCTAAGACTGGTATCTCATTTCCTATATGTAATATGAAATCAACATATACTATAAAGAAAACAATTGCACTCCCACTAAACCATTTGTAGACACAAGGCTCAGATTCATTATTAATAAAACCAGACTCATTTATCACTTCATCAAATTGAATGTTCCTTGACATCGATGTTTTCTTTATTCCATAAATGAATTTATGATACTTTCATACCTTATAGGAATCCATTAGAGTCACAATATCTTCAAGTTGTGTAATTTATTAATCTTGCTGAACATTCCCGTTAAGGATTTTTGTTTTGACATTCATTTTCCAATTCTCATAGTCATGGTAAGAAAAAATGGACAAAAAAATTATAATGGATTACAACATTGCAACTTGTGAAAATTTTTATTTGTAGTCAATGTCATGAAGCTATTTGATCCATTTTGAATCCAGTCATACATTATAGGTGCTAACTTGTCATTCCATGTCTAGTGGTTTCTTGAGTACCCATTTTAACCCAATAGGATTTACATAAACTGGCGGATCTCACAAAATCTCGACTTAGTATTGGTACATCGAATCCATTTCATAATTAATGGATTCATTCCACATGGAATCATCTATTTTACTTAAATTATCCTCTTAGGTTATAGGATCATTATTTTAAACTAATAATGAGTCACCATCATGAGTAACTAGAAAACCGTACTGTTCCAGTTCTCTATCCTCTCTTGTACTCCAACACCTCTCTTACGTTTCTGGAATAATTCATTATTCCATGGGGATTTATGGAATCTGGTCAGGTGCCCACTCTTTTGTATCTTGAGACTCCACTTCATTGAAGCCTATCCTTCTCCAACAACATATTTTGGAGATTCACTCCCTATAAATGAATAAGGTGTGTTTTTACACTATTAGATTATTGTTTAGGGTTTTGTATGGGTAATATCCCCTTGTTTCCTTGGGTTATACTAGAAAGGTAAACTTTGTGCCTCAGGGTGAAATTTTATTACCGGAATTGGCCTCAACAAACTCATTGATTCCCTACACATGTAAATTTGATAATATGGGTTTTGATTCACTCCAGAACACACATAGAATACCATTTATCGATTTAGTTGGTACTTGGTTTTGTATGTGGGTCATTGTTTTTAATGAATATACCCAAAAGGATAATGGAAGACTTGAATGACTCATCATTGATCTTACCATGCACAACAGGGTGTGGTTCCTCCTTTCGATCACACCCTTCCACTGGGGGCATGTATGGAGGGGAGAGTTGGGATAGCATCCCATACACCAGTATGTAATCAATGAAGTCTTTATTAAATTATTCTCCACCTCAGTCTGAGCTGAGAGTCTTAATATTCATACCAATCTAGTTCTAAACTTCATTCTTGTATTCTTGGAAGATATCAAATGAATCTGACTTATACCTCATTAATTAGATATATCCATATCTACTAAAATCATCTGTAAAAGTCATGAAGTATGATTAACCTCCTTTTTCTTCACCTAGAAACAGTACACACACATTTGAATGAACCAATTCAAGAAGTTATTTTTCCCTTACAAATTTCCCACTAAATAGGTTTTTGGTCATTTTTCATTGTAAACATGCGTGACATACACCAAGTGGTTTTAGTTAAAAAGAATATAATTATCGATCTTGATGTTACGTTGTCAAGAATTTCGCGTTTACATGACCAATTCAGTGATTCCAAATTTGGGTTTAGAATGATTCATGTGAAGTATCTTTGTTATTTATTTCCATAACATGGTTTTTGTAATCCAACACATTAAGAATGTTGTATAAATGTTCCCTACCAAAACAAATGGTATCTTTATAAAAGAATCAACATTCATTTCCAAACATGAAAAAAATCCATATGTATCTAATCTGGATATAGAAACAATTTTTTTTAGTAATAGAAAACACATAATAAAAACCATTTAACAGCAAGATCATCTTAGTTGGCCAAATGATGTGGTCATCCTTGACTTTTAAAATAGTGAGTCTGGCTTAGTTGGCTGCTTGTGGTTCTACCTCCCATCAGTCAATCTTCCAATCTCAAATTGTTTCTTGTACTTGGATACATATGTGAGCACCACAATCAGTATCTAATACCCAATTTGTAGAATTAGATTGATTTCATTTGATAAAAAACACACCTGATCCTTCCATTTCTTTTTAGGTTGGGTGCAGTTCTTCTTCCATTGGCCATTTTGGCCACATGCGAAACAAACTACCTCTTATTCCCTTGCCTCTTCATTGATCTTATTTTTCTTGGAAGATCGTGAAGAATATTTGGGCTTAAATTTTTTCACCTTCCCTTTTCACATATTCACCATAAGGAAAAAAGGAATTTTCGATTTGTGTAATTTTCCTCTTGGAGAATGAGGATAAGAAGATCAGATAGAGACTTATCAATGTTGATCATATTGAAATTGACAATAAATATAGAGAAACTATGAGGGTGTGATACAACAATTAGATCGGTGCCCAGTTATTCGTGATGTTTAAACCCCATAACCATCAGGCGCTCAATGTAGCCAATGAGCATGACTACATGATTTTCAGAAGTGGCACTATCTCCAAGCTTACTCAAAAAGAGTGACTTAGAGATTTTTAACCTTTCATGTTTTTATCTCTCCTGGTCAAGAAATAATAGAAGCTCATGAATTATAAACAAATCCATGATTTCTTGAGACTTCATGAGCTCACTAGACATTGATGATAGCATCAAACATTGAACGTTGACCGCATCATTCATATGTTTCTCATATATAATGAAATCATCATCTCTTGCCTCTTTGGTAGGTAGATCAGGTAATACTGACTCCAAAACAAAAGACTTCCTTTCTTGGAAGAGGATAACATGAAGGTTTCTAAACCATTACGGGAAGTTACTGTCATTTAGGATGTCAACTTTATCCAGAATTAATCGCTGGGATAGTGTGGTTGACAATCTTTTAATATTTATTCTACAAATAAAAGTGTAGATCATTAGAACATTATTGATTAAATTTTATAAGAAATGATAAATTTTTATTAATTCTCCTACTATTTTATCAAGTACCAATAGCCCTTATCATTGAACTCGGAATATACCATTTCAATGAAATTTTAGTGGAACGGATCCATATTCCCATTCATATAAACCCAAAAACGGTTGTTCAAGATATTAGAAGGTATATAGGTAGGCATGTCTTTGAAAACTGCGGGCTTTCATCTCCTTGATCTGTTGGGTCGACTCCCCAATCTGGAAATCAGGACATTGTATTTCTTTAACATGTGTCTCTAATATTAAACCATGTCTTTAAAGGGATACTCCTCTTGATGTAATATGGTTAAGTCAACCGAAATCCTTTCATAAGGGATACTTGTATAAGAGTTAGTGTTCCAACAAGTGTTGGTCAAACACATAGTTTTATTGATTTTTTCCCTTAATCAAGTTAGGGAAGTCATGGTCTGACATACTATTTTATTTGAGGGATTTTCATCTCTTTAGTGTGAATTGATAATTATAATTTTCACATGCTTGTTAATATTAATTGAATTTATTTATGTTATTGACCATGTCTTGATAATATTTACCCCTAAGTCTGGTTTATTTTAGTTTTTCTTGCATAATTGTTTAATTCATTATTTATATGATCATGGAAACACATCCATAATGGAAAACCATGAAACTGATAGATATAAAATAAGGATAATTATCATGATATTTTATAATGGTTAGTTTATCTAGTAGTTGATAAACTGACCCTGACAAAGGGGAGAAACATCATGAACCTTTTGGGTTTGTGTTTAATGTTTTCCACCTGTTTACCTCTCTATCTTTGAGGAATTGATTCGTTTGAGCTCCATCTTGAACCACCTCCTCTAGATTGGGAGTTCCATCCATTAATTATGATTTTAAACTCAAACATAGGTGAAGGATAAAATGGGGTATACATAAAAGAACACTTGGGAATGCATGCCTTACAAATTAATGATGAGAGATGGCTCGTAGGACAACAAATATAATGTATGTTAATTTAAAGTAACCATCCACCTAAAAAGGTATTGGTATACCTCATGATCATCCATACGTGAAATGATATTTTCGCATAAATAATAATAGCATTCAGTTCTTTAACCATTCTTGTACATGATAAATAACACTCAAATCAATTATTTATCATCTTTAATTAAAAAATCATTTTTTCTCAAACCCTTTTCTGAATTCCCTTGAGATTGTCATCAATAATAATTTTAAACAAATAAATTCATTTAAAATTATCTTTGTACATAACCTATAACTTTGTGTAATCCTAGTGAATTCCAATTCAAAAATACCCATTGATTTGAAATGAACATTACATTGATGATATATTTAATACATATATATAAAACATCTATCACATGTTGTGCCTCAGCTTTATGTATGCACAATTTTACTCATCTTAAGGGTTTTTAGAATATGTTAATATATTTTAATAAATATGCATAATTTTGATGAGTACAAGACATTTAGTTCCAACTACACAACATGTACTCTTTTTCACCATCCATCCGAAGTACACGCCTAGGGAAAGGACCTGTGATTTTACTTTCGAAATCATCAGAGTACACAACATGTTCAGTGGGACACACGCTATGTAGTATCTGCATTACTAGGTTTCAAGCTAGGAAAGCTGTTGAGTCAATAAGGTTTTCCTTATGACTTTTCCATTCCTTCTTGTTTTGAAAATCGCAAACACCTTACCTTTAGGAAAATTGTTTTCTTAAGGAAAATTGCTTTTATAAGGAAAATTTGTTTCTTAAGTAAAATTGATTTTATAAGGAAAATTGTTTTCTTAAGGAAAATTGCTTTTATAAAGAAAATCGCTTTTATAAGAAAAATTATCCTTATCATATTTTCATCCATATTTTTCTTAAGTATGAGATTCAGATTCATTTCTATTTTCTTGGAATCGTTGAAACTGTTGAGTCAATAAGGTTTTCCTTATGACTTTTCCATTCCTTCTTGTTTTGAAAATCACAAACACCTTATCTTTAAGGAAAATTGCTTTCTTAAAGAAATTGCTTTTATAAGGAAAATTGCTTTCTTAAGGAAAATCGCTTTTATAAGAAAAATTATCCTTATCATATTTTCATTCATATTTTTCTTAAGTATGAGTTTTGGATTCATTTTCTCGGAATCATTGAAACTTTGATATAAAGCATTCTGTTTTAGGGTTCGGATTCTGGACAAGAACTATAAGGAAGTTTCATTCCGAATTCCGGATATGAACTCTGACTAAGTTCTATTCCAGATTCAGGATACGAATTCTAAAGAAGAATTCTCATTACGAATTCTAATGAAGAAATCCCATTCCGAATTCTCATTACGAATTCAGAAGAAAAATTCTCATTACGAATTCCAATGAAGAATTCTCATTACGAATTCCCATGAAGAATTCTCATTATGAATTCTAATGAAGAAATTTCATTCCGAATTCTCATTACAAATTCTGATAAATAATTCTCATTACGAATTCTGATGATGAATTCTCATTACGAATTCTGATGATGAATTCTCATTACGAATTCTGATGATGAATTCTCATTACGAATTCTGATGATGAATTCTCATTACATTTTCTGATGACGAATTCCTATTCCGAATTCTCATTCCGAATTCACCTGTTAAACAGAATCTGATTATCATTGTTTTATACACTCTGAATTTATTCATTCCGAACCTTCACTCCGAAGTGTCTATTCCGAACCATTATGTTAGATTTTAAAACGATGTCGTACTTTCTGTTACACTCACTTTGTTATAAAACGATGTCGTCCATTTTGTTATAAACTAACTGTTGTCTAAGTGACACGTGTACAGGTCCCTCCGATCTTTAAGGAAAATATGACCGTTGGAGAGGAGCCGACCTTACCTATAAATAGGAGATCATTTGAAAGAGCTCAAGGCTGATGGATAATAGCTGATTGCTGAAAAAGTACATACATGCTGTTGAAGTGATTTCTAGAGAGAGAGTATCTTTTTAACTCTCAAAGCTTCGTGCGACTCCGAATGTTGGTGATTACATTCGAGGGCTTCCGGGGATAGGAAGACAGAGGTGCCGACTACCTTAAAGATCGAGGGCTTTCTTGCTGAGAAAGACATAGGTTGCCAACTACCTTGAAGTTGAGGGCTTGCGGGGATAGCAAGACAGAGACTCCTATCTTCGTATCGAGGGCTTACCCTGGTGTGGGTAAGACAGACTTGCTTGAAAGTATAAATCAAGGGACCTTTATCCAAGGTTTTTGGATACCCTTCTCTTTGGGTTAAAAGACTATTATCTTGTTACTAGTAGTTTTACTACTTGTCTTTATTCCGCTGCATTTTGTATCTTAAGGAAAGTATAACTTTCTTATACTTCCTTACTTACTCTGATTCATTTAGATTCTATACGCTTTAAGGTAGAATCTCATATTGTAACTTTTGTTAAGTTTCAATTTCCGGAACCATATTTCCGGAACCTAATTTTGGAATCTCTTTCCAAGTTTAGTTTGGTGTTAGAGGTGTTGTGAATTTACTTAGTTTAACTTTGTTAAACTTATCCCTTTCCTTTTCTAAAGGAAACTATAGTTTCTTAACTAACTTTAAAGGTTCCAAAGGAATTTTTAAAGTATAAAATTCACCCCCCCCCTCTTGTATATTGAGCATCTCATATTATATTTCGATCCTACAATTGGTATCAGAGGTTGGAAACCTCTTACTCTATACCATTCTCACATTTGGTATCAGAGCCAAGGTTACTGAAATACTTGTACTCACATACAAGTTTTTCTTTCTCACTTTTCATTCCGAACTTTGTCATTCCGATTTATCCATTCCGAAATTTTCTTATTCCGAACTTTTCTTATTCCGAACTATCATTGCTACTAACAAGTTTGTGTGCAAAGTTATTTTTAGTATGACAGGAATTAATGTTGGATCTATTGACAATCTGAATCCTACAAGACCACCTATATTTGATGGTAATGATTATGAATACTGGAGAGATCGTATGAAGACATTTTTTATCAATACTGGGGTAGATAACTTTGTCATGCTTACTGGTGACTATAAAATTCCTGACAAGGAAGTCAGAACCTTTACTAACCAGGAAAAGCAAGAATATCAACTCAACTATAAGGTACGCAACACTTTACTATGTTCAATGACTAGAAATATATA
This sequence comes from Viscum album, assembly GCA_963277665.1. Lineage (NCBI taxonomy): Eukaryota > Viridiplantae > Streptophyta > Magnoliopsida > Santalales > Viscaceae > Viscum > Viscum album. The sequence goes on from OY728153.1 coordinate 1,927,758,422, forward strand.
TAGCCAAATTTCTTCTAGTGAAGCAGCTAATTGTATATGAAGAAAGTTATAGGTTACACACTTTGGGACTTCTAAGGTGATTGAGACTAGAAGAGCTATGCTTAGAGCTGAATATCATGGCTTCAATTTTCATTATGGAGAACCTATCTGTAAAGTTCAACAAAGATTTATGACTATCGTCAACAGTCTACAATCTATGGGAGAGAAAGGATTAGATGATGAAGCTCTTGTGGACAAGATAATTGACATTATGCCCAATGAGTGGGAATCCAAGAGAACACCTATAGATGAGAACAGGAAGGTCACTCAAATTACTCTTGATGAATTATTTGGAACTCTTCTACAACATGAAAATAGAATGAAGAGAGATGCTGACAACATCAAGAAAAAGAATGGAAATGGTACTGTTGCTTTCACTACAACTTCGAATCAGATGAAAGCTAAGACTCCTGAGAGAGTAACCAGTTCCAAGTCTAAGAAAGTTATTTTCCAATCTGAATCTAGTGAGAGTGAAGTCTTAGAAAGTGAATTAGCCAATCTTGCTCGAAGGATGAACAAGATAGCTAGACAGAGAAACTTTCAATCCAAGTATAAGAAGAAGGACAGGAAAGATAAGAAAGATGGAGAAGTAATTTGTTATGAATGCAAAAGAGCTGGACATATTAGACCAGATTGCCCTATGCTCAAAAAGAAAGAAAGAAAGGAAATACATTCAGACAGGAACAGAAAGAAGTATTACAAAGCTAAAGCTAAGAAAGTTCTGAAAGCTAATGACACCTGGAGTGCTAGTGGTGGTGACTCTTCAGATGAATCTTCTGATTATGAATCTTCAGGACAGAAGAATCTTGGTCTTATAGCCAGATTACCTATTGACAATCATTGTCTTATGGCTAAGGTATGAAATGCTGAATCTTTGACCAATTTTTCTTTAAATTCTAATGATAGTAAGTATTATAACTCTTCTGATGAAGAATCATCTTCTGATGAGGAAAATACTTTACCTACTTTTGAAGAAGTCTCTAGGTTTGCTGAACTTCTTGAGATTGAGAATTCTAAACTCAGTAAGAAACTTGATAAGGAAAATTCTAGGAATTCTATTCTTACTAAAGAGATATCAAATCATTCTAAAGATCTTGATAAGAAAAATGATGATTTTGAAAGTATTTCAAAAAATCTTGAGGAAGTAAGTTCTGAGAAGAACAAACTTTCTAAAGAGTTAGAAAAAGTAATTTCTAATAAAAATGTTTTCGATCTTAACTCTAGTTCTAAAACTAATGATTTTGAGGATAATAACTTGGTTGTAAAACTCAAGTCCGAAATTTTTTCCTTAAATAAGTGTTTATCAAACTTTACCCATGGTAAAGAAAATTTTGATAAGATGTATTCTCAAATACGCCCTTTAAGAAATAAATCCGGACTTGGTTATACCCATGCAAAACCAGTTTTCAGTAACAATTATTTTGTTCCTCAGAGTGCCCCATTTTGCACTAAATGTCAATGTGGTGGTCACTGGGCAAAAAATTGTTCCTTAAACAAAACCCAATCCTTAGGTTTTCACAAAGCTTATTTTTCTAAGAAAATGTGGGTTCCTAAAATGTTATTGTCTGGAAATATCGGATCCAAACAAGTTTGGATTTCGAAAATCTAATTTTGTTCTTGATTTCAGGAAAATAAAGGAAGTTCCAGCAACAATATTTGGTACATGGATAGTGGATGTTCCCGGCACATGACTCGTAACAAAATCTTTTTTGAAAAGATTATCAAAAAGAAAGGAGGAAAGGTAACTTTCAGAGACAATGCTAAGGGAGAGATTGTTGGTATTGGTAATATAGTTTTTCTTGGTAAAACTTTGATTTCAAATGTTCTTTTTGTTAATGGTCTTAAGCACAACCTCATTAGCATAACTCAGTTATGTGATGAAGGTTACCTTGTGAATTTTAGGAATGATAAATGCTTAGTTCACAATTACAAGGAAGAATTTATTCTCTCAGCCAATAGGCAAGAGAATGTCTACACTTTGAACCTAGAAGACCTATGAAGCCAAGATTTACCTTGCCTAAGTGCAATGGAAGATCATTCTTGGTTATGGCATAGAAGACTAGGACACTGTAATCTTAGAAACCTATGTAAACTATCTAAGAAGAAACTTGTTAAGGATCTACCGGAGCTTAGATTTGATTCTTCTAAAGTTTGTGATCCTTGTCAATATGGCATGAAACATAAATCTAGTTTTAAGTCAATCGGTGAAGTCTCAACAACCGATGCATTACAGTTGGTGCACATTGATCTTTTTGGTCCAACACAAACTAGACGTATTGGAGGCAAATACTATGTGTTTGTTCTAGTTGATGATTACACTAGTTTTACTTGGGTCTATTTTCTAGCAAAGAAATATGAAGCTTTTTCTTATTTCAAAAGTTTTAGAGCTCAAGTTAAAAATGAGAAAAACCTTCCATTGAAAACTATTCATAGTGATCATGGAGGAGAATTTCAAAATTCTGATTTTGAAACTTTTTGTAGTAAGAAAGGTATTACTCACAATTTTTCAGCACCTAGAACTCCTCAACAGAATGGTGTAGTTGAAAGAAGAAATAGAATTCTTCAAGAGGTAACTAGAACCATGTTGAGTGAATATTCTATTGCTAGACATTTCTGGGCTGAAGCTGTAAGTACTGCTTGTTATACTATAAATCGAGTTTTGATTAGACCTTTTCTTAATAAAACTCCTTATGAGTTATGGAATGGTAGAAAACCTAGACTTTCCTACTTCAAGGTTTTTGGTTGCAAAGTATTCATTTTGAATACTAAAGATAACATACATAAATTCGCACCAAAGTCTGATGAAGGAATTTTCTTAGGATATTCCACAACCTCTAAGGCTTATAGAGTTTTTAATAAAAACACTTGTACTGTTGAGGAAATAGTACATGTAAAATTTGATGACTCGGATCCTTTTGTTTTTAAACCATCTCAACTTACATCTTCGGATGTGTTTTCAAAAACTGATTGTCAACCTTTGATAGAAGAACCTTCTGATAAGGAAATTGTTCTAGAAGATACTTCTGAAACATTTACCCCAGAAGACTTTCTACCCTATGTTGATGAACAAGTTTTACAAAACCCAAATCAGGTGTTTCTTAAGAATCATCCCAGTGATAGTATCATTGGTGATGTAAATCAACCTGTAAGGACTAGAAGTTCCTTAAGAAATGAAGTAGAACATCTAGCATTTCTTTCCCAATTAGAACCTAAAAGCACTGATGAAGCTTTAGGTGATGATGATTGGATCAAAGCAATGTAAGATGAACTAAATGAATTCGAAAGGAATAAAGTCTGGACCTTGGTTGAAAGACCTAAGGAAACTTCTGTTATTGGAGTAAAATGGGTTTTCAGAAATAAATGTGATGAAAATGGAATCATTGTTAGAAATAAAGCTAGACTTGTTGCTAAAGGCTATAATCAGCAAGAAGGAATAGACTATGAAGAAACCTATGCTCCAGTAGCTAGACTTGAATCTCTTCGTATTCTACTTGCCTTTGCAGCATTCGTTAATTTCAAACTTTATCAAATGGATGTGAAATGTGCTTTTTATAATGGTTATGTTCAAGAGGAAGTCTTTGTTGAACAACCACCTGACTTTGAAGATACAAAACATCCTGATCATGTTTTTAGACTTACCAAAGCTTTGTATGGCCTTAAACAAGCCCCACGAGCATGGTATGATAGACTCACTGGATTTTTTCTTCAAAATAACTATGTTAAGGGAAATTCAGATCCAACCCTTTTTATAAAGAAAGATAAGAAAAATGTTTTGATTGTTCAAATTTATTTTGATGACATTATATTTGGTTCAACTCAGCAATCTTTGACTGACTCTTTTGCTAGTCTAATGAAATCTGAGTTTGAAATGAGTATGATGGGTGAGTTAACATTTTTCCTTGGTTTTCAAATTTCTCAAAAACCAGAAGGAACCTACATATCTCAACATAAGTATATTAAAGATCTTCTTAAAAAGTATGGTTATGAAAACACTAAGAGTATAAGTACTCCTATTGGTACCTCAAACTCTTTAGATCTTGATGAAGCTGGGAAACCAGTAGATCAAACATCTTTTAGAGGTATGATTGGAAGTCTACTTTACTTAATAGCTAGTCGACCAGACTTAATGTTTTCAGTATGGTTATGTGCAAGATATCAATCCAATCCTAAGGAATCTCACTTAAATGCAGTTAAAAGAATTTTTCGCTACCTTAAGGGAACCATGGATCTAGGATTATTTTATACTTCTGGAAATGATTTTGTTCTAAAAAGATTTTCTGATGCTGACTGTGGTGGATGTAGAATGGATAGAAAGAGTGCATCCGGAACTTGTCATTTCTTAGGAGATTCATTAGTTTCTTGGTCCTGCAAAAAGCAACATTCTGTATCACTCTCCACTGCTGAAGCTGAATATGTAGCAGCTGGAAGTTGTTGTGCACAAGTGTTGTGGATGCAACACACACTCACAGACTATGGCTTGAGTTTTACTAAAACTCAAATTTTGTGTGATAACACAAGTGCCATTGCCCTAAGTAAAAACCCTGCACATCACTCTCGTGCAAAACACATAGATATTAGGCATCACTTTCTTAGGGATCACACACTAAAAGGAGATATTATTCTCCAGTTTATCGGAACGGAAGATCAACTTGCTGATATATTCACAAGGTCTTTGCCTTCTGATAGATTTGAATATATTAAACAGAAGTTAGGAATGATAACCGTAAGGTAATCTTTCTCAAGTAACTTTCTGTTGAAAAAGTCTCCTTACAGTAATAAACTCCTTTTCATAGGGGGAGTACATTTGAGTGTTTGTTTAAACAAAGTTTTTCAAAATTTGTTTTCAAACTTTTCGGAATAAAGATTTTTGGAATGAAAACTTCCGGAATGAAAATTTTTCAGAATGGATATTTTCGTACAGAATACTTCTGGAATGGAAGTTTTCGTATTGGAAATTTCCAGAATGAAAAACTTTCGTACTGGTATTTTCATAACGGAACTTTCGTACTGAATCTTCCATAACAAGTTTTTTTTTCTCTTTTTCGTATTGAGTTTTTCGTATTGAGTTTTTTGTATTGAGTTTTTCGAATTGAGTTTTTCGTATTGAGTTTTTCGTATTGAGTTTTTCGTATTGAGTTTTTCGTATTGAGTTTTTCGTATTGAGATTTTCGTTTTTTTATTGAGTTTTTCGTAGTCATCTTTATATTATCCATTACGAACAACTTTCCTAAGCTAATCCGAAAGGTATGATTTCCTTACTGAAGTTTTTGTAATCATATTTTACTTGCTGGCAGTTTCTTATATTTTGTTTTCGGTTTTTAGTTTTCTTAAATCCTTGTTTTAATAAAACCTCAAAAAGATCGGATTCAAGCTCTAAACCGTCAGATCTGATCGCAGCTCATTCCAACCGTTAGATCGTCTATGGAATGTCAACCGTCATCTCTTTGCCTATATAAAGGGGACCTAATTCCTAGTCCCACATCGGTTTCAAGATTTCGCGTGCTGAAGCTCTGACTCTCCAATTTAAGGCCGTTCCGAACCACAGTTTTCTCCGCTCCGAACTTCAGTCTTCTCTGTTCCGAATATCTCAGAAGACTTCAGATTCGAATGTCTGCAGAGTTAGCTTCTCAAGAAATGTCTTCAACCAAGCCTATATCTCAGTGGTTAATATACAGAGAAAGGTTAGTTCATCCGACTTTCTTCAGCAACTACGATTCTGTCATTTCAAAGAATATCAAGTTAAATGGCTGGGAAGATGTTGCGGTATCAAAAACCGGCAACCAAGATGAAGTGTACTCAGATTTTCTTGTTGAGTTTTATGAGTCAGTTGCTTTCTTCGAGGAAGATAATAGAGAGAAATTTTCGTTCAAATCACATGGCAAGACATATAAGCTTTCTTACACCAAGGCTGCAAGCTTGGTAGGGTTATCTTATGAAGGTGAAGCTGAGTTTATTTCTCACGTATTGCCAGACTCCAAGGGTAGCTTCAACAAGGAAAAAGCCTTAGAAACTCTCGGATTGGATGATGACAAGGCTCCGAAAATTGCAAGCCTATCTACAAACTTCCGGATTCTGGAGTTATGGGTGCAAGGGCTTATCGTACCGAGAAAAGGTGATAAGGATAGCTTGAAGAAGAGTGAGATATATATCTTAGATTTCTTGATAAATCTAAGAAAGTTTAACTTGATGATGCATATTCTTCTTAATATTGAGAATTTGAAGAAGGGGAATCTGAGAGCTCAGATTATCATGTACCCAGCAATATTATCAAAGATCATAGTTAGGTGCCTAGAATCGTTCAAGGTAGCTTGCAGTTCTAAACCGAAAGTTTGCAAGATCATGTTGCTTAGTGATAGCACGCTTAAAAGGATTAATATAGCTTTTGACAAGAAGTCTGAGAAGTTTATTGATCTACCTCCTCAAGTAGAAGTGACTCCGAAATCTGCTGATCCGGAATCATCCAAGCTGGTAAGGAAGAGAAAACTGAAAGAAGTGGTAGTCGAAGCCGAGGAACCTAAGTCTAAGGAAGACCACTCTGCACCACCAAAGACTATGAAGAAGAAGACCTATCCAGATGAAGTCATTACAAAGTGTAGATCTGACAAAGAGAAGAGGAAAGAAGGGGATCCGCAGTTCGGATTGGACCCTGCGGAAGCTAAAGCTTTGAAGGAGAAAGCTGCTGATGAGCTTGAGAAACAAGCTAAGGAAAATAAGCTTATGAAGAAAATGTCAGAAGCTGAGGCTGTTCAAGCTTTGTTGAAGTTCAACGAAATAGTTTCAGCAACTATCCCAGTTCCGAGATCTTTCTCCCTGGAATCTCTACCTGAGACTCCAGGAAGAAATCTTGTTGCTTCAGAAGAGGCTGTTGTCACAAATACTGAGGAAGTAGAACAAGTGGAACAAGTTGAAGAGGCTGCTGAAGGAAGTGGTGAGACATGAGATGTGCTAAAACAAGTTGATGAGTACAAGGGAACTCCTTCGGAACACTTATCACTCCGGACTTCAGAAGCTGAATCTTCGAAGCTTGTCACTCCTGCGATGGAAGAAGAAAAAGGAGAAGAAGAAGTTGCCTATCATGGAGAAGAAGAACAACTTTTACAAGATATTTCTCAGATGGGAAACATAGAGGTTGGTGTTCAAGAAGTTACTGATGAAGAAGATTTGGTTGTTCAAGTTTCTGACAGTGAAAAGAAAACTCCGGAACAGGATTCTATTCCGGAAAAAGATAAGGGAAAGAAAATTCTTACCGAGACTCCGAGCTCAGTAGTAAGAAAGAGGAAGGAAGCTGGTAGTTCTTCTAAGAGGAAATTGGAGCTTATTGAGGAAGAAAATTTCTCCGAGCAAGATTTAAGATTCGGAGTCATCTTCGTTGGGGCATGATTTTGTTGTCCAGTCTTTGAAGAAGTTGGTAGGAACCATTCCGACCTTCTCAAGCATTGATTCACGATGCCAGATGCTCCAACATGCGTTGAATCAGAAAACCGACTCCGTATCGATGGTTATGGATAAGTGTGTTGAGATTGAAGCTCAGTTCAAAACTTTCTTTGTTGGTTACGAAGCTCATAAAAGATCAAGGATGACAAGCTGGTCGAAGAAGAATATGGAAGAGATGAGGTTTCTTGATGAGTTTCTAGATAATGTTAAGGATGCCATTGAGACCGAAGAAAAGAAGATTAATGAGCTGACTACATCCTTCGAAGAGAAATTGACAGAGGAAAAGAACTTTCGGATTCAGGAAGTGAGAGATCTGAATAGAAAGCTCAATTCCGTTAATCAAAGTTGGAAATTTGAAAGGGATTATCGGATCGAGTTTGAAGAAAGGATGAAGGCTCAGGAAGAGAAGATGAAAGCTCAGGAAGAAAAGTTGAAGGCTCAGGAGGAAATAATTGAAGCTCAGTCAGTAAGAATAGTCATCTTAGAGAAGGAAGAAGAGGAAGATCACAAAGACTTAAAGAAGATCAAGATGATTCTTAAGGGGCTAATGTCGAAGGAGAAAGATCCGAAATAACCAATCCGATCTTTTTGTTGTATTTTTTTGTTGTCGAGATTCTAATTTTAATGAAAGTCGTACTTGTTGTTTCTATTGTTTTCATTACTAATTTTTCAGGTACTTTGTTATGTTTTTCCATTCCCTCCAATTCATTTTGAAAATCACAAAGGGGGAGAAGGAAAAGATCCTTAAGAAAAAGAGGAACTCTAATAAGAGTTTATCAAAGGGGGAGAAAGAAAAATACCCAAGGAAAAAGAATTCTAATAAGAGTTTGTTTAAGGGGAAGTTTTTTCTTAAAGAAGACCTTCTTATGAAACATCACTCCGGAAATATGAATACGATCCTTAGAGTTTCAAAGCCTAAGGGGGAGTTAGTCGTATTCATCTATATCCTTAAACTGAGGGAGATAAGCTTTAATGTGTTTCTTTTTTCTTGGAATAGCTCTTTCGTAAGGATGTTTGTGCTTTCCAAAAAGGGGGATATTGCTGAGTCAATAAGGTTTTCCTTATGACTTTTCCATTCCTTCTTGTTTTGAAAATCACAAACACCTTATCTTTAAGGAAAATTTCTTTCTTAAGGAAAATTGATTTTATAAGGAAAATTTCTTTCTTAAGGAAAATCGCTTTTATAAGAAAAATTATCCTTATCATATTTTCATTCATATTTATCTTAAGTATGAGTTTCAGATTCATTTTCTCGGAATCATTGAAACTTTGATATAAAGCATTCTGTTTTAGGGTTCGGATTCTGGACAAGTACTATAAGGAAGTTTCATTCCGAATTCTGGATATGAACTCTGACTATGTTCTATTCCAGATTCAGGATACGAATTCTGAAGAAGAATTCTCATTACGAATTCTAATGAAGAAATCCCATTCCGAATTCTCATTATGAATTCAGAAGAAAAATTCTCATTACGAATTCCAATGAAGAATTCTCATTAGGAATTCCAATGAAGAATTCTATTTACGAATTCTAATGAAGAAATCTCATTCCGAATTCTCATTACGAATTTTGATAAAGAATTCTCATTACGAATTCTGATGATGAATTCTCATTACGAATTCTGATGATGAATTCTCATTACGAATTCTGATGATGAATTCTCATTACGAATTCTGATGATGAATTCTCATTACGAATTCTGATGATGAATTCTCATTACATTTTCTGATGACGAATTCCTATTCCGAATTCTCATTCCGAATTCACCTGTTAAACAGAATCTGATTATCATTGTTTTATACACTCTGAATTTATTCATTCCGAACCTTCTCTCCAAAGTGTCTATTCCGAACCTTTATGTTAGAGTTTAAAACGATGTCGTACTTTCTGTTACACTCACTTTGTTATAAAACGATGTCGTCCATTTTGTTATAAAATAACCGTTGTCTAAGTGACACGTGTACAGGTCCCTCCGATCTTTAAGGAAAATATGCCCGTTGGAGAGGAGCCGACCTTACCTATAAATAGGAGCTCATTTGAAAGAGCTCGAGGCTGATGGATGATAGCTGATTGCTGAAAAAGTACATACATGCTGTTGAAGTGATTTCTAGAGAGATAGTCTCTTATTAACTCTCAAAGCTTCGTGCGACTCCGAATGTTGGTGATTACATTCGAGGGCTTCCGGGGATAGGAAGAAAGAGGTGACGACTACCTTAAAGATTGAGGGCTTTCTTGCTGAGAAAGACAGAGGTTGCCAACTACCTTGAAGTTGAGGGCTTTCGGGTATAGCAAGACAGAGACTCTGATCTTCATATCGAGGGCTTACCCTGGTGTGGGTAAGACAGGCTTGCTTGAAAGTATAAATCAAGGGACCTTTATCCAAGGTTGTTGGATACCCTTCTCTTTGGGTTAAAAGACTATTATCTTGTTACTAGTAGTTTTACTACTTGTCTTTATTCCGCTGCATTTTGTATCTTAAGGAAAGTATAACTTTCTTATACTTCCTTACTTACTCTGATTCATTTAGATTCTATACGCTTTAAGGTAGAATCTCATATTGTAACTTTTGTTAAGTTTCAATTTCCGGAACCATATTTCCGGAACCTACTTTTGGAATCTCTTTCCAAGTTTAGTTCGGTGTTAGAGGTGTTGTGAATTTACTTAGTTTAACTTTGTTAAACCTAGCCCTTTCTTTTTCTTAAGGAAACTACAGTTTCTTAACTAACTTTAAAGGTTCCAAAAGAATTTTTAAAGTATATAATTCACCCCCCCCCCCTCTTGTATATTGAGCATCTCATATTATATTTCGATCCTACATAATCTTTGATATGAAGCATTCTGTTTTAGGATCCGAATTCTGGATAAGAACTGTAAGGAAGTTTCATTCCGAATTCCGGATACAAACTCTGACTAAGTTCTACTCCAGACTCAGGATATGAATCCTTATGAAGTTTGACAATGAATTCTTATTAGGAATTCTGATGACGAATTCTCATTCAGAATTCTGATGAGGAATTCTCATTACGAATTCTGATGATGAATTCTCATTAAGAAATCTAATGAAGAATTCTCATTACGAATTCTGATGAAGAAATCTCATTCTGAATTCTCATTCCGAATTCTCATTCCGAATTCATCTATTAAATAGAATCTGATCATCATTGTTTTATACACTCTGAATTAATTCAAACTTCGAAAAATATTTTGGTTAGACTCTGAAGTTTTATTCTGCTTACACTTCTATAATTTGTCTACTCTTTATTATATTCATTACACTCTGAACCTTCACTCCAAAGCTTTCATTCCGAACCTTTTAGTTAGAATTTAAAATGATGTCATACATTCTGTTATACTTGTTTTGTTATAAACTAATAGTTGTCTAAGTGACACGTGTACAGGTCATTCCGATTTTTAAGGAAAATATGACCGTTGAGAAGGAGGCTGACCTTACCTATAAATAGGAGCTCATTTGAAAGAGCTCGATACTGATGACAGATGAACAACTTGGTTTTGTGCGTACATGCTGTTGAAGTGATTTCTAGAGAGAGAGACTCTTATTAACTATCAAAGCTTTGTGCGACTCCGAATATTGGTGATTACATTAGAGGGCTTCTGGGGATAGGAAGACAGAGGTGCCGACTACCTTAAAGTTCGAGGGCTTCCTTGCTGAGGAAGACAGAGGTTACCAACTACCTTGAAGTTGAGGGGTTGCGGGGATAGCAAGATAGAGACTCCGATCTTCGTATCTAGGGCTTACCCTGGTGTGGGTAAGACAGACTTACTTGAAAGTATAAATCAAGGGACCTTTATCCAAGGTTGTTGGATACCCTTCTCTTTGGGTTAAAAGACTTATATCTTGTTACTTGTAGTTCTACTACATGTTTATATTCCGCTGCATTTTGTATTATAAGGAAAGTATGACATTCTTATACTTCCTTACTTGTACTCTGTTTCATTCAGATTCTATACGCTTTAAGGTAGAATCTCATATTGTAATCTTTTGTTAAGTTTCAATTTCTGAAACCATATTTCCGGAACCTACTTTTGGAATCTCTTTCCATGTTTGCATTCGGTGTTAGAGGTGTTGTGAATTTGCTTAGTTTAACTTTGCTAAACATAGCCCTTTCCTTTGCTTAAGGAAAACATAGTTAATTGTAACAAAATTTAAAGGTTCCAAAGGAATTTTTAAAATATAAAATTTACCCCCTCTTGTATATTGAGCATCTACATCACTATTTCGATCCTACAATTGGTATCAGAGGAGGTCTCTGAAATACTTGTACTCACATAAATGTTTTTCTTACTCACATTATCTTTCTGAACTTTATCATTCCGAAATTTCCCATTCCGAACTTCCTCATTCCGAAATTTGTTATTACGAATCTTGTCTACTAACAAGTTTGTGTGCCGAAGGTTATTTTTAGTAAGGCAGGAGTCAATGTTGGTTCGATTGATAATCTGAATCCTACAATACTGAAAATCTTTGATGGTAATAATTATGAATACTAGAGAGATCGTATGAAGACTTTTGTTATCAATACTGGAGTAGAAAACTTTTTTATGCTTACTGGAGATTATAAAATTCCTGACAAGGAATTCAGAACTTTTACTAACCAGGAAAAGCAAGAATATCAACTCAACTATAAGGTATGCAATACTTTACTTTGTTCAATGAATAGAAATATATATAGCCAAATTTCTTCTTGTGAAGCATCTAACTGTATCTGGAAGAAGTTAGAGGTCACACACTTTGGAACTTCAAAGGTGATTGAGACTAGAAGAGCTATGCTTAGAGAAGAATCTCATGGCTTCAATTTTCCTTATGGAGAACCAATATGTAAAGTTCAACAGAGATTCATGACTATAGTCAACAGGCTACAGTCTATGAGAGAGAAAGGTTTAGATGATGAAGCTCGTGTGGATAAAATAATTGATATTATGCCTAATGAGTGGGAATCCAAAAGAACAGCTATAGATGAGAATAGAAAGGTCACTCGGATCGCTCTTGATGAGCTTTTTGGAACACTTCTACAACATGAAACCAGAATGAAGAGAGATGATGACAACATCAAGAAGAATAATGGAAATGGTACTGTTGCTTTTACAATAACTTCAAATCAGATGAAAGATAAGACTCCTGAGAGAGTAACCAGATCCAAATCTAAGAAAGTTATTTTCCAATCCGAATCTTGTGATAGTGAAGTCTCTGAAAATGAATTAGCTAATATTGCTCGAAGAATGAACAAGACAGTTGGACAAAGAAATTTCCAATAAAAGTATAAGAAAAAGGAAAGGAAAGATAAGAAAGATGGAGAAGTTACTTGTTATGAATGCAAAAGAGATGGACATATTAGACCAGATTGCCTTATGCTCAAAAAGAAAGAAAGAAAAGAACGGCATTCAGACAGGAACAGAAATAAGTATTATAAAGCCAAAGCTAAGAATGTTTTGAAAGCTAATGACACCAGGAGTGCCAGTGGTGGTGACTCTTCATATGAATCTTCTGATTATGAATCTTCAGGACAGAAGAATCTTGGTCTTATAGCCATATTACCCATTGATAATCATTGTTTTATGGATAAGTTACAAAATGCTGAATCATTTACCGATGTTTCTTTAAATTCTAATGATAGTAAGTTTTATAACTCTTCTGATGAAGAATCTTCTTCTGATGAAGAAAATATTTTACCTACTTATGAAGAAGTCTCTAGGTTTACTGAACTTCTTGAGATTGAGAATTCCAAACTCAATAAGAAACTTGATAAGACAAACTCTAGGAATTCTATTCTTACAAAATAAATATCAGAACATTCTAACGATCTTGATAAGAAAAATGCTGATTTGGAAAGTATCTCAAAAAATCATGAGGAAGTAACTTCTGAGAAGAACAAACGTTCTAATGAATTAGAAAATGTAATTTCTATGAAAAATGTTTTCGAGCATAACTCTAGTTCTAAAACTATTGATTTTGAGGATAAAAACATGGTTGTAAAACTCAAGTCCGAAATTTTTTCCTTAAAGAAGTGTTTATCCAACTTTACCCATGGTAAGGAAAATTTTGATAAAATGTATTCCCAAATATGACCTTTAAGAAATAAATACGGATTTGGTTCTACCCATGCAAAACCAATTTTTAGTAACAATTATTTTGTTCCTCAAAGTGCCCCATTTTGTACCAAGTGTCAATGTGGTGGTCACTGGGCAAAGAATTGTTCCTTAAATAGAACCCAATCTCTAGGATTTCACAAAGCATACTTTTTTATGAAGATGTGGGACCTAAATTTTTATTGTCTGGAAATCTCGGATCCAAACAAGTTTGGATTCCGAAAATCTAATTTTCTTCTTGATTTCAGGAAAAAAAAGAGAGTACCAGCAACAATACATGGTACATGGAGAGTGGATGTTCCCTACACATGACTCGTAACAAAAGCTATTTTGAAAAGATTATCAAAACGAAAAGAGGAAAGGTAACTTTCAGAGATAATGCTAAGGGAGAGATTGTTGGTATTGGTAATATTGTTTTTCTTGGTAAAACATTGATTTCAAATGTTCTTTTTGTTAAGGGTGTTAAGCACAACCTCATTAGAATAAGTCAATTATGTGATGAAGGTTACCTTGTGAATTTTAGGAATGATAAGTGCTTAGTTCACAATTCCAAGGAAGAATTTATTCTCTCAGTGAATAGGTAAGAGAATGTCTACACTTTGAACCTAGAAGACCTCAGGAGTCATGATTTACCTTGCCTAAGTGCAATGGAAGATCATTCCTGGTTATGGCATAGAAGACTAGGTCATTGTAACCTTAGAAACTTATGTAAAATCTCTAATAAGAAACTAGTTAAGGATCTACCGGAGCTTAGGTTTTATTCTTCTAAAGTTTGTGATCCTTGTCAATATGGAAAGCAACATAGATCTAGTTTTAAATCAATCGGTGAAGTCTCAACAACCGATGTATTACAGTTAGTGCACATGGATCTTTTTGGTCCAACACAAACTGGAAGTATTAGAGGAAAATACTATGTGTTTGTTCTAGTTGATGATTACACTAGATTTACGTGGGTTTATTTTCTAGAAAAGAATTCTGATTCTTTTTCCTATTTCAAAAGTTTTAGAGCTCAAGTTAAAAATGAGAAAACCCTTCCATTGAAAACTATTCATAGTGATCATGGAGGAGAATTTCAAAATTCTGATTTTGAATCTTTTTGTAGTAAGAAAGGTATTACTCACAATTTTTCCGCACCTAGAACTCCTCAACAGAATGGTGTAGTTGAAAGAAGAAATAGAATTCTTAAAGATATAACTAGAACCATGTTGAGTGAATATTCTATTTCTAGACATTTCAGGGATGAAGCTGTAAGTACTGCTTGTTATACTATAAATCGAGTTTTGATCAGACATTTTCTTAATAAAACTCCTTTTGAGTTATGAATTGGTAGAAAACCAAGACTATCTTATTTCAAGGTTTTTGGTTGCAAAGTATTCATTTTGAATACTAAAGATAACTTACATAAATTCGCACCAAAATCTGATGAACGGATTTTCTTAGGCTATTCCACAACCTCTAAGGCTTATAGAGTTTTTAATAAAAACACTTACACTGTTGAAGAAACAATACATGTATAATTCGATGAGTCAGATCCTTTTATTTTTAAACCATCCCAGCCTACATTTTCAGATGTGTTTTCAAAAACTAATTATCAACCTTTGATATAAGAACCTTCTGATAAGGATAATATTCTAGAAGATACTTCTGAAACATTTACCCCAGAAAACTTTCTACCCTATGTTGATGAACATGTTTTACAAAACCTGAATCAGATGTTTCTTAGGAATCATCCCAGTGATAATATCATTGGTGATGTAAATCAACCTGTAAGGACTAGAAGTTCTTTAAGAAATGAAGTAGAACATCTAGCATTTCTTTCCCAATTAGAACCTAAAAGCACTGATGAAGCTTTAGGTTATGATGATTGGATCAAAGCCATGCAAGATGAACTAAATGAATTCTAAAGGAATAAAGTCAGGACCTTGGTTGAAAGACCTAAGGAAACTTCTATTATTGGAGTAAAATGGGTCTTCAGAAATAAATGCGATGAAAATGGAGTCATATTAAGAAATAAAGCTAGACTTGTTGCTAAAGGCTATAATCAGCAAGAAGGATTAGACTATGAAGAAACCTATTCTCCAGTAGCTAGACTTGAAACTATCCGTATTCTACTTGCTTTTGCAGCATTCTTTAATTTCAAACTTTTTCAAATGGATGTGAAATGTTCTTTTCTTAACAATTATGTTCAAGAGGATGTTTTTGTTGAACAACCTCCTGGCTTTGAAGATACAAAACATCCGGATCATGTTTTTAGACTTACCAAATCTTTGTATGGTCTTAAACAAGCCCCACGAGCATGGAATGATAGACTCACTGGATTTTTTCTTCAAAATAACTATGTTAAGGGAAATTCATATCCAACCCTTTTTATAACGAAATATAAGAAAAACGTTTTGATTGTTCAAATTTATGTTGATGACATCATATTTGGCTCAACTCAGCAATCTTTGACAGATTCTTTTGCAAGTATAATGAAATCTGAGTTTGAAATGAGTATGATGGGTGAGTTAACATTTTTCTTTGGTTTTCAAATTTCTCAAAAACCAGAAGGAACCTACATATCTCAACATAATTATATTAAATACCTTCTTAAAAAGTATGGTTATGACAACACTAAGAGCATAAGTACTCCTATTGGTACTTCAAACTCTTTAGATCTTGATGTAGCTGGGAAACCAGTAGATCAAACATCTTTTAGAGGTATGATAGGAAGTTTACTTTACATAACAGCTAGTCGACCAGACTTAATGTTTTTAGTATGCTTATGTACAAGATATCAAGCCAATCCTATGGAATCTCACTTAAAGGCAGTAAAAAGAATTTTTCGCTACCTTAAGGGAACCATGGATCTAAGATTATTTTATACTTCTGGAAATGATTTTATCCTAAAAATATTTTCTGATACTGACATTGGTGGATGTAGAATGGATAGAAAAAGTACATCTACAACTTGTCATTTCATATGAGATTCATTAGTTTCTTGGTCCTGCAAGAAGAAACATTCTGTACCACTTTCCACTGCTGAAGCTGAATATGTAGCAGCTGGAAGTAGTTGTTCTCAAGTATTGTGGATGCAATACACACTCACAGACTATGGCTTGAGTATTACTAAAACTCAAATTTTGTGTGATAACACAAGTGCCATTTCCCTTAGTAAGAACCCTGCACATCACTCCCGTGAAAAACTCATAGATATTAGGCATCACATTCTCAGGGATCACACACTTAAATGAGATATTATTCTTCAGTTTATTGGAACGCAAGATCAACATGCTGATATTTTCACAAAATCTTTGCCTTCTGATAGATTTGGACATATTAAACAGAAGCTCGGAATGATAACCATAAGGTAATCATCCTTAATTAAATTTCTGATTGAAAAAGTATATTTATAGAAATACACTCCTTTTAATAGGGGGAGTACATTTGTTTGATATAATAACAAAGTTTTTCAAAAATTTGTTTTCAAACATTTCAGAACGAAGATTTCCGGAATGGAGATTTCTGGAACCACAATTTTTCCAAAATGGACATGTTCGTACAGAATACTTCTGGAATGGAAGTGTTCGTATTGAAAATTTCCGGAATGGAAAATTTTGTACTGGTATTTTCATAATGGGATTTTCGTACCGAATCCTTCATAATGTTTTTTTATGAAACCTTCGTATTACGTTTTTCTTTATTATGTTTTTTTCATAATGAGTTTTGTAAACTATTTCGTAGTAATGTTTTTTTTAAAAATGTTACCAATTACGAATAATCATCCTAAGCCAATCGGAAAGGTATGATTTCCTTACTCAAGTTTTCGTAGTCATACTTTACTTGCTGGCATTTTCTTGTATTATGTTTTTGGATTATAGTTTTCTTAATTATTTATTATTAAAAAAAAACCTCAAAAAGATCGGATTCAAGTTTTCAACCATCAGATCTGATCTCAGCTTATCTCAACCGTTAGATCAACCGAGGAAGTTGAACCGTCATTCCATTGCCTATATAAAGGGGACCCAAATACTCGTCCAACAACGATTTCAAGATCTCGCGTCCCGAAGAAGATCATAAAGACCTAAAGAAGATCAAGACTATTCTTAAGGGGATCATGTCGAAGGAAAAAAGATCCGAAATAAATAAATATGATCTTTTTGTTGTATCTAATTTTCTTTGTTGCCGAGATTTTAAACCTAATGAAAATTTTGCCTCTCGTTTATTTTGTTCTTATTACTAATTTTTCAGGTACTTTGTAATTTTTTTCCATTCCCTCGATTTCATTTTGATAATCACAAAGGGGGAGAAGGAAAAGACCCTTAAGAAAAAGAAGAACTCTAATAAGAGTTTATATAAGGAGTAGAAGGAAAAGATCCGTAAGAAAGAAGAACTATAATAAGAGTATATCTAAGGGGGAGTTTTTAAAGAATACTTTATTATTCGTAATAAAATGTCACTCCAGACATCTAGAATATGATCCTTAGAGTTTCAAAGCCTAAGGGGGAGTTAGTCGTATTCATCTATATCCTTATAGCAAGGGAGATATGCTTTTTCTTCTTAGAACTTCTTTTTCATAAGGATGTTTGTGCTTTCCAAAAAGGGGGAGATTGTTGAGTCAATAAGGTTTTCCTTATGACTTTTCCATTCCTTCTTGTTTTGAAAATCACAAACACCTTACCTTTAGGAAAATTGTTTTCTTAAGGAAAATTGCTTTTATATGGAAATTTGTTTTCTTAAGGAAAATTGATTTTATAAGGAAAATTGTTTTCTTAAGGAAATTTTCTTTTATAAGGAAAATCGCATTTATAAGAAAAATTATCCTTATCATATTTTCATCCATATTTTTCTTAAGTATGAGATTCAGATTCATTTCTATTTTCTCGGAATCGTTGAAACTTTGATATGAAGCATACTATTTTAGGATCCGAATTCTGGATAAAAACTGTAAGGATGTTTCATTCCGAATTCCAGATACGAAATCTGACTATGTTCTACTCCAGACTCAGGATATGAATCCTTATGAAGTTCGACAACAAATTCTTATTACGAATTCTGATGACGAATTCTCATTCCGAATTCTGATGAGGAATTCTCATTACGAATTCTGATGAATAATTCTCATTACGAAATCTAATGAAGAATTCTCATTACGAATTCTGATGACGAATTCTCATTCTAAATTCTCATTCCGAATTCTCATTCCGAATTCATCTATTAAACAGAATCTGATCATCTTTTTTTTATACACTCTGAATTAATTCAAACTCCGAAAAATATTTTGGTTAGACTCCGAACTTTTATTCTTCTTAAACTTCTATATTTTGTCTACTCTTTATTATATTCATAACACTCTGAACCTTCACTCCAAAGCTTTCATTCCGAACCTTTGAGTTAGAATTTAAAATGATGTCGTACATTCTGTTATACTTGTTTTGTTATAAACTATCCATTGTCTAAGTGACACGTGTACAGGTCCTTCTGATTTTTAAAGAAAATATGACCGTTGAGAAGGAGGCTGACCCTACCTATAAATAGGAGCTCATTTGAAAAAGCACGATACTGATGACAGATGAAAAACTTGGTTTTGTACATACATGATGTTGAAGTTATCTCTAGAGAGAGAGACTCTTATTAACTCTCAAAGCTTCGTGCGACTCCGAATGTTGGTGATTACATTCGAGGGATTCCAGGGATAGGAAGACAGAGGTTCCAACTACCTTAAAGTTCAAGGGCATCCTTGCTGAGGAAGACAGTGGTTACCAACTACCTTGATATTGAGGGCTTGCGGGGATAGCAAGACAGAGACTCCGATCTTCGTATCGAGGGCTTACCCTGGTGTGGGTAAGACAGACTTGCTTGAAAGTATAAATCAAGGGACCTTTCTCCAAGGTTGTTGGATACCCTTCTATTTGGGTTAAATGATTTATATCTTGTTACTTGTAGTTCTACTACGTGTTTATATTCCGCTGAATTTTGTATTATAAGGAAAGTATAACTTTCTTATACTTCCTTACTTGTACTCTGTTTCATTCAGATTCTATACGCTTTAAGGTAGAATCTCATATTGTAATATTTTGTTAAGTTTCAATTTTCGGAACCATATTTCTGGAACCTACTTTCAGAATCTCTTTCCATGTTTTCATTCGGTGTTAGAGGTGTTGTGAATTTTCTTAGTTTAACTTTGTTAAAATTAGCCCTTTCCTTTGCTTAAGGAAAACATAGTTAATTGTAACTAACTTTAAAGGTTCCAAAGGAATTTTTAAAATATACAATTCACCCCCCTCTTGTATATTGAGAATCTACATCACTATTTTGATCCTACAAAAGCCCTGTACGGGGTACAAGGTCTAACCTTAACCCGAAGGGACTACATGCCATGTCTTGTGGACTACACGGTATGTAATCTGGAAAACATGTGCCACATATTCCTGATCAACAAAAAGAGTCATTTAATACTTAGAAAGAATCCAACACACAGCCTGGATTAGCGGATCAGTCCTATCCATTGAATCTTGAATAAACAGCATGTACTTTCAAATAACACATCTTGTTTTCTTGTGTTGTACGGCTTGGAACCTTTGACACCTCCAGATGAGATCCTCTATTTTATTTTAATCATAATTAAAAGAAAGATCATTTCTGTAATTGAATGAGTAACGAAAGAGGAGGCATAGATATCCATATTCATATATGTATAATGATTAACTTTAATTGAAACAACTAAATTATTAAATGTGTAAATCAGCAAAGAATTATTTAAATAAATATAAATTATTATGTAACTACTCTGATACAACTTGGTGGTTTCAGGCGCAGTGGAAGCGTGGTTGGGGAAAAACCCAACATTGATTTTTATCGTGATTAATTATTATTCTGGGATCAATACAAAGATGAAATCCATTCTCCATAGAATATTTTAAAAGATTTATACAAATAAAGAAGGGTCATGAAACATTTAGTGAGAATCTTGCACATCATGTTTATAATTAATTTAATGAAACTCATAAAGTAAATAATACATTTATCTTTATTATTTTCTTCATTGATGATTTTGATCATCTCTAATGACCGTTTCATATTATCTTGTTGTGATTGTAATTCTATAACCTAGATTCCCTCTTGTGGTGATCCACATGTCATTTGAT
This sequence comes from Viscum album, assembly GCA_963277665.1. Classification (NCBI taxonomy): domain Eukaryota; kingdom Viridiplantae; phylum Streptophyta; class Magnoliopsida; order Santalales; family Viscaceae; genus Viscum; species Viscum album. The sequence continues at coordinate 1,927,779,128 of OY728153.1, forward strand.
TGTCTTCGTTCAACACCGCTTGTTCTCGGGGGGCATGCGCGGCGAAGTGAGTGTCTTGTGGTAGTCATCCTTGATCACTTTTTATTCAAACATGATGAACATCTTGCATTCATGAGAGGGGTGGGAAGAGGATTTGAGAGAGATATTGTTTAGCTCATCAATTCTCAATTTACCGAGTGTGTTGTTTGGTACATGAAACAATAAACATATGTGTATATTTATTGACAAGGGGATTCAGTTACATTATTTAATTTCATAATAGTAATTATATAAATTCATAAATATAGAAAAAATCCATGCTATTAATAATAATACTGCATCATTATTTATGGTGCGCCAACTTGTGCAAAACAGAATTATAAATAAAAGTTTGCGCCATAAAATAATAGCAGCGTTATTTTTATTTGGTCCAACTAGTTAAATAATTATTTAACATATTGTAAATAATTATTATACTACCAGACCAGCCTTGGTCTACTTGAACTGCACTTCCATTTATTGAACTCACGAATTAATAAATAAAAAATTTATTACCTTAAATATATATTTTATTTAAAAATAGTAAATAAATATTTAACAAATCTTCAATACAATAAATAAATAAATTTCACCCATAGTGAATACACCTCTGAGGAGTTTTATTCCCAAATAAAAGGAATTTTATCTTTAATCATCTATATTTTCATTATTGAAAGCTTTTCTTTACCTAAACCTATGGTCCTCGTAAGCACACATTGATTTTTACTGGGGTTATAAAGAATAACTGTCAAAATTTGTATATATTGACCATTAATTTATGATTATTACATAAATCATACAAATGTTCATTTAGTGGATATGGAATCTTCCATTTCCTATAGTTCCCATTGAAGATTTACAATTTGGTGAGTACCACATCTCTTGATGTTGGGTGTTTAGATTAATGCATGTTGGACTAGAATGGGATAGTGTTTATGGTCGATCATCTTTGACCATGAATTCTGAAATTAGATCGCAAACAAGGGTTAGTGTCTATGAATTCCTTTAGTATTCATTAAATATTTACAAGGGGAATATTGAGTCATTATTTTTTATGGTCACCAAATCTAAAACTTGTATAAACATAATGTAAGTCCCTTACAAGAAAATAATTTACCATTATTTCACAAATCCATTATTGGGGTGGTATTATGAAGTGTTGACTAGGGAATATTCTAAATAGCCAAATAGTGGAATGTTTTAACTGACAGGCCTATTGTGTAGACATATTTTATCCAAGGCCTCTTAGGTGTGCATGCAACACAGTCATCAAAACAAGTCCTTAGGAATTTTACATTTACTATTGATATACATGGTAATGTATGATTTGGGAGACTCGTGACCACAGTGGGTGGTTTTTTGAAGGAAAGGGGGTTTATGATTAAAGGTTTATATATGAATTCATATTTCATGAATAGGAAAACCACTTCTAACACAAATTTGGTGTTTGGGGAATGGTTAAAAAAATTCATAAAGGGGAATTTTTAACATCATACTACATAGTTTTAAGACATACATTGAGGATGTTGTGATGTGTAGTTTAATGTTGTGGAGTGAGGAAATTGGGTTGCATTAATTTAAGTTCCTTAGCATTGACCAATGTTTTGAGACACTAAATTTCATGATTACATTTTTGCAAACATTCTACCATGTTCTGGTATGGACGAGAATAATTGTAAATTGTGATTTTCGAATTTCTGGAACCGATGAATGATATGGGAAAATGGATAAAGGAATTAAAGGAATTATTTTCTATGAATGAATTTAAAATTATTTGACAAACCTATAATGGGGTTTGTATTATTTCTTGCCTAATAGGGAATGTGTTGTGTAGCTAAATAGTGTCAACTTTTTACTAACATTCCTATTATATAGGAAAATTTATGAAATGGCACCTAGGGGAAGGTACTGAATAGTCATAAAAAAAGAGCTCTCCAACGTTTGAAATTTTACTACTAAAAGTCAATGAATTATTATAGATATTCAGATTTTCTAAAGTATATATATCATTTTATGGAGGAAGGTACCTGAATATGTAGTGTGTATTTCCAATCAAGATTACTGATGTATCAGAAGAGTATGATTTCAATAATGGTCTGACCCAAACATAGGATGTATGGTTTTGGTAATTTTTAGTTCATATGATTAGGACCAAAATGGAAACCGAATATGATATGTGGTCAGGTGATCCATGACCATTTCATATTGCTTCGAACACATGGAGATGGAAATGTGTAAACTCTGGTCTTGAAAACATTATGATTTATAGAAAGGAAATTTAACAAATATAAATGAATGACTACTTTAAAATACATATTCTTGTATTTTTTTTCAATGTTTTAATGTGAAAAAATACACATTATTCTAGAAAAAATAACCATTATTTGACAATCTAGTTATGGGGGATATATTATATTTGGACAACAGTGGAACATTTTTCATAGCCATGTAATGACATCTTTTTAATGATAGACCTTTTTTGTAGTCAAATTCTAATACAAGGCCACCTTGGGGAACATAGTGATTAGTCATAAAAAAATTTCTTAAATATTAGAATGTTTGTTACCATAAAACAATAAGAAATAATTTATCGATATAAAAATTATCATGATTAAGAGTTTGAAATATAGAAGGAGGTAATTCACAATTAAAATGAGAAATATTTAATCAATGTTGGGAAAGATTATAGATTTTTTAACAAAGATCTGACACATATATAAAATGGGGATATTCTGGTTTCCATGGTGGTCGCTCTAAAGAGATAATCCAAAATTAAGACTCCCAGATAAATTTTTAATTATATGTTGATGTGCCAAAAAAAATCATACCATGATTGGGACTAGTAGCTGCGGCCTAGCCTTCACTACGTATTTCAATTGGATGTGAATCAAGCCATACATCGTTTATTTAGGTACTTTTCAATTTAATGTCATACAACTAAGATTCTTTGTTGTGAAGTTTAGTGTCATAGAGTGAGGGAATGATGCAATTCTTATATAAAAAATGAATTTTTTGGCTGGACTAAGGAATTAAACACTGGTGTCACCATGTATCTCATATGGATGAGAATCAATCCATATTTTGTTATTTGAACATTCCCTATCTAGGATTTATTTATACATAGGGAATAGGAGTTTGATTGTGGCTAGGCCTACGATTGGGGAACTACGAATCTATACGTATTTCATATGGATGAGAATCAAGCCAAACATAGTTATCGAATAATCATTTCCCACACCAATTAACATTACTGCGGGAGACAGGGGAATTTAACACATTTTATAAGGACATTTATTCTTGAGACACAAAATGGTATGAAAATAAAAACTTGTATGTTGATATAACCCTATGTAGAGATCATGTTCACATACAAGAGGAGAAAGGTAAATAAAAATTGTGTCATTGTGGCTGGGCCCAAGATTTGTGATCTAGGCATCCTTATGTATCTCATATAGATGAGAATCAATCCATACATTATTCTTGAAAGAAGGACCCAATGCAGATCTGACTCAAACATAGGGAGGAATGGAACTCGTGTAACACTGAGAAGTAGCAATGAAGTTAATGTTGCTTTCATGTGGATGCTCGTAACATCAAATAGAGAATACATTAACCATATAGTTTAATGTCATGTAATGAGGAAAAATTATTTCATTTAGTTTAACATCATGTGACAAGGACAAGGAAGCAACACATATTATCATCATGTATCATGGAAACATTTGGTTGTTTTAATGATTAACGTCTTACAACTAGGACATTGTACTGTGTAGTTTACAGTCCTGCAGTGAGAACATTGTGTGCAATTTAAAAAAGTTTTTTTTGAAGAATATTTCATTGGTTGGAGTTGTAATAAATTCACCATATTTTTAGATTAAAGAATAAGCTCCATTTTAGTAGACCTTATCTATTGTATAAGGTCCTTCCCACTTTGGATCAAGCGTTGGAGGATTCTTTCTTGATATCATTGGATTTGTGAGGACCAATACCAATTGTCCTTGATTAAATGAATAGAGGTGATCTTTCTTGTTAAAGTATCTTTCTATTATATTCTAATACTCATATAAATGATTTATAGTATGCAATATATTTTTGTCTCATAATTTCATAGCAAAAAATCATTTCTACGGCTTTTCATATGTATAAAAATAATCACATATTGCAACTGGGAGTAAGGGAAATTGAATTTTAATTGGAAAAACTACTTCTGTTCCATGAATTAATGAATATGGTGTTGTATGAGTGGATGTATGAGTACTAGTTTGATAATACCATAAATCATGAAAAATATTATAATTCCATGATTTATTATCTTTATCCACCATTTTCTAGAGTATATATTTTTAGGGTCTTATTGAAATCCTTTATATGTCCATTGGCCACTGCGTGATTTTGATATGAATTGTTGGATTTAATATTTTTCTCCTGATGTAACTTATTTCCTGCAAGAGAATATAAATTTTCACAGTTTTCCATAAATATAGAAGAGGGACATCAAATTTGGTGATGATGTCTGTTTTGGCCAAACAAACAATGATTTTGGCTCTGATATCATTGAGAGGTGTTTCCTCAGCCTATTTGGAGAAGAAATCAGTAGCAAAAAGAATATACTTGAACTGCTTAGCTGTAGATGGAGGATAAGGTCCTACTACATCCATTTCCATTGTATAAAATGGAAAAGAGTATATAGTTGTATGTAATGATTTGCTGGTTCTCACATTGCCTCAAAGTGATTTGTAATAGTGGGTTCTCACTTAACCAAAAAGTGTTTTTCAAAAATCAAAAAAACAATTTAGTCAGTATATAGCTGTATGTAACAAATCCAGGGCCTGAGGAATGAATATTTATTGTACTCAGAAGGGATGATATTTCATGGTGAAATCTGTGCAATCTAGTGTCATTGAAAGGAAAATGTATCCAAGCTTTCATATTTGATCAAAAATCTTGTGCCCAGACTAGTGAGCGCCACAAGCTCCTGTATGAACTTCTTTTATGAAACCTGTTGTTTCTTCTCTACCAATACAACTGAAAAGGATTCCATAAATTCCTCGTTTATAGAATATATTATGGTGATATGGACTATCATAAAGAGTAAAATTGGCTACCCATAGTCTGAGCAATTCTTTTTCAGATCAATCTTGTGGAAGTACTCTATTTTGAAGGTACTCTATGATGGGTGTCATCCATATTTTGGTATGACCATATTTCTCCTGAATAGGGCTAATTTCATTAATATCCTCCATTCTAATTTGATGAAAAGGTGAAACCACATGAATATGGGATATACTAATGATTGTCTTATCCCGATTTTAATCTACTAGGGTTGTGCCTGCATTCTCCAGTGCGTCATCTTGGGAATTTTATGATCACGGGGCATAAGAACATGTTGTCTCTAATAGAAATTCATCAATTAAACCTCTTACATAATAACAAAAAGGGTTAACTATTCTTTTCTGATATCAAAATTCCAATTAATTTGTTTGATCACTGAATCAGAATCAAATTTCACTTTTAGGTAGTTCAATTGTACCTAGAGCGCCAATTTAAGGATTGCGAGGGGATCTTGATATTCTACTTCAATGTTGGTTCAGCCTTCTGACAAATGGAATGAATATGGAATTACTGCCTTTTATGGGGAGATATATACAATCCCTAACACATAATTATTGAGTATAGTGTTTTCTATTCTCTTACCTATTGGACTTATGGAATCACCATCCAAATACATTTCCCATATTTTTGGATTATCATGATTAGAGAATAACTCTTAATCATGAAGTTCAACATTCAATGATGAATCTTCCACAAATGGATGTTCAGCAAGGAAATATGCCATTTCTAGGAATTTTATTTCTTTATATGGTTAAAAAAGTATATAACACTATTTTAAATTTACTTCCCACCATGCCAAATGCCCTGTAATCATAGGATGATTGAGGATAAATTTGAGCTGGTTATTGAGAGACACAAATTTGACATCATGATGTTGGAGGTACTTCCTGAATTTCTGAACTACAATGATTAATGCCCAATAACATGTATCAATAATTTAATATCGATATTTTGTGTCAAGAATAGATTTACTGAGAATGTAATGACTATTTTCATTCCAAGAATCATTTTTTAGGAAAGGAAGGAACCTAGTGATCGCTCTAAAGCTGTCACATAGTGAATAAGTGGGCTTCATTCAACAGATGGAATTTATACCAGAGGACTCAAGAGATGTCTATTAAGAGTATCAAATGCATATTGGTATTCCTCAAAACAGTAATAGTTGTGTCACTTATTCATTAATTTGGTGAATGGTAAACACTTTCCTGCCAAATTGGAGATAAAGTGCCAAATATAGGCCATGTTTCCTTGAAGTCCTTTATATTCATTCAAATTTTTAGGAGATAACATTCCAAGGGTTGATTTTTTTATTATCAGGATCAACATTACTGATAATATGGTGTACAAAAAAATTGTTAAACATCGTTTTGGTTACCCCAAAAGAACATTTAATGGGGTTCATCATTAAATTATGTTGCCAATATTTATTGAATATAGTCTCCAAATTAGCCATGTGATCATAATGTTTCCAGTATTTAATCATAATATCTTCCACATGACTTTTGAATATTTTTTCTATGAAGTGTTTTAAGATATGATTCATCGGACATTGATACATTTCAACAAAATTATATAAGCCAAAGGGCATTACTTGATAACAAAAAAAAACCTTGATGGGATATAAAGGCTATAGACTCTTCATACATAGGGTCCATGCAGATTATATTGTACCCGTAGTATCCATCCATGAAGGAAATATCATCATAGCCATATGTTATATATATTAAAAGATTTGTGATCGAAACTAAAAGTCATTGTTTGGATAATGCCGGTTGAGATCTCTAAAATCAATAAAGAATCTGATGTGGCCATTTATTTGATTCACTGGGACAATGTTGGCCAGCCACATGGGATATTGGACCTCCCTATAAAATTTAATCTTTATAAGATTCTCGACTTCTAATTCTATTTTAGAGGAATGAGTCGGGTGTGTTCTTCTTACTGCCTAGTTAAATCCTCGATGTTGTTCTGGAATACCCAAATGATGGGTGGATACATCAGGAAAAAAGACCTAGAATTTCTATGTAGTTACAAGAAAATATAACTGGATGTTTTTTTATAAACAATTTATACAACTCTTGTTCTTCAGAAGTCATAGTCTAACTAATTATAGTTGGCAGTGGAACTTCATCAGTACCGAGATTTATTTCTCTGAGCTCATCCACAGTAATAGAAACACCTTCTTCAAATGATGGAGGAGCACACCTGATATATTATTTCTCTTCATACTTATGTGTCACTTCTTCTATTCCTACATTCTTAGTATTTAATGAAGCGAAACATTCAATGCTAGAAGAGGAGTCAGTATTTGAACATCTGGAAAAATAGGCCACCATTTCTGACCCTACTAATGATAAAGGATCTTCCTGTAGAATTAAAGAGGAAATGATGGGTTATGAATCCACATCCTTGTCTTCCTATAGTATTGCGACAACTTATTCAAATCTGATTGATGAAGCAAGGACTTTCTAAATTTCAATAGATGAAATAAAAAATCTCCATTTAATCTTTCATCCCTTCATGGTAAATCAATAATTTTTCCCATGTTGATAGGCTTGATTGTTGTAAGTGACATTATGGAAGTCACTAGATGAGTGATTGGATTTATTTATCCTTTCAATTTTATTGATAGGTTACACATAATCTATTCCCAAATGTTTGATTGGGATTCATGGGATATTTTCCAAGCCAATCAGGGCATTGATTCTGGTTACCAATTTTGTCATGGACCTCGTTCCCTTCATGTGATAAAATTATGCCATAATATACTAAGATTCACATGTTTTAAACAAATCCTTGGAACCATTCAATATCCCAATATGACCATTTAAATAGTAATTTATAAATTTCTGGTATGACTAATTAATGGTTTCATGTTGAGATAGCCATTGCCTTCCAAGCATAATGTTGATGGTTGTTCCATGATGAACAACCATGAAATTTGAATTTGAAACAAGACCTAAAAACTGAGTATTGAGTGTAATATATCCCAGAGGTTCCTTGTTATTTTTTTTCCAAACCATGTAAAGTTATAGATGATAGAGATACAAAAGATTATGTGAAGCATAATCGATATAGTTTAAGAATAGGAATGGGGTTGACGCCTGAGACATTATCATTGTAGTCTCGTCGAATGTTAATATCATTGATCCTGCAAGATAGATACAGGGGAATGTTATGTCCATGTACAACACCATATTCATCTTCATCCATAAAATAAATAACTACTTTGTATTCTGTAGGATCATTCACTATAAGATAAATATTAATAGCAACAACTTCCTTTTGAAACTCTTAAGGACATGACACAGCCTCATTAAGTTCTTTTTGAAGATATTTTGACATATTCCAGGAAACCAAAATTTACATATTGACTGGTACACGGGGTATCTATTTCATAACTTCATACTTTTGGTATAGAGGTCTGAAATTCCTAGGATACTGATGTAGTTTTATAGGTTCCTTGGAAGTTGATGCTCCTTATGTCGATGTACCCTCTGTTGGATCAGAATATATAAATACACCTAGATTTGGTAGATTAGACTGATGGGGAATATCTACTTGATGAGAGAATGATAGTTTAACCTATAATTGGTCTTCTAAAATAATCATATCAGGACCCATTCTATCATATTTGGCAAGACTTCCTTGTTCCTGTTGAGCCCTCTAAAGGGCTCTCCAACGAGTTTCTTCTGCATATAAGGTTCTAGGAGGGGTTAAGTTAAAATAGTGGCATCTAGAATATGCATGCCTTCCCATATATACTTTATTATGGATTATTCATCTAGTTACCCAATTAGGAATAGGGAAATCATGGTCATCATTAACAGAATCACCATCGTCGTAGGTATCCATTATGTTGATAATGTTGATAGAACCAAAGATCAATTATTCATCGGATAAATATCTTACATGATAGGATGGTTCTTGTTGTGACGTTACTCCAGGAAGTGAATATTGTTTTGAAATGGATGCTGGGTAATCTACTAGAGTATAGGAAAAACTGGACTTTACACGAGCTCATCTCTTTTTTACTGCTCTTGGTCTTTCGAATCACATAACTTATTTGAGGATTGAATTATCATGGATTGATATTTTGATGATGGTGGTTTTATTATGGTGGGTGTGTCAAGAAGAAAAATTCAATTGTTTTATGTATGTTTGTATAATGGAATGAGTTTGGTTTATCATTTTCTTAATCATTCAATCCTCAACTTTCTATTCATTTTTAATTTTTAATTCTTTCAAATTTCCTTCTTCTTCTGGATCAGTAGCAGTACCATAAGATACTTGGGAAGAATAACTTTTTAGTTTCACTTTTCCAAAGTCTACCATTTTTTAGGAGTTCGTTGAGAATAAAAAACTTTTGAATGAGATTCCACATCATATGGTGAAATGGACAACAGTTTGAAAGATCCTTATCTATTTATTTTTTTGGTTTCTTTAGCCTGGGAAACTGAACCAAATTGTTTTCCAGAGTAGAGATGAAGTAACCGGGAACCTGTTCATTCCGAAAATAATAAACTTTGTTCTTTAACTCCTCAAAATATTTCTGAATTTTATCTCTTTCCTCATCTTGACGATGTGGGAATTTTTTCTACCCCCTGGGAGGAAAATCCCTTCGATATGATGAAGTTTTTGATGTGAATGCGGGTACATGTGTTATCCTGAGTGTGATTGTGGAATCCTCTAGTTTCCCTGAAATCTGTCCCAGTGTTGATGGAAATAATTTTACCTTTAGATTCTGGAATTTAATTCTACACCTGTTGGGAAATTGAAACAATTTCTTAAAACATTATTTTGTATTTCATAGGGATCAGTGGTGCATGTAACTCATCACCCATATTTTCCACAGAAATTGGAAGTAACTCTTCTTGAGGTAGTTCTAGAGTTATGGAATATGTTGGTCCTTTTCATCGAGAAATTATAGCTGAAAGACTTTTATTATACTTTTTTTCTAATATGTATGATAAAGTTTTTTGTCTTCAGAATCATTGATCTTAATTGAAGAATGAATTTCTGATAGAGATCTACCAATCAAATAATTGATCGGTATTTCAAACTTTTGTACAAGAAAAAATCATGTCCCTCTAATGACTATGAAAAAAATCTGAACTTTACTAATTCTTGTTTTTGAGGATTCCCCATAATGGGATCACAACATGATACAAATATTGTTAATTGTTTCTCTAAATATCCTAAACCACTAATGATTAGAAATATAGTATTCACAAAATATGGTGGGGGGGATCCGATCCACCGATTTAGGGTATGTTCTCTTTTCTAGATGAACTGGTGCACACCATTCTTCCCTAGAACCCAATCAAGTTGTTAATTCCTTAATTGTGTTAATAAGAATCTCAGGAATATCCAGATTAGCAGGGACATGTACATGTATTGCAGCTACAGCTTGAACTGGTGCAAGAATAGGAAAAACCACTAGTGGTGGTGCTTCTTGTATTTGTCTTGGATATCCCATATGTATTAGCTTATAAGGATGTGGTTTATCCTCTCATGGATTTATACATAATTAAGGTAATTAATTGTCCACAGTTGTAGTTACCACAAATCCTCTTTGCTGATGTGCTCCTACAGGATGTGAATGTTTAGGATCTTCTTGGTGGTGATGTTTAAAAGAAATATTTAATCTAGGTAACTCTGTATTGAGTATTTTATACTATTTCATTTCCTAATATTGCAAGTAAAATCTTTATTCAAGTGAATGTGGTTGACCTTATATAGTGGGAAAGTGAGATGGAATATTACTTTTACCTTTCCTCTTTTTAGTAGCCTTTCTATGGGGTGGGAGTTGATTACTTGAGGGAATACCTAGATTCGGGTTAAGCCTCTAATTTTGGGGATGCACACTTCCTTCATTTTCTTTAGTGTGCACCATATAATTTATTAGAACCCCATCTTATGATTTCCCTTATTCAAAATCATTCATTAGAGGATCTTATGAAATGTTATTAATGACATTTACTAACACATAATGCATTGGTTGAATTTTTAATATTTGTAAGATTTTATCATTTCGTATCTTCCATGAGACTATTATTTCTTATATGATGAATTCCAAGGAAATGTTTAATGGATTGAAATCCAAAGGGAATCCTTGGATAGTTTAGTTTTTCATTCTCTTTTAGGCTTCTTCGTTAATCAGGAGAAAATTGACTTCCATTGAAGAGGGGATTGTAGATTTGAAAAGGCCCCATTCCCTATAAGATGGGGATGTTCTTATTCTTTTTAATCAATCCATAGAGCTTTGTTTATTAAATTTGATGGTTGAATTAAAAAAGTGCCCATCTCTACAAGCTGAGGAGGCTCTTAAACTACTATAGCTGATATTCGTGTAGCGATCTTATGATTTTTCAAATTTTGGTTCGGACATTACATGTGTGCAATATCCGAAAACCACTCATATCACCTATTTTGGAAGATCTCTGTGGTATTTCAGAAATTTTTGTTATCTAATGGGTGACATAATCTATGTGGGAAGGCTTCATAATATTAATAGATGCTTTATTTAAAAGTAACTCAACAACTTTCTTTCTTCGTGCCTGACTCTATTGAGATCTATTCGAGGCCTGTTCTTGAGAATACAATTGATTACAAATAAAATATGTTAATAATAGATGGTCTATGTATATAACATTGCATGAGAAAGCTTTTGGAGAAAATTAATAATTTTGGAGAGACGTTAAATGCAATGCTATATGGGCTCCCCATCCTCTAATACAAACACTAGGTGGTGTATCAAAAATTAACTTGTGTATCCTCATTAGTGCATTGATGCAAGGACAGTGAAGGGTGATCTAATGATTTTTAACATATGGATTTCTATAAAATTAGAGAGATACCAAGTCTATTTTGCATTTTAACCCTTATATTACCTTTACATGGATTTTATATTCATCATATAGTAATACATTGTCTTTCAAATGATGACTGATTTTCCATAGGTTAAGGAGGAAATCCTGAATTATAATTCTTCCACCAATTATAGAATGTTGTATTGAGAGTTTTCCAAATAAAATAACATGACTGGTACATCTCATTTAACCAATTGTTTTCTGATGTTCTACATGTCTTCATCATCTTTCACCAAAGGTTTCTCCACTTGGTCTGACCAATGTGGATTCTTCTTGATGGTTTTATTAAAAAAATGGAATCAGTTGTTTTTCCCTTGCTGTATTTGATGTTAAATGGCCGAACGGAGTTCTATAGAATGACCTTCCCCTTAATATTCCATTTTTTTGAGAAATTATTTTACCAGTTAATGACAAGGAATCAGAATTTACATGCCTTGTGTAGTAAAGTTCCTCAATATAAGATGACTTTCTCATTACATCATTTCCAATTATATAATAATCTTGACAATTTGAAATACTAATACAAAGAGAAATCACAAAGAATATTCTATCAGGAATAGGACCACCATGGTAGATTATAGCAAGTGATAAATCATCTTGATCCTAGGTCTTCTATCCACATTAAAATTTGATGTGGCTCTCCACTGAAGATAGGCCCCCATGATTGACAAATTTTTTATGATGAAAGACTTCATGATGAAGTGTCTGATGGGGATATTCAGAATTACTATTACCACATCCATAATTTGGTAATGAGAGGGGTGATTCTTGAGCAACTATAGATAAATGTATTAGGGCATCAATAACTCTTGCATTTAAAGGATCTAAATCGTAGATTGGTTCTTGATTTTCCAACTGTGTTTGGAAAGACGTCTTCTTGGATTCACTCATATAATTATTTGGGGCCACATTCTGGGAGAAGTGGTTATTATGTGAATGTTTATGTTACTGTCTTGGAGTGGTCATCACAATGGGCCAATTTTCTACAATTGGAAAGGGTGTATTTTCCTGATCCTATTGTCCATATGATATGGGGGAGTATTCCCCATAACCCACCAGGACTGGGAGAGAGTTATATATCTACTCCAAGATAGAATTCTGATGTGTCATCCCAGGTTTGATGATAGAGTTATGTGTTTGTTCCCATAATACATCTGATGTTGTGGTTGTGATATTATTTCATGCTTCCAGAATATAGGCTGCAAATTGTGTCCAAACATTCAACATTTATAGGATATGTTTGGTTAATTTAGAGTAAAAATGAGAATATACAACCATTCCATATCTCGAGTAGGTTTATGTTCATTCTCTTGTCCTCTTCTTCCTATTAATGGGTACTGATAATACCCATGTATGGCGGCAGAGAGTTGAGTCTGCCCTAGATTTTTCATTGTAACTTTCTAAAGGACTTCATCGAGTGCTACATATGGAGACTGTTGTTAGGTATGATGAATGATGGTGGGTATATGTCTATTTTCTCTATTTTCCATCATCCTTGGTTGATTGAATTATCTCAATACTAGAATATGCGACTGATGGTGGAATTTTTGACGGTAAGAAGTTGAATGTTCTTGTTTACCAGTTGCCACAATATTTGATTGTCAGGATTCTGTAAATGTAGTCTGAAGTTCCTTCTTATTGGAAGATAATTTTTAAATAGTTATATATACCTGTTCACAGTACTCCACCCAATTTTCCTAGTGGGATTTCTGGGTAACTACCAGATGAGTCTGCTGGGAAAATAAATTAGGGAGGACAAGTGTATGTTTTTTTCATTGTTTTACATAGAGTTAGGTTGAGATACTTCATCGAAGGGAGAAAAGGATAAAACATGCTCAACGTTTTCTCGAAGTTTTCACAATTTGATTGTCTTGTGTGCCTGGGTCTAAGGGGCCTGGGCCAAACAACCAGAGGTAACACCCCCATCATGTTGGGGGTTCACTATCACACGATATTTTTGGTGGGTATTGATGGCGGGGGTCCTCTGGAAGTACCACTACATCTTGGAGTTGAGGCCATGAGTTACCTACTGATTCACCTCCCTTTAGTATGGGAGGGAATCATTGTTGCATTATGGGGATAAGGACCTGAAAAGATTGAAGATGATGGTTTCTACCATATTCTTCTTGACCAATGGTCATTACTAACTAGATGATCACGGGTATTCATTATCCTCGAGAGCATGTCAGGTAGCCTCGAAGGTTATGATATAACCTTGCTAACAGTAATTCCATAACAGTACATTGGAAACCCAGTGTTGAAGATGTTGAGTTAGTGGTGACATCCTTCCAGCGGATGAGGATCCATCTTGACCAGTGGCTGAGGCATTCACAGGTGAAAACTTGAAGGAATCCATTTGGAGTAAAGAGCGTTATGAGAAAACATGAAAACAATAATATCAATTAAAGAAATATAATATATATAGATACATGAGTGATTGATTACTTTTTACAGCCTTCCTTTATCCATTTATAGGGATCATACATGTTGGTGAAATTATATACTTGGTTAAGGATTCACGTCAGGATCAACATTATTATTTCGCAGTTCCTAGTAACATGTGTTCTAGATTAAGAATAACTACTTGTAGTATTTTTCCATTGGATTTATCCATGTAACCGGAATCATTCGAACAGTTATTTATCCAAAATGGTTAGTCTTTCAAAATTTAGGCATTCAGTAAGTTTGAACTATATGATACTTAAGAACATGCATTGGTTGAGAGGATGGGAGGTTAGACTCATCTCAACCATTTGGGGGGAATTATTATCTACTCTGAGACTGTCATTATACATTTAATATATTTTCATGACTCGTTATTAACTAACCATGTATAACATAGGTTTCCCATGTAATTTAAAATCACATATTATTTAGAGTGAAATTTTGAATCATATGTATGTATTCTAGGATCTTCATTAATGGATATATCAATATATATTAGAGGTTCTCCATCATTTTTATACTCTCATTTACTCTTTTGTGATAATTTTAATCATCATTATGATGATAATAGTTTTCAATCCGCTCAGTGGGGAACTCTAGAATTTTTTTTCATTAAGGGAGATGAAGGGTTGTTTTTATATTGGGATTGTACCCATATAATGGTCTTTCTATGTATCCTTGTGAAAGGAATCCGAACCCTCATAGTTCAGTGCCACTTAATGGGATGCATCATACCTTTTATGGCCATTTGATGAGGACCTAACTGTACAGTTTAATGTCATGTGGTATGTAAATGTATCTAAAATATACTTATTCATGGTTTAGTGTGGGAATTATGCCTAAGAAACCTAATGAAGATGGAAATAATATGGGTTTCCAAGTAATATTAGACCTCGTTGGGAATATGGTCCAAGGAGAATAGGGTTTTTTTAACGTGTTGGGTTTGAACGTCATGGAGGTTTCCTACATATCCCGTTTAGGTGGGAATAAAATCCAACTGAGTTTGATGAATCTCATAGGAGAGTGTAGTCCTTCGAGATAAATGAGTTTGACCTTACATTCTAAAAAGGATTCATTGTTAATTTTAGTGTTTAATTTGGGGATTATTCCTAAGGAGGATTCCCATATTAAGGGAATAAAGATTAAACACCTGAAAAAGATATCCAGTGATCTCGGGCCCTGAGAAGGCTTCCTACATATCCTAACTATGGTGGGAATCAATGTTCTATTAGTTCATTCATTATGCTTTTTTTTTTGTGCATGAGAGCTTCCCATTGAAGGGGGCATGATTATGAGAACCATTTTTTGTGAAGGTCACCCTTTTGATCTAGGACGTTCCGGAATAATCCTATATATCCTGGTTTGAATAGGAATTAGAGTTCTTGTAGTCCAAGAATTTGTGAAAATGTTGTGATCATGACAATCTCTATACCCAGGTGATTCATACTCAGTGTGACAAACTAGAGGATATTTGATATTCAATAAAGGCACCCACACTTTTCCTCATCTACAAGTGGAAGAGGGCTCACATATATCAACAACGAGGGAAAATGGTGAGGCCACCATGGATGAGGGTGATGGGGAATATCTTCTATCTATTATCATTACATTGAACAAGGGTCAAATGAAAATATGTAGTGGAGGTCAAGGAAGTAGTAATGAGCAAGACCGCAACCACGTACATGAAATGTTAGGGGCCAAAACCAGGATGAATGCACTAATAGTTTTCCTAGTATAAGAGGGAGAATTTATCTTTTCATGAATGGAAAAGAAAGTGTGAACCGTATCTTCTTTACCAGAGACCAAAGGATTCGGGTCATAGAGACAATAAGGGGAGGTCAGAACCCAAAACCTAATCGTCCCAACCTAGAACTCCCCAACACTATTCCTCAGAGAAAGGTCCATTTGACTACGGATTTTCAAACCCAAATACACTCAAAAAACCCTATCCCCATTCTGAATCAAATTTGGGAAACCTCTAACTACCGATATACAAACCCACATAGGAGACACATTGATGTTCATTTTCCAATGGTTTGATAAGTCATGAAGTATTGGTGAAGGTATAAATAGAATCCTTTTCAGAAAAGAGAGACAATGAAGAAGAATCCTTTCCATGAATGAATTAAAATATGGCTTAATGTCTTGTAGACTGAAGAGAGTAAGTGAATCCAAGAATGGCACCCTTGTAAGTACTGGTGCACATTTTTGGGCATATAAGAAAGCTTAGGCGAACTGATGTTCACATAAGTAATGAATGACCTGGATGTTAGTACTTGGGTCAGACATGACTCAATCCTTCCAGAATATTCACAGGTATTTCAAGAATTGGGGTGCTTAAGTTCGTGTGTGAGGAATATGTGGCGTGCAAGTGTTTCTAATTTAAGGAGGTTGAGCGTTTTAGGTGCACAAGTGTTATTGATATCAAATAATGAAATGAGTTAATTTATTTGATCATCCTTCAATTCATCCTGTCTAGGTATTAAATTACTACCTTGAATTATTTTAATGACTTGGAAAAATCGCTAGGGAGACTAGAGAAATAGTTAGGCTTTATGGAATTTCTTCTATACAGATAATGTCCCCAAGGGTTTATTTATAGGAAAAAATAGGACCCTGGGAAAAATAGATTGGGAGCACATATCACTTGGGAACAAAATTTTTGGTTTGCATGTACCTTGTGTGGTGAAGGATATTTGACTACACTAAGGTGATCTAATGTTCAAGAATTTTAAAATCTTGATTTTATTCATGTTTTCTCTCCAATTTTTTCTATGTCACTTCACTTTGTACCTTTTTAGACTCTATGATGGAATAGTGTACCAACATGGAGTAACATCAAAGCTAAGATAAGGATGAGTCAAAATCATCCCAACTAATAAAATGTAGATATGTTTTTATTTTATTTTAATCCACACCGTTTTGATTTAACCTAAATTAATTCGTTTAATTTTAATAGTGATACAGATATTCTAAATACTAAAAGGATATAAATATTTACTAATGTGGTTTTTATTGAAAATATATGATCATTCAAAAACATCTTAGACCATATTATAATAATTTTTTATTTCATAAGGATTTATTTGATTTTTAAACAATTTCCTAAATTACTATTTTTATTATATACATAGAGTGCCCACTCTGAAATTATTCATTTCATTAACATTAAATAATCTCCGAAAATAAAGATAAATTTTGAAAACAATAATTTAATAATCTCCTAACACACCATATAAGAATATAAAATTCGTGGATAATGTTAATTAAGTAAAATTATATTTCTTTTCATATTTTTAAAATCATTTATTAGATATATATATTTATAACATAATAAATAATTTAAACATAATTTTCAAATTAACATTTTGTTTGAATAAAATTCACAGAAAGTGTAAAAATATGTTTAGTTTTAATCGTGCATACATGGAATGAATGCTGGTAAAATGAATGTTCAAAAGATTGATAAATATTTGTTTCTAATTTCAATATAACAATGATTCAAATAACAGGAAATGGATTAATATTAATTTAATTGATCTATTTTGAAATTTTAATAAATTTAATGCACAATAATTATATTTTTGAAATTTTAGTCCTTTAAATATCATATTATATGTTTTAATATTCATAAAAAATATAAAAATATAGAAAAATACCAATGAAATCACCCTAAATTAAATTTGATACACTGATTTTAAAAAATAAGTATATTTTGGAAAATAAAATTTATAAGTTTCATAATGTGGTTAATAATATTCATAATTCTTTTTTGGCAGTTAGTATGATAGAACATAGTGAGCATAAACTCAATGTTCTGTACATCACATGAAAATGAATTTATTTAAAAATAAATGTACCATGAAATATTGGGGTGTTACATTATCTCATCCTTCACTAAATTGCATCATCTCAATTTCTGAATCCAAGTTCTGTTACTATGGTTTGAATTTTCAAAATTCTGTTCTTACAATCTCATATCAGAACTAGGGTCTATTAAACATCAACATTAAAATAAAAAAGGGACGTGTGAAGGTTACCAGAGAGAGAACATTCTAGTGTAACTTGTTGAAAAACATGGAAATTAAATAAAAATATATCTTTGTGGTTATAATGGAGAGTTATAGGGAACATGATGGGGAGAATGTAAACAACTTCAAAGATCTAAATATGTGATGATCTAAGGCAACATTTGATTAATCATAAAAATAACTGGGAACTCATTTTCGGTTTCAATATCCTTTCCCTAGAGTTATGTAATTAATTTACTTAATATAAAAATAATAGAAATAAGCATACTTAGTTAACAATTTGAAATTCAACATTTATCAAATTGCTACCACAACTCATCTTTCTCTACAAAATGTAATTATATTAAAAAATATTCTATTTATCTTAATCGTATAGGATTTAAAAAATTAATATATACTTCATATTTCATACAATTTAAATAAATAAAATTTCCTTATACTAACCAGTATTTCAAGTAGTTATGTGGTAGGTGATGCACCCTTTTCACATGTCAGATGCAAGTTCATGTCTCACAGCCTTGCCGGATGTGAAGTGTTTTTTCCTGACCTATGGGTTTCCCTTTTTCTAAAACACCATTATTATAAAACACTATTTTTATAACCTTCCAATAATAACGTTAAGGAATTTTCTATCCTCAAACTGTAATATCCAATTTTCAATATAATCCACTCTTACCTTCACATTTATCCAAATTTCTTTTTTACAAATTAAAAGTCCAAAAAGGATTCTAATTTTCCTAAATCCATGATAACATAAGATTTCCAAACAATGTAATGTAACTCCTATTAACACATACCAGATTTTTTATCACCATAACACCCAAAAGCATAATGTTCATTCCACTTAATTCTTATAGAAAATGTGATACAATACCATCTATATATATATCATGATTTTTATAAACAGATTATAATAACATTTTTTTATTTCAAATGCACAAATACATTAATTATACCCCATTTACAGTAGTAACAACATAAGATATACCATGTACCATTTTTGTATGATGGGCTATATTTTCTTTATTATTTGGAAGATAATTTTACCAATTTCCCATATCTTTTCAATTATATCATTAATTATTTATATCTTCATTATTTTCTTTACAATCATGAGGCTAAATACCCTTCTTCTCACACTTGTAACAAACTCCCATTCCTTTCAGACATGTACCATGGTGTTTCTTCTCCCAATTACCACATATTTTAATATAATTCATTATACTTTCCCTTTATCCATCCCTTTATCCATCCCTTTCTCCAAAAATCGAATCTTCTCTTACATTCTCTAAAATTCATAATACATAGAAAAATATTTCTCTGTCTTCATATAACATGAGACTATATCTTCTTTTGATTAGAATGTTTGGGAGACCAATGAATTTCATAGAAATAGATTTAACCCATAAATGAATCAATAAATCATGCTCATTGGTTTTTTTATATAGCCTATAACATTCATTTCTAACCATGAAATGTTAGCTTCATACATTGAAACATTCTCATCATCCTTTTTTCTCAGAATCTAGGATTATCTCCCCATATCTGCTCTCTTTTCACATGGGTAATACTTCACTAAGAATATTTCCTTAAAAGTATTCTTTTCCATAGTTTCAATTTCACCATCCTCATTCGGGTTTGAATCTATTCCCACCTTTTATCTTCATCTCTTAAGAGACTATAAACTATAATGACAACCTTTTTCCTTTTTTGAATCCTAAGAAAATATTCTCTAAATAACATATCAATTGTTCATATATAAATGGATTTTTAGTCCCATTGAATGTTATAAGATTCTATCTCATGAAACTATCTATCATTGTTCCTCCATATTTTGGATCAGGCCTCACCATACAGATATGTTTATTGTTCATAACCAGAGTTAGTTGTCCCAATATGGATATAATTGGTTCAAAAGGATGTTTCTCCATCTCTAATATCAATTTATTTCATTGAGGGGAAATCCATACTTGTATTGTATGGATTGATAGAGTCTCCATTCCATTAAATAGGATAGATTTATAATAATATGTCTTACACTAGGTTAGGGTATAGAATCACATTGCATAATTTCTATATAGTAAAACACTTAATGGAAATTGATAATTTATGCATATTTAATCTCATAACCATAAAAAAGGTTTCATTGGGGAAATATTTACTTATAAATCATTCATAATGGTTTTTATAGAAAAAGCGAATTATCATAATCATATTCGTAGGGTGTTTCAAATGAGGTGCGTTGAAAAGACCGTTGTTGTGTACCATGTTACCCCGAGTCAATCCTAGGGCACCTTCTTGGGGTTTTCACCCCTAGGTATATCTATTTTGGAACAACTTCAATTTGTAGTTTATCGAAAGAGATGTATTTCTAGGAATAATGATATAATATCTACCATACAAAATTTATAGGATGTTATTTTACCTTTGTCCTCAAATTATATCTTAGGGTTATGTTCCCAAATCTATATTTTATAAATATAGATTCCCAGGATTATAATAAACATCATTTGATACCAACTCTATGACCTAGAAACCGAATGCGAAGATAAGGTGCATTATTTTAATAAATTGGAATGATTACAAGGAATCAAGTCTTGAAGGACCTATCAATTTAGTAGTTTTGAAAAAAAAAGATTACATAAATAAACCTTTAATTACAACCCAAAATATAATATTCAATATAGATAATTCTTTTATAACGCTATTATACTCCAATCTTAACCTTACGTATCAATCATAAAATACATATTTGTATCCTGATAAAATAAAACAAAAGAAAGGGGTGAGTTCATATACTCAGTAAGAGTAAACAATATTGAGGAAGCTTTCATAAATAAGAATAATATTTTAAGGAAATATATATAACTGAAATAAAATCATTTAAAACATAATCTTGAGAATAATATTGAAAAATATAAATAATTCCATTCAAACAATCACAAGGATATTCTACTAGAATACTAATAACATCTAATGTCCAGAACAAATCTCATAATGGGGGAATTCATAATTCCCTACATTATATCCATAAAGAGATGGACTCATTCCAATACCACGCATAAACATGAAAGAATTTAGTCAACACACAAACTAGTTTGTCTTATGATAACTAATGATGTATCAAGGGGATTTCATTAATGGGTCCCCAACCCATACGGATTCCAGATATCAGTCACCAACCAATAGGGATTTTATTAACTAGTCCTCAAACTATAATTTAAAATGTATGGTTCATTCCTTATTTGAAAACGGTGGAACATAAAAAACAGAAACATTGATCATAAAGCTAGAATACGAACTGTTAATACTTTCACCATAAACCATGAATTGTATAAAAATACATAATCAACAGTTAATAATATCATAAACCCTTCAATCAAATATGGTTTATTTTATCATATTAAATCAACCACAATTAATCCAACAATCAAATAGAGGATGTGGACATAGATGAAAGTAATCTTAAAAACCATTACTAATCATTGAGAGAAATATCTATTTTTAACAATAAAATAATTTAAAAGTAAAAAAATTAAAAAATAAAATATTTATTTTTAAAATAACATGGTAATATTTTAAGGGGATCTTGAAAAGATTTAGGCATCCTGATTGCAGGAAACATCTCCTGCACAGTATATGTTAAAAAATAATTCCTTCCTTAATTTGTCAAAATGGTCATAATGTACCTTATTTGATAAAATATTGAAATATTTTATTAAAATAATTTTTTAAAAATTCATAAATGTGTACAAATAACTTTTATATTTATTAGATAAATATTAAAAATATTTTGAGGCAACTTTAATGAAATATGGACCTGGATTATAAATAACACCCTATAGATACTTATGTATAAACAATCTTTGATAACTTTGAGATTGAAAAATTAACCTCCCACTTGTACATTATTTTAGACATGGTCATTTTAACATCATATATAATGGTATAACAGGTTATTAAATTATACCAGGATCATATCTATATTTATAATATCATATAGTATCCTATTATATCATTATGTTAAAATATATCTGTATTACCATTATTTTTAGTGTTAACTACTTCGTTTTCCTATCCATGTTTTGTCATGTATTTCTTATTTATTATGTATAAGATATATTTTATTAATATCTAGAAAGATATTATGATCCTAAATATTATATTTACTCATTATATAAATTTTATTATCAATCATGACTCGTTCAGGTGGAGAATCAATCTCCTCATCTCGTGGAGATGGTAGGTTTTATAAACGCACAAGCGATGATATCATTCCATTAATGGTTAAATGGTATGAAATTTCATGGTATGTTATTAATACAGAGTGTTTATCTTTTAAAATTCATTATTTATATCTATTATACACATCATATTACCCATCCAATTAAATTAGTTTTGAAAAGAATTAATCAGCTATGTGGAGACGGTGAACCATACGTACGTACCCATGGTGATATTGTTATTCCTAGGATGGATTAAAGGTGTAATACAGTTGTAATATAAACATAATAACATCAAATCAGTTATATGATACTAGATTTATTACTTTATTATGGAAAAAACAGAGGATGTGGATGTTGAAGAAGAAAAGAAATTGAATTGAATTGGTAAAACAATTACGTCTTCTTTGAGTATCTTCGTTTGATTTTAACTAAATGACTTGTAAGGATTGATATATGTCAAAATTATATCCTCTAGGTTGAATTTATGAAATATTTTTGGATAAATGGGATGTTGTTCCAATGAAAAATGTATTTGGAGGTGTGAATAAAGGAGATGGGTAGGTGCCCTTTTATAAGAGTGGGGAGGGGCATTTTTGGAAACTCCAAAACAATTAAATTAATAACAATTAATTTTCAATTCAAAAATAATAAAAAAATTAATTTATAATCTAATATCCAAATTAATATAAATATATTCAAAAAATAAAATATATCAATGTTTTAAATTTATTTTATACCTCATCATTTTGATTTTTCATTAATTAATATATTTAATTTTAATTCTTGTAATAATATTCTAAATATTAAAATAATATAAATAGTTACGTATATTGTGTATATTGTCCATATAAATAAACTTAATTTAATTTTATAATAAATAATATTAATTTATAATTTTTTATATTTTTATGATTTTTAAATGATTTGATTTTTTAGTGTTTTGTAAAATATTGATATTGTAAATGTTGACACAATTTATTTCTTTGAAATTAAATACAATATAATTAGAAAGATAAAAACAAAAAACCATTTGATACAATGTTAAAATTTTATTTCCACCTATAAAATTTATTTTTCACCTCATTTATGTAAAATTATATTTATTTTAAAATTTTTAAAATCAATAATTTTATATTTCAATTAAAAAATAATTAGTTGTTCTCTATAGTGTAATTATTTATAGTAAATTTTTAATCACTAAAAACAATAAATCACATCATGTGATGTACGAAAATATATTTTATTTCTAAATACTATTTATTATTGAATTTATCATATATTTATCCTAAGGTTATAATTATTAATCTTATAACAAATTACTGAGTGACATTTTTTCATATTCCTAAATTTTTATAATATCTGTTTCAAATTCATAGAAAAGTGACCATTAAATGATTTTAAGTTTATAATAATGTGATATATGTTGAATATTACTTTCTCAATAATTCTATTACAAATTTATATTAATTTGTGGATGCTTATAATTTTTTAACAATTTTTTAACGGCCTAAACTATTACACTAAATACTTGGATTTTTTAATCTATATGGTTAATATATTTAATATTGAATTCCAAATAAAGCCCCATTGTATCATGATGAAATATTTAACATTATAACAGTAATTTTTAATACTATTTATTTTTATGAAATTTATATCATTAAATTTAATATTATTTATTTTAATATATCATTTATATTAATTTTGACACTAATTTTTACTTGATATTTATGAAAACATAACAACTTTATTCCCTAGAATAACCAACATTTTCACATACCAACTATTACAAAGTCATCTAAAAAATTCATTAATGTTATCAAATATTTCATATTATATTTATTTTAATATATTTAATATCATTTTATTGATTTTTCCTTAAATAAATCAATTACTGCATCTTCATGGTGTCAACATTTAATTAAATTATTTATTTTTTAAAATTATAAATAAATTAATATAATGTAAATAAAAATTTTATATTTCTATAGACTATTTATATTATACCATATCACTTATATTAACTCATATTAAAAATATTTTACTTGTTAAAATGAAATGAATAACAAAATTGTATTTTCTTTAAATATAATATCATTAGTGTATTAAATACATCCTTGTGGCTCTATGTGATCCCATAATCAATCCAACGATTCTTATTGGCGATTAAAACTCATCCAATTAAATTAGGATATGTTTTAGGGGTAATTTAAAATTTTTTATAGTATTATTTTTAGCCTTAAATACCAGATTTAACTTTAACAATGGGAAAATAACAATAAAATTACCATTCACCAGAAATTAATTTGTTCCTCTTATACCAAAAATTTCACACTAATCACAACCATTAATGCCCAATTTTTGACATTCAATTCTCTGAAATGGGTAAATTATGTTAAGTGTTTATCCTACAGACGTGGTGAGATGGCATGTATTAGGAATGTTTAAAACTTCAATAAATTTTTATATCTAAATCCAATGTCAAAATGATTCCAATTACTGATGTGGGATTAATATTATCATCATTGGTCTATAATTATTTTAAAATAAATTTAATATATAATATATATTTATATTAAAATTCAGTTTATAACTATAATGCAGCATGTTTCACTATTAGTCAAAAATATTAAACATCACATAAAAATAAAAAATATTCACCGTAAAATAATTTTTATATTCCAAATTAAAATATGAATTCTATTTTGAAAAAATATTATAAATTTCATCATGTGTAAATAATATTCATAACTTCTCCTTACTCGACTAGTTTGATAGATCATAGTGCGCTCGAACTAACTATTACATGCAGCACAAGCTATTTTATTTATTAAAAAAGATATGTATCATGAAAACATGGGGTGTTACTGAATTCCACATACCATAAATATGAGGAATTAACATCATCCATTATTCTTTTGGACTTGATTCCTTTTAGAAATAAGGATGAACTAAGAAGTATTAATCAACAAACCAAAACAAATTACATCAATTTGAAATCTACCAATGATGCACATAACCATTCTTTTTGGTTGAAGTGATCTGAATTTTTATTGTATAAAGAATGGGATAGTAATAAAAATAAAATAAATCCAAACTCATTTGTGATCGATCATTGACAAATAAAGATTTTGTTTTTGTCGTAGACAAGGTCCACAAAATCTATTGGTGCAATGATCCATGATCAGATCATGATCCATTATCGTTCGCCTAATAGAATTCTATAGAGTTACCTCAAACATTCTTTTGGCATCCCCAGGGTTATGAGGCCTACCCTAGATCTCCATCAAAATCATTTGTATATAGAGGAAACCATTTCAATTTCAATGAAATAAAATAAAATAATTTTCTCAATTTTTTTATTAATTCTACACATACATCAACATTTTCCCAGATAGCCCATGTCGGCTTATGTTTTGTTGATCCAAGGGTAAAAATTCCATTCTAAAGTCAACGGTGGCCCCCAAATTCTCATTTGGGGAACCATTGTGATAATATTTCACATTTGTAGGAAACCCACGCTAGTTTAGTATTTAATATATTTAATATATTTTGAATATTTATTTTGGGAGCATTGATCCTTGGAATCACATGACATCTCAACACCTAGTATCAGTAATAATCTATATAATATTGAACAATAATATACATAAAATAAAATACATTATTATATCCACCTAGAATGGTGGAATTTGGTGTGACGATATGGATTTATGACATTTTCATTTTTAGGCTAGTATAGAATGACGTATTTGTTCACACATCATTTAGGAAATTACGAATTCATGATATTTTCATGCATCCTTGAAATAATTTACACTCAAATTTATATTTAGATTATTATTTGATGGTTTTATATCAATTTTTATGTGGTTTTACAGTTAATTTAATTGCGAATTCTATTTTTTTGAAAACATTAATTTGGTTAAAATTTAACCATGTGTTGTATTAAATATTGTTTGGTTCTCATTAAATGAATTTACAATTCCAACTATGGAATTATTTTACTTTATAAATGGTGGTAAAAACCCAATACCAACAACATTGATGGAAAAATTAAATTATACTTAACTTTAAATTGATAATAGTCAATGACATGAATCCAACTTGTTCTGACTTGAACCTAATATGGTTAGATGGAGCTGGGGAAAGAGCATTTCTTATATGTGTATGGTGAAATGAGGTGCATAAAATAACAAGTCATTATTATACTTATAACTTTATTTAAATTTCAATAAAAGTAAATGATATATTGTAGTGATCTTAGATATATGATGGTTGTTGTAGTTAAATTCTACTATATTGGCCCTCGATTAAGTACCAGGTAGGAGTGGATGACAGTTCCCCATGGGTGTCGGGATGGATCCTTATATAGATATGGAAATAATAATACATGAGCATATCTATGTGGTTTTTTCTAATTCTATTACATGATATAGACAGGGAATATCATCAAGCAATTTATTCTTTATAAGAGTTGTCCTGGATATTTCATCCCCAGTATCCCCATATGTCTATGGGGGAGTGTGGCCTAAAGGAAGATCAATTTTTGATTTAGTCTATTTGGACTGTATTGAGAAACTTGACACCCCTCATTAAGGGAGGGTGAATTTGTTAATTTATATGACAAACATATCAATTAGATGATGGTGGTGAATCTTAGTCTGAATGGATTAGTGTATAAACATGTACTATAAGGACTTTGAGTCCCGCTTCGTCGATAATTTTTTCTTGGAGACCCCGCTGGATCATAGGGATTGGGATTTCCCAAAACATAATAAATTAAACATGTAAAACAATTATTAAAATAACCACTATACATAGATTTAGGGAATCTATACTTCTATTGTATATGTTTAGGCAGCACGAGTGAGGTTGTTTCAATACTGGTTGAAGTATCTGATATGGGTCCATGTAAATGATAAATAGCTTAATTCATTCATTGTAATGTTAAACAAGATTATTATTTATAAATATAACTTGATACAGGTTATGTTTCCTAGGTAGGCGGATTCTATGGGTTTTATTAGTGGGATTTTTCAAGTACAAATTCACTAATATATGGAAGATCTCCAGGTTAGCAGTCAGAAGAGAAGTAAAGTGACAGTTCACAATAGTGTCACCAATATGGTATGGGGACATATTTATCCTTAGTGATGAGAAGAAGAAAATATTTATCTGTGTAGAAATGTGGGAAACCCCTAGATGTATTATAGTATGGTGAAGCCGACATTTAATTATAGAGGATCTATACCATTTTGATGTTCTGGGGTTGTCTTGGCTACAATAGGACATTCGAGTATTCAGAGATTCACTTGTCAGTTTGGGTGAGGTAGAAGCCATGTAGTGTAGGTTCATGGGTGTTCTTTCATGTAGCGATGTTATGGGATGTCAATTTTGGATAGACCATAGGGAAATATTTTTTGGGTGTTTTATGTGGTTCAACATACCCTCACAAATCAGGAATTCTTTGCATTTATATTTCCTAGTACGATCTTAGTAGCATACACATTAGCCTGTTCCATTTTGGATACTTGGGAATATCACTCCATTATACCAAATTTTTTTATATAAGGACTAGGTTTATATTTTCAATACCTTTATGTATTTATGTATATTGACACTCCATTATGAGGATGGTTTTATTATTTCAATCATTAATAAATTTTTTCCTCCAGGATTGTAGATTTTTAGTTTTTGAAGGATATATTCCCATTAGATATGAATGGTATTGAACTATTTTTTATTATTGAATATTTCGTTATAAAACAAGATAATAATGAATACAACAATTGGTTGGTGATGGTCCCATCTCCTTATAGTCACTGACATGTGCACTTTAGAGAATGGGACACACATGCGTGTTGTGTGGGGCCAAATTACTAGCAGCTGGTCAAGGAGACCGCCCATGTGACCAATATGATATTAGATGATAGAGGATCTCAATGGGTGATTTTCCCCATGTGGATGTATAGTACTATGTCTTTTTCTTGATGAATACAGTGTACTTACACCAAATAAGGAAAATGATTTTATAATGGAGCTTATGTCAGGCACAAATCATGTTACCATTACACCTTAAATTATATCACTCAATGTTAAATAAGAATATAGATTTAATCTAGTGGTTTTGTAATCTAGTGGTTTTGTCGAGAATATAACCTACCATTATGGATCTCTAGTAAATTTTTCTATTTATGTTTATTATTCCATATGGTTTTGTGTTATTATAGGATTCTGAATAAAATATTAGTAGAGAACCAGTACCCACTTCCAAAGATTGAAAATTTATTTTAATAGTTGAGGGGTGTTTGTGTATTTTCTATAGGTTATTTTAGATCGAGATCCCACACGGTTAGATTGACACCATCAAATATTCCAAATATAAAAGTTATAAAAAGATATAGTTCTATAATTCTATAGTTATGATGTTCATATTAATGAATGTGACAACTATTTTTATGGACCTAATGAATCGTGTCACATAACTATTATTGGATTCATTTTTTGTTCGATTCATTGAATATATCCTCATGTACTATATTTCATATGTGTAATACACTCAACATCCAATGGTTATGTTATGAACATAGAGGGAAAATTTCCATTATCCAAATATCAATATGTGTTGTCTATGGATAGACCAAGATCAATTTATGGGGAATATTATCTCTAAGTATAGTGTATTAGCTATCCTATATAAGGGTTGGGATATCATTTAAAAGGACTAGACTAGTAAAATGTTTGATATAGGTATCATCCAGAGCATGGAAGGATACAATTGTAGATTTATTTTTTATATATCCCACCAAGAAGAACATTTAATGACAGTGACCAAGAAGGGGTTGTGGATTACATGGTCTGACCCGTACTATGATGCACTTCATGAGTTGATGAAGAAATTGACCATTACACCGATCATGACCATACCTGATCATGGTAGGAATTAAAATGTATATCTTAATACATTAAGGATTAATCTATGAGAAATTAAGATATATGGAGGTAATGTTACGGCATATATAAAGGAGAATTTAAGGCAACATGAAAGAAACAATTCTCCATATAACCTTGCGGAGTCAGTGCTGTTATTTCCTAGGTGGCAGGATAATAGTTTACACGAACTAGAAAATACTAAAATATATATGGTAAATAATTAAATTGAATAAAAAATTTAAATAGGTTGAATACCTCTAATCATTTGATTTTGAGTTTGCCTATACCCCTTGAAAGTGAAATACAATTGCTAATCTATCAAGTGGGATAACACAGTCTCAGGTTATTTGGTCACATTGTTGTGAGTAGTGTTTCATATCAAACATCACAAATGTATATTGGTGTGTCAGAGTGTCTGGGTTGAGCATTCAACACATCACTATATATTGGTCATTCATTTCATAATCATATTAAGAGGAGTCAGTTATTTGACCTAGAGTGCATGGCACCCATGGATAATATTAATGGTTGGTAGCTTCTAGATGACTGGTTTATATGTGTTGATGAGATATTTTACAATCATGGACATGAAATTGTTCCAATAGTAATGTGGGATGAGTTATTGATGGAGTCTCATTCCACAATGTCGGTGGTGCATCATAGGTTAACTAATATGTATCATGATTTATGAATATTATATTGTAGGATATGAATGATGAAATAGATAATATTTTCTACAACCAGCTCTCCACATGAAAATGGATAATGTATGATTACAATAGTCCCACTCTTCACATAGCCATTTCCCATTACTGAGAAGATGCGGGATGATACGAATTGTTGAAAAAGTGGTTTATTTATTACCAACATGAATGATTGTTTTTTATTACCATTTCATGTATAGAGTGAGTAATGTGATATGTAATCTTACTGTAAGAGTGTTTATATTTTTATGTACACTATTTATATGGTAATGAGTCTATATTTTTTTGTATCAATGGGTCATAGAAGTTCCCATGCTATAATGAAAACCTAGAGATAACATTTCAATTATCATAAACATATCTTCAATTTTATAGATACGACATGGTTACTGAAAAAGGTGTTGTCTGATTATCTGGTCCTATAGGCTAATAAGAATTGATACTTCTTCTCATGAAGTTCGAACAAAGTGATTTTGAGTTGATGATATCATGAGGACATATAAATCAATAATAATACCACATGTATGATGTGTTATCTTTTGTTTTTATATGTGAATAAATGCAATGATATCCTGAGATGATATTAATATTAATATACAATATTTGATAGGGTACATTAATGTAAGAAAAAAGCAATGGAATTTATATCGTATTGAGGTTTCATATACATGGGGCATCATTAGTGGCATAAAATTGATTTAATAATAAATATAGTTTTTTTAATAAAAAATGATTTGATATCTCATGACTAGTTGATCAGGATGGTAGTACATTCACTAAATCCATATCCATGGATTAGGAATGAAGTTCCATCTACTTATATAGAATAACAATAAAGTATGAAAAGATAATGATGTGAATTTTACATCCTACTTTATGAGATATCATAGGAAAACGCTATTTTATTACATGGTGTGTGTTTATAGGAAATGTTTGAATTTCATTTAATATTACTTATCTCTTTAGGATCATTTATAGTTTCCTAAATTTTTTTCATAGCCTACGAATAGTATTCAATTGTTTCAATATGATTTCCCAGAGTGTCACACTTTTGAATATTTGTATGTCTAGCATATTCTAAAGAATAAGAGTATTTGTCATCATGGGCCCCAGAATGGTGTCAAGACATATCATAAAATATTTTATCACTATAGAATACATAAAATATACGAATTCTAGAATTATAAGTCTCTAGCTAGATTTCAGGTGGAAAAGATTGTTCATTATAGTCAATAATATTTTTATACAGTATGAAATATTCAGAAAAGTTATGGAATTAAAATTAAAACAATTCATAGTGTATATAAAAGAGGTTTTTAAAAAAAATTATAAGAAATAAAATTTTCATGATATAGAAAGAAATATGAGGGTGTGGATAGTATATATAATTGGTAAGGGCATAAAAAAATGTATATTAATAAAACAAGGGAGGTAGGAATGGGGTGGGGTATAATTTTTTTTTTTACAAATATCATGAATTGTCGACACAACAAGAAATTTTTTATAATGAAGAAAAATTAAAACAATTAGCTTGTAGTACCGCACCCATGGCATGCTTCCTCCTAGTTTTTCCCCATGGTGCTACCTCATCCCATTGGCCTTCTCCGAGTGCCGACTAGCCAAACCCATGGTTGGTCCACATTAACTCATAGTATCCGAACAACTAACACACCAACAAGCCACCTTCCTAGACAACCCCACCAATGTCTTAACACCCACCACTAGCTTGTGTATTCCCGATCATTGAGACATTATGGCGTGGTCGGACCTCTAAAATACTTACCCAATATCTCTGATGATCATCCACCCCGCTGAACCAACTGGTGTATAACCCCTACTAGACATCTCTTATTTTCCATTGTTTTCCCTCACCATCTGACCCTCTTCTAATGCATACTACTTGGTTTCTAGAGGTGACATCCATTTTCCATTCCACCATTCATATCCCCTTTTGTTTCTCCCCAGCGACGTCCTTCCTACTGACTTACCCACGACACACCACATGCCTCCTCTAATATGATATCCTTATTTCCAGATCCCATTGTCAGCCACTACATCCTTAACCAGCCATGAACATGGTTCAGTGGGTTCTTCCAAAATAGATTGGGCCTTGTATGGTCCTCTCCATCCACAAATTGGTTAGGGAGGTTTATTCATGACATGCCAGACCCCATCTAGGCATCAAAAGACCTGAAATGTTAATAATGAGTTTCCAAATATCCTTGTGCTGAAGATTTTTTTAAAATACTCAAATAATAATATAATAATTTGAAATAAAATTAAATATATTTTCATCTAAGCTATAAAAATATGAGTTGACTTATAATTAAAATAGTAATGGATTATTTTAATTCATTTAATTGCATAGGAATAAATTTATCACAAATTTATTTTTATTTAGCAATTATTTTACCCACCAATTGATATTGAGAAATGACTGACCAATGTATATATTAAATAAAATATATATATATATATTAATTATTTTTGTATCATTTAATAAAAAAGTAATTTTTATGGTCTATTCATCATCCGTCCCCACCTAATATTTATAAGGGTTGGCACATCCCACAGTACAATTTTATATGTATTTTTCACTTTACACGGTGTTTATATATTATATCGAGGATGTTTTCTGTTATATACTGCATCCAGATGAGGTTTTATTCTAGAAGAGATATGGATACATTATAATTGGACTCAATATATAATATTTTTCATAAAAAACATTGATATTATACAACTAGATCCATGGTTGAACCCTTGAGCATAAATGGATCTACAAATACTAGATTCTAAAGATCAGTTGAAAATATTATTTAATTTATGTAATTATTATTATTTTTTCGAGTATAAAAAAATCATAAAATAATAAATAACTAATTTATAGAATAAAATAATTAATATGTCTTGGATTTTTATCTATTTATTTCTTATAAATTTGTGTACATGATCACATTGTAAAAGAATATTAGGATGAAAATGTTTTCATTAAATAAAAAATCAAATATATCTATGAAATATTTAATCACAACGATTTTCATTCTCTGAATTTTAAAAAATAATTTTGTACGAGGTGGTAATTAGCATTAGTTGAGGGTGAATCCTACTTCGAAGTATTTCTTATGATATCGATGGGTTAAAATAACTAAATATAAAAATAATAAGGATGCCATAACTGACATATGTAATCTTTAGAGTCAAATAATTGTCTAAATCAATAATACGATTTTGGAAAGTGGTATTTTAATCAATGGTTCATGGAATCATGAGTTAATGTGGTTATAAAGTCAAAATAGAAACATGAAACTCTTGGTGTGGGAATACCCATAGATTGGACTATGTGGAGAGGTGTTAGAGATCCCCTCCACAAGAATACTCTAGCATATATGAATTTTATATCTAGTATTGTGGGAAATAGATCTTGATAAAATATTGTAGGATATTTTATTATTTAATTAATCAGTAATTTCCAATTGGTGAAAAAGATTAAAATAAATATCTGCTAAAATTTTATATTGTAAAAAATGGAATGTTATACCTTAGATACATTGTGAGTTATGTTTAATAATGAATATTTCCTCACTAGAAATTGTCTCCAAAACTAGTACATGATCATTAAATAAATGCTACTATATAATATATTATAAATTCTTTAGTCTTAAATACTTATTGAGCCACCTCAATTATCCAGGTTGTGAAATATGATCACAATAGAAACATGGATTTCAAATGTTCTATATAATGAATATTTTACAATCAATTTACAATGAGTTGTGGAAATTAACATCGAAAATATAGGGTTTCAATGTTGTCTCTTCTCTATAAAACATGCAAGGAGAAGGTGAAGAAATATACGAATGAGATTATGATTACAAAAAATATGATAAATTTGATAGATGGTTCACAATACATAAATACATAGTTTTATTATATCATTTTCAAATAATTTCTAATTTTTTAATATTATAAAATGGAAACAATGGGTAATGTGATTCATCATCTTGATATAAGGTTCCAAGGAAAATTATAACTTAATGAAAGATTTATATGTATTTCTTGTGGTGAATAAAATTAAACGTACGGAAAAAATCCCAATGGGAATTGTGACACTAATTGAAACATTATTGTTTCCTTCAATGAAAATAGGTTGATCATCAAGAAGAACTCTACTTTCATTGATTTTAAAGATATAATTTTATAAATCTATTAATTATATGAAACCAATTGAAGAAGAATGAAACAGATTATTCCTTAGTAATATTCATTATATGTATATAATATTTCTATCCTTGTTTATGGATACAGAATGAAATATACCTATAAAATGTTTTTACCAAAATAAAATAACCAAGAAATAAAATAAAATTTTCAATAAATAAAGTGAATTCCCAAAATAGTTGAGAAAGGGTTATTCATTTTCCAGCGATGAGAAGTACACTTCTTCTAATTTAAATGTTTATTGGTTCTGGTTAATGTTTTGTGTATTTCCAAACCATTTTCTCACGTTTCTTTTTGAAAAAGGGAAATTTATTCAGTATTTGGAATTTTTTATTTTAATTTTTAATGTTGTCAATTAACGATTCAATAATTTATGAATCATTGGTAATAAATGATGAATATAAATCGTGAAACTCTAATAAAAATTTGTGGAAGTATAATTCATTGTCTATAAATACATAAATTAGTTATGAATGATGCACCCAGTCTGGTATTTAGATTCATTATATTCAAATGTGTTGTGTATAATAAATAATATTTTTTATTAATTTTTGACAAAGAAACCATTATAAATAATGGATATCCCCAAATATATTAAAAGGAGAACATTATGGTAAATTCAAATACATAGTAAGACTAACTTTATATGTTCATGCAATGTTAAATTGATATATGTAATCTTCATGGTTTGAAGATATTAGAAGCTTTGGGATTGAGTTTTGAAGGATATATATACAAATAATCCATCAACCATAAAATATAGATTGGATTTATTCCTAATCTCACATTTCCATAAACATATGAAATCTAGAATGATAGTAAAAAAATTCATGGGTAGTTTTATGAGGATACAATGGTAAAAGAAATTTAGTGTGGATTAATTAATACGTGCTCAATTTCTTAGACACATTAGAGAGAATGTGTCAGTAAAATGGGAATCAATGCTAAAATTCTTTTTCATTATAGATACATCAATTACTTCACAATAAATTTTTCAAAAATAGTAGCATTATCCCATAATAATATTCTAATTATATAGAAAATGGAAATCAAATGAGTTATTTAATGATATAACCACATTATTTCACAAGAACATGTGATTATATGAAAATATGTTTTTCAGGATGTAATCAAACTTGAATCAAGTAAAATAAAATGTTCATATAAAGTAATTGTCTTAAATTTCATATAAGATATTAAAGAAATCCATTTGAAAGAAAATTTACAGTCAATTTATATTGTATATTTCTATAAATAAGTACATATATCTATTTGAGACGTTAGGATAAATATTGAATAGAGTTTACTCAATACTGATGATGGATTTGTAGTTGGAATATAAACAAGTTCCCCAATATATTGCAGAAATAGAATGATCTAGAGGAAACTAATACATAGAAAGGGTAATACCATGGAACATATTTTATATTCCTCAAGTCCATTAATACATTATTTATTGATAATAAAAATCATACTAGTAAACATTAAATACAACTAAGAAAAGTATGAAATGAAAAATAAATATTTAGTAACAGATTCCATGTATCAATGTACAATATCATAGTATTTTGAATGTTTCAAAAATTCATACTACGAGGGTATTTCTAAATAATCATTACACCGACGTTAATAGAATGCTACTAATAATACTCGATTGGTTGTACAATTTTATGATTCATAAATCCATTTGAATTGTTCATGGCATGTATACTTGTTGTGGTCATTTTATTTGGCATTTACTACCAAGACCACCCTTTTTTATTGTGATTGTATGATAAATTATAATGATTTGATGACATAACAGAAATAAAATAGGGGGTGAATGTTAATGAAATCTTGTTTAGGATTGTTCTATTAAATAAGATAATTGATTTTTCATTTGGAATAATTTATTTTAATATGTATACAAGATGTTAGTAGGATAGACATTGTTTTCCATGAAAAATATGTTTGATAATACATGGAAAACAACTTTTGGTCATACATGTGTTAAGACCAGAATGAAGGTAACCATCTTTAGATTGACTTAATGAAGAAACCTATGTTCTAGGAAATAAGATTTAAGATAAAATTTATTTAGTTTATTTGAAAAAGGAAATTTCCACATGACGGAAGGGTATTGATAATATATGTTAGAAAAATTCAAGAGATAATTGTCACCAATGTCGCTTGGAATAAATCTATCCAATAAGTCATGTAGGAGACATGGGATGAGATTAATTTGAGAGGAATAATTCCTTAATCTTATAAGATAGAACAATCACATTTGTCGAGCTATGTACACTATATGATATTTTGAATATATAAATAACGGTAGGAAAATATCATGTATACCAAGGAGAACTATATTGGATGTAGTTAGAACTACACAATTGAATATAAAGGGTTATAAAATATTTGTTCCCAAACTTATACATAATGGGACAGTAGATTATAAGAATAAAACTAGATATTGTTTGATCAATTTGATCTAATATCATAGTTAATAAAAGGTAATGATATTGAAAATAACATTCAAACTAGTGTTATCCTTATCTAAAAATACTCAGTGTATTGCAGATTCTAATGCATCTGAAGAATCAAACTATAAATACACAATGATTTGTTAATGTTTATGGAACGATACTATGTAAGTAATGTTTTATCATAATATAAATTATTATAATACTACTGTTGGTGCTGGACAAGATTTCAGTTTCAATTAGTGGATAGAATTAAAATACTCATGTATATCATCTATAGAGGAGTCTTACCCATAAATGAGAAGTCATAGGAAACAAAATAGCAACACAGTGGAGGCATATTAGGGAAAACAAGTAAGACTATAACTCGGTAGAATCATTATCCTTCCATGTGAGAGAGAAAAGTATATTTATCATGATGGATCTAGAAAAAGTGAGTTATGCATGATGTATTCCTACAATAAGAATGATTCTCTTTAAATATGGTATATTTATATGGAAATTTCAATAGATTATTTTTTGTGTAAAAGGGTTATTAAAGTTACCAGGATATAATGAAAAGTAATATATTCCATGAAAATAATGTTAAATATATATTCTAGACTATAGAAACACCATGTTGTCTGGACATAGAAGATGTTAGAATACTAGGTTATGGGGGATTATAAGCATTGAGATTTCTTCTCATGAATATCTCACTTGGTGAACTCATAAATAACTCACATGGAGATCTCATGAAGATGAGATCATGAGGATGGACCCTCCAATAGTAACACAATATTTTTCATGTGTAACTATTTTTTCTGATCGGTGAACACATGTATGATCCCCTACCTAGATATTATTATTTTTATATAATTTTTGATTATGTATTTTGATGCAAGATGAAAACTATTGACTTTATTTCATAGATAGGTAGCTTGTGTTGAGTACATTATTGGTATTATGGAATTGATTTAATATTAAAGATTGAATTTTTCAATTTCAAAAAAGGTGATATCTTCGGCATAGTTGATATGGATTGTAGTACCTTCACTAAATCAAAGTATATAGTTGAAGAAAGTATATCCAAAAATTTATTTCAATAGAAAATAAATAAAAAATGATGATAGAATTTTTTTCATTCTTATTTAGGGGATATCATGGTACAAATAGGATATATTACATGGAATGTGTCCACCAGAAAGGTTACTTTTTATATCATTTTTTGAATAACTCTTTTGGGGCCTTTATGGGTTTTTAGACTCCCTTCTAGTATATAAATATTATTAATTTCTATTAAAATATGTTCCTAGAGGACACATTAAGGGTATTCAAAACTGATTCCTATTTTAAAAAATATGAGTATATGACATTGTGGGCCCCACCACAGTGTACGATATATGTCTGAGAATATACGATCCACATGGAATAAATAAAATCATGATATTTAATTTTAAAATAATTTGAATTGAATTTTATTTAAACATTAACATGTATTAATGTAAATACATGGGAAATATTGTATGAATGAATATTATTTTAATAGTAAAGTATTGACTAATATTCATTATTTATTTAAGATTGACTAGAATAAAAATTTTATTTAATGATTTTATTTAATTATGTAATATATTTATTATAAGTAAGTGATAAGAAATATAAATTAAATTTATGGATTGGTAAGAATGGAACATGATATCTTTTATATAATATTTAGTCGATAATAAATATTTGGGTACCGGGAGACACTATCATGAATTTGTTTATCCACAAAAAATAATTATGAGGAGGCTATTTTGTAGTGTATTATTCTTTATATGATTATGAGATCTCTATTATCCTCTCTAATACTTCATTAGGATATAAATTTCCCATCCATGAAATAGATTCAGGTCCTCCTTCTTAGATTGTTGGACTGACAATGTAGTGATAATCATGATGTTAAAGGCTTCGTCAGATCTCCTCTCTAGAACCTAGAATATGAAAAATGAGCTTCCCATATTTTTTTCATGTTTTGATATTATATAAGGTTCCATAATTGGTTTAATCAAGTAATTATCACTAGAAATGAGAGGATTGTTCATATGGATTCAAATTTATTGAGCAATTTATTTATTTATTTTTTTGTGATAAAATCATTCACACGAGATCCTCAAGTTGAAGCTTGGTAGAGTTTATGTAAGTAGCAATATTTTCATATTAGGTAAATATCCCTTTAATTTTAATTTTATCCACTTTATTTATTTTAATATATCTGACTAATGATTTAAGGGAGGGTTCCAGAGTGTCTATGGCTCATTTGAAGCATCGTGCAATGGGATTAGTCCGAAAGAGACCGGAGATATGCATTTTTAAGTCATGCCACTAAAGCTATTCTATTTTTATACTCTAATTGGGGGTGGTTAAGAAAACTATAAAAGGTCACATGGATTCCACATGGTTTAAAAAAAATGTTTGCATTGTCCACATATTTAGTCCCACTTTGGAAGTTGAGTTTCACAATTGGTGCATGGTTTTCCGAACTATACGATCCAATCCTGCACCTCTTTAAAGGGGAGGAAAAGATAGTTTTTCTACTTTTGTTTTTAAAATTACACTACCTTATTCTTCCTCTAAACCACATAATATCCTCTCCCAAAATATTATAATCTCCCTAGTAATACAATGTAGGATTTGACCATAAAACTAAATTAAACATTTGATTATTTTAAAACACATCATGATGGATAGATAACTATAAGTCCTTTAATTTTCAACTATTATTTGTTCATTTTTCTCAAAGTGTTAGATTCCAAATCAACGTGATCCAATATACCCTATTTTTAAGGAATTCATCTATTACTCTGACTTCACCAATTCTATATTGGGTTGTTTTCTAAAAATAGAAAATTATTCCACTACCCTTTCAAGGTAAGTGGTTTAATACATTTCACTTAAAGAATATCACTTTATATAATATGTTTTTGTCTCACCAGATCTATAACCATATCAGCATATCCTAAATGAAATTTTCAATAAAATAGATTTGTGTTCCAATTTTATGTGATCTATAATCATCGATGAGGGCTGAGAATTAAAATTATAAACCCCTATTTTGGTGTGTTACTAAATTGTCTTAAAAAATAATGAGTTGTTTATAAATTTTATTCTCATGTAGAGGGGAGATCTTCCCCTTATTGTTGCTAGGATGTAATAAATACAATGAAATGGATTGATTTTATATAATGAATGGATTGAAATTTTTCATGTAGCTCTAATATGAGGATATGTATTTATATTTTTTTATTGGTGATTTTTTATATTAAATTAATTACCTATTATTAATTAAATATATTTTCAAATAGTATGGTTAGAATAGGTTTCCTTGACCGTTCATTAAGATATGGTTAGGTTGATAAAAGGGCTATGACTTAGAACTCCAAGTATTCTCTCACTGGGATGAAAAAATATAAATAAATTAATAACTACTTTTATATCACACTGTGGTCGGCACATGGATTCATATGAGGAATGACACAACCAGATCACCAGATGATTTGAATGATATTTTTTCACAAGTGACACTTGGGTTCCTTTATGGAATTTCATGAATGGAAAATTATTTTAGTGAATTATATTATATATGAGTGATAGTTTTTTTCCATATATGTAATTCTGTGGACAAACTCAGAGGGAAATGAATTTATACCACACCAAGAGTGATACATGGATTATTATAAGGAATTAAATGGAAGATATTATTGGTTGATGGTTTTATAGTAACCCTAGAGTGATATCTAGGTTCAAGATATAGAATTACGTTTATGGGATTAGGTTTCTAGTTAATTAATTGATTCATTAATTTATAGAATGAATCTTCCACATCAAAGAAACAATTTATATTTTTTCTGTGCATTTTCATATATGATGAATAGATTTGATTCCATTAAAATGTGGTTAATATTGTGGGGCATGATCATAACGTATACTGATATGATCTATATGGGTTTCCATATCTACGAGCCTGGTACTAATCTATTTTTATATATTAAAACATAATAGTTAATCATTCATATAGATTCTATTTTGGGATGTTGTAGGTGGTATCAGATGGGTGTCGTGTACGGAATTAAACATGACATGTGATTTACGTTTTTCATTAATAGTTTATATTATAGCCCGTAAATTTCTTCTACATATACTCGTAGATAAGATAAAATTATTCCCTATTGGTGGTTGCCTATTGATTATATATCACACCATGTAAAAGACCCCAATTTGTGCCCAGAAAAATATCAGTTATATTTAGGGAAAATGAAAGAGACCTTATTGGGCTGTTTGGATTTTTATACCTAGATATTTTATTAGAGCAACAG
The DNA here is from genome assembly GCA_963277665.1 of Viscum album. Lineage (NCBI taxonomy): Eukaryota > Viridiplantae > Streptophyta > Magnoliopsida > Santalales > Viscaceae > Viscum > Viscum album. The sequence continues at coordinate 1,927,820,492 of OY728153.1, forward strand.
ACTGAAATTTTTTTCATGATAGAATTCCAATTTTCATTTTATATTTTATTCATTTTTTATATATACAGGTATCTATTTATACAACATATCCCCCAATTTTTTATAGCATACCAATATGACATTATTTTGAATAATAAATTTGATACGAATATGTTATTTTTTTTGATATTTCCTAGGGGTTTTGTTATAGACTTTTATATTTATGTTTTTTGACTATTTCATCTATTATATTTTTCTGATTCTTATTTGATTTTGAGACCATTTTCCCCTTTCATACAGAGGGTGTTGTCTCTCTATTATACCACTGTATAACCTCACTAAAATTCTGCACTATCAAGAATATCTAGATGTACTCTCTAGGTTTCTTACTAGATTCAGTTTCATTTGGGTGAACCATGTTTAGGATGTCACAATGTGGTATTAAAAGTTTCATTTTATTTATTTTTCTTATTATTTTTTGGATGAAAGATACGATCCTTAGAATTTATGATAATTTTTTGTAAATCATATTCTTGATAGTAACTATACTATGTACAAGGAAAATTAAAATAACCACGTATGGGGATTATTATACAAGATTGTGTTAATTATAGTTGTATTCATTTCACTATCAAGTGAAGCATATGATTTTCTTAATTAATTATCATTATGTGTTATCTTTTATCCTTGAAATAATATGGAAAGTAAGTGTTATTTCATGAATAAATGAAGGAACCCTAGTATTTACATGTTATCATATTACATTCCATATTTATTTTAATAGAATTAAATTCCTATTGTATATTATAGTTATTTAATATTTATGATAAAATTATTGAAACTATTCTTACAAGGAATGAAAAAACCGACTACTTAACATGGAATCATCAACTATAATAGTATTCTAACATAAATCATTATGGTTGAAACATAACTAACAAAATATCCTGTCATTGATAAATAAACCATTGATCACATGGGATGAGAGGTTAGTGGTTATACTTAAATGCATTCACATTGAAATTTAAAGAGTGTGTGTGCCTTTATAAATTAGAAATGGTAATCTATATAATTGAACTATTGTAAAGGACTAGTTTCAGTAACATGTAGTACCAATAACTACATATAAAGAGTAGGGAATTACATCTTAGGAATGGAATATACATATAAATGATCCATGAAATATATGCTTATATATACTATGACTGTAATTATAACTCGTAAATTATATAGTTTATGTTAAATGGGAATAACAATTACCACAAAAGGTGTTTTCCAATATTCATTTCTATTGAAAATCCATATAATAAATTATCTAACAGAGAAAAAACAACATGCCTTTCACCCAACCTTAGTAGTGGGAAGATGGGAGTATCTCTTCTGTTCCATTATGATATACTATATGACCTTAGACATAGCATTGGGTGCATGAAGATGTTGAGATCTTGGGGATTCATGGGTGTGTTTGGGATTCGATAGTCATACACGGGGAGTAGATACGGAAGTCTCATACCTCTTTTTAGGAAATACAACACTGTATCACAAATATGTATCATGACTTATGCTACAAGTATTGGTGGATGGGGATAAAGGGAGATATTACAGGATTTGTTACTCAATGTCCCCCTATCAGTAGGTAAAGGTGGAACACCAATGACCTGTTTGTATTTCACAATTGTAACCCATTCCTATGTATAAATGGGATTATATAATTATGTATTTTGTTCATTGGATTACCTAGGCCACCTAAATGTTGTGGCATGATATGGATTATCATATATAGGTTGAATGTGGTCACTCATCTCTTATCTATTAGAGATACATTTCCATTGGATGATCACAGAAGGTAATATGTTAGGGACATCATACGACATCATGGATTTAGAAATACCAACATATGATATAGATATTATTAGTTTATTTCATGGGTTTAAAGGTTATTGAGTGGGAACCTAGCTCATATGTACTTTTTAGTATGTACTATCACCATTTACTGATGATATGTATGATAATATGATACATGTGATGGAAGACATTGTCTTGTGATGCATCCCAAATTTGGATGGTTCTGGAGAGAAACAACCACCACTCTCAAAATTTTATAATGAAAACATCATTCAGTTAATAATAAATATGTCTAACTATTCAGACCAATATGGTAGTCCATTTAATCCACCACAATGATGGTCATAGGTAGGATATGTATCACTACGCTGATCTCATTTCATTTAGGAGTCTTTAATTCAGGCACAATTTATTAGAACATGAATGGATAGAGAAAATCCTTGGATGAAATAATATGTAAATAATTTATTTTGTCCTATAAGTTTTTGTTTGGAGATTGGGTCATCTTATGTTATTCTCCTTGAGTAAAGAATCTATTGATTTAGAAACCAGGGAATCTGGAACCAAGATGTGACAAGACTTTTAGCATACTAGTGAGTGTCAGATTTATGCCAATCAATCCCAGTTTCCTCAAATGTACTAATCAATACATGAGGTCTTCCATGAATATCATCTTCACCATTAAAATTCATACAAATCTCATATTCGTTTTCAAGATTATGTTAACATATAAATTTATTCTTTTTTGGATGATGATGAAATTCATATAATATATTGGATCCTTAATCCTCTTCAATTTAGAAAAGTTCGTCTAGTACTGGTGTTATTTTATTAAAACCAATTATATAACGAAATATATTAATTAGAGGTTGGACTACATGCTTAGTGACCAAATATATTATCCAGTAATGATTTTACACTCTTGTAATAGAAGCATGATGAAAAGACAATTTAAGGAGGGGATGTTGTCAGATACTGAATAATAATATAAGGCATAAATCCATTAATGTTTAGTACAAATGTCTAATTTATAATCTAATGTAAGTTATTAATGGTTTAGATAAGGGTTTTGGATTTTCTATGGCTCATTCAGAGCTTGGATATCTATGTTTTGGATGAAAAATTTTAGTCCCACCGCTTTATTAAACTATACACCTAAGGTTGTATGGTTTTTTTCACTATTCATGGTGTTCTATAAATTAAAAAAGGAACACATGGGTTGTGCACTGTATTTAAAAATATATAACATAGTCTATTTTTTTCCAAAACAATTATCCTACTCCACACTTTTAATGCCGCTTAGGATGTGGAGATGTATAGTTCGAGCAAGGTTTGGCCAAACTGTGTGACCAAACTATAGACCTATTTAATAGATGGAAGTGAATTTCTCTCCCATTGTGTTTTCAACCATTAATATCCCTATATCTTTTCTAAAAATAGTAGACTCCCTCACACATCAAGAACTCTATTTGGAATCCGAGTTAGACCATGACTTTCCTCTTTTGTTCAGTATGTGATTCTTTTTTCATTCATAGTGTTGGATAGATAATGATAAGTCCATAAATTAGATTCCCTCAAATATTAAATTTTATAACTCTATTAAATGATTAATATGTGAGAGATAATATAAAATATTTTCAGTGAATTAATATATTTTATCAATTTATGTCATTATTTTCCTAATTAGAAAACAATAATGGACAAGGAGTCCACTACCCTTAAAAGATATGTGGTTTAAATATTTTCCAAAAAATATATAGCTTTGTATATTTAATCAATGTGTTAAATGCTAAACAGCCTATATGTTTAATCCAAAACATTGTTTAATTTAAATTAAATTTGTTGGGCTATGTTATTTCGTCTAGTAATCATCAAGTGGAGTTTAGAACACTCAGTAATGTAACCCATTTTTGAGTGATTAGAACAACCTTTTGTAACGCCCCGACCCTAGAATCTGAGTGTTTTCGCATTATTTTAATACATTTTCATGATTATAAAGAATATAGTCCTAAAATAACGATCAGTTTATTATTATTGCAAAATAGATTACATACATGAAATTTACATTACACTTTCTAACATAGAACACAAAAAAATCCATTGAGAATGACATTGATCCCTTATTTTAACCATGCATCTCAAACATAACACACTTATTGGGATCCTGGGAAAATAAAACATCTAAAAGGGGTGAGCTAAGATGATTAGTAAGGGTAAATAATTTAGCCGAATTTATAAACATTTAAGTCAATATGTGTAATAAAAACAATATCCTTTTAAACATAAACATGAACATTATAGTGAAAAAATAAATCAAACATTACCATATAAACATGAAAATATATATTATACTATTTTAATAATCATATGTAATAACTAATTTCATAATGAGGGAATTTATAGCATCAGACATTAATTTCGGTGTCATGGCCTCATGCCAGGGCCTAGTGGATAACCGTTACCGGACCCCAACCCGGAGAGCTGTGGTAACCGGACTTCGACCAGGAGAGCCTCTGTAACTGAAATCCATCTTGGAGAGCCTATGTAACTAGAATCCGACGTGGAGGGTATGTTGTAACCAGACCCCATCCCATAGGGATTACCTTTACTGGCCTATATCATGGAATATACTAGTCCAACACAATTATCTTAACAAGAGGTTGAAATATAACATAACCATAAATTTTTAAAACTGGCATACGAGATGTCAATAAATTAACAACAAACCATGAATGGCATAAAATTAACTCATTCATTTTCAAAAATATCACAAATCCTTTTATACAATTTAGAAGATTTGAATCACAATAAATCAACTTTAAACAAGTGTAAAATTTATCAGAGGATGTTGATGTAGATGAAATCAAAACTATTTAAGAGAAATATCTCTTTCTATTTTGAAATCATTTAAGCATCAGATAATTATTAGAAAACATTTATTTTGAAAATATTCTTATAAGCTTATAAGGTAATATTCGATGATGTTATAACAGCGGAAAATAGCCTCATCCACTGTATAAGTAAAAAAACATTTCTTCCTTAATTTTTTTGAAAAGGTCATAAAGTAACATGTTTGGAAAACGATGGAAAGATTTATTTCAAAACATATATAGTCAAATAAGGATATAAATTACTTTAACCCATTATCTAGTAAATAGTACAAATGTTTTGAAATACATTTTTAATAAGACAATGATGTGGATGATAATGAGGTCCTATTGGATAATTACGTATAAACAACCTCAAATAATGAAGATATTGTAGAATTAACCCTTAACTTGTACGTTTCCTTGGTAGAGGGTACATTAAAATCCTGTATAATACTTAAATCATTGTTATTAAACTATACTAATACCATATATCTAATTATGATATCATATATGATCTTTTAATAATTTATTGTTAATGATATTTTTGTATTATCGTCGTTTCAGGTGTTAACTGATTCGTTTTACTTTATATTATTTGTTACATGAGTCATGTTTGTTATGGATGATATGTTTTTTAAAAATATCCAGAAGGTTATAAAGTCTTTAAACATTATCTTTAATCATCAAATAAAAATTTCTTTTGAATGCTTACGATGGGGAATGAATCCCATCACGATCCTGGAGACGGTAATCCTTACGTACACATGAGGGAAAATATCATTCTTTTGAAATGAAAATCATATATAATTGGAAGTTATATCAAATATAAAGAATCATTATAATGTTATATTTATTATTTAAATCAATTGTACATCATTATTATACCCATCCAATTAATAATGTTTTGAATAACAACTACACCACGATGTGGAGACGGTAAGCCATACGTATGCACATATGATGACATGCAATTCAAGGGATGGATAGAATAATGAATATGGTTGTACCATATTTATAATAACATCACAGTATATATAAGTTATTGGATTTATTATTTTATAATGAAAACAACTAGTAAAGAAGAAGTGGAAGAAGAAAAGAACTTGAAAGAGGTGATAAAGTATTTACCTCATCTTTGGGTTCGGCCTTTTGATCTGATCAAAAGGGCTCCATAGGATGGCTTTATGACTAAGGGAATTCCTCTAGGATGAATGGAGGATATTTTATAGGATTTTTCTGGAGGGGTTGACAGAACCAAATGGCTTTTATGGTGTGAATTTCGGATAAGGGTTAGTGCCCTTTTATAAGAGGGGTGACAGGATCCTTAGGAAAAGATTGAAATATTATTTTATAATAAAATCATATTAGGTTTATAATGGATCCAAATTGATTTATTTAGATGCTAATGTGGGGATGGGTTGAAATTATCTCATCCAATAGGTTTTAGACAAGTTTGGATACCATTTTAACCTTATCCTTTAGATTTTACTCTAAGATAAATAATTTAGCTTTTACTGTGTATTCTTGTTTTCTTAAACTATATGGTTGATAAACATAATATAAAAATACAAAAGAACATCAAGTGGTTCATTAATGTCATATATAATATTATTTATTCCATTTGGCTGAATGTTAGATTTTTAGGAATATTATATCAACCAATAATATAGTATTGTGTTTAAAAATTTAATTTATGTCAATTTTGACACTATTTGGTATTTTTTTGTGAAATTCATTACAACCTTATAACTATGAACGAAATTTATCTAATAAACCCTAAAACATAATATTAACCTATGATATTATTGGAATTCATAAAAAGTCTCATATTACATTTATTTGGATATTTACAATATCAATTAATTTAATCTATTATTAATAAGCTAAATACTACATCATTATTATGTCTTAATTAAATAAAATAATATAATGTATAAAATTCATAAATAAAATACCATAGTTTAGGAAAAAAAATTTCTTTCTAATGAATATTTATAGTCGAATTTATCTTATGTATAACAAATATTAATATTTTTTAGTTATGAAAATATAAATTTAGCACTATTAACAATTCTTTAAATTATATAATAATAATTGTCCTAATATAAAAAAAAGTGGACCTAAAGGATCATATTATATTCCTAAGGTTGTTTTTTGTCTAATTAAACTTATAAAATATAATTAGGATATGTGTTAAGCTAATTATAATTTCATATTTACCCTTAATTACCCTATTTACTTTTAACTACGGTAAATAAAAGTCAAAAGATACAATTCACCAAAAATTATTTTCATCTTCTTGGACCAAATTTTACATACTGAGGATAACTGTGTTTCTTGGTTTTTTAAATTCAACCCATATAAGCGGTAAAAGATTGATTCATATAAATTTTCAAATGCTCCTAGAAGTTGTGTAAAAGGCAGTAAAAAATTTAATAAAATTTAACACATCTAATTTTATTATAAAAAAGATTCCAATGAATTACATTGAAAAAATATTTTTATTATCTATCTATTTTGACTTAAAATAAATTTAAATAAAATAATTAATTATTTAAATAGAAAGTGGGTTTTAAACAATAACATAGTGTTTTCACTATTCATAAAAAATGGAATGTTTTCAGAAAAATATCAAAAATTCACCCTAAGCTAGTTTTAATATTCCTAATTCAAAAATGAATTCTATTTTACTAATTACATAACATATATGTTTCAATAATCAATTTAAAATTAATTCCCTTTATTAAAACCAAAAGGCGTATTTTTAAGAAATAATAACTATCCTATGATTGACACTTGTTTATATCCAATTTCAATGTGAAATTACTTACAATGTCCATAATTGGATGAAATGGTAAAAATGTAATCTATTTATTCTTCTAAAGTATGATCATATATAATTTATCACTATTAAATATTTTGAATAAAAAATTTGTTTTAGATAAAAATATAACATTTTTCACTATTCTCCTAAATATGAAAGTTATCAGAAAAACACAAAAAAATTATTGAAACTGAATTCTTATGTACTGATTCTAAATAAGAAGTTTATTTTCTCATATTTAATATATACAAGTTACAATTATTGGATTTAAAAATGGTTCTCCAATAAAAGGGGGTAAAATTGTATTTTTTTGACAAATATTTCTTTTATTTGAAAAAAATGAATTTGTTCTTACATTTTGTCTAAGAAACTCATCATATGTATTAAAAAATTAATAGTATTTTATAAGGTACAAAATTAAATTAATACTATTCATAACCACTTTTGAACGGAGAGTTTGGTAAGTCATGGTGTGCTTGTACTCGGTGTTGCTTGTAGTTCAAGTTATTGAGTTAGTTTGGAGAAATAACATACTATAAAATCATGGGTTGTTTCATTCATACTCTCTTTAATAAATTTCATCCTAGAAATTTTAAATTGTTCCTCAAAAATAAAATGTTGAAAATAAATAAAACATATGGGTAAAAACGCACATAGGAAATTGGGTTAATAGTATTTTGTCTTAATTAGGGGAAAGGGAAATTAAAGGGTCACCACTAAATTATGATCTTGATTTGGAGAGCGTTGGTGGAAATTAGAGAAACATAATTGGAGAAAAATGTAAATATTTATAGGGAGTGATTGAGGTCATCAATAAAAAACATGTGTAAAATTGAGGGTCTCAAATCCATCAATGTTTGATGATTTAAAATACCATCAGTTCAAAAAACCATAAATTATTAGGATAACACATTTTTGGTTATAAGATCCCTTCCAAAAAGTTTAACAATTAATTTACCCATAAAATAAAGGAAAACAATTATATATATATATATATATACTTGACATGTATTGTTTCATCCATCAACTAATTCCTACCATAAACTCATCTTTCATTCTAAAAGATTTCAAACATATATCCTATTTATCCTAATCGTATAGGGTTTCAAAAATGTTGAATCTATAATTCACCTATAAGACCCTTAAAAACTATATTATACAATCTAGGTATTTCACGTAGTCCAATGGTAGGTGATAAATCCCAATCACAGTATGGTTGTGGGTTTGATTTCCACAACTTTTTCTGATGCGACAGATTGTCACACAGTCTATGTGTTGTCCTTTTTATAACAATCCAAAATTAACCTTAACAATAGTATCCAATTTCAAACTAAATCGATTCCAACCTTTAAACTAATAAAAAGTACTTCTATCCATACTCACACTCCAAAATTTATAAGGATGTTAAACCCGATGAAGATCGTTTTTGCTATGTAATAAATGTGAACACCTTCATCATGTATTATTTTAAAACATGGTAACACCCTGAATTACCATAAATCCTTATTTATTACATTAATTCTACCTTATCATTTATATAATTCTGGATATATTCTTTATATCAAAGTGTTTTTAACATTCCAATAATGATCAAATAAAAAACTATTAATCAATTCAAAGGATGTCAAGAATATCAAATATATTTTAACCAAATCAACCATCTCTTATTCCAAAATCACTACCTCATTATCAGGACCATATTAAGGGCTGCCTTTCCTTCAACCATATATTTTCCAAAAAATGTAGATTAATATTATGTCACTTATCTTATAACCATATAATCTCAAATCCTCAATAAAATAGTACTATATTAAAACCCATATTTATCCTCATGATTCATATATCCAGTATATTGTTGACACAACACTTTTTAATAACATCATTAGAACACTTGTCATTCCTATTCATATAAGGTAGTATCATTACAAGATGATTCTCCAATATCATCATTTGTGGTATACTCTGATGACCGGGACATTGATTCGCATAGTGTCCCAACGCCTTCCAGATGAAGAATTTTATATTTGAAACATTTTTTACCCTTGCAATTATATACTTGATTTCCTTTTTCTACACACTTATAAAAAACACCCATTCCCATCAACAATTTACCAAGGAGTTTATTGCCACATTTATCAAATATATTAAAATCCTTCTCTCCCATCTTCCCTTTAACCATATTTCTCTCTATCATCCTTTTATTCTCGTGCTTCCCTTAAAAGGCATAGGACTCAAGAAATTCTCTAATTATCTTATTAACACATGATATTATTTTTTCATATGTTGAGAATACATGGGAGAATATTTACCATCAAAATGATGGCTTAATACCATGAATTATATGACCAGTATTACTATTGGGATCTTACTTATTGTTGGAGTTCTAATTACTTCTACTGGGTAACATTTCTATACAATGGAATACACTAGGTCGGTTTATGAATCACGATGAATAATTCCAACCATGTAAAATACCTAACGTAAATTGAACTGCTTATGGATATAATATATAGTCATAAAAATATTTTCATTGAGGAGTTATATACTCATAAATCAATCATAATTGTTTGAAATGAAAATGAGAATTATCTAAATCATATCCCCTGGGAGTTTCGCAACAAAGAGTACAGAAAAGCCCGTTGTTGTGCACCAGTTCCCGTTCGAGCCTAGATCAAAAAAATGTTTTTGGTTTTTATACCTATGTAAATCTGTGCTAGAGACACAATTACCTGCTTGTATCTAGACAAGGATGTATTTTCTTGGAAAAATCAAAAAAATTCTACATTACCATATTTCTAGAAAGTTATTCTATATTAATCCTCAAATTCTATCTTTGGGTAATGTAATCTAATATGAATTTACCTAAATCTAGTTTCCAAGGTTATTGTTAAACATTGTTTGATACCCATTATAACGTCCATACCCTAGATTCCTAGTGTTAGGGAATTATTTTAATACATTGGAATGATTACAAGGAATCAATTCTTGAATGACCGATCAGTTTAGCAGTCATCGAAAATTGATTACATACATTAATGTTACATTACACTTTATAACATACAGCACCAAAATAATCCTTTGAGAATGTTATTTTTCCCTTAGCATAACCTTGAATCTCAAAAATAAAACACTTCGTGGGATCCTTCGAAAATAAATAATAATAAAGGTGTGATCTTAGATACTCAGTAACTGTAAATAATTTATTAGAAGCTATAATATTTTAAGGCAATATGTGTAATAAAAACAGTAGTCTTTTAAAATAAACATGAATATAATATGATAAAAATAAATAAAACATTATGATATATACATTCACATGGATATTATACTTGTCGAATAATAACATGTAATAACTAATTTCATAATGAGGTAATGTAAAGTACCATAATTTAATTTCTGTGTGAAGGCCTCATCCCAGGACCAAGGGGATAACTGTAACCGGACCCCAACCCGGGGGAGCCTCCGTAACCAGACTCCGACCCGAAGAGCCTCTATAACTGGACTCCTACCCAGAGAGCCACTGGAACTAGACTCCAACCCTATGGGTATACTATAATAGGACCCCAACATAGAGGGCTTAATTTTACCGGTCCCTATCCAAGAACATACTAGTCCAACACATTGATGACAAGAAGATGTTGAAATATAACATAATCATTCATATTTAAAACAAGCATACATAATGTCAATACATTAACCATAAACCATGAGTGGAATAAAAATAATTCATCCACAGTCAAACATATCACAAAATCTTATATACAATATGGAATATTGGTTTCATAAAAAATCAACATCAATCAAGTGTAAAATTCATCAAAGGATGTTGATGTAGATGAAATCAAAACTATATGAGAGAAATATATATTTGTATTTAGAAATTATTTATGAGTGACATAATAATAAGAAAACATTTATTTTGAAAATAATATTATAAGATTGTAAGGGAAGCATCGATGATTTTATAATGGCAGAGAATAGTCGCACCCTCCATATAAGTTAAAAAACATTCTTACATTAATTTTGTCGAAAATTTCATAAAGTTCCATGTTTGGAAAATGATGGAATGATTCCTTTCAAAATATATATGGTCAAATAAGGGTATAAATAAAATTATCAAATTTTTTAGTAAAAATTAAAAATGTTTTGAAATACATTTTTCAACTAGACACAGATGTGGATGATAAAGAGGTCCCAGAAGATAATTACGTATAAAAAAACTCGGATAATGAAGGTATTGTAGAATTAATCCTTACCTTTTACATTTCCATGGTTGAGGGTATGTTAACATTCTGTATAATAGTTAAATCATTTCTATTAAATTATACAAAAACCATATACATAATTAAGATATCATATATGATATTCTAACTGATTCATTATCCTTTATATTATTTTTTAAGTAGGTCATGTTTTTTATGGATGAGATGTTTTTTATTATTATGGAGAATTATATCAAGTCTTTAAAAATTATTTTTAATCATCAAATTAAAATTAGTCTTGAATGGTTACGATAGAGAATGAATCTCATCGCGTTCGTGGAGATGATAATCCGTACGTATGCACGAGTGACAATATCATTCATTTGAAATTAAAATCGTATATAATTGGATGGTATATAATATATAAAGAATAATTATCATGTTATATTGATTATTTACATCAAGTATACATCATTATTATACCCATCCAAATAATAATTTATTGAATAACAACTACCCCACGACGTGGAGAAGGTAGGCCATACGTACGCAGGTTTGGTGACATGTCTTTCTAAGGATGGATAAAATAATGAATATCGTTGTACCAAATTTATAATAACATCACAGTATATAGAAGATATTGGAGTTATTATTTTAGAATGAAAAAAGGAATGGAGAAGTGGAAGAAGAAAAAAACATGAAAGAGGTGATGAAGTATTTACCTCTTTTTTGGGTTCTTCCTTTTGATTTGGTCAAAAGTGTTGTACCCCACACTCTTTGATTTTCATGATCACAATCACTTTCTTATGTGTTTAACATTGTTTTAAGTGTTGTTGTTTTATAGGCACAAGTTTGCCAAGGAAATGGGCCATGAAGCTCATGAAGTGGACTGAATCTCAGTCCACCGGCCAACCGGTGTGATAGCACCGGCCAGCCGGTGGACCTGGCAGAGGCATTGCCCACTGCCAGGCTCCACCGGTCAGCCGGTGGCTCTGTCACCGGCCAGCCGGTGGCACCCAGCCAGAACAGTGAGACCTACTGTCTCCCCACCGGCCAGCCGGTGGCTCTGGCACCGGCCAGCCGGTGGCTCCTGGACCAGAATTCTCCTCCTCTGCCAAGGCACCGGCCAGCCGGTAGCCCTGCACCGGCCAGCCGGTAGCCCAGTCAAACTAGCCGTTGGGGCTTTGACCAGGCTGCTCCACTTGCCTCCCAACGGCTCCGAAAGCCTTTCCAACGGCTCCAAAGGCCTCCAACGGCCATATGAGGGTTCCCCCTCTATAAATAAAGGACCTTGAAGCCCCGGAACAATTGCCGGACCATAATTAAGCATTGTGAAGCCAACGAACACAATTCTCCTCATTTGGAAAACCTCCGGCGGATTGCTCCAAGGGAACCACAACTGCTCCAATCCAATTCCACATCCAAGGAGCACCACCATAGAAGCTTGGGAGTGCACGTCTTCAACTCCATTCAACCCTTGGCGCCCAAGGCTTCTCAACAATACGGTTTTTATTGTTTTATTTATTTTGAGCTTTAATTTTGGGTTTGTGCCTACAAACCCCAACACCTTTTCTCTTCCCCCTTTCTTTTGGGTTCTCACACCACCATTAAGGTGTGAAGAGGTTTCTTCAAGCCTTTCCTTTTAAAAGGCTTGAGTTTTCGGTGAGCTAGCCTTCCCCCGTTAAAAAGGCTAGTGGGTTCTTGCTATTCCATTGAAAGCAAGTGGGTTATTGCTAAACCAATAAAAGCAAGCTGTAATAGGTCCTAGTGCTACCCCAAAGCCTAGTGGGTTTCTTGCTAAAACCATTGAAAAGAAAGCGGTAGGAATCTCTCAACGGTTGAGTTGGGAGCGGAGACGTAGGCCGGGTTTTTGGCCGAACTCCGTTATCAATTTCTTGTGTGATTGCCTCTTTTATTTCCACTGCATTTATACTTTGTTTTTTAATTTGTTAATTAATTTTTAAAAGGAAATTCACCCCCCCTCTTGCCATCTTTTCCTCGTTTTGTTCCGAACCAACAAAAAGGTCTCCTTAGGTTCGATTTTTGACTAAAGGAATGCCTCTAGGATTAAGGTAGGATAGTTGAGAGCATAATGGGGTAGGGTTTGGCTGATCCCAATGGTTATGAAGGTGTGATTTTGAGAGAAGGTGGAGTTCCCTTTTTTAAGAGGGGTGAGGGGAACCTTACGAAAAGATTGAGATATTATTTTATAATAAAATAATAATCAGTTTATAATAGCTCCAAATTATATTATTTCGAAAATAAAGTGTGTATGGGTCTTAATAATATCAACCAATAGGTTTTAAGAAAGTTTACATACCATTTTAGCCTTATCATTTATATTTAACTCTAACTGAAATAATTTAACTTTTACTGTGTCTTCTGGTTTTCTTATACTATAAGGTTAATAAATATACTATAAACATAAAAAAGAACCTCAAGTGGTTCATTAATGACATATATAATATTATTTAATCCCTTTGTCCGGAAAATAGATTTTTTGGAATATAATATCAACCCATAATATTGTATTTGTTTTAAAAATTAATTTATGTCTAGTTTGAATCAATTTGGTATTTTGTTTTAATGAATTTCATAAAAACCTTCTAAATTCTATAATAATTTTTCTAATAAACCTAAAATTTCATATTAATCTATAATATTATTGTAATTCATCCAAAGTCTCAAATTACATTTATTTGGTTATTTAAATATCAATTTTTTTAATCATTCATTAGTAAGGTTATTTCTGCATCAACATTGTGTCATAAATATATTAAATTATATAATGTATAAAAATTAGAAATAAAATACCATAATGTATGAAATATATTTATCTTTATAATGAATATTTATAGTTATATTTATCTTATGTATAACACTATATTAAAATGTTTTAGTTATTAAAACATGAATTTAACACTTTTACTCTTGTTTAAATAAAACAACAATAAATGTCATAATCTAATTCAAGTGGACATAATGAGAAAAATTTAATTCCTAAGTGTGTTTTAGGTCGATTTACACTTATAAAATAGAATTAGGTCATGTGTTAAGGTACTTATAATATCATTTTACCCTTAATTAACCTATTTACTTTTAATGGGGTTATATAAAAGTCAAAAGCTACTATTCACGAAAAATTATTTTCATCTTATTGAACCACATTTTACTTACTATGGTTAACCATGTCAATCAGTTTTGTTAAATTCAAGTCACAGAAGTGTTAAATGTATGTTATATAGAAAATTTCATAAGCTCCAAGAATGTAGGTAAAGCTGGTTAAAAAATTCAATAAACTTTTATACATCTAATTTTATTATTGAAATGATTCCAATGAATTACATTGAACTAATATTGTGTTTATGGATATATTTTGACTAGAAATAAATTTAAATAAAATAATTAATTATATAAATAAAAAGTGGGTATTAAAATTAATTCTCGTTGTCAAAACGAATAGACAGATTTTTAAGAAATATTAACTATCAAAAGATTGACAATTGTTTATGTCTAATTTCAAAGTGAAATTACTTATAATGACGAGAATTGGATAAAATTGTAAAAATATAATCTATTTATACATCCAAACCATTAATAATTATAATTTTATACTATAAATTGTTTTATTAAAAAATTTGTTTTCAGATAAAATATAGTATTTTTAACTATTCACCCAAATTTGAAAGTTTTCCGAAAAAGACAAAAAATTATTGAAACTGAATCCTTTTGTCCCAATTATAAAAATGGAGTTTATTTTGTCAAAGTCAAAATATAAATGTTTCAAATATTGGATTTAAAAAAGGTTTCTCCATTAAAAAGCAGTAAAATGACTTTTTTTGAAAAAAAATTATTTTTACTGAAAAAATGAATTTGTTGTTACATTATGTCTAAGAAACTCATAATATGGATTCTAAAATTATAAGGGATATATAAAGGTAAAAAGTCAGTTAATACTAGCAATAACCGTTTTTGAACGACTAGTTTGGTAAGTATTGGTGCACTTGAACTCGGTGTTGCGTGTAGTGAAAGTTATTGAATTACATTGGATAAATAACGTAATATGAAATCATTGGGTGTTACAACTTTAATATATAAGAGTTGTTTATAATTTTATTATCAACTATGGAGGTGAGTTATTTCCATTGTAATTTTTAGGATGAAAATTATTAAATAAGATGGCTAGATTAATTATAATGGGTCGATTTATACCATTTTAGGCCTTTTAATCCTAGGACATGCCTTGGAACAACATTCTGAGGTGAGTTGTTTTCCTTTAAATGAATTGGAGATTTATAATTAAATGTATTACTAATTGGTATGGATAAATTGTGATCTCATAACTATTTATTGTTATATTATAATAGTGATATATGTTTTAGACTCAAAATTATATAAATGAACTCATTAGAATTGTTGAATTATAAATTAATTTATAAATGGTTATAAATCACACAATTGCGGAAACACATATTCTTATGATGAATATTAGAGTATAGGAAAAAGAAAATGCTTGTGATGCAATTTGAGATACCTTTTGATATTTTGTCATTTTTTATTTATGAACGTTTTTATTTATCAAATGTATCTCCCCATTATTTTATAACATACAGACAATAAATTATTTTTTTATGATAATAGATATTTATATGATATTTATAATACTACCTATATCGGTGGAAAAATATTCTTATACTATTGTTTGTTCCTGCTATTTAATTTGTTATATTAATCATTTTCTTTCTCCATTATTATTCCTATATGTTTCACTTCGATCACGAGGATATAGATTCCCCATTGAACCATTGTAGACAATCACTGCTACTCAGCAGCCTCTAGGGTATAGGGAGTCATGGTTAATGGCTGGTGGAAAACCATATTTTGTTACATTGAGTATACCATGTTCATGATGTTATAGTTTATACTGTAGATGATGATACTATGTTGACCTTAGGAATAAAAATTTAAATTCTTAATGGTTTTGGGATTCCACTATATATCAGTAGGAACATTAATATGGATTTCATGACCACGTTACTGAGGATACCTCTGGGTAATGATTCCATGTGGGTGGTTCATAATCTCTTTAATAAGGTAATAAATTTAATTCCTACGTGGGAGACCATATCTATTTATTATCTATGAATGATTTATATCCATATGGTATTGATGTTACATGGGATTCCTCATAATATAGTATTAAATAGATATGCTCAGTCATGTCTCACTTCTTGCATGGATTATAGAAGGAACTAGGTATGCATGTGCTTCAAAACACTAACTACCACCCCTAACTGATGGTATGTTAGTGTGAATGATAATGATTTTAGAGGACATAATGAGAGTGTGAATTTATTTTTTCTGGTAAAATGGGTAAATTAGTTTTCCATAAAAGAATTATCCTATAATGTTATGCATCATGTGACCATTTAGATGGCCCCTTATGAAACATTTAATGGGAGAACATATTAGTCACTCTTTATCTATCCAGAGGTATGACAATAATTAATGATTGGAAAAAGATTCAATTATTATAAGATAGATAATGACCAGATAATTCATTATAAAATGGTGACCTAATATAGTATGCACAAATATTATACAGATCTGCTTTACTGTCCTCTTGAGTATGTGATAGGTGACTATGTATTCATGCATGTGTTTCAAATATTGGGGCATAATCAACTATTTATGTTGGTGAAATTATCAACCATATACATGGGTCCTTTTAATATTTTGTATAGGTTTGGACAAATTGTATAATAAATGGAACTTCGATAGTGGGTTTGTTCAATTAAAGAAAAGTTTTACGTGTCATAGTTTTGATGGTACTTTTTTACATCTTTTTCTCTTTATCATGATGATATTGATATAATGGATGATATATCATTTGAGGATAATACATTTTATATTTTGGATCATAGTGAGATAATTATAAATGGTAAATAATTTTATCTATCCTATGTGGTGTGAAAAATAGGCACATTTTTGAGTAACCATGGGAATAATAATCATTCATTCTATTTCAATGGTCATAGTGGTTTACTAAGTAGTTTGGTGATGATTTATGGTGAATTTTGATGGTTATGTACTATATGGTGGGGAGATTCTAATACCCCACCAATTATATGAAATAAAACAATCGTTATTAATGGATAAAATAGATTATTTTAGTTTTAAATAAATATCCAAGGGGGGTTGGGTGTCTTAGAGGAATTCTGGAGGTATTTTTGGTTCAAAGGGTATGTATCCATGAGGCTATAGTGAAATTGGCTAGGTAGTGGTCTTTATGTAGATTTAAAATACACGACAGTCCGAACTTTAAGCTGGTGAGGCACATTATCTATCTAGTGGGTTGTTGTTTTTTTTATGGTGATGTTTTATATTTCCACTCATTTTTTTCCGATAATATTCACCCTTATTTCATTTCATTTACTTGAAAAATAGTGCATTCATTGTGTTTTGATCCTATTCTCTGTCAAGTATGATGGAACCATTTATTTTTTCCTCCTATTTATGTACCATTTTTTGTGTTTGAATGCTATTGGTAAGGATGAAACTCTAAGTTGCTCCCTTCATATTTTTTTTTCAACCATATGAGTTGTCACCTTTTTGGATAATATACACTTTTTAGGAATTTTTTAGGTCGCTATATATCTCACATTTATTCCTAAACCAAATGTTGATACAATACAATTTCAACTCGACTAACCAACGATAGGTTGTCCTAGGGCCACCCATTAATGATTACGATTTTTGTATATGGAATATATGTATTAATGTAAATTTAACATGTGATTATCCAAAAAGATAATTTTAGTAAATTTTACCTAAATTATGTCTCAAACCCATTAAAAGAATTCAAATTTATGTTGTTTTATTCAACATAAACCATGGGATTCCACATTTTGTGTGGGCTTGGCATATGTAATTTTTAGTTTGTGTTGAATTGTAACCCAAAGGGTGTTTTAAAATTGATATTTGACCTTTAGAATAAGGAGATAGTACCAAGGATATATGTTAGGACCCTTGTTTCTAGTTAACACATAGAACTCTTATAAATGATTTATTTGGGTAAATTAATATGTTATTCCCTTATCAAATGAAATGATTGTTTGTGATGGTAGAGAACTATTCAATGTTAATAATTAAATTATATTTCTAGTATGGAATATAGTGGTAGATGAACAAGCTTATGCTCGTGATGCAATTTTAGATATCTTTTGATATTTTGTTCTTTTTTTATATATGAATGTTTTCATGTATCATATGTATATCCCCAATTTTGTATAAAATAAATAAATTAAAACAATTTTTTATTATAGTAGATATAGATATGTTTTTTATGATACTCTCTATGGGGTTGGTAATATATTCTGATCCATATGTTTTTCCTGCTATTTTGTTTTTTAATTTAATATTTTTATTTCTCCATTATTGTACCTCTATGTTTTGCTTAAATTAATAGGATATATATTCCCCCATTATACCATCATATACATTCACTGATACTTATTATCATTTAGGGTATAATGGGTAATGGTTGTGGGCATGTGGAGAACCATATTTTGTTACCTTTGAGTTTACGAGGATCAGGATGTCATATTTTATATTGGAGATGATATTACGATGATGACCGTAGGAATAATATTTTATAATTCCTAATATTTATGGGATTCCACAGTATATCGGTAAGAATATTACTATGGATTTCATGACCGAGTTACTAAGGAATACTCATGGAAATGATGCCATATGGGTTGTTCTTAATAATATAAATAAGGTCAGAAATTTTATTCATATGCTGAATACCTTATCCATTTATGTTATATGAATGATTTATATTCACATGGTATTGTGGATACATGGTATTCATCTTAATATAGTCTTAATTGTAGATGCTCGGTCTTGTCTCACTTCTCGAAGGGGTTATAGAAGGCACTAGGTATGCATGTGCTTCAAAGAACAACCTACCAACCCATGACTGATGGTATGTTAGAGCGGATGATAATGTTTTTAGAGGAAATAATGAGATTATGAATTCATGATTTTGTTGGATAATGGGAAAATCAGTTTTCTATAGAAGAATAATCTTATCACGGTAGCCATAATGTGACCATTCAGATGGCCCCTTATGATACATTAAATGGGATAGCATATTAGCCACCCTTTATCTGTCTAGAGGTAGGTTAGGAAATAATGATTGGAATAAGTGTTATATAGTGTATGATAGGGAATTATTAGTTGATTAATAATAAAATTGTGACCTAATATAATATTCAAGAAATATTATACATTTATAATTCAATAACCAATTGATTTTGTGTTTGGTGACCATGTATTATGGGATGTGTTTACAGTATTGGGACATAATCACCTATGTACGTTAGAGATAATATCAACCATCTACATGGGTTAATTTAATATTATGGATATGGTTGGACAAAAAATATAATGAATGGAGCTCCAATAAAGATTTAGTTCAATTAAATACATGTTTACATGTCTTATTTTTTAGGGTAATTTCATGATCCATATTTTTCTTATGATCATGATGACATTGATCTCAAGGCTGATACATCATTTGAGAATCACATGGTTCATATTTTGGATCATTTTGAGATTATTATTAATTGTAAGTCAATACATCTAGCCTATGTGATGTGGAAACATATGCGCATTTAAGAGGAAACATAGGAATGATAATCAGTCATTCTGTTTGAGTGGTCGCAGTTGTTCACTGAGTAGTTTGGTGATGTTTGATGATGAATATTAAGGATGAAATACTATATGGTGGGGAGATTCTAAGACCCCAACCATTCATAAATATAACAAAGCATGTTATTAATTGATAAAATATATTATTTTAACATTAAATAAGTCTATATGGGGGTTTGGGGGTCTAACAACAAATCAATAAGTATTTGAGGATCAAAGGGTATTCATCCTTGAGGCTATAGTGAAATTGGGTTAACAATGGTCTTTATGGAGGATTTCAAATACACTAGAGTCCAATCTCTAAGATGGTGAGGAATATTTTCTATTTAGATGGTTCTTAATTTTTTAAGGTGATGTGTAATCTTTCCCCACATTTTAACCCTTAATCTTCACCCATATTTAATTTCATTTACATGAACATAAACCCATTAATTGAGTTTTGATGTTATTCTCCTTCAAATTTGATGGAACCATTTAATTTTTCTTCCTATTGAAGTATTATTTGTGTTTTTTGAATGATGTTGATAACGATGAAACTCCAGGTTCCTCCCTTCATATTTTATTTGTCTACTATATGTGTTCTCACCTCCTTTTGATAATATGATATTTTTCAAGGAGTTTTTTATGTCTCTCTATTTCTCACATTTCATCCTAAACCAAACACTAATACAAGACCATTGTAACTCAACATAAAAAAGTTAGGTTGTCTTAGGGCCACCCCATAATGATAACCATTTTTTGTATATTGAAAATTTGTATTAATGAAGATTTCTCATGTTGTTATACTAAAAGATAATGTATAGTAATGTTTCACAAATTAAATCTCAAACACTTTAAGGGACATGAAATTTACATTACTATTTTTTGAATTAAACCATCGGAAACCCCTTTTGGGTGAGATTGGCTTAGGTAATTTTTGTTTTATGTTAAATAGACACCTATAGGGTATTTTAAAATTAATATTTGTCCTTTCACATAAGGATATGGTACCATGGATATGTGTTAGGACCCCTGTTTATAGTAAACACATAAAACTCATATAAATGATATATTTGGGTAAATTCAATTTTGAATACATAATCATGTGAAATGATTCTGTGTGATGGTGGAGATTTGTTCAAATTTGATAATTAAATTAGATTTTAGGAAATGGAAAATAATGGAAATTGTCTTGATAATTGATTTAGTCTAATGATTATGTAATGTATCACATGGTTAAAAATTATATTATTAAAATAAATCTTAATCTTGATAAGAGATCATTGGACTCCATATGATGTATGATGTTAAATAAGTGATATTTCAAGGATGATATCCTTGAATTCCATGTGATACATGATTCTAAATGAGTTGAATTTTGGGATTAGATCAGTATATTACATAGGGCATATGTTGCTTAATAAGTTTTAATATTGGGATGGGATACTTGGATTATATCCAATACATTAGTTTGGAAACCCATGATAAGCTCCATGGATTAAACATGACACTATATGATTGGGAATTCTAGAAGGAACTCCCACATTCTATATGAAACATGATATTTGGAATTAGAAGATGAGTGCATCAATTTTTTGGGGTGACTATGTTTTGAAAAATCATTGATACAAGATCAGATACTTTTAAAACTGGAATAAGTAGGTATGTTCAGACCGAGTGTCTTTATGAGGCCTGATGGGTGAGGGTATTTTTTTAATTTATTAATTAAATAATTTTCTAATTTTATGACATACAGTTGTATAAAATATTTTGTATCAAACTCGATGAGATTTTAGATTCCATTGGGGGTATCCTGATGAGCCATACTCACAACCTTCATGGGCCGCTGGTTAGTACTCGTATAGACATCATGGATTCAGTTCTTGATAAGAGAATAAAAACTATTGTATAATCTTCAAATGGGTTGGTATAGATTTTGGAGATTCGGGTTAGGCTATTACTCAGACCATTTGAGACTTTTAGGTATTTTACAATTTATATTATACTGACTATTTTGGACTTGAATGTATGACTTTATAAATTCATGTCAATCCGATGGGTGTCCATTTAATTTTTTGTTGCATGGTTTATTTTTTAACTAATCAATACTTTATTGTTTTGTTTATTTATTTTTTATGGTTAGATTATATCTCATTTATGGTATTTCATATTTCACAAATTTGATAACAAAGGAATGTTCTCCCCATAGAGACCTCATAGGATGTGACAGCTAGTCAGAATCCCCTATCATATGGTAGGGGGTACACATGGCACATTGCGACAGAAAATTCTAGTGTAGTGGTTTATTTGTTTCATAGAAGAGGAATTATAACAACCCTTTAATTAATCATTTAAATATCAACTATAACATTCATACATTTATTCACTGATTTTGAGTTGTTTTCTATGTAATTTTTTTTAAATAAACTTTTGTTGTTCTGTACCCATCAAAACTAAAGATTTTACAGCTATAAAATTTATCAATGAAATAGTAATTAGATGGGGTTGAAATCGAATAGGTATCTTAAATTAATTTATTAAAATGAACCAATGAACTTCCCATTATACTCAACCTTAATGTTTCAATGCCCTTGACTTACAACATAAAGAATATTTTTCGAATTTAAAATAATGTTTTCTTCTATTTGTTGGAACTTTTACCATTTTTTACAACCAAAAGGGAACCAAAACCTGGACATTGCATGGCCCTGTTCAAATATCCTCAATAATTTGAGACTACCATGTAAACATTTCTCATTTACATTGTCATAAAAGTTTCATCAGTGGTTGCCTACTAAATTCCATAAGTGAAAAATTATTTAAGAATTTTATGTAATTATTATAATATTCACATATATTTCTAAATACACTCGTAAAACTCATTGAATTGTTAGTTACTCGAAATGAGTTACTCTAAAAATACGATGAAACATTTTAAACTCTATCTTATGGATTATTATAATATTCTCATTTCTTAATAGTTTCCTATAAATACGATGAACCCTTTTAAACAAACCATATATTTTAGTGTTCAATGATCCAAAATTAACTGAGATTTAGGTCATATATTTGTTTTTTCTATCACTTAGATATTTATGTAGGACATTATCCCAATCATATTTTATTATCATCATATACATTTGAGTAGTTAACTCTTTGTCTAATCCATAATATAGATAAACTCAACATTATTTGTTAAGTAACCTTATCCCATTTAGGTTTCCCTAGAAAGTGTAACCCAAAAAGAACAACAAGAATTGCTGAATAAAAATATTATGGTTATCGATTATATATTTTACAAAAATAAGATAATGAAAGGGAACCCAAATTTAGAATGGGCATCCTAGTTGTATGATGTTGGCCAGAAAAGTGTCAATCTAGAATAATATGAAACTTATTATTTTTAGTGGATTAAATATTACCATTATATATCATGTTATTCCCTCTATACAAGAATGATTCCGATGATTTGGTCTTGAGTGGCATTCCATCAACCAAATCAATATTTTAAAACTTACAATTTTTTAAATCAATTAAAAACTCATTGGTTATCTTAATAACCAAAATCAAAAGATTACTATATTAATAGACATCCATGTGTATCTCATACATATGGTAAAATAAACCCTTTTCATGTAAATTTTTTTTCCATAATATGAAATCAATAATTCCAACAATATTATGCTTCTATTGATAGAATTTCAATCACCATATTTATACATAATGAATGGGAATCTCGGCTACTGAGTAGTCCAACCCAATGTACCTATATATAAGGATAATCAACTCTAGAGGGATCTAAACTTATATATAATAATGATATAAAATATGTATAGAACATAATTAGAAACTCAGTTCATGATCATAAAGTAATATGATCTAAATATGTGGTAGAAGAAAATAAAATCCATTATCATAAATAATATGTTACTCTTCAGTTGCATGTATGGTATGTTATAGTATATGTTTAGCTATTTAAATTAAAAAATACATGTATTAATGATTTATGAATTTTTTTCAATTAATGAATTAGAGATAAAACAAATAAATGACAACTTCATAGATCTAAACATGAGAAAAATTATCTCCGAGCAATTCCTAAATAATGATAATTATAACAATTTAAAATATTTCCATATACTCATGATTTTCAAAAATTTAAATAAATGTAATATTTTTTTATATATTGAAAATAAAAAATATCTCTAGTTATTAATCATATTTAATTTACAATTAATATATAATATTTTGTGAAATATAATCATTTTATATTCCAATTCTGTTATGTAAAAAATTTACAAAATCAAAATATCAAATATTTTACCTTATTTAACCCTGGATCAAGTTATTTATCAATAATCATTTTTCCATGGTTTACAAGATTCCTTAAAAATTCCTTTTCATTTGCGAATATTAAATTGATAAATATGAAAATTTCATAATTTTAATAAAGAAATTTTTTTGGCGTTATATTTAATTTATAAACACTTTAAATATTAACTTAGAATTTCCATAAAAAATTTCTAAAAAAATTATAATCAATTCCATAAAATTTACAAAATAATATAAAATTTATTGTTATTATTTTTAGATATATATTAACGATATTTTTTATAAAAATTAAATTAATTTAATATAAAATATTTTTAAATAATTAATATATAACAACTTTTAATAAAAAAAATAAATATCCAAAATTATTTTTCATTACTATTTTTAAAAATTATATAAACCATTTTTATGAAATCTATATTAATAAATAAAAAAAATATCATTTTTATTTTTTTACTTGTATAAACTAAGTCCCCAATGCTAATAATCATTTTTTAAAGCTGATAATAGGGTATTCATACTATTCAATCAATGTTTTATGGATTGCATAGGATTAACATAACATAGAGGGGAATCATAATAATAGTATCATGCCCCGACAAGACATTTTATATGACATTACATATGTGTGAGATTAATCTCCACTGTGTAATATTAATATTCTTAATGGGATCCTGTGTAATGTTTGTGCACTATTATAATCCCATGTTTATCTAGAACTAGGTCTTTAAGAAAACTAGATAAAAAATCTATTAAAGACCCATTTTCAGTGATGAAAATACCATTATTAATGGGGACCTTTTTCCAAATTTTTCTACTAGCGTTGATAGGGGGTATATCGCGCTTTTTTAGAAGCACTAATAAAGAACCCCCTATATCAGTGGGATTATAGTAGTGCTTTAAATGAACAATTTGAAAACGTTTCCCATCAAAAGATATATACTAATATAAAAATATAAAAATATATAAAAATATAATATATATTTTTTAAAACATTTGTTACATTTGGTAAATATGAATTGACACTGAATAAATAAGATATTCCATGAAAACATCTTTAAAATAGTTAAAAATAACTTCACTGAATAAATTTCTTATTATTATTGTGTAATAGTAATTTAATAATAATTTAATGATTTAAAAATTAAAAAATGTAATAAAATATCGAAATAAGTTAAAAACATAACTCGAACATCAACACGACCATAAATTTTGATTTGGGTGTCCATTTTTTCTCAACTACATATAAAATTTTATCTTGTGGTGATATCTATTAAATAGTGACACAAAGAAACCAATGTTACATTTATCAATGAAATAATTCATATAAGGCCTCCAAGATTGAGTTTTTAGTTAGGTTACCCCAATTTTTTAACATTCAATGGATTTTAATTCTAGTTTAAGGGGGTCTTTTCACCCTTTTAGGGGGGACTGAATTTTTTCCGAAGGAATACATTCATATTGACATTAAAGTTTTTATGATTTATCAATTTTCAAAAATTAATTATATTTATAATTAAATATATTCATGGATTATTAAATTTAATTTTAATAAATCACCCATATAAATATAGATATTAATTTATTTATGTAAAAATTTATATTCTAATATATCTTATAAAAAATTACAAAAAAATTACAACAATATCTAACCATTTTTTTAATTTTAAAAATATAATTTCAATTTATATATATACATATATGCGTGTATTAGTAAAGAGATATATATTTATGTTATATTATAATATATGTTAAAGAATATAATATATAATGTATTTAATTTAATATAATTACGTATATGTCACATACACATATATAGTGTATAAATGTTTTTAAAAATTTATATTTATAAATGTAAATATATATATGTAAATATTAATTTATATATATATATATCATTAAACAGACAGTAAAACAACGTGGTACAATTGGAAAATTGTTCCAAATTCAAAGGATATGAGTTCTGTTCTAATATATGTTGGCACATATAAGAGAATAAATTCAAAAGGTGCAGATAAATAAAGTGGTGGGTGAAATGCATAGATAAAGGTGGGGGTTGAACATTGTTAAAGGGGTCATGGAAGCACTGATAAAGGGGTTGGGATAATAAGTGATTGAATAAATAAACATTTAAATCATTTATTAGTTTTGTTAAATGTCTATTTTAATTGAGGTTTTTTGACACTAATAAAAGCATCCAAATATTGAGGGAACTTCTACTATCATTTATTTTTCAGCATTGATAAATGCCTACTATAGTACTATTAAATGAATCTTTTGTAATAGTGGTGATAGCTTTTGGTAACCATGACTTACGATAAGTCCCAATATAAATGTAATATTATACGGTGAGTATTAATGATAGAGTAATATCATATTTCTTTGTTATCCCACCCTATGATAAGTGGATACTTAACATTAACCTTGTTGATGTTAATCGTTTTGTTAATATCATATATATATATATATCTTATTGTCCTTTCAATACTTTTTTGCGAAACTTCATCAATGATATCTCTCTATAATGTATCCCATATTATACAATACCGTTCATTGAAAACAAAAGGGTTTGAAATGATTCATTTTGTATGATATTCAAGATCATATTACATGGGTCAAAAGATTTCTTTGATATCCCAAAACATGTATCATGCAAAAAATCAATATATCAATCATTATTTAAGACATTCATTTTGACATAAAAAAAACATTTTTTTCTCCACGTACAATATGATATAGATAATAAATGAAAATAGTAAAGATATAATAACAATTCCAGGTTTGTAAGAATCAATTGAAACTTAATCCATGCTATTGAAACAACCAGAAACTGATAAATGCAAAATTTACTCAGATTGAAACTGTAACCATGCATAAAATTAAATGTAAAAATAATCTTCATTTCACCATAATGTTGTGGCTAAAATATTCATTAAATTTGTTGGATAAATATCACAAAGTGGTGCCCAAAGGACCCCTCCTCCATAGTGTATCCATGGATAAACATTATTACCTAACTATCAGATAGGACTCTCCATCACCCACAATATTCAAGTACCTCTCTGGTACTAAAGGATCAAGAAGAATTATATACAATGTTGAGGAAGAATTTGTAGGATGATAGGTAGGGATAGAAAAATCTAATATCATGAGTGAATTACTCTTTATCTTACTAAAAATATTCTCCCATATATCAAATGATACATTCATAATGTATGAGTTCATTATTCATATGATGATGCATTCATCTCCTAAATGAAATAACCATACCATTGTTTTCACCATGGAATATTCTTATATTAATTGGAGTGTATCATGGAATATTCTCAAATGATTAAAATTATCTGTCAAATTATAGGTAATCAAAAGGTGATAGTGTATATCAAACCAAACAATTATAGTCAAAACACCGTATACGATATTACTCAATCAGAAAATGTGACATGGATAAGGTAGTGACATGGATTATATATTTCATTCCTCGAGTATTAAGAATATCAACACCTAAAATAGGTTCAAATTAACCACATGTATAATTTATTTAGAGAAGATATACTTCAAAACAATTTTCCAAGGATTGTTCTTAGTGACCTATATATAGTGGATCAGTCTTTGGTGGGGAATAGATGAATTTATGAGTGATAAAATCAATGAAAAATCTTTTAATGAAAAAACTCTATATTTTTTCTTATTACTTTATTTTCAAGATTCATTCAAGGACATTTATCAAATTGCAATCCTACCTTAGTGCTAGGGGACTATTCCAACACACTATAACTATAAAGAGTCTATTGATGGTTTTTATTGGATATCTATCTAACTCGTATTAATGATATTAAATAGATCATCTTTAAAAAGTGCGGTATATTGTAAATTTCGGTTTTATTACCTTTATATTAATGATTATATCTTTTTCTAAATGGTTTTAGTGGTAAATGTATAATTAATTTGGGAAATGTTATAAAACCTAATAGTTGTATTATAGAATATTCCATTTAATTTGGATAAAAGAATTAATTTTTAAAGAATATATAAATTTTATTTTATTCTTGAACAATGATATAGTATATTTAAAAACTAATAAGATACATAAAATATGTTCAACCCACACCTCGATTTATGATAAATATCTTTTTATGCATAATTTATAAAATTATGTTGGATGTTAGGAAAATATGTTAAATGAAAAATGCTTCAAAAAAATGTATCACAAAATACTAATTTTCATTTTATGGTTTTAAGAAAATGGACCGTGGTCTACATTTGATATCCAAATGAGAAAACCTATACTATTGTAATAAAAATCAACTTTGAGGCTGTAAATAATGAATTTTGAAGGTTTTGGTTAAAATAACATATGAAATGTTTAAAAATTGTATTTAATTTTTTAATAATTATCATATATGAAGAATTGGGAAATTAAAAGTAAAGTAACATGGTATGGTTTTATGATTTATGATGAAACTTTTCTATTCATAATTAATTAAATTAACCTTATCTGGTGTAGATTATACTTAATCTAATGGAGGAATTAAACCATATAATTTTTTAGTGGATGTGATCAATATATAAAATGGATTTAATGATTTTAATAATTATAAAATGACATTAAATTATAAATAATTTTAAATATAAAAGATTTTATATTTTGTTGGGTATGTTCTTTCTTTTGGAACCAGGGTCTTCTTAGAATGACTTGGTGTACAGTTTGTGTTCTTTGTCAATCCTCAGTGGAAGATTAGAATGTGTACCAGCAAAGAGATCATACCGTTCAAGCAGACAACAGTATTGAAGGTGGCACTGTTTCCTAGTGTTTGCCAAATTTTTGGGCCTGGAAATCAACAAAAAAATAAAAGAGTTTTTCGAAAAGGTACTTGCACGCCGAGGTCTTGGTGGATAGGAAACTTTCACGCCATATGTTTTTTAGGATCAGAACATCAATATATGGAAAAGGGATAAGGGTCGTGTAGGTGCGTTGGTTAGGTCGCGCAAGTGGACTTGTGCGCCGTGAAAGAACTTGCGCGCTGGTACCTAGAAGGATTCGGTCTTGTGCTCCTATTGTTTTACAAGAATATAACATCAAAATTTGGCTATGGAAAGACGGTCGCGCAAGTATTGGTTGGGTCACACAAGTGAGTTGCGCGGCAGAGGTTACGGGAGACGAGACTTGCGCGCCAAGGAGGGACTTGTGCGCCTCTGCGCAGGGGGTCCTGTTTGCCAATAAATACAGTTCGACCACTCCTCATTTCTTACGAAGCTCAAGACATAGAGATTTTTCGGTCTCTCTTCGCGCAGGTGCTAGTACCGCGCTACTGGTAGTTGAGTCGTGCAACTAGAGGTTGCGCACCGGTTGTTGGCTGCGCGCCCAAGGCGGTTTGGGAGAGAAAGGAAGTGGACCGCGCAAGATTGTAGTTGGGGAAGGAAGCATCACGCAGGTGCTTTGGTTACACTTGCACGCCAGTTTGGACTTGCGCGCCCTATTGGGACTTGCGCTCCTGGATTGGTGAAGCATGCCATGTATTGCTGAAGCCCGCTGGTCTGTTTGGAGCTGCACGAAAGCCGGGATATTACTCGATAAATTCGGGGAAAATTGATATTCATCATCTGGTGAAAGTTGGACTTCAATAGAGCATCTACATACAACATAGGATGCATTATTATGCAATGATGAAGAGACCTTCACGTCTATAAACTGAGTGTGACTTCACCAACGGCAGTGAGCCAGGTGGATTCAACAGGAGTGACCCGAGGGAAGCAGTGAGCTATCCCTTAAACTTTGTAAAGGCAGTGAGCCTAGGACAGTGTGTATGTGCCCAAATCTTTTTAATCCACAGCTAGTGAAGATTAGTGGAATTGGTTATGGCCAACAACTTGTCGGCATATGCTCCTTGGACGTAGCCCTTAGTGGTGAACCAAGTAAAAAGTGTTGTGTCTTCTCTGTGCATGTGAATGTTTTCTTTCTAATCATAATCATCATATAGGTTCAAAAAGTTCCTTCCAATGTGGGAACAAGATCCATCACTTTAAAAGAAAATTTTGTCACCCTGATTCACCCCTCCCCTCTTAGGGTGTCCCGGGGTCCTTCAAGTGGTATCATAGGCGAGGTTACTGGTGTGGAATCTGACCTTTTTCGTCATGGAAAACGCGGTCAATGTTAAGGGATTACCTCACTTCGATAGAACCAATTTCCAGATCTGGATGAACAGAATGAGATCTCATTTAAGATCTCTTGAAATGGAAGTTCTTTTTTCTACTATGCAAGGAATACAATTCACTGATCCAACAGGCCTAGCTATGACTGAAACAGACAGGAAACTTCTTGATGCAGATGCTAAAGCGAAGAATGCACTCACTGCAGCCCTTTATGATCAGATCTACCTAATGGTGATGAATTTCACATCATCAAAATCCATGTGGGATAAACTTGTGAATATTTATGAAGGAGATAGAAAAGTGAAGGAGGAGAAACTACAATTGCTGAACAATCAGTTTGATGATCTGAAGATGCATTTAGACGAGAATGCAGACTCTTTCTTCAATCAAATTACTGAAGTGGTTGGAGCAATTTAGGGTTTAGGAGAAGAAATCAAAGACATTAATATTGTAATGAAAATATTAATAATACTTCCACCTCTGTATAATGCCAAGGTGTCAGCCCTTGAGGAAAGAGATCTTTCTAAACATTCTCTAGATGTTCTACTGAGTAGCTTGGTAGCATATGAAATGAGAGTCAAACCAGAAGATTCTATGACTTGGGTGAGAAAGGAAATGACATTCAAGGCCATGGATAAACTGAAAATCTCAAAGGATAGTATCGGTAAAGATGATGAAGAAAAATAAATTCTTTCTCTCAATTTAAAGAAGTTCCAGAAGGGGAAAGGGAAATTCAGAGGGAGGTTACCTCTCGCATGTTTCTGTTGTGGAAAAGTTGGCCACATTTCCTCTCAGTGCTTAAGAAAGATAAATGATAAAGATAGTGAAGATGAAAACATCGAGAAGCCTCAGAGAAGGTTCTTCCAAAAGGGAAACTTCAAATCTGGTAATAAAATGAAAAGGAAGAGTTTTTTCTGTGAAGAGGGAAAAGATGATAATGAATTCTCTGATGAAGAAGAACCAGAATTCAAAAATGGGAACCATGCTTATATGATGGACACTGCTGAAAAGTCAGAAGATAATGATGGAGAAAAACAACTGAGAACTCATGTATATCCTGAGATGCACCTTAAGGATGTGGTTAGTAAGCTTGAGATTAAATTTAAGAGATCCAATAAGTGGAAATCAATTGTAGAAGAATAAAATGAATACGTTGATCAACTGGAAGCTGAAATTGAATGACTGGAAGAATTTGTGAAGGTACAGTCTAAAATAATTGAAAGCAATGATGATGTAGTAGATCTGAAGCTGAGAATTGAAGAGTAGGAAAAGGTCAGCAATGACCTGACCTCCAGACGGGATGAAAAATACAAGACTGGTGGGGGTCTTGAGGAAGAAGTTATTACTCTAAGGAGTAAACTAGAGACTGAATCAGTTCCAAAATAATCGAGGAAGAAAATACAGTTTTGAAGTTTCTCGAATGCAAAATTACTAGCAATAGCCAAGTGTGGTTCAGATGGGGTTGGAAAATTCTTGAGTGATCAAAGACCCGCTTGCATGGGAAAGAGTGGAATTGGCTATGAGGCGGAGAAATCAACTACTGGAAGTGAGAATATCCAAAATAAAGATAAGATGAAAGTTGAACATGTTCAAACGTTACCTAGAGTGCTGAAAAAGGAACCCTCAATCCAAACTAAGATGAGACCTGAAAATTATCTTCAAACATTCAGAAATGACAGACAGTATTACTATTCACCCAAGGAAGAAGGTATGAGGAGAAATTCAAGTGACAAGGAATTTCCTCTCATGAAGTGTCAGTTTTGTGGCTATCTAGGCCATACCATGTCTTATTGTGAAGAGGCAAGAAGCTATCTGAATGGAGAAGATATAGAAGCTCAAAAAAGGAGAACAATTTCATATCCACATTCTTATAGAAGAAATAATTTCTATGGATATTGTAATCATTGTTCTAATATTGGTCATAAGTCCACTAATTGCTGGTAGAGAAGGGACATGGACAACTCATTCTGACGTTCAAGACAAGTCAAGTCTCGTCAGCAAGACATTGTTGCTCTTTCAAACAGGTTTTCACCTATCAAGGAAGACTTTGACTATGAAGAACCTGGGTATGTGGAAGAGATAATTGAATGGCCATCAGTTCTATATACTCAATCTAATGTCTCATGGAAGTAAAGGAAGAAGATTGAGAAATCCAACCTTGCAGAGGTGGCCCTCAAAGCTACAAAGAACAACAGTACTTAGATTCTGGATAGCGGTTGTTCATCTCATATGACATGTAATGTCGGTCTACTAATGAATATCATAAATAATGTTGATGGTACAGTAAGATTTGGTAATGATGGGTCTCAAAAAACCAAAGGGAGTGGATGTACCGAACTAGCTAATAGAGAACTAAAGAAGACTGAAGTCCTTTACGTAGATGGACTACATCATAATCTCCTCAGTGTGAGTCAACTCTGTGACTCAGGACATCTAGTTACATTTAATCAGAAAGGCTTCAATTTCAAGGGAATGACTAGCAATTCACTTATGAAGGGATGCAGAATTGAAGGTAACATGTATCGGGTTGATAGTGAAGAAAATGTAGGTTACATGACTGTTGAAGAAGAAAAAAATTTGTGGCATCGGAGACTGGGACACATCAATCAACAAGACATGGAGAAAATATCAAAATTGTGAATTTTCGTGGACATTACCAACTAGAAGCGTGAGCGTGAAAAAACTTGTGATGCTTGTATTCGTGGGAAGCTGGTCTGTAGTTCATATCGGCCAAAGAAGAAAAGGGCATCTCACCTTCTTGATCTGATTCATACAGATGATTGTGGGCCAATAAATGTTTCCGGAACTCATGGAGAAAGGTACATTGTCCTTTTTATAGATTATTAAAGTAGAATGGCATGTTTGATGGTCATTCACAGGAAACAACAAGTCTTTTAGTCCATGAAAACATATCGGTGAATCGCCAAGAATGATACTGGATGAACAATCAAAGTGTTGTGATCTGACAATGGAGGAGAATACATGTCCATTGAATTTTAAAATTATCTGGAGAAGCATGGGATACAGCATGAGGTAGCTGCTGTGAGAACTCCACAACAAAAGGGATTTGTTGAAAGTAGGAATCGACAGGTGAACATCATGGTACGAACTATGCCGATTGAGAGTCGTATTCCACGACATTACTGGAAATAGGTTGTTCAAGCTGCAGTGTACATTCATAATCGAACAAGACTTTATATGGGTGAGATGAAGACACCATATGAATTCTGGCATGGATAGAAGCCTTACCTAAAATACATTTGTGTATTTGGAAGTAAATGCTTCATCAGGAACAAAGAATGAAATCAAGGGAAATATGGTGACAATGCAGATGAAGGAATTTTCCTCAGTTACTCAATGAACAGCAACGCCTACAAATGTTTCAACAAGCATTTGGGAAGGATTGTGGAAAGTAGTTATGTTAATATAATTGAATAGAAAACCAAAAATGCTTGAAGGACATCATATGCTGATGTGATAGAAATTTATGAAGAATGTGAACGTGAAGAAAATACAAATATAGAAATAGAGGAAGATGTTCAAAACACTCAACAATAACATCAATATGTTGACTCAGAAGAAGAATCTGAAGAAGAAACTATGGCTGAAGAGAATGCTTCTGAACCTCGCAGGAGAAATCAAAGAGCTGAGATTGATCCATCCAACAAAATTGGTGACAGGAGTGCACCCACTCAAACAAGGAGGATGAGGAATAAAATGCACTCTACACTTCTATCAGTTGTAGAGCCATCCTCATTCGAAGAAGCTGCAAAAGATGAATCTTGGGTGAAATCCCTGAATGATGAATTAGATCAGATTGACATGAATCAGACATGGGATCTTTTCCAGAGACCCGAAGTTCACAATGTGATTGGTACCAAATGGATCTTCAAAAATAAGTTTGATGAGCATGGAAGTGTCATCAGAAACAAGGCACGACTGGTATTTAAAGGACACTCCCAGATTGAAGGCATTGATATTGAAGAAACCTTTGCTCCAGTGGCTAGACTAGAGTCAATCAGGCTTTTCCTTGCCATGGAACTCCAAATAGGATATAAAGTATATCAAATGGATGTCAAGACATAATTTTTGAATTGTGTACTCGAAGAAGAAGTCTATATTGAACAACCAGTGGGCTTTGTTTTGGGTACTGATGAAACAAAGCTCTGCAAACTGAAGAATTCTCTATATTGTTTGAAGCAGGCACCACGGGCGTGGTACTCACGACTGGATTCATACCTCAAGAAGTTGGAATTCAAAAGAGGAGTAGTTGATCACAATCTCTATGGGAAGAATTCTCCAAAAGATCAATTCATGGTTCTAGTCTACATTGATGATATTATATTTGGTGGCAACAGGAAGAAATTTGTGGATGAATTTTCCAACCACATGAAATCAGAATTTGAAATGTCTATGATTGGGGAGTTCACATATTCTGTGGGGCTGCAAGTGATTCAAAAGAAGGAATACACTTTCATTTCTCCGAAAAAATATTCAAGAGAGCTGCTGAAGAAGTTTAATATGCAAGACTCCAAACCAATGTCAACTCCGATTGCAGTTGGAACTAGACTTGGAATGCCTGAGGATGGGAACTCTATTGATCCCACCATGTACAAGAAGATCATTGGAATCCTACTATACCTGACAGTGACAAGGCTAGATATTGTCTTTGAAACATGCCTTGTGGCCCGATTTCAGAGTAATCCAAAGGAGGAACATATGGAAGTAGTAAAAACAATCATGAGGTACATTCAAGGTACACATATCATTGGGTTATTTTTTTCTATAGGGAGGGAAAGTGAATTATCAATGTTTTTTGATGGTGACTGGGCTGGTGATGTAGTAGACAGAAAGTCCACTAGTGGTGGAGCTTTATATATTGGGCAGAAATGTGTTGGCTGGTTGAGCAAGAAATAAGAAAGTATTTCTCTTAGTACTGTTGAAGCTGAGTGTATCTCTTCCATAAAGGCATTCACTCAACTGATTTGGATGAAGCAGGAACTAACAGATATTGGTGATAAGGTGCAGCAACCAATGGTGATTTATTGTGATAACAAAAGCGCAATTGATCTGATGAAGAATCTGGTTCAGCATTCTCGTACAAAACATATTGAAATATAGTATCATTTTATC
Organism: Viscum album; assembly: GCA_963277665.1. Classification (NCBI taxonomy): domain Eukaryota; kingdom Viridiplantae; phylum Streptophyta; class Magnoliopsida; order Santalales; family Viscaceae; genus Viscum; species Viscum album. The sequence continues at coordinate 1,927,856,527 of OY728153.1, forward strand.
AAAGAAAAGGTTGAACAAGGAGTGATTAGAATGGACCATGTTGGAACTGATGAGAAAGTGGCTGATATCTTGACCAAGCCACTGTTCGCGGCTGTGTTTGAGAAGCATCGGTTGAACCTTGGTGTTCAACCACCTCCTACTGTATAAGGAGGCTCCAGAAAACCCCCTCTCCCCGTTTGTTATAACTGTTTTTATCTTTTTATGGCTGTGATGCAGGTTAATGGGGGAGATACTATCCAGGGGGAGTATGGATTGAGCTAAAAATTGAACAACTTACCGGCTTTTCTATTTATTATCAATGGGGGAGAAAGGAATAAATTCAAGGAAAGTAATGCTTCTGTGATGAGAAGTATAAGAAGGAAAACATCGGGAGAATAAATTCAAGGCAAGTAATGCTTCTGTGATGAGAAGTATAAGAATGAAAACATCGGGCGTCATGACAAATTCCAAAAACACTGGAACCTAATTCAAGCTTCCTCTCTTTTATCTACATCGAGCATTTCTCACGTAGACATAGAGTGTTGGATGAGTTGATTCTTGCGTTTTTGAATTCCACATGGATGGAGATCTATTGATTTTATTTTTTTGATTGCCAACAAACCCAAAGGGGGAGATTGTTGGAACCATGGTCTTCTTATCATGATTTGGCGTACGATTTTTGTAGGTTGTCAATCCTCAGTGGAAGTTCAGAATGTGTACCAGCAGAGAGATCATACCGTTCAAGCAGACAATAGTAGTGAAGGTGGCGCCGTTTCCCAGTGTTTGCCAAATTTTTGGTCCTGAAAATCGACAAATAAATAAAAGTGTTTTTGGAAAAGGTACTTGCATGACGAGGTCTTGGAGGATAGGAAACTTTCACACCATATGTTTTTTAGGGTCAAAACATCAAAATATGGCAAAGGGATAAGGGTCACATATGTGTGTTGGTTAGGTCGCGCAAGTGGACTTGCGCGCTGTGAAAGAACTTGCGCATGGGTACCTAGAAGGATTTGGTCTTGTGCTCCGATTGTTTTCCAAGAACAGAACATCAAAATTTGGCTAAGAAAATAAGGTCACGCAAGTATTGGTTGGGTCGCGCAAGTGAGTTGCGCGACCGAGGTTATGAGAGACGAGACTTGCGTGCTAATGAGGGACTTGCGCGCCTCCGGGCAGGGGGTCCTGCTTACCTATAAATACAGGTTGACCCCTCCTCATTTCTTATGGAGTTCAACACATAGAGATTGTTCGAGCTCTCGTCGCACAGGTGGTTGAGCCGCGCTAGTGGTAGTTGAGTCAGGCAAGTAGAGGTTGTGCACCGGTTGTTGGATGCGCGCCCAAGGCGGTTTGGGAGAGAAAGGAAGTGGACCGCACAAGTTTTTAGTTGGGGAAGGAAGCGTCGCACAGGTGCTTTGGTTACACTTTCATTCCAGTTTGGACTTGGGCTCCCTATTGGGACTTGCGCGCCTGGCTTGGTGAAGCACGCCATGTATTGCTGATGCCCGCCGGTCTGTTTGGAGCTGCACGAAAGCTGGGAGATTACCGGATACATTCGGGGGAAATTGTTATTCATCTTCCGGTGAAAATTGGACTTCAATAGAGCATCTACATACAACAGAGGATGCATTCTTATGCAATGATGAAGAGACCTTCACGTCTATAAACAGAGTGTGACTTCACCAACAGAAGTGAGCTAGGGGGACTCAACGGGAGTGACCCGAGGGAAGAAGTGAGCTATCCCTGAACCTTTGTAAAGGCAGTGAGCCTGGGACAGAGCGTCTTTGCCCAAATCTTTGTAATCCACAGCTAGTGAAGATTAGTGGAATTGGGTACGACCAAAAACTTGTCGGTGTATTCTCCTTGGACGTAGCCCTTAGTGGTGAACTAAGTAAAAAAGTGTTTTTTCTTCTCTGTGCAGGTGATTGTTTGATTTCTAATCATAATCATCATACAGGTTAAACAAGTTCCTACCAATGTGGGAACAAGATACATCACTTTAAAAGAAAAATTTGTCACCCTGATTCACCCCTCCCCTCTAAGGGTGTCCCGGGGTCCTTCACTTTCAATATAAGATAATTTTTTTATAATAAATTTATTGAATTGAAAATTTATATAAAACATGCCAAAATTATATTAGAGGATTTGATCAAAGGATTAAATAAATTTAAAACATTTGATATTAAAATAATTCATATTATTTATATTATTAATATATACTAATCATATCATAATACATATAAATTATTTAAAATTTAATGGCATCATATATTTTAATATGAATGATTTGATATGGATATGGTGTTATGTATCAACTAGGATGACACTAAAACGTTCCTCAATTTTCTGGGTCACATGGTCTAATGCGCACCTCCTAGTATACTAGAGGGTTCCAACTAGATGTGAGGACCTAGGGTATTATATGGGGTGACTATTCCTGATTTTCAGATTGTAACATAATGGTAGTAAACATATCATCTAGTAGAGGAACCAATAACAAAACCATATCAAAGATAATTATCCCACACATGAATAAATAAATATTAGAAATATTAATCTCAAATATATAATGATGTACGATGTCATGTTTCTACAATTCTAAAAAATATGAATACAATCATTCCATAAAATAAATGTATCAAAATCCAAAAATACCAAAAAAATAAGTCCTTTTTTTAGATTCACAAGTATATCTTTGTTCAATGCACTCCTTCTCCTAAGAAAAAAATATAATCAAGCATGATATTATGGGAATATTACATGTTTCCTACATGAATCTATAAATTTTATTTGGGTAACCAAAGGCAACCTGAATATGGGGTCAGATATCTCTCAGAATTCAACCACCAACAGTGTTGATAAAAAATATAGGATGTTCATAACAAGCTAAAACAATTTGTAGTATATAAATATCCTAAAAATAATACTAGTAAAGTGACCATGGAATATTTATTAAGGGAAAGTAATATTGTCCATCGTAAACATGATCTTGAAAAATAATAGTCATTCTCCAATAAATGAAGAAAACTATAAATCAAGAATAAACAAGTCTAAATATACATTCTATAACATGTAATTTGATAGCCACAAATGTGTCATCTATAATCATAGAATAAATATCCCGCACATCCATGTCATATTACCATGTGTGTATAATATACCCCGACCATTCCATATAACACAATATATATTTCATTCATCATGGCCTCTCTATATAATAAATTTATCCAGAGTGTCCACACTAAGTAATAATATGTGTCACACCACGAAGTGGCGGAACTAAGGTATAGAAGTGCAAGGAATTCATGTTTATTCCAAAAATACTCTTGATGGAAAATCGGTAAATAATTGGGTTTCGTTCAAGGATAATTTCGATAGTCCATGTCCAATGAAATATCAATCAAGCCAGATCCAAGGGGTAGTAATGTCCAAGGCATCCTACGGAATCAAGAACCCAGGTGGAAACATCTCTCAGGCTTACACTACCATAATCATGACCAATGGTATAACCATCCATGGAATCTCTAGAATTTAAATCCACGATATACCCAATAAGGAATACACTTAAAAAATAAAATTTTCATCTCATTCATCATTTCATTACATTCACATTCCGTGAGTTCTTCTAACTCATTTCCACTATTTCTATAAAATAAATTTTACAGTTAGTTTAATCACATCATGTTATCATAAGGGAAAAGTGGTTTCACCATCCATTAATCATCTCAAAAAAATTTAATTAAATTTATAAAGGCTTCCTCTAAACATGAAATCTATGACACACCCCATGTACGGAATAAAAATAGAAAAATACCAAGGAGAACTGTAGGGGTGGCCTATGATTTGGAAAAAAACTCCACTAAACATTATGTTAAACATAGAGAACCTATATAGTTTCATGTTCAAGAAGATAAATAAATAATTAAATATTATGGTTGATTACATTATTTCTAATATGTAGCACAGTTAACACTATTAAAAAACACCAAATCCTAAAGTGATAATTATTGACCACCAACCTTAGGACCATAGTAGAGAACTCATCTAATATTGATCTCTGATTTGGTCCAGATCATGAGATAAATGAAGAATATACGAAAATCCATAAAATATGACATATTATGATTTACCTAAATATGTATATTGATAAACATTCAAACGAAGAATGGAACAAGAAGAAGGATGAACTCACAGGTGTGAATATAATGAGAACTTCATCATTTGATTTCTTGTTTGAATTGATAACCAGGAGAAAAAGCTATGGATTGGAGAAAATGGACATCTCCAGGTAAAAGGATTACCAATTAAGGGAAATATAATCTACAATTTTATTCGAAATGAATTTAAAGGGGTAAAATGTTAATTTTCAAAAAAAAAATTGTTTCACACTATTTGGCCACACGTTTGTCAAAACCATGTGCAGATCTTGATACCATAAACATCCAAATATGGGACTCAAATAGTTTCATCTTCATGGTTTAGTTATAATTCAAAAACTAGTGTCTTATCCTTAGTCCAAAATTATAGTTCTCCCCAAATGGGTGGGTTCCTAATGTTTTATGGTTTCCTAAAACTGTGTGACCTCTTGAACCCATCTGTCAAGCCCCACATATTTAGCAGTAACTGTGGATACTATCATGCACAGTTTATTCTAACCATACATCCATACTTTTTGTTTGAGAATTTGTGCTCTATGATCTGAAAATGCATCAAAAGCTAATTTTACACCCTTTATTTCATTGGGAACTCACATTAGGCTATAAAAATCATGTAAATAAAAATACAAAATATATATACCTTGTATGAAAAAAATGATATTACCATCATACCCATGTAGTATATTCATATCCTAATTTCCCTCTCCCAGATGGTCAAAAATCACTTAAGAATAAATCCAATCACTAATCATATACATCAGCCGCCCAGTATAAAAATATTATCTTATAAATAATTTTGCATTCATAATACCTATTCTAGAAGAACTGACCGAATTCATAGAATCTTCATACTCATATAAATGATATTAATATGATGTTCTTCAAAGGAATAGTCAATCAGTAACTCCACCTCATAAAGCTATGTAGCATTTGATGGATGAGAGTGATAATGGTGTAGTTGATGGACATAGAAGACGTGAGAAAGGCCTAGTACCTATGAGGTAACTATGACTGTTAGGATACTTTCCCGACTCATTAAATAATCTTTAGTGACCCAAATATCATTGTGAATTATTAACATATCATGTAATCCATTTGTAATCTAGCGTTAGTGAGATTTTTTAAAATACCAGATCTATGACCTTGATCTCTATAGTTCATTGATCATGATAGATGTAATATTTGAATGACCTACCATATAAAGCCTCACATGGTTCCATAATTATAGTCTCCTAATAACTATTGTTGTTGGAGACCTCAACTATGGTCATATTCCTCTCCCAAGAGCCGCCAAAATATGGGACACATACACTCATAATTTCCTCAGGCACCAAAATCATGAGATATAACAAGTGATTATTCTGTGGTGAAATGTTGTTATTATAAGGAATTTTGTACCCAATTCCATTGAAAATCTCTTCATGAATGGAGATTTAAATCTAGAAACCCTATTGAACACCATGGTATGAGGATCCTCATGTTGGTATACTATCTCATAGATATAAAAACTCCAAACATACTCTATTGAGAAGATCACCCTGAAGAATAAGAAATGAGAAACCTTCATGAGACAATCCACAATAACCAAAATAGCATCACTTACTCAAGGTGACCATAGAAGACATTTCATGAAATCAATCGTGACATCTATTGAGTTCCAATCATTAATGGATTACCACTACAAAATTCCCGTTAGTCGGTGATATTTTACATTCACCTACCGATTGTTGGATGCAATCTCGACAAAACCCCCTACCTCATGTTAAATCTCGACCAATAATACTTGCAACACAAATCATGATTTATCTTCATATTTTTTAGAAGAACTAACAGAAATGGGGCATGAAACTCATGAAACTGATTCTTACGTATGTCTACTACAACCCATACGTGACCATGTGCACATATATGTTGATCATTTTCAATTGTCCAACCAAGTGGTGGGTCATCACCTTCCTCACTATGATGTAGGAGTAGAACCTCATCATTATATATCTATATCATCACAACCCTATCTAGAATAGTATATATCATATATATATATAATAATTAAATTTCTAGACCAAACCATCATATAACTACAAGTGAAAAATAAAACATTTGGCAATAAACTTCTACTCACTACTGACCTCCAGAACTACCTATATCAGATTCATCATTATTAGTTCATTAGTAACAACATTTCCCTTTCTAGGAATATAGAAAATCATGAACTCAAAAGACATCCGGTACTCAGCCCACCTTCACTGCCTAAAATTAAAGTCATGTAGTTTAAATATGTTCATAAGGGTTTTATGATAACTGCACGACAAAAAATTACCTCACAGTAAATAGTGAATCCAACAATGAAAGGAGTATACCCCCCAAAAAATCTCAATATCGTGTGTTGGGTAGTTCCTCTATCATATCCTAAGTAGAATTGACATGTAATCCACCAATATATTTCCTTACATAAAAAATTCTCCAAGCCCAATACATGATTCATGGAAATACATAGTGTAGACAGTCATGGGACTAGAAGAATCAGGACTACTGTTAATGTTAATCTCCATTTTATCTAATAAAGTCTCTCTCTTGGGTATCCTCAAATACGATTTCCACATTATTATTAGTCAATCATGTAGGGGGTTCTACAAAGCATGAAAATTCAGGTATGAATTACCTTTAACAAAAGGCTATCCCCAATAAACTCTTAATATAAATGATGTTATTTGGATTCTCCTAGTAGTCTATATCTCTCACCGTCTCCGAGTAAACTGAGACTCCTATCTCTGGGTAAAGATATCCCAAGATGTTTATTTTAACCATCTGGAATTGGCACTTTGGGAGCATAACATACAACTGATGCTCTCATTGTGTATCCAAAATGATTTCATGTTTTTTTCATTCTCATGTCGATTTTGAGAATACATCATGATATCATCCATGAGAACAACAAAAAATGAATACTAAAAGGATGGAAAACACAGTTCATCATCCTTTTGAAAAAATATAGTCCATTCATGAGAACAGACAATATATCCTGATACTCATATATACCATACCTAAAAAAATATTTGGTACGTTTTCATTTCTAACATGAACATGTTGATAACCATATCAGAAAAAAAAATTCAAGAACCCTCAATCTCCTTAGAGCTAATAATAAAGGCCATATATCCACAAATAGGGATACATGTTTTTACCCAACAACTAGTTCATATTTTTTGTAATAAAAACATATCCTAAGGGTTCCATCCTCATTTTTTCAGAAAAACGGGCTTCTGATCACCATGAAGTGGAATTATTTTTTATAATCCCCTTTGCATTCAAATCATCTAGATGCCACTTGAGCTTCTAGAAATCCATAGTAGTCCTCCTATAAGGAGTAATTAATATAGGTTCACATCATAACACTATATTAATTAATAACTCCACCTATCTACTAAGAAGTAAAACAAAATTATCCTTTTGAAAATCAGCCTATAAATAATCAACGACAAGAGGAAAATATGCAAGAATTGGTCCCTGATAATCTATATATATAATCAAAATATTGGTTTTCATCAATACCATCCCATGATTCAATAATCCAACTTGAATTTCTTGGTTATACAATCCTACAATATGAATAAAAACTCCACCCTATAGTGATTTAAAATTCATCCTCCATGACAGAAATCCATATATACATGATAATCAACAATCTATTCTATCCAATATCTGACTCCAAACCTTTTCATATCTAGGTAAAATAGATCCCATATGAATTTCCACCCTCCTTCCTCATGGGAGATCTCCACACATAGGCTAGGCTTACTCCCTCTATTCTGATCCACAATGAAATATTTATGGTTATAATTCCATAAGAAAATTCAACAAAAAGGCCAAGGAATTCCACCACAGGTACAAATATGAAACTATATTAAGAACATATATCCAAAATTGTATATTATAGAGTATATTCTACTATGATTTTACTTATCACCTTTGATGGCTCGAAATTATATTCCTCATGAGTATGATATAAAGAATATATTTGTCTTATACCCAAAAACTTGCCTAGAGTACGCCCACTAAATTGTGTTGGTAGAAATGGTGCCTGGAGGCCTCGATTATGACAACCACCTCTTCTAGAATGACCACAATAAATCCAGCTAATAGTCATACATGGAGTTTATAATCCTACTCTATATCCTATAATATTAGTTGACTCCTTCCAAAGGCATTAGGTGGTAATTTCTATAAAAAAATGATGTATATCTCCCATCTTACCACATTATCAACACACTACTTGGATTTTAATTAAATGGTTCATCATGTGAATGGGTCTCCCATACTTGTTACAGAAAACATAACTACTAGAACTCACAATATGGATTTTTGTCCCCTCTCAAGATTCCTCAAAATTGGATATCCTACCACTTGAAGCTGAACCACTAGGTTGATATTCTATACTTTCATTCCTTCCACCCAAATTTCCTCTGGTTACACACTATAATCATCATAGAATTATATATCTCAGTAACAATGTTTCAACTAAAAATGATGACCCGATATCAAATAGTATGTGTGAGAGCTTCTCAAAAGTATCATTCTCTCAGTTCCTCATCAGCATGATATGTCATCACAACATGATAAACCTCTGTAAATCATGCTAAATATTTCCATAACATTCATTATAACCTACTATATACACAGAAACTCCATATAATTATCTTCACTCTATGTATCAGGGAAAAAGAAATTATAAAACCAGGACTCAAAATTCCTCTAACCATATCTCACAATGTATCACCATGCTAAAAAAATCTAACTAAGATCAGTTTCTCCCTTTTTAATATAAGACGTGAGATTCTATTGCATATAAGGATGTGTTTCCATAGGATCACAGATCCAAAATTTAGTGTCCACCATAGCTAATAATCCTATGGACATCCATCCCCTAAAAATGTGGGTGGATGTTGTAACTGGAACACATGATTCATCTCTTCTGTAGACAATGTAGGCTATGGTCTCCTCTAAATGGTCTACATAAAGCACATATAACATATAAATATCCATTCCTAAACACCAACATCAAGTAAAACCATTGGAAAATTATCTATCACTACATGAGGATCTATTGGATTCCTATGGCCCACCACCTCCAAAACATGGTCCACACCACCCTTCCAGAACATGATTAGAGGTTTTCATTGTAGCACATCTGTACAATGACAAACACACTACATAAAAATGAACGAAAATGAAATTATAAATGTTTAAAACAAAGGAATTTCCAAAACATCCTATAAAACATCCATATCCTTTTGCCGAATCTAAATGATTGAACATGGTAAAAAAGTAACTCCCACAAAAACACTAGAGAGACTACATTATTCCCACTTAAAAGACAGGGTCAATGCCCTTTTTCTATTTCACATTTCAATTTTCATTTTAATTCATATTCATTCAAAATACCCATTAATTTTTTAAATATATGGTTCACCACTTCTAATTCATATGGGCCCATACACCTCATAATCTGATGTGTGGTGTCTACATAATCCAAACTATAACACATTTCAAATTGTGCTCCTAATGGACCTCGACTCAACGTTCCAATGTTCACATCATAGGGTGTCTACTATATCCTAAGGATTAATAAACTCTTTAACTTATGGAATACAATCTAAGTACGAAATATTATTCTCAATTTCATACAAAATCTTTTTAAAAAATAATCTGGTATATCATAAAAGTAACATATAAAAATTTCATAATGATAAGAAATGCATCTCATATGGAATGGAATATTGCAAGGAATGTGAATCCTAGATGGGTTCTAAAATGATGCCTAATATGTACAACCTAATTTCATTCGGAAATGGTAAAACATATCTTCAAAAATAACAATAATAACATCACAATTCAAGTTCATCAAAAAATGGTAGAATCAAAACAACTTTAATAGAATAATCAAGAAAAAAGACATTTCTATCCATGAAAATTCATATTTTCCATGTAAATGGATTATCAAATCCCATTAACATCCCATTAAAAAAATAGAATTCTAGATAATCTGCTTTAAATTATCAAAAAATATTAATACAAGAAAAAACCTCGATACATCATTTTAACATCCCAACCCAGATGACACTAAATGATTCCTTGAGAGGTGGGACACATGGCCTCAAGAACACCTACCCATATGCCTGATCCTTTTGACTAGCAGCTACAACAAAGGGTGTGACTATAGGGTTACTATCACATCATGTCAATTTTTAAAACAATGTTATTAATCATATACGTCAATAGTTGATGTAATAAAATATCTAGATTGATTATAAAAATTCATGATGTGATTAAATAAACAACACCAAGATTAAATATATATATATATATATATATATATATAATGATATGTAATGACCAGTGGATACAGAGCTGGAAAATTGGTCAAAATTCATTCAATGAAGTACTAGTATCAAGTACCTAAACTACTAAAAAAATATCATAGGTAGAATTACTAGCCTAGGTCAGTTTGGAGCTCTCCTTCTCCTAGGAAACAAGAAAATCAAGTATCATACATTATGTTGTTTTCCTGAACCCAACCTACATCCATGATGTATAACTATGTAGTAAATGGATGCCTGATAATGGTTAGATATATAACTCAGGAGCCCACCACCAAAAGCGTTTATAAAAAATCCATGTTGTGTTTAATGAGATAAATTATTGTGCAATATATAATAGGTCTAACAGCAATAGAAGTAAACTATCAATGGAATATGTGGTAAAATAAAATAATATTTTCCATTTAAATAGGGATCCTTGAAAAAAGAGCAAAAATTCCATTAAAAATGGTTGTTATAAAGGAGAAATAAAAATTTCATAGAACACAGTCTGACTAATGTTATCCAATACCCACACCAAGGAAATATATAAAATAGAAAAAAAATCCACCACATCCACACTGTATATCCATGTGTATATAGTTTTCCAAGGCCACATATTATAAAACAATATATATACCATTCATCATGACCTCAACATATAATAAAGTCATCCACAATGGCCTTACCATGAAATGAAATGTATTAGACCACAAAGGACTGAAACAAAGGTATAGAAGATTGGGCAATCTATATTGAGTCACAGGAGAATCATAATGGAATCTTAATAAATACATGTGTGTGGGACAACATGTACTTCAACAGACATTGTCCTATGTGATCCCAAGAATGTTGGTTCTAATGGGAAGCAAGGCACATGGCATACTATAGAATCAATACCCTAGGGGATACTTCTCCATGGATTCCACTATGATAATTATGATCATTTAGAGAAACATGTATAAAATCTATATAATTCAGATCCATGGTATAAAAACCAAGGTAGCCATAACCATAATCAAATTATAAACTCATTCATCATACAATAACATTCACATTCAATGAGTTCTTAAAACTCTTTTCCAAAATAGCTTTATATTACATTTAACAATTTAACTAATCACATCATGTTACCACTGGGAAAAATTAGATTTCACCATATCCTAATTATCTCAAAATTATTCAATTTATTTTATAAATGTTCCTTCAACTAGGAGATCTCAAAATCACCCATGGGAGTTAAAACAAAGGGAAAATACAATGGTGTACCCCATGGGTGGCATAGGTTTGGGATTCAACCTCTAATGATATCTATGGTACTCATGGGAATCCAAAATAGGATACAATTCATTAAGATCAATCCTGAAATAAAAATAAATGGTGAAACCTGGATTTCTGGCTCATGACACAACATAAAGTAGGATTATAAAATAGAAAACCCTAGTTTATTGTTAATACCACACAGAATAGGTCTGTTATAAAGAACTCATCCAGTATTAAGCTCTCATTTATTCTAAATCAAGAGAAAAATGAAGAGTGGGTGAAAGGACATAGAATGGTCATATTATCATGCACTTAAATAACTACATCGATATACATTCAAACGATGAATAAAAATAGGGGAATGAATTACTCACTAGAATGAATCCAATTAGACTTCCAATGTTCAATTTGAAGCTCGAATAGATAATTGAGAGAAAATTATATAGATTAGGTTCAAAAAGGATAAACCCATGTAAGATACAATCCAATGGGAAAACATGATATCTATATATTTCATGTAAATGATGAATTATAATCTTTTATTATATGTTTTATAAAGGTACCAAAGTGAGATAGAATCATTGAGGGATGCTATGTTTTGAGAAATTTATATAGATAAGAATTGTTAGAGTAGATTTAATATACTAGGTTATTTTTTATACATGGATCTCATAATAATTAATTTATTTATGGGAATATCAATTTAATTGATGATTAATGGAATAATGTGACCACAATGTTTCATGTACATCTCCAGAATTAGGAATTGGAAATGGTGTCATGTTTCCAGGAAGGAATTTTGTATTAAGAAGTCATTGTGGAAAATTCATGGAGATGGGAATCCCAATTCTGTTGTAGTTTTTATTAACGCACTCTAGGTCTTGTATATTGAGTTAAATTTGATTTTTTTTTAATCCAAGTGCTGAGGGATTTGAAATTTGGTGTTTAAAATTTAGTTATATTTTCCTTGAGTGTTTATTTGAGGCTATAACTCTTTGGTCCTTGATGTTTTGGGTGTTGGAAGAAGTTTAAATACAAAATTAAATTAATAATTCTAAAAATATGATTCAAATTATAGACCTTGCCTAAAAAGGGGGTTTTGTACCATTGTGTGAGGGGTAGACCAAGTCATGTTTTATTGTTATTAGGTTGATGGTTTTAGTTGCATGTGGTAGTTGATACCATGATAGGTGAAATTAGGGAATATAATAAAGACCATGTAATAATTTTTTATGGTAGTTTTGGAATGGTAATTCCATTATGGGTGAGTTGTAGTGTGGTTGGGAGGATTTCATCATGAAGTTATAGGTTCTTTTATAATGGGGGGCCTGTGGTTATTTTATTATAATGAAAAATTGAGTGGGTATTAAAAAATTATCCCTAGGTCCATGCCATTATATGTCCTCAATAATGGGGCACTTCACTATTACAAATGTTTTCATGCAACATTTCCCACAAAATATATTTTAAAAGGGTGTGTTTTTGGGAATCGTATAAATGTAATTAAATAATTCCTTCAAGGGCCTTAAAAGTTTTCCAACTAGTCATAAAAGATGGATTTTGACTTAAATTATCTTCCTTACACATTTTATTCTTTTAATTTGAGTTGATTCGTTCTTCTTTCATCATGCCGAATTTGGGTAATCTTTGCTTCCCTATTTCATTCATTCTTTTCTTCTTCCTCTGATTATGGCCTTATCGTTTTGGGATTTAAGGATAATTCTAAACAAATTAGTCATGTTTATTCTTTGAGAGGTAGATAAGGGATATTGAAATAGGATGATAACCACTTGTTTATCACCAATTCAATAACAATATCATTTTTTCTATTTTATTTCTAGGTATATTGTTGATTTTTTTGAAAACATGTTGTTTGATACATTGCCAGTCCATTGTGATATTTTTATAATATTTTTGATGGAATTAAATTTTTCATTAAAATACTTTTTCATGAGGATTGTGAAATGGGATGCCTTTAAGGGAGATTTATTGGTTTATTATATTGGTTTAAGAACCAACATCCAATAATAAAACTAAATGGTATATCCACCATACCATACCACACAATAGAGAAAAATAGAATGTTAACCTAGAGCTATGACATCCAAATAATCAAATAAAGGTAAACTCCTTCCTCTACACTATAAATCAAATCCTATAGATATGATAATCGTAAATACAATTAAAATAAATGATTTAATGAAATATAAAATTCACGTTCAAAACACCATAGATTTGATGTGGTTTATATTTTCATCGAAACCCATGAGGGAATAATGATTTAATTTATTTAATATAAAAAATGAAGACTATAATGAAATTTTGATACCTCATAATCTCATTTCACACTACTAATATTACGGATCTGAACCATTTAATCAGGTCAACATCACCGTCCTATTATCATAGGTTTTGATCAACCAAGGATGGTAATAATTTTTTATCTTTTATTTAGTCCAGGGATCTCCCAAAATTAATTAGATTATCCTGTTCAGTTCTCTTACCTTATATAGATACCATAATATATACCTACCATGGAATCATCTAATGGATTATAATTTCACTTCACCTTCTAATTCACAACCACATGTATCTTCGGATTACGTGATCCTCAGTCTCTATCGCTTCCATCATCATATTTTGGAAATTGGAAATTTGGGATTTGGTGTTAAAACATTGATGTTCTCAGTTCCATATATGGAAAAAATGATTCTCAAAAGTATCGTTAAATGTTTACCCTCTTGAGGATTATTATTTTGTCTTATCACTATAACCACCATCATATCCACACACTTAAGTCCATGGAATTTTTATTATGTGGATTCATAATGCTCGACCATATTTTTTAGTCATCCATGCACATGGAAGGTGAAACACCAAAATATTATTTCCTTGGAGACAACCATTAATAACATGACCACTATATTTAAAACATGCTCTATCTTTTATCTATCTAACACTCAACTATGCAAAAACTATGGGATGAAGTGTTACTTTACAAGAATTATCTTTATTTGAGAATAAACCATAAGATTTATCAATATGTGGGTTTCATTATATGAATCATATAATAACAAACCAAATTTTTCTAACCTTACAAGATCCCCCAATATCCATTTCAACAAGATAATCACCTTCCATACTTTAATCAATTCAATTTAATATCATTTTATTTTTGATTGTGAAACTAATTGTATAATATTTGATAGCAAACCCATCATCACTATTATGGATATAAAAATGTATCCATAATTAAACATAATTATATTTGATTCTAACCTAGTGCATGAGTCCATAAAATATTATAATGGGTAGTAATTTTCAATGAAAATATTTATACTTTTAGAACACATTATTTACTTGTGAATCCATTTCATATCTTACTAATTGTATCCTATGAGATTTTACATAATCCTTTTTACAACTCCCACTACATGAAAAATATATTTTTGTGTAAATACAATTATATACGTCAACATTATTCCAAATAATATATATAGAATGTATTTTTTAGAGAACAATTAGGGTTTTTAGGTTTTGTTTATGAGTCAAGAAGTATTTGGTTATTAGATTTTAGGTAATAATTCTTAGATAATTGTAATTGATTTATATAATGAAATTAGATATAAATATTTGTAAATTATCCTTTCTATTGATTGTTCTGATCATTGGAATGGTTAATATTTCCCAGACATGTATCAATAATGATGAAGAATTGTCAAAAAAAATTCAACACAGAAGAAGGAATAAGAATGATATGGAAAATAATATGTGTTTTCAGGATAATTAATTAATAAGAGAGACATTAAATATTCTACTATTTCATGATGATATTATTGGAATGAATCCCATACAAACTTATTTTTATTCTTATAAAATAAATTTAATAACTATTTAAATTTAATATAAATTTTTATGAATATTTTTATTGAATAAAATTAAATATGGAAATAATATAAATGTTAGAATGGATTAGTGATTGTAAATAGTTTTTTATTTTTATTTATTTAGTTAGCCTCCTAAAAAAAAATTATAGGCGTAATCTCTCCAGAAGACCACCTCAACCGCACATATGGGAACATAGCTCAGTATACAAGATCCACCCCACAAGCCTAGGTTTGATGTTGTATTAACGGTGCATTGCTCCCATAGAATGTCCTGACATGGGTATGCTGGTGTTCTCATGGATTTGTGAATGATTAGAGGTACTATGTATCCCTCTATAGGGGGTTAGGCCTATTAAGGCTAGTTGTATGCAGTGTGGTTCCAATAGCATACATTTGGTTACATAGATCTGCTTATTAAGATGGTGTACATTAGTTATATAGAGAAGGCCGAATGATTGAAACTATGATGTGTGATAAAAGGAATTCTACAATTCTAACCCATTATAATGATACAGAATTAGTGTTAGTCATTAAATCCAATCAATCTAAACCTTATGATCAAATATGATCATTATCATTTTCTTCCCTCAGTTGGGGATTCTTCTATAAAATCTTATCCATAATTTATGATCCTTAGAGATCATTCCAAACCATGAGAATTGATTTATCCTTAATCAATGCTATATTATAAATGTATTTTTCTAATATGATATTACATCAGAGTAGAGATTCATGCACCATGGCATGTTAGAGATCCATTCCTATCTAACCCCCAAGGTGGAATTGCATAATCTCAAATTGACAACTTCTCTGGTAATAAATCTTGGATTATTGCATTGGTATGGTTGATATAATGGAATATATATGAAATTTACATTGCATGTATATATATTATATGAGAAAATAATGAATCCCTATGTTTTTGAATCCAGTGTATGTGATATTATTGCACACAATATTAAAAATTACAATTCCAGTATATTATGGATTATCATGAAGTCATGTGATGAAACGTGACTCCATGAATGTAACAAACCAAATTTTTATAAAAGAAGTACACTTTTGGTTATATTAAATGTATTATTGTATAATATAAATATAGAAAAAACATGCACTGGTTATGTTTATTATTTTCTATCAAATTTAACTGATTGTTATGAATCATTTTGATTGATTATATAGTCCTTGAACTATGATGACATGATGAGTATAAATATGGGGTTTAAAAATATCCAATTGAAGAATAAAAATGAATTAATGGTCTCAAACAGTAGGATCTTACCCTATGAAGACCATTTATTATATATTCTTTGGGAGATAGCATCTTAGGGATTTTCCCATAACCAATCTCAAGCCAAGATCAAAAAACTTAAGAACAAGCAAAACTATTTACTAGAGACATCAAAGATCATTTAGATCAAAACCAAAACCATGAATGTTGAAAAAACCCATTAAATTTTCATTGTTTAAAACCATACTCTTAGGGATTTTTCTGGCGTATTAATGGTATATGTATCAAGAACCAAGAAATATGACCATGTATAGTATTTTTTATATAATAATGGTTATATTTTCATCCATTTATTTTTACAATATAATTAATTTATATTTTAATACAATAAAACACAAAGAGTATTTTTGGTTAAAATTCAAATTCAATTAGTAGATTTTTCTTGATGACTTATTGGAATTTTGAAATAAATATTAATTTAAAAAATTAATTTTATGAAATATTTTTTATAAAATATAAATGATCATATACTTTTTATGATGTCAAATGTAATTTTTATTTCGGTCAAAAAAATATTACTGAAAAAAACACTAAATTTCTCAATAAATGTAGATTATTATATTATAAGTGAAAATGCACATATTAATAAAGTTATATTAAAAAATAGATAATATTTTTGGGATACGAAATTTGAAAATATCCAATAGTGAATTTTTAATAATTTTCTGAGATAGTCAAATTTTCTAGTAAAAATTAATTACCATATAAATATAATTTCTGTATTATGACATCATAAGGGCCCAAAAATTAAAGTTATATATACTATAATGGGTATCCAAATAAATTACCTATTGTCCATTTAAAACTATTTTATTTGGTATTTATTTTAATAATTCAATAAATCCATTATAAATCCTCAAAGGAATGTAATATATTTGATTTTTTTAAAATCAATTATTTAAGAGTGTGACTCACCTCCACATTATAAAAGGAATTATTGTATTATTTTAAGACCTTGGACTTAAAAAAAATATGTGAACCACACCCATTTTTTAATAGTAATACACCACGACCAATCCAACTAGCAGTTATGAATAGTAATACCCACTTTTTGAAATTTTATATATTTTATTTTTGAAAATGTACTTCATTTTGAATTCAGAAAATTAAAAATAGCTTAGGGTTAATTTTTTGTATTTTTCCGAAATAATTCAAATTTTTTTAAATAGTGAAAAACACTACATTATTGATTAAAAGCCAAACATTTTATTTAATTTTTTCATTGGAAAAAATAGTTATATAAGACCTATATGTGTTCAATGTAATTCATTAGAGTCATTTTATAATATGTTTAAATATATAAAAATTTTATTGAACTTTTTACCGTATTTTACCCACCTCCTAGGTGTATTTTCAAATTTTCATAAACAAAAATTTTACTACTTCTATGAGTTGAATTTAAAAAATCTGAGAGACACGGTTGACATCAGAAATTAAAAATTGTTTTAATAAGATGAAAGTAATTTTTGGTGAATAGTAACGTTTTATTTTTATTTACCACAGTTAAAAAGTAAATTGGGTAATTAAGGGTAAAAATGATATTATAATTACCCTAACATATGTCCTATTACTATTGGATAAGTTTAATTCGACCAAAAACCACCTTAGTAATAAAATATGATCCCTTTTTGTCCACTGGGATTAGATTAGGACATTTATTATTATTTTATTTAAAGAAGAGTTAAAAGAGTTAAATTCAATGTTTAATAACTAAACCATTTTTAATATGGAGTTATACAAAAGAAAAATTCAAATATAAATATTCATTAGAAAGATAAAAAAACATTCTACAAAATGTATTTTTATTTATAATTTTTAGAAATTAAATTATTTAAATTATTTATGACACAATGATGATGCAATAATTACCTTATTAATGAATGAATAAAATATTTATATTATAAAAATCTAAATAAATGTAATTTGAGACTTTTGATGAATTAAACTAATTTTATAGCTTAAAATTACATGTTCGGGATGATTAAATATTTTTATTTCGAAGTAATCATGCAGTTTTGATTTTCAGAAAAACCAAATACTAAAGAGTGTCAAAATTGACATAATTGAGTTTTAAAAACAAATACTATATTATTAGTTGATATAAAATTATAAAAAATCTATGTTTTGTTCAAATAACTTAGATAAGGTTATATATATTAATAATGAACCCCTTTGGGTTCAATTGATGTCTATAGTATGTAAACTAAACAAATTATATAAAAATAAAAAGAGACATGGTAAATGATAAACTATTTAACTAAAAGGTAAATAAAAAAGATAAGGAAAATATGGTGACCTAAACTAAACTAAAACCTATTGGATGATATTTTTAGACCCCCATACACCTTATACTCTAAATAAATTATTTTGGAGCCATTATAAATAGAAAATGATTTTATTATAAAATAATATTTCACACTTTTCCAAAAGTAACCCTCACCTCTCTTATAAAATGGTACATCCCCTTATCTTTATTTCACACATCCAAATCCATTTTTCGCAGCAATAACATGCCAATATATCTTACCAAATTTCCTCCCTTAATCATAGAGGCCTTCCTTTGGTCAGAAAGCCAACCTATGCGGCTCTTTTAATCAAATCAAAAGGAAGAACCCGAAGAAGAGGTAAATATTTCATCACTTCTATAATCTTCATTTCATCTTCAACTTCCTCATTCATTGTCGCTTCCATTATAAAATAATAAATACAGTATCTTATTTATAGTATGATGTTATTATAAAAATGGTGCAAAAAATATTCATTATTCTATCTATCATATTAATGACAAAGTCACCGTATGTGCTTACATACGACTTACCATCTCCATGTCGTGGGATAGATGTTATTCAACAAATAATTTTTTTGGATTGGTATAATAATGATGTATAATTGATGTAAATAATAAACATATAATTTTAAGGATTCTGTATATATGATATAACATTAAGTTACATACGATTTCACCATCAATATAATGATACTCTCGCTCGTGCATACGTATAGATTACCATCTCCACGAACTTCATGAGATTCATTCCCCATCACAACCATTAATGAATAATTGTCATTTTAAGATTAAAAATAATGTTTAATAAAATAATATCATTCTTTATATGAATAAAATACATCCTATTAGTAATAATCATGTCTTACATAACCGTGTATATATTGGAAAATGGATGAATTAAAACCCGAAATGATGATACTGTTGAAATATTATTAACAATGAAATATTAGAGTATATTATATGATATCATATTTATGTATATATTTATTTTATAATTTAATAAAAATGTTTCAACTATTATATATGAGTTTAACATAACATTTTCTGAGGAAAAGTACATGGTGACAGTTAATTTCACAATCTCTTTATTATATGAAGTTTTTTATGTAAGTATCTACTAGGACCTCATTATAATCCACATCCGTGATTCCATAAATATTTATTACAAAACCATTATATTGTTTATAAGAAAATGGTTTAAAATCATTTATCCCCTTATTTGAACTTATATGTTTTTGAACAGAATATTTCAGTCATTTTCTAAAAAAGGTTCTTTATGGCCTTTTCGAATAAATTAAGGTAAGAATGTTTTTTTAACTTATACGGCATTTGCGGCTATTTCCCGCCATTAAAATATCGCCAAAGCATCCCTTACAAGATTATAAGAATAATTTAAAAATAAATGTTTTCTTTTATAATTACTTTACTTCTATATGATTTCAAAATAGAAATAGATATTTCTCTCAAAAAGTTTTGATTTCATCTTTGTCAACATCCTTTGATGGATTTTAAATTTGTTTAAAGTAGAATTATTATGATAAAAATCTTCCAAATTTTATTGATGTTTTTTTGATATGTTTGACTGTGGATTTGTAATTTTTACACCGTTCATGGTTTATGGATAATGTGTTGACATTTCGTATCCCAGTTTTAATACAAATGTTTCTGTAATGTTTAATCATTTTTATATGATGAATACATTAGACTTAGTAAGTGACGGGTGGAGCCCGCAATATCTCCTTGATGCATTGATCGACCTCGTGATAAAAAATAGTGTATTCTCACAAGGCTTGGAATAAATATTGTTTGATGTCTTGGCACAATTCCTTGACTATGTGGTTATGAAGTCTGGCATTTTGAATTCCATCATTATGAAAGTGGCTATTGATATTGCATGTGATTATTCGACTAGTAGAATATCCATGTGAATAAGTAAATGGAATTATTTTATTTTATATTTTCTATATTATGTTGATGTTTATGTATAAAAGAATTATGTCCAATGAGCGTGTACCTTATTGGTATAAGCTCCTACTTGGCATCCAATTGAACAAGGATGAAATATGGGAAGGGACTAATTTCTGGTATAATAGCAGCACTGTAGCAGCATACTGTAGAAGTACTGTAGCAGTGGTGGGACTATAGCGGCAGTGACACTGTAGCGGCAGAAGCATTGTAGCAGCAACTATAGCGGTGGTGTTACTTTAGCTAGTACTGTAGCAGCTTGGTTACTGTAGTAGTACTATTCACCAAGGGGCACATTGGGCCCAAAAAAATGGGCTTTCTAGCCTTGAATTCCGGCCCCTTGGACTTGGGCCTTCAGCCTATGTAATGGTTCTCCATATACCCAGTCTAAAAAGGTGTTTTCTTCTAAAAAATAAAAAATGAGGCTTCATCCTGAACCATTAAAAGAAGTTTAAATCATTTTTGTTTTAGTATTATACATTTCGTAAAATGTTTGTTATTATTTATAAATGTTCCCGCTATATATTTATCCTTACTGAGAATCTGAGCTCACCCATTTATATTTTTATTTTTCCCCGGATGTGAAGAAGTATTTTATGGTTGAACAACAGGGATATGCTATGGATATTAGTGTCTTCAAAATGGGAAAAATGTTTTTGATGTTTTTATTTTAATGATGTAATGTAATACTTATGAATGTATCTAGTACTTCGAAGGCTACTAAACTGATCGGTCATTAGGGATTTGATCCCATATGATAATTCCAATGTTATGTAATAATGGGATGACATTGGGTAACTTCGGTTGGGGATTTATAGTTGTTATTAGAGGATGTTTAGTACAAACTTTGGAAGCTAGATTTAGAAAAACATTTTTTAGAGAACATTACCCTAAGGTAAACTTTGAGGGTTAATATAGAAGAACTTCCTAGAATTTTGGTACTGTATATATTTTGTTACTTTTCCAAGAAACACATACCAGTATGTATACGAGAAGGTAGAGGCGGCTCTGACACAAATGTACCTAGTGGTAATACCTAAAAACACAGCTTTGAGATACACTTGAACGGGAACTAGTGCACGACAATAGGCCTTGTTGTAGTCTTGATTACGACCCTCTTGGAGGATATGTTTAGGATAAATCTCATATTATTTACAAACAATTATGAAGGATTTATGAGTATATACATCCTCAATGAAAACATTTACATGATTATGTATTATATGTATAAAATGTTCAATTTATGTTAATTGTTTTATTTGTTTAGAATTATGTACTACGATTCATAAACAAATCTAGTGCATGCCATTGTTTAGAAATGGTCCCTTGTGGAAGGAATGAAAACCATTTCAATACATGAAATATGTGTAGGTATTGGCCTCCTACTCAAGATAAATATAGTGGGGCTGGTGAAGCAACTGGTGTTGATCACCTTATCACCATACTGGGACAACTCACTTAGGTTATGAATAAAAACTATACCCATATGGAACACCCTAATCCACAAAGAGAAGGATAAAAATTAGACCACTTCATGAGGAAACAACAACCAAAATTCAATGTGAGTAAAAATCCATTAGTACATATGAAATGGATAAATTCATTTGAGAAAATATTTCATGGTTTGGGGCGTAGCTAAAAGGAAAAAGTTGTCATAGATGTTTACTGCCTCCCAGGAGATAAAGATCAATGTTGGACATTAATCCCAAAAACAAACGAAGATTAAGAAGTATCAAACATGGTATGGATGGATATTAAATATATTTTCATATAAAAATACTTTCCTCATGACCATCGAGTAGATATTGATAGAAAAATTCTGAGTTTGAGGAAAAAGGAGGATGAGAATTTCACAATGTATGAGGCTAACTTTACAAGGATAGAAAGGAATGCAACATATTATATACGTAAACCAAGGGGTAAGAGTGGTATTTTCATTGATGGGTTAAAACAATTTCTCTGAGGGCCATTAGTCTCAAAATCCTTCTAATCATATGAAGATATTTTCACATGCTCTATCAACATAGAAAAGGAATTCAATATGTCTTACGACTATAAAGAACTGAAAGAGAAGAAGAGATATTCTGTACACTCTGGAAATGGAAATAAGTGGAATAAGGGAATAGTTTAATATCTATCCTATGGTAAATGTTGGAATAAACACCCCGATACGTTCCTGATGGGAATGAGAGTCTGTTACATGTGTGGTGAAAAAGGCCACCAAGATCGTGATTGCATGTGGAAGAACATGGTTTTCAATGTTGTATTCTACAACTATAAAGAAAATGTTCATTTTTAAATGAATTTCCTAAGATAAAATGAAGCATACCCCTAAAAATAAATTAGAGAAAGGCTATGCTTATACGATCACTACTGATGCAGTAGAATTTCCAAAAGATGTAGTGGCAGGTGATTTAATTGTTTCCTCATGTTTAGCCAATGCTTTATTTGATTCTGGATCATCGCATTGTTTCATATCATCAATGTTTTCTATGATAATTAGATATTTTCAATTTGTATTAACTAGAAAGTGGTTATTCAAAACACCTAAGGGAAGTATCATCACAATAATGTTTTGTGAATTCATTCCTATAAGAGAATATAAATGTTCTTACCTAATGTTCTCATTGTCATTCCCATGATTAAATTTGACATAATCCTTAGAATGAATTGGATTTCGGACCATGATATGAATCATTATAATAAGAAGAAGGAGGTTAAAATTTTTTATGATGATTTCGAGTACCTTATATTTTGAGCAGAAACGTCCCCACCTTCTTCTTATCTAGATCAACCCTCTATATCTCTACTAAATTCAATTATTGTGGAGGAAGTGAAGGAAGAATTATTGGTGAGGAAAAGAATGTTCGAATAGAGGTCATACCTATTGTGCAAGAATATGTTGATGTGTTTGAAGAGGATCTACCTAGAAATCCACCAGAATGAGAATTTGAGTTTTCTATTGATTTAATTCTTTGTTCAAGGCCCATATCTAAGACCCCTTATAGAATGTCCACTATGGAATTAGAGAAAATAATGAAATATATATCATAATTGGGTAATAAGGGATTTATTATCCATAGTGTTTCTCCATGGGGATCCCTGTTTCATTTTATTAAGAAGTAAGTCAGGTCTATGAGGTTGTGCATTGACTAAAGTGTGAGCATTCTATAACAATAAAGAACAAGTATCCCCTACCTCACATTGATGATTTATTCATCAAACATCATGGAGCTGAATATTTTTTGAAGATTGACCTTCAATCTGGATATCATTTGTTGTGTGGGATAAAGGAAGTCATTCCAATAACAACATTTTTAACCATGTATGGGCATTATGAGTTTGCAGTAATGCCTTTTGGATTGACTAATGCACAATTTGTCTTTGTTGATCTAATGAATGGAGTTTTCAAGGAATGTCTTCATGAATTTGTAATGGTATTTTTTGATGATATCTTTCTATACTCCAAAATCTATGAAGATCATGAAAATCACTTTAGCATTATTCTAAAGACTCGTAGAAAAACTGAACTGTATATAAGTTCAGCGGGGGTGAATTCTGAATCTAGGAGATTTCTTTTCTTGACTATATTGCCTCTAAGGATTGAATCTCTGTTGATCATTAAAATACCAATGAAATCCAAAAATGGCCAGAACCGACGAGTATAACTGAGGTACGTATTTTTGTTGGTTTAGCAGGTTATTATCGATGTTTTGTCCAGCATTTTTCCTGGTTGGAAAACCCCTTAACCAAGCTCACACGCAAAGGGGTTAAATTTGTTTGGAAAAAAGAGTGTGAAGATTTTATGAAGAACTAATGAGAAGGTTAGTCCGTAATCCTATCTTGACTCTACCATCAGTGAACGATGGGTTTGTTAATTGTAGTGATTCTTCAAAAAACGGACTTGGTTGTGTCCTATTGCAGAATGATAGAGTTATTTCCAATTCAGCACGATAGCTAAAAATTCATTATCAAAACTATCCTACTCATGATGTTGAGTTAGCAGCTGTAATCTTATCTATGAAAATATCGATACAATATCTCTATGGTGAAAAAATGTTAACTTTATACTAATCATAAGATTTGGAAGTATATATTCTCATAGAAAGAACTCAATATGAGGCAAAGTCGATGGCTTAAAAAAATCAATGAATATGATTTCACTATACACTACCACCTAGGAATGAAAAATATGGTGTACAATGCTTTGAGTAGAAATTATTATGGAGTTCTAAACAAGATGAGGGTAGAAAGGGATCCGATTTTCAAGGATCTAGAAAAGAACGATATGGGAATTAACATGAAAGATGAAACATCAATACAATTTCAAATGTTTGAAAACCATCATTACTATAATTATAAAGAGTTATCAGACAGACGATGAGGAGATTCAGTAGAAGATTAAACCTGTGAATAATGGGAGATTGAATAACTTAATATATGTAGATGGAATTTTGAAATCTGGTAGGTGACTTTGTGTTACCAATATACCTTATCTAAAAAGGGAATTGTTGGATGATGCTCATAGCTCCAATTTCTCAATACACACTGGGATCACCAATATGTATACTGATTTTATGGAACATTTTTGTCGGGAAAACATGAAGAGGGAGATTTTTGATTTTCTATCATGATGTATGGATTTTCAACAGGTGAATGTTTGTGGACAACATCCTAGAGGAGTCATGCTACATCATCCCATACCTGAGTTGAAATGGGATGATATTATAATGTAATTTGTCATGTGGCTACCAAAGACTCCTAGAAGGAATGATGAAATATGGGTCATTGTTGGTCATCTAACCAATTCTGCACATTTTCTTTCTATAAGAGAAGATTTACCACTTGAATGTTTAGCAATACTATATATTAATGAAGTTTTAAGACATTATCGAGTTCCCCTATCAATTTTTTCTGATCGCGATCCCCATTTTACATCAACATTCTGGAAAAGTCATCAGAAGGCCCTGGATACCAAACTTATTTTGAGAACTGCCCATAACCCTCAAATTGATTCATAATCAGAACAGAATATTAAATCCTTAGAAGACATGTGGAGATCCTTCTAACATGATATTCAAGGTTTGTGGGATCGATATTTTTATTTGGTAGAATTTTACTATAACAACAACATCCATTCAAGTAATAAGACGGAATAATTTGAAGAGTTATATTTCCAGAGATGTCACACACCAACTTGTTTAGATGATGTTGGTGAATGAAAACTCGTAGGACCAGATATTTATGAGGAAACAAAGTCAAAGGTGAATGTTATCAAAACCCACATCAAAGAATCTAAGAGTAGGAAAAAGAGAAATGATGATAAATGAAGGATATTTTTGGAATTTCAGGTAGGAGATCACAATTTCTGGAAGATATCTCCATGTAAAGGAGTTATATGATTCAATAAGAAGGGTAAATTAAGTATCTAGTACATGAAACCTTTCGATATTCTAGAAAAAATAGGGTTGTAGCTTAACGTTTGGCAAAGCCTCCATGTCCCCTTAATGTTCATGAGGTGTTCCACATATCACCGTGCACAAAATACATGCCTGACCCAATGCATGTAATCACCTATGATGAATTAGAACTTGAACCTGATCTATCTTATTGTGATGATTCAATCAGATTTCTTGATACCATAGAACAAGTTCTAGGAAACCGGGCGACTTGTCTGGTAAATTTTCTATGGAGAAATCCTATGATGGAAGAGGCAACATGGGAACCTAAGGAACTTATGATGAATAAACACTGGAATCTCTTTATGTAGTATTATTCTTGAAAATTTGAGGATGAAATTATTTTATGGAGGGTAGAATGTAACACCCCATGCTTCCACAGTACGTTTCCCTTAGAATAATGCAATAACTTGCATTGTACGCAACTTCCAGAATCAAACACCTCACAACCAATCAAACTAGACATTATTAATAGAAAAACTAATTTTTGAAATTTTATAAACTTTATTTTTCAAATTTCACTTCATATTTGAATTTGTAATATCGAAATTAGCTTAGGGGGAATTTTTGGTATTTTTCTAAAAACTTTCAATATTTGATGAATAGTGAAAAACACTACGTTATTGGTTAAAATTGAATTTTTTATTTAAATAATTATTTATTTTATTTAAATTTATTTTATGTCAAAATAGATAGATAATACCTATATAAGTTCAATTTACTTTACTGGAGTCAATTTATATGATGTTTAGATATATAAAAATTTTATTGAACTTTTTACCGTGTTCTACGCACCACTTAAGAGTATTAGAAAATTTGAATGAAACTTAATTTTACCACTTCTGTGAGTTCAATTTCAAAAATCCAAGAGACATGGTAGAAAACAGTAAGTAAAATGTTGTTCAATAAGATGAAAATAATTTTTGGTCAATAGTAACTTTTTAATTTAATTTACCACAGTTAAAAGTAAATATGTTATTAAGGGTAAAAATGATATAATAATTACCCTAACACATATCCCATTTCTATTGGTTAAGTGTAAGTCTACCAAGAAAACTTTAGGAATAAAATTTGATTCCCATTGGTCTAATTGGATTAGATTAGGAAATTTATTATAATTTTATATAAAGAAGAGTTCAAAAAAATTATATTTAAATATTAACAACTAAACAATTTTTAATATTGAGTTATACATAAGATAAATATGACTATAAATATTCATTAGAAACATAAAAATATTTCATAAATAATTGTATTTTATTTTTAATTTTTATACATTATATAATCTAATTTATTTATGACACAATGATGATGCAGTAACAACATTATTAATTAATGATTAAAATAATTGATATAATAAATATCCCAAAAAATGTCATTTGAGATTTTTGATTAATTACACTATTTTTCTAGGTTAATATGACATGTAATGGTTTATTATATAATTTTTTTCGAACTATTCATGTTGTTATCATTTTCAAAAAAACCAAATTTTAAATAGTTTAAAATTGACATATTTTAGTATTTTTTTAAAATTATATTATTAATTGATATAATATTCCCAAAAATCTAGTTATTTGCCAAAGGACATAGATAAGGTTATATATATTAATAATGAACCACTTGGGGTTTTCATGGATGTTAATATAGGTTTATTTACCATATAATATAAAAATACAAAGGGACATGGTAAATGAAAAACTATTTAATTAAGTGTTAAATTTAAAATATAAGGTTAATATGTTGACCTAAACCTATCTAAAGTGTATTGGTTTAATGTTTTTATACCAATCGACACCTTATCCTATAAATAAATAATTTTTGATCCATTATAAACAGAAATTTATTTTATTATTAAATAATATTTCAAGCTTTTCCTAAAGTGACCCTTACCTCTCTTATAAAAGGGTAATTCCCTTTCTCTTACTGTCACACCACCATAGCCATATGACATGGCCAAACCCTGACCAAATATCATACCAATGATTCTCCCTTCATCCCAGAGTCCTTATTTTGTTCATAATGCCATCCTAAGAATCCCTTTTGATCAAATTAAAAGGAAGAACCCGAAGAAGTGGTAAATATTTCCACACCTCTTTCAACATCTTTCCTTTTTCCACTTCCTATTTATTTGTTGTTTCCATTATAAATGATTTAATAAAGTATCTTATACATACAATTATGTCATTAATATGATGGTACAACCATATTCATTATTCTCTCCTTCATATGAATGACAAAGTCACCATACGTGCGTACGTACGACTTACCGTCTCCACGTCGTGGTGTAGTTGTTATTCAATAAATTATTTATTATGGGTATAAAAATGATCTATAATTGATGTAAATAATAAATATAACATGTTAATGATTCTGTATATGTGATATAACATTCAATTACACATGATTTCACCATCAATATAATAATATTGTCTCTGTTGAGTACTTACTGAATACCATCTCCGTGAACACGAAGATATTCATTCCCCATCGTAATCATTCAAGAATAATTTTCATTTTATGATTACAAATATTTATTAAGAACATAATATCATTATGGATATTAATAAAATTAATCTTATCCATATCATACATGGCTTACTTAACCGACCATATAAATGAAAACAGATCAGTTAACACCCAAAACAATTATACAACTGAAATATTATTAACAAAGAAATATTAGAGGATCATACATGATATCATATTTATGAATATAGTTATTTCATAATTTAATAACAATTTTTTAACTATTATAAAGGAGTTTAAAATTCCAACAAATATGCAAAAGTACATGGTAATGGTTAATTTCACAATCTCAATATTATCTGCGGTTGTTTTTACGTAAATATTTTCTGGGATCTCATTATCATCCACAACCGTGTGTTCTTAAAAATGTATTTCAAATAATTTTCACCATTTACTAGAAAGTTGGTTAAAACCATTTTTTAAATTATTTGACCTTATAATTTATCAAATAAATCTTTCCATCATTTTCCAAACAAGGTGCTTTATGACATTTTCGACAAAATTATGTTAAGAATGTTTTTTAACTTAAATGGCGGGTGTGGCTATTTTCCACCGTTATGTCATCGTTAAAGCTTCCCTTACAAAATTATAAGAATATTTTCCAAATAAGTTTTTTTTCTTTTATAGTTACATGTATTCTAAATGGTGTAAATACAGAAAGAGATATTTCTCTAAAAAATATTTGATTTCATAAATGTCAATATCCAATGAAGGATTTGAAAAATGATTAATGTTGATTTATTATGATGCAAATCTTCCATATTGTATTGAAGGCTTTGTGATATGTTTGACTGTGGATGTTTTATTTTTAAACTATTCAAGGGTTATGGATAATGTATTGACATTTCATATTCTAGTTTCAATATGAATGATTATGTTATGTTTAAACCTTTTCATATGTGGAATTCATTGGACTTAGTAAGTGATAGGTGGATCCCACTATATCTTCTCGATGCATTGGTAGGTTTCATGAGAAAATCTAGTGTCTTCGAGAAGTCCTTGAAAAAAATCATATTTTTAGTCTTGGAACAAGGCCTTGACTATGTGGTTATGAAGTATAAAATTATGTGTTACATCATTATGAAAGTGGATATTGATATTACATGTGATTATTAGACATGTATAATATCCATGTTATTAATTAAATGGAATTATTTGATTTTATATTTTCCAAATTATGTAGATTTTTGAGTTTAAAAGGGTTTTGTTTTAGTATTATACATTACCTTAAATTTTTATGCTTATTTATAAAATATTCTGCAATATTTTTATATGTACTGAGCATCTGAGCTCACAGCTTTCTATGCTTTATTTTTGCCAGGATTTGAATACGTATTTAATGTTTGAACTCTAGAGATAGGCTAAGGATATACATATATTAAAAAGGGGGAAAATGTTTTTTCTGTTTTTATTTCGTGATGTAATGTAAAAAATATTAATGTATCTAGTACTTATAAAGAAACTAAACTGATCGGTCTTTCAGGATTTGATCCTTTGGGTGTATGCCAATGTTATATAATAACACACCAACTCTAGTTAACTGGGGTTCGGGCATTACAGTATGTATCAGAGGATGTTTTGTAAAAACCTTGAAATATAGATTTAGAAAATCATTATTTAGATAACATTACCCTAATATAGACTTTGAGGACTAGTAAAGAAGAACATCCTAGAGTTTTCGTACTATAGAGATTTTGTGAGTTTTTCAAGAAATACAGAAATTTCTGGATAAGAGCCAGTAGAGGCGGATATGGAACAAATGTACCAAGGGGTAAAACCTGATAACAACGCTTTAAACTAGACTCAAATGGGAACTTGGGCATGAAAAAGGGACTCTTTCACTCTTAGATGCAAAAATCCTAGTGGATATGTTTAAGATAATTCTCAGTTTCTTTACAGACCATTATGAAGGATTTACGAGTATATTCTTCCTCAAAGAAAACATTTTTATGATTATGGATTATATCCACACACTGTTCAATTTATGTTAGGTGTTTTACATATTTGGAGTTATATATTGAGATTCCTAAAGTATTTTAGTGCATGGAATTGTTTAGAAATGGTTCCTACTGGAAGGAATGGAAACCGTATTTACACATGAAATCCATGTAGAGATTTCCCGCCTATTGAAGATAATTATAGTGGAGCTGGTGATGAAACTTGTGCTGATCAGCTTATCACCACACTAGGACAACTCACTCAGGTTATGAATAATAACCTTACCTGTATGGAGCACCATGATCCCCAATGCATCTGATCAATGTTAGAATGCATTATGGGGAAAACCACTAACATTAAATGGGAGTAAAAATCCATTAGTATCTGAGCAATGGATAAATTCGATAGATAAAATATTCCATGCTTTGGGGTGCAGTGAAAGGAAAAAATTTTTTATGGTAGTTTACCGCCTCATGAGAGATGCAGATCAATGGTGGACATTAATACAAAACAAAAAGGAACATTAAGAAGTATTGTAAATGGAATGGAGAGAGTTTAAAGATATTTTCTTTGAAAAATACATTCCTTGTGACCATCGAGCGAATATGGAAAGACTATTTCTGAGTCTGAGTCAAGAAGAGGATGAGAATGTCGCAATGTATGAGGCCGACTTTACAAGGTTAGCAAGGAATAGAACATATTATATACGTAATCCAAGGATTAATATTGATCGATTCATTGATGGTTTCAAACCATTTCTCTGTCGAGCATTTGTGTCACAATCCTTCTTATCATACAAAGATATTGTCTCATGCACTATCAATACAGAAAAGGCATTTTCTAAGTCTTATGACCATAGAGCAAAGAAAGAGAATAAGAGATATTATAAACACTATGGAAATGGAAATAAGTGGATAAAGGTAACGTTTGAATATCCATCATGTTGTAAATATGGGAAGAAACACCACAATACTTGCCTAAATGGAATGGGAGTCTGTTACAAGTGTGGTGAAAAATGCCACCAAGATTGTGATTTCAAGGGGAAGAAAGATGTTGTCAATGTTGAATGACACAATTATAGAAGAAATGGTCATTATGTAAATGATTTTCCTATAAACCAAGTAACCTTACCGCAGAATTGGACAAGAGTGAAAGGCTTAGCTTATGTGATAACTACTACGGAGGTTGAAGCTCCGAAATACATGGTGGAAGGTAATTTAATGGTTTCATCATGTTTATCCAATGCATTATATGATTCTAGATCATCACATTGTTTCATATCTTCACAGTCTTCAATGAAAATTTGACATTTACAATTTGATATTTCAAGAGAGTTGTTAGTCAACACACCTAAGAGAAGTATCAACATAATAATGATATGTGAATCTGTTCCTAGTAGAGCATATAAATGTTCTTTTTCTACTAATCTCACCATCATACCATTGAATGAATTTGATATAATACTCAGAATGGACTGTTTATTGGAAAATGATGTGAAACATTATTGTAATAAGAATGAGGTTACAATTTACGATGATGATAAGGAGTACCTTATCATTAGAGCCAAAACGTCACCACTTGATTATTATCTAGATATTCCCCTTATAGCTATACTAAACTCAATTATTGGGGTGAAAGATAATGATATAATTATGATTGAGGAATAGAATGTTCTAATAGTGAACATACCTATTCTGTAAGAATATGTTGGTGTGATTCTAGAGGATCCACCTGGACATCCGAATGAACAATAAACTGAGTTTTCTATTGATTTAATTCCTAGTTCAAGGCCCATATAGAAGACCCCTTATAGAATGAGAACTTTGGAAATAGTAAACTAAATAAAAAACTTGTGGAATTGAGTAACAAGGGATTTATTCTCCCTAGTTCCTCTCTATGGGGAGTCCCTATCTTTTTTGTTACGAAGAAAGACAGATCTTTGAGGCAGTGCATTGACTATAGGGAGATCAATGCTATTACATTAAAAAACAACAATCCCCAACCTCACATTGATGATTTATTCAACCAAATTCAAGAAGATAATTTTTTTAAATATATTTACCTTGGATAAAAATATCATCAGTTGTGTGTGAAGAAGGAAAACATTCTGAAACAGCATTTTAAACCAGGTATGGGCATTACATGTTTACAATAATGCCTTTTGGATTGACTAATGCACCATATGTCTTCATTGATCTAATAAATAGTGTACTCAAAATATATCTTGATGAATTTGTAGTGTTATTTATTGATGATATCTTGGTATAATCCAAAAGCTACGAAGATCATGAAAATACCTTACGCGTTATTCTAAAGAATCTTAGAAGAAATTAATTATATGGGATGTTTATCAAGTGTAAATTCTGGGATCAGGAGATTTCTTTTCTTGGTCATATTGTCTTTAAGGATGGAATCCTTGTTGATCCTTCAAAGAAAAGGTATTCCGAGAATGGCCAACACTGATGAGTATAACTAAGGTATATAGTTTTATAGGTTTAGAAGGTTATTATCAATGTTTCATCCAGAATATTTCCCGGTTGTCTAACCCATTTACCATGATCAAATGTAAAGTTGTTAAATTTTTATGAACAAAAGAGTGTGAATAATGTTATGAATAAATGAAGAGAAGATTAGTCAATGATCCTATCTTGATTCTTTCATCAAGGAATGATTGGTTTGTTATTTTTATAGATTCTTCAATAAAATGACTTGGTTGTGTCCTTATGAAAAATTGATAATGTTATTGGATATGAATCAAGACAGCAAAAAATTTATGAGAAAAACTATCCTACTCATGATCTTGAGTTAGTAGCTGTATTCATTGTTCTGAAAATATAGAGACACTATATCTATGTTGAAAAATGTGAGATTTCTACTGATCACAAAAGTTTGAAGGATATTATCACCCAAAAAGAACTCAACATGAGGGAATGGTGATGTCTTAAACAACTTAAGTATTACAATTTCTCTATACACTACCACCCAGGGAAGGCAAATAAGGTGGAAGAAGCTTTGAGTTGAAAATATCATCGAGTCCGAAAAAAGATGTGAGTTAAAAGGGATCCAATTTTAATGGTCTAGTAAAGATGTATTTGGGAATAACCATGGAATGAGATACATCAATAATTTTTCAAATGGTTTCCAATCCATCTTTACTAGAAATGAAGTAGAGTTCTCAGACTGATGATGAGGAGTTTTAAAATAATATTAATTCTATCAATGATTGGAGATTGAGTGAATTCTTATATGAAGATGGAATTTTGAAACATTAGAAGAGACTTTGTATTCTAGATGTACCTGATCTAAATTGGTACTTTTTGGGTGATGCTCATAGCTCCAATTTATCTACAAAACCTGGGAGCACTAAGATGTATAGAGATTTGATGGCACATTATTTTTTGGGAAAATATTTAGAGGGACATTGTTTATTATTTGTCAAGTTCTATGGTTTTTCAACTAGAGAATGCTGGTGGAAAATATCCTTCAGGAGACATGATACATGTTCCCATACCTAATTGGAAAAGGGCTGATATTATGATGGACTTTGTCATGGGGATACGAATGACTCCTAGAAAGAATGATGCAATATGGGTCATTGTTGATCGTCATACCAAGTCAACACATTTTTCTTGTTATAAGAGAACATTTACCACTTGAACATTTACCAATACTATATACTATTGATGTTATAATACTTCATGGAGTACCCCTATCGACTGTTTCTGATCATGATCCCTATTTTACATCATGTTTCTAGAAAAGTCTTCAGAAGGCCCTGGATACAGAATGTCGTTTGAGCACTACCTACCACCCTCAAACAGATGGAAAATCATAATAGAATACTAAAACCATAGAAGTTATGTTGAGATCTTTCTCACTTGATTTTCAATGTATTTGAGATCAATATTTAAATTTTGTAAAATTTTCATATAACAACAACTTCCATTCAACTATTCAGATTGAAAAATAAGAAGCATTATATGGCAAGACATGTCGCACACCAACTAGTTGGGATGATGTTGGTGAAAGAAAATGCGTAGTCCCAGAACTTGTTGATGAAACAACGGAAATGGTGATGGTTATCCAATCCCAAATCAAAGCAGTTCTAAGTAGACATAAGAGATATGCTGATAACCGGAGGAAGGATTTGGAATTTCAGCTCGAAGATCATGTTTTCATGAAGGTATCTCCATGGAATGGAGTTATACGATTCGGTAGGAAGGCAAAATTAAGTCCCAGGTACATCAGATAATTTGAAATTCTAGAACAAATTTTGGTTGTAGCATACCATTTGGCAATGCCTCCAAGTCTCTCCGAAGTTCATGATGTGTTCCATGTATCACTATTGAGAAAATACTTTCCTGACCCAACACATGCACTCAGCTATGAAGAATTTGTACTGCAATCCAGTCTGTATTATTGTGAAGAGATTATCCGAATTCTTGATACATGAGAACGCATGCTAAGAAACCATACGACTCATCTGGTAAATGTTCCATATAGAAATCATAGGATGGAAGAGTCAACTTGGGAAACTAGGGACATATAATGAAGAACCACCCGAATCACATTATACATTAATAGTCAACAAATTATGAGGATGAAATTATTTTAAGGAGGTGAGAATGTAACACCTCAATATTTCATGGTACGTTTCCCTTGGAATAATTCAAATAGCTTTCATTATACGCAACTTCTAGATTCTACCACACCGTAACCAATCAAACTATCCATTATGAATAGTAATACCCACTTATTGGAATTTTATAAATTTTAATTTTCAAAATTCACTTCATTTTTTAATTCGGAAGATTGAAATTAGCTTATGGAGAATTTTTGGTATTTTTATTAAAACATTCAATTTTTGATGAATAGTGAAAAATAGCGTGTTATTGGTTAAAAATGATTTTTTATTTAAATGATTTTTTATTTTTTGAAATTTATTTTAGATCAAAATAGATACATAATACCTATATATGTTCAATGTAATTATTTTAAGATATTTTATATTATATTTAGATGTTAAAAAATTTTATTGAACTTTTTACCAACTTTTACCCACCTCATTAGAGCATTTGGAAATTTGCATAAAACATAATTTATCCACTTCTATGAGTTCAATTTACAAAATCTGAGAGACACAGTTCACATTAGTATGTAAGCCGTGGTTCAATGAGATGAAAATAATTTTTGGTGAATATTAACTTTTTTACTTTAATTTATCACTGTTAAAAGTAAATAGGGTAATTAAGGGTACAAATGATAATATAATTACCCTAAACATGTCCTAATTATATTGGATAAGTTTAATTATACCGAACACTACCTTAGGAATAAAATATGATCCTGTTGGCTCACATGGATTAGATTCCAACATTTATTATTATTTTATTTAAAGAATAGTTAAAAGAGTTAAATTCAATGTTTATTAAATAACCCATTTTAAAAATAAGGTTATACATAAGATAAATTTGACTATAAATGATAATTATAAATATATAAAGATTTCCTACATAATGGAAGTTTATTTATAATTTTTAGACATTAAATAATTTAATTTATTTATGACACAATCATGTTGTAGTAATTACCGTATTGATGAATGGCTAAAATAATTATTATTATAAATATCTAAGTAAATGTAATTTGAGACTTTTTATGAATTAAACTAATTTTATAGCTTATTATTGAATTTTATGGTTGATTAAATTTTTTTTTGATGTAATCATGATAATATGATTATGAAAAAAAACCAAATACTAAATAGTGTCAAAATTGACATAATTTTGTTTTTAAAACAAATACTATATTTGCAATGGATATAATATTCGTAAAAATATAATGTGGAGACAAATGACATAGTATAGGTTATATATATTGATAATTAACCACTTGGGGTTCTCTAGGATGTTTATAGTATGTTTATTCACCATATAATATAAGAATACAAAGAGATATGGTAAATGAAAAACTTTATAACGAAGAGTTTAATCTATTATATAAGGTTAATATGGTGACCTAAAACTATCTAAAACCTATTGGATGAGAGTTTTTAGATCAATACCCACCTTATCATAAAAATAAATAATTTTTGAGCCATTATAATCCGAAAATTGTTTTATTATAAAATAATATTTCATGCTTTTCCTAAAGTGACCCTCACCTCTCTTAAAAAAGGATACTCCCCCTTCTCTTAATTTCATACCTCAAATTCCACTTGTCTCAGCCAACCCCTGCCCAAATATCCTCCAAAATATTCTCCCTTCATTCTAGAGGCCTTCATTTGGTCATCAAGCCAACCTAAGGACATCCTTTGATCAAATAAAAAGGAAAAACCTAAAGAAGAGGTAAATATTTCATCATCTCTATCAACATCTTCTCATTTTCCACATCCTATGGCATTGTTGTTTCAATTATAAAATACTTAATCTAGCATATTATATACACTATGATGTTATTATAAAAAATTTACAACCATATTCATTATTCTATTCATCATATGAATGAAAAAGTCACCATATTTGTGTACGTACGGCTTATCATCTCTACGTCGTGGTGTAATTGTTATTAATTATATTATTATTATGGATGGGTATAATAATTATGTATAATTTATGTAAATAATACATATAACATGTTAATTATTCTTTATATTTGATATAAAATTCAATTACATATGATTTCAACATTAATATAATGATATTATTGCTCGTGAGTACTAACAGATTATCGTCTCCACGAACATGATGAGATTCATTACACATCATAATCATTCAAGAATTATTTTCATTTTATGAATAAATATAATTTTTAATAACTTAATATCATTATGGATATTAATAAAATATTTCCTATCCATAGAAAACATTGCTTACATAACCAGACATATAAAGGATAACAGATCAGTTAACACCTGAAACGATGATACTACTGAAATATTATTCACAAAGCAATATTATAGGAATATATATAATATAATATTTAATAATATAGTTATTGTATAATTTAAAAACAGTGTTTTTAAAATTATACATGAGGTTAACATTCCATCCACTAAGGAAAATAACAAAGTAAGGTTTAATTTCAAATTTTTATTATTATCCGAGGTTGTTTTTACGTACATATCTATTGTGACCTCTTTATCATAAACATCTGTGTTTTCTTAAAAATGTATTTTAAATTTTTTTTACTATTTATAAGACAATTTTATAAGGTAATTTATACCCTTTATTGACCTTATATGTTTTGAAAGTAATGTTTCTGTCATCTACCAAACGAGGTTCTTTATGACATTTTGGACTAAATTTAGGTAAAAATGTTTTTTTAACTTATATGGCAAGTGAGGCTATTTTCAATCATTATAACATCGTCGAAGCATCCCTTAAAATATTAAATAATATAAAAAAAATAAATATTTTCTGATATAATTACATTACATCTAAATGATTTCAAAATAAAAAGAGATATTTCTCCCAAAATGTTTTTATTCCATCTATTTTAACATTAATTGATGGATTTTAATCTTATTTGAGTTGATTTATTATGATAAAAACCATACATATTTTATTGATGGTTTTGTGATATTTTTGACTGTGGATGTGTTATTTTTACACCATTAATGGTTTATGGATAATGCATTAACATTTTTTATGCTATTTTAAATATGAATTTTTATGTTAGGTTTAATACTTTTTATATGAGGAATGAATTTGACTTAATGAGTGACAGGTGTAGCTCGTAATAGATCCTTGATGCATAAGTAGGTCTCATGAGACATAATAGTGTCCTGGAACAAGGCCTTGCCGAAATATTATTTGTAGTTTTAGAATAAGGCCTTGACTATGTGGTTATGAACTCTGGCCTTATGCATTCCATCATTATGAAAGTGGCTATTGATATTGCATGTGATTTTTCGACTAGTAGATTATCCATGTGAATAAGTAAATGGTATTATTTGATTTTATCATTTCCATATTATTCTGATGTTTATGTTTAAATGATTTTTGTTTTAGTGTTATACATTGCCTTAAATGTTTATGCTAATTTATGAAATTTTCTACCATATGTTTATCCTTACTATGAATCTGAGCTCACCTATTTATAATAATAATTTTTCCTAATATGAGAAGAATTATTTTAGGGTTGAACTACATGTATAGGATAAGGATATAACTGTGTCCCAAAGGGGATAAAACGTTATTGGTTTTTATATATCATGATGTAATGTAAAACTTATGAATGTATCTTGTAATTTCAAGGCTACTAAACTGATCGGTATTTTAGGATTTGATCCCTTCAGATCACACCAATGTTATGTAATAATTCACCGAATCTGGGTAACTAGGGTTGGGGCATTATAAATTTGGTGGAAACAATTAAAGAATCCATGGGATGATTTTTGGATTTGGTTATTTTATTATGTTGAGTCCAAAACCTAAATAATAAAGACACCCCCCTCATTTCCTATATAAACCCACCCAAGATCCCATATCCCTTCCCAAGAACTCCTTATAACACTTCGATAATCATCCTTTCACACACCTGAGCCTCCTAAGGCACCCCATGGTCCATGAATCCCCTCCCATTCATTTGGATTCACACACACAAGTAAAGAATCCTCACCTTCTTTTATTTATTCAACTGTCCATATTTTGTAATGCCTCCTATTTCCAACTCATTATGTTTGGAAATTTATCTCCATGTCCCTATTACTTATCTTTTTATGTCTGTATTATGAGATAACCCTTTCTCTATCATAAAAACATTTTATGAATTTTTATGTGAGACAATTAAGATAAAAAAATATGTTGTTATTTTCCATGAAAAACAATTATATAGTGAATACCAATACCAATTTCCTATTAAGGGTGTTCATATTTAATAACATATACTTATATATTTGGGTAATTGACTTATTTAATCCAGTCTATGATCATGCAATACATTATAATGATAAATGATTCCATGTTTTATGATTTATGTGTAACACGTAACCATGAGAATGAAATGAAAGTGATGGGTGAGCGTATAATTATATAGACCACCACTTAATTGGGTAATATTTTGTCACATGAGATGTCATTTTTGGATATGGAGTAAACCTGATTCATTTATGGGACTTTTTCAAACATTATGTCCTAGCCGATTAGCCTTGGCTGATGTTAATGATGCAGTGTCTTAAGTTGTTTCCACATTTTCAATGTTATGATTATCATGATATATCATGTCTAGTTGTTCATGTTAATGATTATAACTATTTTTATGCCCAATTGAAATTCCTATTTTATAACATGTATCACCTTATTCCATGTTTAAACCCTTATTGGGGTTCATATATCACCAATATCTTAATATTTTCTTCATGTTATCCCATGTAGTTAAATAATCCATAAATTTTTATAAACATGCTATGGATGTTTTTAATAATGTTGTCGAATCCTATGTTCAAGATTATATGATATGTATCAAATTCCCAAATACAGTATACTTCTCAATATTTTGTTATGTAATAAGTGTACATTTTTGAAATAACTCATGAATTAACAAGAAATATAGGACTCATTTGTTATAACTCTTCTCAATTTAAACCATTAGTTATTTTGGGATTAAGATTAGAATATCTATAGAATCAATTTGGGATAAAAATAAGTATTACAAAACATCCCCAATTTTATTTAAGTAGTGAGTATGTTTTGTATAATAAAATTCATCCTTGTATGGATAGAACAATAGGATGTGGTTCTGGAACATATCTATATAGGGGTAAAAATTTCGATAAGGCATCATGTTCCTTAATCAGTATAACCTGGTACCAAAAAATGAGACTTACTATACACCTATTTCTTCACTTATAGGGGATATTCTTGGGTGAATTTATGGACTCATTACAAACCATTAGTAAGGGAAAAAATTTCAATAATATTACATGTTAGAAAATAGATCACGGATAACATATATTGAAGCTTATAAATTCTTATGTTTAGGAAATACATATAATTTATATGTAATATATTTAATGTCATTGGAGTCACTTTTATGACTTTAATAGTTTCAAAATACTCATATATAATATTCGATTATTATAAAAAATGGCTGAAATAGTTGGAATTATGTAATCACTCAATGTGATAGGAAATGATATGACTACCCTAATGAGATGCCAAACCTGATATGACTTTGAATCAAAAACATTATGACGAAAATCTCTCATATGACCCAAGTTTTGAATAGAAACCTAGATCATCAAGACTTCCAAAATCCCCCTAAGATTGAACATGCTGTAATTGAGTCATGAAAAAAGGCCTCTAACATTCAATGCATATTTTCATCCTTTAATCACAGAATAATACATCAAATCCATCGAGAAAATATACTCCATTCATAAATGTTCCAAACAAGAGATAGTTGTATTGGACATATGTTTTTTAGAGGTAAATGTGATAAATGGAATACATTTGATCAAGAATACAAAGATTGAGGAAAATATTAAACCGATGGGATGGATGGAATTTTTGAATATGTTTTGAGATAAATATTTTAATTGCATTATCCATCATAAAATGTTTATGTATTTACATCCCATAAATAAAAAATATGATAAAATTATCATGGAAAATGAGGAAAACATCACTATGAATTCATGATAAACCTTTGACATAGTCATTACCCTTGAATTCATAGTTGAGTACTTATTTGGTGTGAAAAAAAAAACAGTTTGTGAAAAGTCCTAGTGATCCGTTAATTTGATAGATTTGAGGATATTGTATAGTGTTCAATCAACATTGAGATGGATATTAGTGATTCTCAAGGATATAATGGGTGTAAGAGGAAAAAAGTGTCATTAAATTTGGCATGTCTGATGGATAAATATAACACCACCAATAAATTTTAAAATCCCACATGTCAATGTTGTGGAAAAATGACCCTGGAAATTGCCTAAGGGGAATAGTAAATTATTTAGGATTTGGAAGGAAACCTAGCTAGCTGCTATCGATAGGAAAAACCTGATAACAAGAATGAGCAAAGGAATTCTCTCATAATGCGTCATCTCATTTTTCATTTATTCAACTGTATGGAACCAAATATCTTTTCAGATTAATTCACAAAGATAAGGGTTTTCATATACAAACAATGACCCCTAATGAATTATTGGGAGATTTTCCCATCACAAATTCTAGAGTATATCCCAATAATGAAGTGGTGAAAGGTAATATAGTTATTCATTCAAGGATATCATGAATACAATTTTATTTTAGTTCTATATATATTTTTTCATTTTAGGAATGTTTACTAGAACTATTGAAACACGACCACAAATCATGGAAGTTGAGATTTTGGTGAAAATGGTGAGTGGGTAAATTATTATATTCAGAGTATAAAACTCATCCCCAATAATAATATTTTAGATGAACATACCAAAAAACCATTTCATACTCTCATTAGTGTAATTTTATGTAATTCTAGTTATGGATGAGATTTTTCAATATAGATCTTTTATAAATTTCTATGAGAATGAAATCACTCTCTGAATCTAGAATTGACCCCCGATTCAGTATAAGTGTAAGGAGGAGGATGAATTTTATTTTAAAGAAAATTCAAAAGCATGTATATTATTTCCTTAAGAAAAATTGTATCTAGCTCAAATTATTGAGTCTATGGAAAGAAACATCCTTGATGGCATGCGAATTGATAGAGAATACACTAATTGATTTTTAAATGAATTTCCCAATCATACATCTATCTGATAGGATGATTTTTTTAATAAATCTCACACCTAGGGTTCATTGATTATTCAATAATCAATATAAAATGTATATTTTGGATGAATATGAGTTAATGAAAAAATTATTGGAGAGTTTATATAAGGGTTTCATATGTCTCTATGTTTTACTTTGGAGTGCTCCAATCCAGTTCTTTAAGAAGAAGGATATATTATTGCACATTTTCATCAATTTATATTATCTAAACAACATCGGGATAAAGAAAATATATCCTCTTCCATATATTGATGAATTTTTCAATTATCTACATGGTGTACAATACTTCTACAATAGAGAATACATGGTCATAATATTTCTAAGTTAGGGTGAAGAAAAAAGTTATCCCAAAGACTTATCTTCATACAATTTAATAGTATTATGAGTTAATAGGTATGCCATTTGGGAACTCTAATTCTCCACATATATTTATGGAATTTATGAATAGTGTATTTATAGATTATCTCCAAATATGTGTGGTAGTAGTTATATATGATGTTCTAATATAATCAGTAACCAAGGGGGAGCATGAGGATTATCTGGGAACTGTGATACAAACCCTGAAAAAGGAGAATCATTATGAAAATCCCACAAAATATGTTTTCTGGTTGAAAAATTCTCATTTTTTGGGAATGTTATCAAGGAAAATGAGTTATCTATAGACCCTAAAAAGATATAGGTAATTTAATATTGGTTGAATCCAATATCTGTGATAGATATATATAGTTTACATGGATTATCTGGGTAATATCCTTCATTTTTGAAAAATTTCCCATGATATTCAAACACACAAATATTGATAACTCGTAAGGGTGTTATGTATTCCTGGGCTAATGAATTTGAAGAGAGAATACAGTAGTTGAAAATGAGG
Organism: Viscum album; assembly: GCA_963277665.1. Taxonomy (NCBI): domain Eukaryota; kingdom Viridiplantae; phylum Streptophyta; class Magnoliopsida; order Santalales; family Viscaceae; genus Viscum; species Viscum album. The sequence continues at coordinate 1,927,900,259 of OY728153.1, forward strand.
CTTATCAGTGCCTATATTCTCAATATACCCATAATTGTAGAACATTTTCTATTATTTAGTGAGACGTCAATGAAATGATTAGGTTGTGTGTTAATGGGGAATGATAAGGTCATATCTTATTATTCAGGGTAGTTGAAAGTCGACAAATAGAAACACCCAATGAAAGCTCTAGAGAATGATGTAGTGTTTTATTCATTGATAATATAGTATCATTCATTATTTGGGGTGATGTGTGAAATATATACAATTCACAAAATTTTAAAATATATATTCACATAGAATGAGAATAATATGATTAAAAGAAAACATTTAGAGTTAATCAAGGAGTATAAATTCATAATCCACTACATTCGTGGTAAATATAATAAACTACCAGGTTCTATAACAAGAAAGGATCTAATATTAATAACATTCAAGAGAATTTAAAGGGATCAAGTCTTCTTATATTTAGAACGATAAATACAGGAATCATAATTTCTATAACATTAACAATCCTTTCATAAATAATTTCTATGCCACCCATTCTAGAGAGTTTAATGAATGCTTTAAAAGATGATGTGGGAATTTAGAAGAAAGTGTAAACTATAGGGAAATAGAAATCCTTATAGATAACTATTAATGAAGAAGTATTTGGGGTGTTTGGGTCAAGACTAGGTGCACCATCAAATAGTTAGTTAAATAATGATCTTTTGGATGACACACAATTCTCATCCTTCTTGATTCACCCAGAATGCACAAAGATTTATTGAGATAGGTAAGAGAATTATTGGGGGAAAGTATAATGGATATCCTTGAATATTCATCGATGTTATTTGTATATATGGCAGTGAAGTATGAATGAATTATTTCTAAGGGGATGATGACACCATTACCCACACCAAAATGAATATGGTAAAACATCACCATGTAATTTATCACCACACTTCCAAATACATATATGGGAAATAATGCTATATGGGTCGTTGTGGATCAAATTAAAATGACATTTTACTTTACCATTATTGGAGAGGACATCTCACTAGATTAACGTTCATGGATATACATTAGAGAAGTGGTATGGTGCAATGGAGTACCACTATCTGTTATATCCGATCAAGATCTAATATCCACTAATAATATCTATAAAATTCCCCAATATGATCTAAATACTTAGATAAATTTTATTACAACTTATCATATTCAATTGGATTCCCAATTTGAGTAGATTATTCATACACTGGAAGACACATTTTGAGATTGTTTTATGGACATCAATGTAGGATACGAACAAAATATTCCTATACTCGAGTTCTATTACTATAACAGCTTCCACATGAGATTCTAAATGGATCACTATGAATCCATTTATGGTATGAGGTTCAAAACCATAAAACAGATGTGAAGTTGTGGAATAAATGTCTACGTCTTGAAATAGTCCAGGAAATGTTGGAAAAGGTTATGAACATTCAACGTCACATATAGGATGTTACGAGTCAAAAGAAGAGCTATGATAAAAATATTAGATGAGACTTAGAGTTTGATGTTAGATAAATTTTATTACACTACATATCTCTATGTATTAAAGTTTGATATTTTGAATGAAGGGAAATCTTATTCCCTGATACATCGATCACCTTGATATCTTTGATCACATTAGAGTGGTGGACTATCAATTAACACTCTTACCTATCCTATCATATGTGAATTAAGTAGTCTATATATCACTCATGAGGATGTAAATTTCATACCCCAAACATGTAGTCGATCTAGAGGTGGTACCATTAGAGAATGACCTTTCATATGTGGATCAACCAGTAATGATCGTAGCTTATAGGGACAATGATCTATTGAATAACACAATGCACTTAGTCAAAGTGTTTTTGGGAAATCACATGTTTGTGGAAATGATGAAGGAACTACATGAGGTGATGAAACATAGTTACACTGCTCGCTTTTAGTGTGGGAAAATAAAATTTTGAAGTTGAAATTTATTATGGGTTGAATATTATAATGACCCAAACTATTATAAATAAAATTACTCATTTGATTTGATGAAATGTTATATAATTTAATATGAATATAGAAAACCCATGAACATATTTTGTTTTATTTTATCATATTATATTTATAGGATTGTTAATAATAGTTTTCATTGATAATATATCCATTGAATAATGATATCATGATTAGTATAAATATAGGGTTTTAACAAATACAACTAAAACAAAAAGGAAATGATCTACACAACCAGTAGGATTGTACCCTATGAATCCCATTTATTCATCCTTACAATGGAGATAGAATCACGGGTATTTTCCCTCAAACAATACAAAGAGGAGATCCAACAACTTATGTATGAGTGAAACCATTTATGGGAAATTGTCAAGCTCACCGATATCACGACCCAAACTATGTGCACTAAACAACCCCATAAATGCTTCATCGTCGCACACCATACACATAGGTTGTTTGTTGGTGTATTAAAGGGATATGTATAAAGAACCTAATAATATGATTAAGTGCATTATTTTTATAGAAAAAATGGCATTGTTTCATTCTATTATTATTATTATATAAATAGTTTTTTACATCGATACAATAAAACAAACATAATGTTTTTTGGGTAATATTAAAATTCAATTAAAGAATTTATTTTGATGAATTAATGGATTTTTTAAATAAATATTATTTTGATAAAATATTTTTATCAAATAATCATTATTTATTATAAATTATAATATAATTTTATGATGCAAAATGTAATATTTACAAGGTTTCAAAAATTATTATTGTCAAAAGACAAATAATTTATCAATAAATGTTGACTGTAATTTTATAACTAAAAATTAAATTATTTATAAAAATATTTAAAGAAAATGAATATTATTTTTGGAAACAGTTTTTTGAAATTATCCAATTATGATTTTTTTATAATTTTCTAAGACGGTCAAATTTTTGGTTAAAAATAAAATATCATATAAAAATACTTTTTGAATTATCACATCATAATGATCCCAAAGTGATGTAATAAATATTATAAATTGTTTACACTACCAAATAAATTTTTTTAATTTAAAATTATGTTATTTTAAGTTTTTTTTTAATTTATAAATCAAGTTTGCGTCCTCCAAAAATGTAAAATATTTTAAGGTTTTAAAATCATTTCAATAAGACTGTGACTCACCACTACATAAGAACGAAAAATATATTATTTTTTTGGATCATATATTTATTAAATAGTGTTATACACTCTCAGTTTTCAGAAACCAGGGGAAAATCCAATGGATAGTATGTGGTTTTGATTATTCTATTATGCAATGTCCAAAACATAATTAATATAAATTATCCTTCATTTCCAATATATGCACACAAAATATTGATTTTACCAACAATCAATCTCACTTAAGCATGTCCATACTCTTAAATAAACACTTTGTATTTTTTCTATTGTGTCCCCATGCTCCAAAGAATCCCTGCTCAAGCATTTAGAGTCACACAGTCAGTTAAGGTATCCTCACCGTCTCTTCTTTATTCAACATTCCGAGTTATATTATTAATTCTATTTATAATTCCTTATGTTGGGATAATTATTTATTTTAAAATATTACTTCCAATTTTAAATCCAAATGATTATATACCCATTTAAATCTCATCATCCCATTTTATTTTTTTATGTGACACTGTTATGTAGTCGGAATTCCTCTATTCTTTTCCATGCCAAATAATTTTGAAGCGAATACTAATACTCATTTCCTATCATGGGTGTTAAACATTATCCTATAACACTTATTTATTATAAACATACAAGTATTTATTCTATATTTCATAATTATTTAATAACATTTGATTATAAATGATTCTATGTTTTATGATCTATGTGGCACACATAAGCATGACAGCTAAATGAAAGTCAAAGGTGGAACCGAAATTATATAGCGCTCCGAAGCATAGGTTAATTTTTAGAATCATGGGACATCATGTTGGGCCAATCAGTGAACCTGATTCATTTTTGAGGCCTTTTCTATCATTATGAATTCGAGGTTTATCCTGGAACTATTTTTATGCTATGGGGTTATATGTTGTGTCCAAATTTTCTATGTTATGATTGTCATTCTAAATCCGGTCATATTTGTAACAGCCCAAGATTTTATAAAAAAATATTCTTTTTAATTTTATTAATGTCTTGTGTTGTACGCTACACCAAAAGGAGCTTGCACAACACACATCCTTGACTTGACTTGCATTACACGCAATCGCGACCTTCCTCGATAGCGTGTGTAGTACGCAATACCGAGTTTCACTAAACAACGATATGCTATAAAAATATTATTAAAACTAGCCGTTATGAATAGTAATAACCACTTTTTGAAATCCATTAAATCTTATTTTTCAAAATGAACTTTATTTTTGGATTCAGAGTATCGAATTTAGCCTAAGGTGAAATTTTGGTACTTTTCGGATAACTTTCATATTCTGATGAATAGTGAAAATTACTAAATTATAATTAAAAACAACTTTTTTAATCGAAATAATTAATAGTGATAAATCATTAATTTGAGTGGTTTTAAATTATATTTAGAATATATTTTTACAATTTAATAAAATGTTGGTCATTGGATGTAGTTTCACATTTAAACTAGACATAAACAAGTGTCAATCTTTTGATAGATATTGTTTCTTAAAAACACGCTATTTGTTTTAACAGCGGGATTTAATTATAAAATTAATTAATGCAACTTTTATGTTATGAATTTGGTAAAATAGACTTCATTTTTGAATTCGGAATATGAAATATAGCTTGGGATGAAATTTTGGCATTGTTCTGAAAAACATCAATTTTTGATGAATAGTGAAACTACTAAGTGGTAGGTTAAAAACTGAATTTTGCATAAAACTTAATTTTACCGCTTCTATGAATGGAATTTCGAAAATCCGAGGGACACGGTTAATATCAAGGACTAAAATGTGGTTCAATGAGATGAAAATAATTTTTTGGTGAATAGTAACCTTTTACTTTTTTTACCGCGGTTAATAGTAAATAGGGTAACTAAGGGTAAATATGATATTACTATTACCCTAACACATGTCCTAATTCTATTGGACAAGTGTAATTCGACCAAAAACAAACTTAGGAATAAAATATGACCATTTAGGCCCACTTGGATTAGATTAGGACATTTATTATTAATTTATTTAAAGAAAGGTTAAAATAGTTAAAATCAAAGTTTAATAAGTAAATCATTTTTAATATGGTGTTATACATAAGATAAATTCGATTGTAAATATTAATTAGAAAGATAAAAAGATTTCCTACATGATGGTATTTTATTTGTAATTTTTAGACATAAAATAATTTAATTTATTTATGACACAACGATGATGCAGTAATTATCTTATTAATGAAATATTGACATAATTGATGTTATAAACACCAAAATAAATGTAATTTGAGATTTTTTATGAATTCCACTAATTTTCTAGGTTACTATGATATATTAATGTTGATTTAATCAACTTGGTTCGAACATTTAATTCTTTTATGACTTTCACAAAAATCATATATCAAATAGTGTCAAAATTGACACAAAATAGTTTTTAAATCAAATATTATATTATTAATTGTTATTGTATTCCTAAAAATCTAAGGTTCGGCCAAATGACTTAGATAAGGATATATATATTAATAATAAACAATTTGGGGTTCTTTTGGCATGTTATAGTAAGTTTATTAACCATATAGTGAAAGAAAACAAAAAGACATGGTAAAAGTTAAATTATTTAACTTAGAGTTAAATCTAATTGATAAGGTTAAAATAATATCCTAAACTTGTCTAAATTCTATTGGTTGATAGGATTTCGACCCCTCTCCACCTTATCTTCGAAATAAGACCCTTTGGAACCATTATAAACCGATTTTGACTTTAATATAAAATAATATTTTGAGATATTCCTAAGGTGCCCCTCTCCTCCCTTATAAAAGGACACCTCCTCCCCCTCCTCCTCACACCAAATTGAGCACTCAATCTCGGCCAACCCCTGCCATTTTCTCCTCTCCACTTCCCTAGTATCATCCTAGAGGTCCTGGTCTTCTTAAAAGACCAATTTTAGTTCCCTAAAAGGAGGTCTCAAAGAAGCACTTCAAAGAAGAGGTAATATCCATTACCGATCTTTTTCAATTTCTTTCTTCTTCTACTTATTCTTCTTTAGTTGTTTCATGATAAAGTAATAACATCAGTATTTCTTATATACTGATATGTTATTATAAATATGAAACAACTCTAATTAACCTTCTAACCATCCTACGGAAAAAGGAAATCACCGCGCGTGCGTACGTACGGAATACCGTCTCCACGCCGTGGTGTAATCTATTTTCCGCCACCACCTTAATAGGATGGGTATAAAGGTGTAATGAGTAACTATATATGATTATTATAAAGTGATATTGATACGGAAATAGTATACATACACTTAAACACAATTCCACGACCATGGAAACGATATCATCGCTCGTGCGTACGTACGGACTACCGTCTCCACGACGCGATGAGATTCATTTTCAATGATTAACCATTAATGAATGATTATAAAGTATATATAATAAGTTATAATGAAATATATTACATAATAATGATACTGGAATTATGTATATTTATATGTATGTCATCTACTTAATTCCATTCAATTCAATAAGGAAACGAAAACAGCGTTCATGCGTACGTACGGACTACCGTCTCCATGAACGGTGTATTTCATTCCATTAACAATATATTATATATATATGTATATTCTGAATATATATTATATATAAATCATGTTTTACATTCTGGATATAAGTAATCATGATCCAAGTAATCATATTAATAATTACAAGTTAAAAACACGAACGACAAATAAGACGATTTTACCCAAAATGCTACTTTAACATGAATTTACAAAAGACCGGGTAATATAAAGCCATAAGAGAACCATATATGATATCATAACAATGAATATGATTCTGTAATAAGTCAATAACATTATGTAAATCATTATACAGGAGGTTCGGACACGTACAAAGCAAGTCGGACCTAAGGTAAGGGAAAATATCACAATCTCATTTTTATTCGAGATTGTTTATTCGTAAGTATTTACTGGGGTGTATTTTATCATCCACATCCATGTTCCCTCAATATGTAATATTGTTTCCATCCACTTGCAATATTTTAAATCCAATTTTACCCTTAGGTGAGTTTTTAGTAATGAATATGAAAGGAATCTTTTGTCGTTTTTCCGTACGAGGTACTTTTTGACTTTTCCGACAAAAGTACGAAGAATGTTTTTTTTAACTTATACGGCACGAACGGATTTTTACGGTTTTATAAAGCCTTATTTTCATGAACCTTCCTCCAAAATATTTCATGACTATTTTTAATAAAATCTCTTTCTTTTAAAATTGTATGATGTTTTGTGAAAAGAAATTGATTTTGAAGAAGAAAGGATATTTTCCTCAAGAATTCATTTCAAGTGTTTTATCAAAATTATTTTCCATCTAAGATAATAAAGGGTTCTGTTTCTATCCATATTTTTACATTGATTTGACTATTTTGTGATGGAGTTAGGTTTATGAATTCCTTTATCTTATATGAATGGTTTTATGATGTCATGTTGTTTAAGAATCCCATTTTTATTACATGGGTTATGAAATGATGTATGATTTATGATTTTGTGGCACACATAAGAATGGTATCATTATGAGATTGGTGGGACCTATATCTCCCTCCAATGCATTGGGTAAAGATTTCATATCTCATGAGATAGACATGGCTGGAATGGTAGGTTATACCGGTTCAGTGAAACAGGACTGAAACGAGGATTACTCGATTCAGAAAGGGACTTTGTCCACTAAGATAGTCTTGGCAATGAGTCTTGACTAACAAGAAATGATTCTCTATGATTATGTGTGTATGCCACAATGAGTAATGTTTTAAGTAAGGGTTTCATTTTCACTACTATGATTTATCCCATGTTATGAAATTATGCTCTCTTTTGCAGGTTAAGATTTCCAAAAATGTTATGTTCTTATGAAAATTATGTGATTGATATTTCTTTTGTTTACCCTTACTGAGCATTTGAGCTCACCCTTTTATGTTTTCTTTTCCCCAGGATATAAAGAAAGGTTTTAGGTAAAAAAAAGATCTTTATGGGAGATGTTGAAGATCTTTCACCACGTTTAGAAGATTACGTTCCGAGTTTCCAAAGAAACTAAACTATTACGATCCTTGTGTGTGTGTTTTTGTTATGTACTAAGTATTCCGCAAAAGTAATGTAATGTCCATGTACGTCAAGCTTCGGGTCTTTACAGTTGGTATCAGAGGAAAGGTTTAGTCAACCTTTGGAAACTAGGATGCGAAAACGTTAGTGAGATCCCTAGAGATATTTCTAAGGTATGTCTAGGGATGTCCCTAAGGATAAGTATACGTATAGGATATAGTCCTAGAACAACAGTAACGATCTTAGAATTTAACCTAAGATGTTAGATAATGAAGTTATTCCCCCTTTATTATGATTTTTGCATCTCACACTATTCGTTTTGGGTTTTAGAAAATGGATGGAAACAAGGTGATTCACGATAATGGAGGATATGCTGGACAATGGAATGATATTCTTCATGAGAAACCAAATGAAATGGGATTTGGAAGTCCAAACATCATTATTATGCCGAATCAGCAATCTCACAATATGATCAATAAAGTAAAATTTGGTAAGTTTCCTGACTCGACTAATAAGAGAAAGATGGAATTCCATGATGATCATAGAGGAAAGAAAGTTCAATTTCCCCTATGTAAATCATGTGGGAAGAGGCATCAAGGAGAATGTTTCAAGGGAACTGGAAGATGCTTTGGGTGTGGAAACGAAGGACACAAAGCAAGTAAGTGCAAAGGAAAAGGGTCGATTAACACCATGGATGAGGATAATGGTATTGCTACGACATCAAAAATGGTTAAGTGTTTTAAATGTGGAATGTATGGGCATTATGCAAATAAATGCCCTAAGGGAAAGACTCATGAAGAGAATCAGTATGGTCATATGGGTAGTATTTATGTGGATGATGATGAAGAGACTACAAATGATAAGTGAGATGAAAGAATTTTTGAAGCTCGGTCAATGGTTTGAGAATGTAGTGGAATGATTACATGTTTATCATGTGTAATTTTGGAATAAAGAGACATCTATGGATTGTTGCACTGTTGTCTTTCCTTGTGTTTTGAAAGTGTATGATTAATGTTACCAGTATCCATGAAAGGTTATTCATATATTTTTGGAATGTAGATGATATGCGCATAATGAAGGGATAAGGAGAAAATTAAATGTTTGATAGTATTCATGAGATCATGATTGATATAAGGACTAAGTGATATCATGGTTTGAGTATATAGAATTTTGAGGATTTTGGTATGTGGAAAGTGTTAACTTTTAACTGCAATCATGTTTTCACTAAGGTATTCAAGAGAATACACGATTAAGGACTTTGAATGTTTGGAATGTGACCAACAAGACATATCTTATGATATGTGGGGATCAACGACAGTATTAAATCTCTGGTAATCGATGTCACTATATTATGAGAGTGGACTGCAGTATTATGTATAAGCCTAAAGATTAGACTGGATTATGTTGGACATAAGTTAGTATTGTTTAAGGATAGAAGATTTTCGATATTACTGATGGGATGTTATAGTAACGTAGTTTTAGAAAAAGGGATAACCTGCAGGACGGGCGACAGCCCATCGCTTCGGACAAGGCTGTAGGAATCGAACCCACAACCGAAGTACGACTGGCCTTTATCGCCTACCACTGGCCTACAGGAAGTCCCTGTTTAGTAGAAACTAGTTTTATTATATTAAGCAGTATGATATATGAAGTATAAGTCCATTTTAGGAACTATATATGATTAATCTCACTATAGAATGACTTATGTATATTTAATAACTTTTGCTTACCTTTTGTTTGAGACAGATGGAATGACCCGTCATTCTATCACATGATCTGCTAACACTTCACGAATAACAAATTCAACTTCATTTATTTAAGAGATGAAGTGGAAATTGTTCAAGGCACGAACAACAGTGATATTGTATCAAAATAAAGTAAGTATTTATTCTAATTCAAATTTTCAACTTTAGGGAAATGATCTTGAAAACCAAAAATGTTGTCCTAGTGATCTTATACATGATGAATCAGATGGTACCTTAGATCGTCACAAATTTATGGATTTGTGATTACTGGATTTTCCATAGCCATGTTCTCTACCACTCTCCATCAGAACATGATGGTTAGATTTCTCTTCCATATACATATTTTCACCTATGTGGAAACCCAGTGATTAGTTTATTTGGGAAATCGTTACATTTCATACTTTAGTTTTTAAAGCCAAGTTTTGGTATTCCCATTTACGATGTGGGTTTCTATTAAAGAAACTTTCAAATAGTAAACCATTTATAACCCCGACGAATTTCGAGGGCGAAATTCATTTTAAGGGGGGTAGAATGTAACAGCCCAAGATTTTATAAAAAAATATTCTTTTTAATTTTATTAATGTCTTGTGTTGTACGCTACACCAAAAGGAGCTTGCACAACACACATCCTTGACTTGACTTGCATTATCGCAATCGCGACCTTCCTCGATAGCGTGTGTAGTACGCAATACCGAGTTTCACTAAACAACGATATGCTATAAAAATATTATTAAAACTAGCCGTTATGAATAGTAATAACCACTTTTTGAAATCCAGTAAATCTTATTTTTCAAAATGAACTTTATTTTTGGATTAGGAGTATCGAATTTAGCCTAAGGTGAAATTTTGGTACTTTTCGGATAACTTTCATATTCTGATGAATAGTGAAAATTACTAAATTATAATTAAAAACAACTTTTTTAATCGAAATAATTAATAGTGATAAATCATTAATTTGAGTGGTTTTAAAGTATATTTAGAATATATTTTTACAATTTAATACAATGTTGGTCATTGGATGTAGTTTCACATTTAAACTAGACATAAACAAGTGTCAATCTTTTGATAGATATTGTTTCTTAAAAACACGCTATTTGTTTTAACAGCGGGATTTAATTATAAAATTAATTAATGCAACTTTTATGTTATGAATTTGGTAAAATAGACTTCATTTTTGAATTCGGAATATGAAATATAGCTTGGGATGAAATTTTGGCATTGTTCTGAAAAACATCAATTTTTGATGAATAGTGAAACTACTAAGTGGTAGGTTAAAAACTGAATTTTGCATAAAACTTAATTTTACCGCTTCTATGAATGGAATTTCGAAAATCCGAGAGACACGGTTAATATCAAGGACTAAAATGTGGTTCAATGAGATGAAAATAATTTTTTGGTGAATAGTAACTTTTTACTTTTTTTACCGCGGTTAATAGTAAATAGGGTAACTAAGGGTAAATATGATATTACTATTACCATAACACATGTCCTAATTCTATTGGACAAGTGTAATTCGACCAAAAACAAACTTAGGAATAAAATATGACCATTTAGGCCCACTTGGATTAGATTAGGACATTTATTATTAATTTATTTAAAGAAAGGTTAAAATAGTTAAAATCAAAGTTTAATAAGTAAATAATTTTTAATATGGGGTTATACATAAGATAAATTCGATTGTAAATATTCATTAGAAAGCTAAAAAGATTTCATACATGATGGTATTTTATTTGTAATTTTTAGACATAAAATAATTTAATTTATTTATGACACAACGATGATGCAGTAATTATCTTATTAATGAAATATTGACATAATTGATGTTATAAACACCAAAATAAATGTAATTTGAGATTTTTTATGAATTCCACTAATTTTCTAGGTTACTATGATATATTAATGTTGATTTAATCAACTTGGTTCTAACATTTAATTCTTTTATGACTTTCACAAAAATCATATATCAAATAGTGTCAAAATTGACACAAAATAGTTTTTAAATCAAATATTATATTATTAATTGTTATTGTATTCCTAAAAATCTAAGGTTCGGCCAAATGACTTAGATAAGGATATATATATTAATAATAAACAATTTGGGGTTCGTTTGGCATGTTATAGTAAGTTTATTAACCATATAGTGAAAGAAAACAAAAAGACATGGTAAAAGTTAAATTATTTAACTTAGAGTTAAATCTAATTGATAAGGTTAAAATAATATCCTAAACTTGTCTAAATTCTATTGGTTGATAGGATTTCGACCCCTCCCCACCTTATCTTCGAAATAAGACCCTTTGGAACCATTATAAACCGATTTTGACTTTAATATAAAATAATATTTTGAGATATTCCTAAGGTGCCCCTCTCCTCCCTTATAAAAGGACACCTCCTCCCCCTCCTCCTCACACCAAATTGAGCACTCAAGCTCGGCCAACCCCTGACATTTTCTCCTCTCCACTTCCCTAGTATCATCCTAGAGGTCCTGGTCTTCTTAAAAGACCAATTTTAGTTCCCTAAAAGGAGGTCTCAAAGAAGCACTTCAAAGAAGAGGTAATATCCATTACCGATCTTTTTCAATTTCTTTCTTCTTCAACTTATTCTTCTTTAGTTGTTTCATGATAAAGTAATAACATCAGTATTTCTTATATACTGATATGTTATTATAAATATGAAACAACTCTAATTAACCTTCTAACCATCCTACGGAAAAAGGAAATCACCGCGCGTGCGTACGTACGGAATACCGTCTCCACGCCGTGGTGTAATCTATTTTCCGCCACCACCTTAATAGGATGGGTATAAAGGTGTAATGAGTAACTATATATGATTATTATAAAGTGATATTGATACTGAAATAGTATACATACACTTATGCACAATTCCACGACCATGGAAACGATATCATCGCTTGTGCGTACGTACGGACTACCGTCTCCATGACGCGATGAGATTCATTTTAAATGATTAACCATTAATGAATGATTATAAAGTATATATAATAAGTTCTAATGAAATATATTACATAATAATGATACTGGAATTATGTATATTTATATGTATGTCATCTACTTAATTCCATTCAATTCAATAAGGAAACGAAAACAGCGTTCATGCGTACGTACGGACTACCGTCTCCATGAACGGTGTATTTCATTCCATTAACAATATATTATATATATATGTATATTCTGAATATATATTATATATAAATCATGTTTTACATTCTGGATATAAGTAATCATGATCCAAGTAATCATATTAATAATTACAAGTTAAAAACACGAACGACAAATAAGACGATTTTACCCAAAATGCTACTTTAACATGAATTTACAAAAGACCGGGTAATATAAAGCCATAGGAGAACCATATATGATATCATAACAATGAATATGATTCTGTAATAAGTCAATAACATTATGTAAATCATTATACAGGAGGTTCGGACACGTACAAAGCAAGTCGGACCTAAGGTAAGGGAAAATATCACAATCTCATTTTTATTCGAGATTGTTTATTCGTAAGTATTTACTGGGGTGTATTTTATCATCCACATCCATGTTCCCTCAATATGTAATATTGTTTCCATCCACTTGCAATAGTTTAAATCCAATTTTACCCTTAGGTGAGTTTTTAGTAAAGAATATGAAAGTAATCTTTTGTCGTTTTTCCGTACGAGGTACTTTTTGACTTTTCCGACAAAAGTACGAAGATTGTTTTTTTAACTTATACGGCACGAACGGATTTTTACGGTTTTATAAAGCCTTATTTTCATGAACCTTCCTCCAAAATATTTCATGACTATTTTTAATAAAATATCTTTTAAAATTGTATGATGTTTTGTGAAAAGAAATTGATTTTTAAGAAGAAAGGATATTTTCCTCAAGAATTCATTTCAAGTGTTTTATCAAAATTATTTTCCATCTAAGATAATAAAGGGTTCTGTTTCTATCCATATTTTTACATTGATTTGACTATTTTGTGATGGAATTATGTTTATGAATTCCTTTATCTTATATGAATGGTTTTATGATGTCATGTTGTTTAAGAATCCCATTTTTATTACATGGGTTATGAAATGATGTATGATTTATGATTTTGTGGCACACATAAGAATGGTATCATTATGAGATGGGTGGGACCTATATCTCCCTCCAATGCATTGGGTAAAGATTTCATATCTCATGAGATAGACATGGCTGGAATGGTAGGTTATACCGGTTCAGTGAAACAGGACTGAAACGAGGATTACTCGATTCAGAAAGGGACTTTGTCCACTAAGATAGTCTTGGCAATGAGTCTTGACTAACAAGAAATGATTCTCTATGATTATGTGTGTATGCCACAATGAGTAATGTTTTAAGTAAGGGTTTCATTTTCACTACTATGATTTATCCCATGTTATGAAATTATGCTCTCTTTTGCAGGTTAAGATTTCCAAAAATGTTATGTTCTTATGAAAATTATGTGATTGATATTTCTTTTGTTTACCCTTACTGAGCATTTGAGCTCACCCTTTTATGTTTTCTTTTCCCCAGGATATAAAGAAAGGTTTTAGGTAAAAAAAAGATCTTTATGGGAGATGTTGAAGATCTTTCACCACGTTTAGAAGATTACGTTCCGAGTTTCCAAAGACACTAAACTATTACGATCCTTGTGTGTGTGTTTTTGTTATGTACTAAGTATTCCGCAAAAGTAATGTAATGTCCATGTACGTCAAGCTTCGGGTCTTTACAATATTATTCATGTTTATGATTTTGAACATTTTTATTACCCATTAATATGCCTATTTTTTGACATTTATCACCCAATTCCATAGCTATTACTTTATTTGGATATACATCACACCCGTTTCTTATGTTTTACCCAGTTTATATCATCCAGTTTGCAAATCCATGGAATTTTATAAGGATGTTAAGGAAATTTTTAATAATGTTTTTTGTATCCCATGTCTATGAAGTGATTCTAAGAACCTAATTTCCAATGACACTATACTTATAGATCTTCCATGTTGAATATTGAGTACATTTATGTAATAAATCATGAATTAACCTATAATAAATAATAAGTTTTTAATGAGATTTTTCAAATGAATATAAAATTGGAAGAACTAGGTTGGAAAAAATATTTTAGGTATATTAAACGAGATTCATTTAGGCATTTGGGGTCGTGTCGATTTTTAGATGCATAAAGAATGGATAAAACCTAAAACATTCAGATATTTCAAATGAGATGCATGAAAATTCAAAATACCCATAGAATTATATGGTATTTAAATGAGGAAATATACATCCTAACACCTTGTAAGAAATAAAATTTTAAATTATTTTTTATTAATGACACCTTTAAAGGAATATTTTTAATGAAATTTTGAAGAAAATAAAATACCTCATCCTTTATATGTATTTATATTGTAAAAAAATTTATTATTTATGACATATTTAAATAATTTTATAAATAATATATCATACTGTCAATATTTTATTTATTGTTCATAAATGTGTGCATGTTTTTGATGAAGAATGTTTCGGGAAAATTGTAACATTCCAATCGTCCAATGTGTAAGAGAATATTTAGAATCTGGAAACTCCTTATTTTAATGAAGGAATGAATATATAGTCACAAGCCTTTAAATAATAAGCTCATTTTGTGATCGAATACTCAATGATTAAAGGACCAGATCCATAATGATTTGGAGATAGTTTCATGATTGATAAGAAGTTATTGAATATGTGGAAGTTGGTGTACTTGTGAATATATAATGATCAATATGGTACCAGAGAAGGATATTTGAAAGCGGTTAAATGATCACAAAGAGTTCTCTAAAATTATATAATGATTGGATGTTCATTGATGAAGGGATTTAGTCTCTTTATCATGATGTTGGATGCTGATAGGGAACATTGGACTCTATTTTAATAATTTTTGTTGGAGATAGTAGAGATACTATGTTCTTGGATATAGCAAACATAGAAATGAGTAGGAATTTCATCCAAAAAATTTAACTAATTATTATTGATCTCTCTATTAATAAACTACCAATGAGGATGGATTGAGAGATGAAATTGAGTGGATCATAACATATAAAAAGTTTTTGAGTATGAACTTAAAGAGAAATTGTTAACTGAGTGTACCATTGATTCACCCTACTTCCTATGGCACATAACTGATCCATGGACTCTAAAATTTGTATTATATCCCTGTTTACCTCTTTAGATCCATGAATTTATGATGTTTGAATTAGATAATTATATTAAGGAGGTCATAGACATTATATCTATAATGTAAAAACGTGTGAAGTTAAAATGGAAGATAAAGAAGTACGAAAGGTATATAATTCTTATATAAATACACACATTTCCATTGATTTCCCAAAGAATAATCAAATCAGTAGAAAGTAGAAAGTTGATTCATTCAAAACATGTTCCAAATATATATATTACATTAATTAACTTGACATTCATGAGATTAACAACATTAATTAGTAATCTAATATGTTGTGTTCTCCAGCAATGGTAAAATCTAATCCTGGAGTTATCTTTGATTCAAATGCTTATGTGAAGAAATGATGAGAAATTAAAACTCTATCATTGAGATGAGAAAGAGATGGGATTATAGTTATTATGACACCAATAAATACTTTTCCATTCTAAGTAATTATCATACAATAAAATATAAACCATTGAGGAAATACGAATCAAGTTTACTCAACGATGGTGATAGATTTTTCCTTAGAAAACCAAATACCGAGAGCAGAAGAAGTGTCCTTGATTCTATGGAAAATGATAAGGGGTTCCTGAGAAATTATAAAAGTGATATCATTAAAAAACTTTCAAAAATATTATAATGAAAATGGTTATGCATAAGGTGTAAATGTATTTCATCATATATATCAAAACTCAATAATAAGAAACAACAAAATCAATTATGGAATCTACTTCAAATAAGATTGTAATGGATTATTAGTTAAAATAAGAATATATTAAAATAAGATACCTTTAGGATATAATGTACAACTCTATGGAAAATATGATGATCCCTCAAAAAGATATCTCAACTTTTCCAGTAACAAAGATGAATTCTGATATGAAATCTTGAAGTAAAATATTTTCACATGAAAAATGTGGAATTTCTGTCCCAAAAAAGATAAAATAACCAATGTCATTTTATTATGGAACATATGAACACATCACAAGTTTATATTTAAATTTTAATAATATCAATGATTTTATAAGAACTCTAATAGTTCCAACATCTACATTATGGAGTGGATAAATGATTTATGAATCTTATGGTAAATGAATAATTTTTTATATTCATTGATATATAGAAATTTATTTCTATTAATGGAATGATTATAATGATAATGAATCCATATAAATACACTCCACTCTGATAGATTATAAAGATAATGATTGTTCTAGAAAATTAATGTAAAACAAGAATATGAGTTCAAATTTTTTAGAGGATAAGTTTGATCATTAGTAGTGTATGTGTAAAGAACCCATATATGAGCACGAAAAAAATAACATTCATGGAGTAAATTAATAGATATCTAGAAAAAAAGAGGTTGTTTCAATATTTTAGAAGTTATAAGATATTTGGAAGTTAAATCTGCATTAGAAAAAAATTCAGAGGAATAAAATATGATCACATTCAACAATTAGTATCTACAAAAAATAAAGAAAATGCCATATCGGTCATAGAAAAATGGATAATTTTATTATGAGTAGAAACTCTCACCATAAAGAGAAGGATGAGGTTGAATCATCAAGAAAAAAATGATTATTATTTATTTCAAGCGGTATCATGGTTTAGGACTCATCGTGATGATGAGTATGAGTTCATCTATTCAAGGGTTTCTTACATGAGAAATGAGGCATTACATTCAAACTTCTTATCCCTGCATAAATTCTTTAATTCTGATAATTTACTATGGACAGTTGATTGATGACAAGAAGATGTAAATGCGGATTTATTCTAGTGATCCTCATTTTTTATCTTGTTTGTTAATTTTTGTTTTGGATCACACATTTATTGTAATAATATACTATATCTGGATAATTTATAATTTATAAGAATGATTTCATATGCATGTTAATTTATGGATAACACGTATAAAGTTGGTTATATCTTTACCACTTCTTTCATAGTGTTAGCCCACATAGACTAAGGGTTTTTCAATTAAAGGATCTTGACTACAAAAACCATGTGATATCATCCCATTATAAGAACTTTTATGAAATAATTATACAAGGGAGGAGAACATATTTTTGAGGAGACAATTGAGTTGAAAACACCCTAAATTTTTCATTTACAATCAATTATCAAAACAGGGTATAATTGATTTTAGGACCACATATTGAAATTAATAATGTCTGTTGATATTGAAAAAAACAATGAGGGTGATATCATTGATCCCAATTTAGTGTTTTATTTTTCATCACTGATTAATTATCTGTTTTGTGAGAGGAATTGAGGTGATACTTCCAAGATAATTATTATGGATTTATTTAATGGAAGATGATGTCTTTATGGATATATTCTCATTTCAATTGACTGAAATGATTGTTAAACTGGTCTTATGTTAGCGTGCATGTGTTAATAACGTTGATAAATTATGGAATTTTCTGAAACACTGATATTGTATTAATGAAATGAAAAATATTATTTTTGATTTCTTGATGATTATTTGAGAATAAGAACATAAAATGTTCTATTATTGGTTGGTGATATTATTGGAAATAATCACAATAAAACAATTTATGTTCATGAATAATGAATTTGGTGACCATGTAAAATGAAAATAATTAGTTGAGAAAATATATCTTGAAAAATAATTATGATTCATGAAATATAAATATTATAATAGCTTGGTTATTATACATATTTTTTATAATTTATTCATTTGATCGACTTTTATTAAAATAATGGGTATCCACATGCTAGAAAACAGGCCCAACCAACCACACACATTAGAGATGAAGTCACTATAATAATGGCATCCCATATAAACTACATCCAGGTAGAAATAATGTTTTTGGGAACGCAGTGTGAATACATTCAAGTTTAAGAGGATGTAATCATAGTAGAGTGAATTCTTGGGGTATGGAAGTGGGTCTAGGTACGGTGGTGCAACCCGAGGATCCTAGGTGTGTGTAGTGTTTTTATAGGAGTGGATTCTAGGCAATGTGAATTTGATGATTCTAGGGAAGAAATTTACTTATGTAGAATAGGATAACTATGTGAAAATATGATGTGTGATAGAATTCACATCATAGTATTCACTTGATTTAATGATACCCAAATAACAATGGTCATCTAATATGATTGTTATACACCATTAATAATAGTATAGGATCCTCAACTTCTTTCCTCGATCTTGGATAAAAATTTCCATGGTTAAATATAATTCTTTATCCATGGTGATCGTTCTTATCAATGAGAATTGATAGACCATTGATCAGAAACAAATCCTTCCTGAATTAATATGAGATGAGAATTGATGGAGAATTGTTTTTATTGAATTAACGATATTTATAAACATTGCTAATTAATTTACCGATGTTTTTTAGGAAATTTTCGATGAAAAATGTGTCTCTAAATTTGTGATGTTAATAATTATCATTATTTTAGAAGCTTTTACAGACATCACTATTTTGAAACACATCATTTTTTGTAATATAAAATACACATTGGTAAAGTAACATCTCTAATTTAGTGCCATTTTTAATTGTTTCTACTTAGCGACACATCATTTAATGATGTATTTTGGAAAGGATGGTAAGTATTTGTTGGTAAATTTAACCTCATTTACTAATGATTATAGAAAAAATGTTATTTCATATTTTAAAATTTAAAAGTTTCATTTTATTCTAAAAATTATAATAATGTACTAAAAATAATTTATAAGAAAATATGAACATGCCTGCAACTCCTACACCACACCTGTACAAACTATATTCCCATCACCAACTCACATTCTTATATTATTCCCCTATCATATTAGTACCCAAAACACAGAACCCCATCCTGTACAGTACCTTTCTTCTATCCTATATGCATTCTCTTTCATAAATCCCCTGTTGTCTTGCAACACAAGAAGACACATAGCACACGCATAATTATATCCAAAGCTATGATTCAGATGTTGAATATTTAAAATCTATTCTAGTTGCAACAACCAAATAAGAAAAATAATTTTTATTTTTCATTGAATTATAGTTTATTTATATATATTAATACATTTCAGTATTTAAACAATAAACAGTATATATATATATTTTTTTTAATATCTATAGGTATATATGTTTATATGATTATATTTTATGATTATATTTTATATTTATTTATATGTCTATATTATATATACATATATCTATATTTGATTACACATATATATTAGAATATATATATATATATATATATATATATATAATTGCAATGTTTTAGAACACTGATAAAAATTTCACCAATATAGCATTGTTTTCCAAATAATGTGACTAAATTTAATATATATATATATATGTGTGTGTGTGTGTGTGTGTGTGTGCATATTTCTGTTTCTATGTATGAATTTATATGGGTTTACATATATGTGTCATTATTTAATATATATATATATATATGATTATGTTTTACATATATTTTTATCTTATATATAATAGCCTTAATTATATATAAATATATATGTTTATATATACCCAGAACAACTGAATATATATATATTTAAATTTAATTTTTATATTTTACATGTTTCATATGATTATATTAATATATATATATATATATGTTTGTATGTTTATATATATTTATATATATTTGTGTGTGTGCCTGTAAATATATATGTGTACGTATACATATATATAATTATAATTATATATATAACCATCCTTGTTTAAAAAAACCGATAGAAATCAATCTAAAATAGAAACATTATCTTGTAAATGTTGCTAATTTTAACACACACACAGATATATATATAAAGATATGTATATATATATATATGTGGGTGTGTCTGCGTGCGTTTATACATATAAAAATATATATTTATATATGTCTGTGTGTTTCCCTTCTTATATATATATATATATATATATATGTTTTTTTTCATATTTATTCATCTTTATATATATGTGTTAGTATATAAAAAATTAATATCATCTATATAAATTTCTATATTAATATTCACACACAGACAAACATATATATATATCATAGTATATATCTGTGTGTGTGTGTGTGTGTTTATATTTTATACATATGTTTATAATATATATATATATGTATGATAATAGGTTATATTATATATATTTGTTTAAAATATATATATATATATATGTTCATACATGTCTATATTTTATATTCCACACATATATGTTTAACCATTATTTTTAAATATATTTAAATATTTGTATATATTATATTATATATATACTGAAATGTCTCTATTTTATGTCTGTATATATGTTTATATTTTATATATATCATATGAATATATTAATATATATAATTTTTTATATTATAAGTTTGTGTGTGTGAGTGGGTTTATTTATATATGGTAGTTTAAAAAAATATATATATTTGTGTTTATGTATCTATGTGCGTATAAATAAATCTGTGTATGGATAAAAATATATAATTATAATTATATACATATACATATAATTAACCACGTTTTCTAAGACTCTTAAAATGTCAAAAAAAGCCATATTTTCTTAAAAATATGAAACAATTAAAAATATGTGTGTTTTTATATATAAATATGTGTGTATATATATATGATTATAGATATGTGTTTGTGAGTATAAATATTAATATATATATATATATATCAAAAAAACATCATCAATTGAGTATAATTTCCTATAAAACATGTTTAAATTTGAGATATTTCCGTAAAAATGTTGCTAAATTAGCAATCTTTCCTGAAAACATCCATTATTTAGCAATGTTTTTAGGAAACCTTCAACAAATTAGCCATGATTTGTGGATACGTTGCAAATTTAGAAAAAAAAATCATGAAATTTCCATAAATTTCCAATATTTATAGGAAGAATCAATAAATTAGAGATGTTATTCATTAAACATCACTAAATTAGGGATATTTTAGGAATCATTGAAAAATTTGCGACATTCCCAATAAACATATCTAAATTTAAAAATTAGCAATTTATTTTTAAAAAAGACACTAATAAACATCACTAAATTACATTTTTTATAGTTATAGTATAACAAAAAACCAACATGTCCCATGATATGTTTGAAACTTACACTGAAAATGGTAGGAAATAAATAATAATACCAAAATAATAAATTATTAAAAAAACAAATAATGAAAACCTAGCTCGCACCTTAGTCACCCTATCCTATTAAAAATTACTCCCAGTTCCTATCCTCGGTCACTATAATATCATAACACATCCAACCGTAGAAAGATGTTAAATATTAATTATCCAAGGAAAATCATTAAATATCATACTTCTTGAGAATTCTAGGAATTAAAAGTATATACTCTCAAATAATAAAAAAAGTAAACGCTGGCAGAAGAAGGAAAATAATGTATAACCTCAAGTACATCAATTCTATCAATAAAAAAAAATATGGATATGGTCTTTCAAATAAAAATTGATAAATTTAAAGGAATGTGAAATAATATCCATAGTAATTTTAGGTAACCACTCCCCATGTAATATAATTTAGATATAGAGGATCCAAATTATTCTTGTTGAAAAAAATAGGTTCATTTATGAAAGGTAAATCACACACAAATAATCATTATAAACCTTAAATTTTAATTTTAATTAAAGAACACATTCAATTGTGAATTTTTTTTGGGCTAACAACCCTTTTCATTACAAATAATTATTAAAAAATAACTTTTAAAAAATTTATTAAATATATTATTTCCAATACACATCCATATTAAAAGTCTCTAAGAAAGAAAACATGGTATTAAAATGAAATTTCCTTGAATGAAAACACACACCATGAAATATAAGAAAAAATTTATTATGTAATCATGGGAAAATACGATACAGTATGTGATTAGATCCATGATGTTCTTGGTTCAGAACCATCTTCATGAATATAGATGCGATCCATAGTTTATAAAAAACCCTACTTCTCTCAACTATCCTAACTGGTGTCACAACACACATGTGATTTCCCTACCTTGGGGATCCAGTCCATCTCATAATCACTAAATAAAAACCATCTCTTTAAACCCACTAGGGGGACTAGGATCCCATAAGAATTGTATAGGGGGTGAGGATGGAAGTAGAAATCAAACAACCCAATCATAAATCAATATAAACCACCATAAATGCTAATACCCCCTCCAAACACCAACCAAGAAAACTCTATTATAGACAAGATGAATTACTTAATGGTGTGTACTTTTGATAAAAAGAAATTTAATTTACCAAGTGTGCCTTCAATTAGGAATTCATAATTATTTTCTATGAAAAACAAATTTATACACATACCATGTACAAACCAAAATTAAACAATCAAACTGCCTATTTAGGTTTAATAAGGAGTCGTGGCATATCATTTTGTAAAAATATGGTCTACTTAAGAACCAATATGAAATCATGTTTTTATTTCCTTTATATATCTCCAGGGTTCCACATTGACTGTAATAATTAAATACTTATATATATATATATATTCTCTCAATTTCATGAATTCATATTTTCATATTTTTATTTTATACATATACACATTGCATTATACCTACATATTCATGTATATTGGTATGATAGTTAAAAGGGTCCAAAACATTTTCTTTCCCCACATAATAATGTAAAACTATATTCTAAATATTCAATTGATAATTTAATTTTCAATAATTAAATATCATGTGTAATAAAATTTTTAATCTAAATATTATTTTATTGTTCCACATTAATTTTTGAAAACATCTTAAGACATCTACAAGGTTCATTCTGGCTCTCTTCAAAACTATCCATGTGCAGTTTGAATAAAAAAATTCACATTGGAATGGAAATAATGTGAATCATGTTCTTCATTCCAAAAAGTAATTGGATATTTTTAATTATGTTAATTAAAACCAAAATAATAAATTAAAACCTAATAAAAATAATTTTCTTAAATATAATTCCCTATAATAAGTGTTTTTACCTCAAATACCATGATGCATGTTCTGGAACATGGCACCTTCGATGGAGGACACTCAATCAAAGAAATCAAGACTACAATAAACCCATGATTCAACAAGCCACCAAAACTCAGATAGGCCGGAAAATCAAAGGTTCTTCTAAACACAATAATGATGATGATAAAGTTATAATAATAGTATAAGAGAATGGTGGATGAATAAGAGGAAATAACTAGTTGATTTGACCAAGAAAAGTGAAAAATAAATTTAAAATCATCATGAAAGGGGAGACATAATTGAGGGGGAACACATGTCATGAGGATTGTCCAGGGTGGGTCATATGTGTGAATTGGATAGTCCGGAGGAGGCCTCATCCATAACGGTCCACTAGAGGGTGTCCACCTTAGGGTAGGGGATCTTTTAGTGAGCGTGGTCACATGAGGGAGTGGGAGATCCATGAGGGAGAGGGACAACCATGATAGATAACTGAGCCAAACTCGGAATAGATGAAAACGTGGGGGGATAGAAAATAATAAAAAATTAAAAAAAATAGAAAAAAATTATGTTTGGTGCTTAGTTTATCCCCATGGTTTATTTAATCATGAATAAAACATTCCTCATACATTTAGAAATAAAAATAAATCACATGTTTACTCCAATTAGCTGACACTGTTTACAAATCCATTCACTGGTAATACCAAAATGTATCGATAACAAGATAGAACAATACCAATGGTTGTCAAATTTATGGTATAATTGGGCCATCTTACCATTTTCCCCTTTAAATCAATTAAAAATTAAAACATTTGGCCATAAACTCCCAGAAACTCCTAAATCAACAAAAATATAAATAAATATTATTGAATAAATTGATAAATAAAACATGGGTTGTCAAAATTATTCCCTTCATAAATATTTCTTCCCCTATATATCTATTAAAAAAGGATATAAAACCATGATTAAAAAAACTAAAATCATTCCCCAGAATATAACAATGCACATGCTCCAGAAACACCGGACATATCCTAGTTAATCATAACCATCAAAATTGACATTAGTCATAACAAACATAGACGCCTATTCTAGTACTCCCACCATCTTCAATTTAGCTAATTTAGTATTCCACAAATTCCAAATCCTTATATGGAGCAATAATAGAAAAGATTCACATCCACTAGAAATATAAAAAAATACAATACCACCATCAAACATAAAATCTAAAATGTATAGAAAACTAAATAACTAATAATACAAGGAACAAAATAGGACTCAAACCTAAGAAATTGAACTCAAAAGGGTAAATTAGGAAGCCAAATCCAAAACACCATTTCACAATGAACCACAAAATAATCACCACTCCCTAGTTCTCTACTACACGAAGAGAATATATACCAATTACACAAAAACCCCTAAATCAACCATGTCCAAATCATCCAAAATGAAAACACCAAAAACAATAACAAAAAAACTTGATCAGTAGTCAATAATAATCACCATAAGAACCAAAAATGTCATATAAAAATCTATGTTGAACTAAGAAAAGTAAAACTGGTTCAGAACTCCTCAAAAGATCATACTAATTACAAACCACGGAAAAGGAAACTAATAAAACCTAAAACCATGAGTCGTCCAATGAAAAAATGATCCAATAATTCCCATGATGAATCTAGTTCAAAATATAAAAACTAAAGAATAATTTTAGAATCATAGATCCAAATAAAAGGGAATGAACAAATCCCACGTTATCTCTAACTTCTTAATAAGGTTCATGCTACCAACAAGAGAGAGTACACTAATAAGGAAGTGAATCACCTGGAGGTTAATCTCTGAAGTCAAATAACCCATACATTCTATGACCATTCACGGGGGAGGAATTTAAAAAAAATAAGAACCATGAAATTTGGATTTTCTGGTCTCAAATTCTCAACCAAGAATTCCCACTAAATGAATGGATAAATACAAATAATAAAACTGAAAAAACATCACACATCAGAAGGCCCAATTTTCATTACATTGCCAAAACCCAATTTTAAAATCATCCATTTTCTAAAACATTACTACCATAGATTTCAAATATATATAGTAAAAAATAGGCATCACTTCTATTTCCAAATGTTTTTCAAAACACCACTTTTTATTCACAAAAAACAGTTATTTTACAAGTCATGATAAAGGAAAAAACCCTTTTCAAAATCCAATATTCTTATAAATTTATAAAAATTTAACCTTTAAAAATACCTTGAAATAATATTTTATTATTAAAAAAGGGAAATGTTTTTAATTGACATCGTAATTTTTTTTAAAATAGTAAATTTCCATTTAATATTCCCAATTTTAAAAAGACATATTATCAAATACCCATTTTTTAATCAATCTGCAGAAATCATTTTATAGCCCAATATTTGATAAAATCACATTTTTTCTCTATTTCAAAACAAAATCCACAATAGACAGATAAGAGAATGTCCAAAAGGATCTAAAATTATGTGCTAATATATTACGAGGGAAAATTGATTCACCTCTATGGAAATAAAATTACTTTTGATGATTATAAATATAAAAACCATATTGAATATGGAATCATGACTGACTGAACCCCATGAATTTAGGAAACATAGATCGTCCCTGAAAAAATTAAAATGATATGTCAAGATCTATATTTTGGTAAAAGTTAGGTATCTCATTCCATAAAAAAAACAAAATCCACCATCCATTTTCGGTTTCCACCATTAAATATAATTGTACCCTCAAAGAAACTCATTAATGTCAATGAGGATCAATAAAAGTTCGACACTAATCAAAAAAAAATATCTAACTCAAAATTCAAATCCAAACTACCTATGGTGATTCATGTATCACTATGGTAGGTGGTGATCATGAAATGGTTCCCAACGATACTCCTGAGTCCCAATGACCAATTATACAAATATCCTACCATTACACCAAATATAATAGAAGAAATAATAATGATATAGAAAATTTTCATATAGAGAAATTAATATAACCCTTTCAAATCAATTTTCATGAATGCAACTGACCTCTCCCTATAGTAGACACCTCTCTTGATTCTTGATAGGACTCTAAGGGTATTTACAATCCCCAAGAGTTTTCTAGTACATCATAGGAATCATATGAGCACACACATGAATGTTTCCACCTAATAATCACATTAACAGTGATAATAAAAATATAACAAAAATCATATATGACATTTCGATGTGTCAGATGATAAATCAAAAAATGGTATAGGAATGAAAAACTAATAATGAAATATGAATGTAGTAAACATCAATATCCTCTAATTACCTCCCTCACACACTATACTACCTCTAGTGAAAATTATCACTCCAAATTTAAATCATTGGAAATCACATTATCATTACATATCCAATTATATAAATTAGTAAAGGAACAACTAGATGAAGTATATTATTCTATGTGAAATTTGTAGGACAATTTATGAAATAAATTAAATGTATAATGAAATATTTTAAATGGAAATGATTTCAAAATCTAGTAATGAAATATTATCCTCAAATAAATCAAGTCTTTTTAGATAATCCAAATTCAAGATATGTATCTCTAAATAAAATATGATAAATATATAGTCACAATAAATACTCAAAATGGGAATTTTAGGTAACCACATCCCATGTAAGATACATTATTTAGAGGATCTATAAAAATATAGTTGAAATAGAATAATCTACATAGGTTTATATTTCATTAGGGGATATCAAACATAGTTAGTCTTTAAAAAATTTAACTTTTTAAATAAAAATAATCAGTAAGAATTTTGTTTGATCCAATTAAATGATTTATAAAAAACAATTTACACAATATTTAAAAATATAAATTCCATTACACATTAAGGTAACCATTTTCAATAACGGAAAATGTGGTAAAAAATAACATTAGTATCAATGAAAAAATCTATAAATTATATTAAATTATGGCATTGGTAATCATGGAAAAATCTTAAATATCACGCAAGTTTATCTTATACCTACATGGTTCGAAAACATATATCAGCCTATCAGTGAGATCCATAGTTTATAACCCAAACATATTCTTCAAACTAGACTCTCTTGTAGCACCACCATTTCTATGTAAGTAACCTTTTATTTATGTATTTAATGTGCTGGTGTAATTGTTGGGAGGGTTTGAAAGCCATTAAGAATAATTCTGGGGATTTTAAATAAGTGCACAGTTTGAGAATAGTCTGTGGAAACTATTAAAATCCTACAGAAAACTGTATAAATTGAGATATAGGCTATGTGGAAGGTGCATGTGTAAGAACAAGGTTTGACCAAACTATGTGTCCACCTATGAGAAACTGTGAAAGGTGGTATAAATAGAATTATAATGGTTGGATCCCAGATCATCTAATAGTTTTGTAAAAATAGTGTGAGGTTCCCTTTTAGGTAGGGGATGACACTCGGTTAGCACATAGTTTTCCAACAAGGTGACTAACCATGAACTATTAAAATACATGATCATAAAAAAGTTTCTCTTGGTCAATATAATGTTTTGACCTCTAATTGTATCTCTAAATCGACTATAAGTTGGAATTTATTCTTCTAATGGGATTTGGAATCCTACCCCATTAAATTGGATGTAATTTAATTATCTTCTTTGCTGTGTTAATGACCAATTCCCCTAGTAAAAAACATTTATTGTATTGTTTTTTGAGTTTTCTTAGATTTACATTTCAACCACATTCAATTTCTTTAATCTAGTCCACTACAGGTATATCTAAGGATCTTGATTCAAATAATGGTTATATTTTTCCCTTTTGATGACATGGGAGGATATCTAACGTGAGTTTTGAGATATTCAACCTGGTTGCATTGATATTTTCATACTATTTTTGGTTTTCTCCATAATTCATGTGAAATGTAGCTTAAATATCGACTCCTCTCGCTAGAAATAGAATTATACATTTCAAAATAATTGTTTTTTCATGATATTTATTTATAAATTGTTTTAATTTGTTTCATTGAAACCATATTATGGGATATTTAATGGAATTGTGAAAAATAACTTTTTGTGTGGATATTTAAAATGTTAATTTAGTTTTGTAAATGATGATTTTAAAATGATTGATTTTTTTTTTATGAATTGAAAATTAGTTTTTAATAATATAGTTATTTTATTTAAATGGTTTATAAAATATTATTTTTATGTGGTTGACTTATTTTGTTAAGATTGTGTCGAATGGGATGGATAATAGTCAGGAAGTACCACCATCAATAGGAATGATTATGGATGTGAATAAAGATCATGAATGGTATGTCCATGTTTTTGTGGTTTTCAAGTTGAGTGTGGGTGTGGGGTTATGTGAAAATGGAATGTGTTATGCCAATATGGATGTAAGAAATTGTTAAATGAATTGTTTTGTTTCATCTTTAGAAAATACATTTGGGTTGATAAAATTTTTTTGTTATGCAAAATCCATTATATTTTGATGTAATATATTTTCAATTTTTTTATATAAATTTTTTTATATAATTTGTTTAATATAAATTTGGTATCATTTTCTATAATAGTTTCATGGGTATGGATGTCATTTGGGGAAATTGTATTAAATTTTAGTACTCACCCATGCTTTTTCATGTTGGTGATTTTGAAGATATTGTCTTTCTTGACACAGATAAAGGTGAGAAATCACACTACATTTGTGGTGCTTCATGATTCATAGGCATGGAGTTGGACTATTATCATCGAGTTTAGTATTTCACTCATTGATTTTTGTCAATTTTGACTTTCTCTTTGTATTTTGACATTATCTTTCTTATGTTATCTTACCCCTTTGTATCTTGTTTTAAAAACATGGTTTTACATTGAGTAATTTTACATTGTTAACATATGACATGATGTTGTAATTTTGTTATAGTATCTTATTTTGAGGTGCTTTATTTTTAATAGAAACAATCCCCTATCTATTAATGAATCCCTTTTCATGTATTTATAGCCTTTGGAATCGTTGGGATGACACTTTAGGACATGTAATATCATTCCACCTTATTAGGACAATAGGGAGGGGAAAGAAGTTAAATGTTGTACCAGCTTGTTTAGTCCTTCACTAACAAGTAGTCATCTGTTCTGTCAGTCTGGGAGTTGAAATTCATTTTGGTTTACTACTAATGTAAGATGGTATAATGGAGTAAGATTTTCCAGACATGAAATGTAGAGCATAAAAATACATAGCTAAACTTTTTAAAATGAATATCAAGATTCTTTTGAGTTGGATAAATAATTGTTTTAGATACACTTATATGATTTAGAACATAGTTTTCAATGGTTTATCTAGTGATATGAACATTGAATGAATTGAATAAATGAATTCCCCGAAGGGGTGCATATTTCATTTTGAGAAATTTTTTATTATTTGTTGAAAAAGTGTTTATTTTTTAAAATTGTTAATGTTGTCTTCAAGTGTGAGATTTTGAAAAGGCACATTGAAAAATGTAATGATTTTCAAAATCATGGTGAATGTTTCAAAAATGGACGAATGTGGAAAATGATAAATTTTGGAAAAAAATTTTATGATTGTATGATTTAATATAATTTGAATCTTTTAAATCCATTAGTTTCTTGAGAGTGAGACGTATGACGTTTTTTTAAATGATTCTGAGTAGGTGTCCTAGAAACCAAATAGATGAAGCTGCTAAGAATGTAGTCGAATGTAAGCCATTATTAATCCAACAACTAGTTCAGAGAATATTCCAAGATTTTCAGGAAGTGGAGAGGGGGAATGTGAGGGATTAATGAAATAAAGTGGATACTTACATCATGTACCAGAAGCATAATCCACCAAAATTTCATGGTGATTAAGCACTATAAATGGGTTTGTTGTGTGTTAATATGATGACTTGATTATTTGATTTCCATGGAACACTGGAGGAGCTAAAATTAATATTGGACATGTATATGATGGATGATCATGCATTCTTGTGGTGGGATATTGCATTTTGGGATAAATAATACAATGACGTTTTAGGGGAGGATTTTGAGGAATAAACTGAAAATAATTCTATGTCAACATGTATTTAATTGAATGAATGAAATAATTTATCATCTTGAAAAAGGAAAGCCTCTAATTTATAGAATATGTAGATACATTCAATAATTTCTTCATTTTTTACATAATTTATCTACTAGTTAATCCTTGAATGATTTTTTTTCATTCATGGTAAAACCTGATATCAACTCGAATATTGTCATGCTTAGTATAAAAAATTATATAGAAATGGTTAATTGATATAGGATGGATGAATGGGACCTCTCAGGAGTGACCAGTAGAAGAATTGTGTTGATAACTATAGTAAATTGGTGAAATCAAATCCTAGGAGAAAGTGGAAGAGGGACACTTATTCAAAAGATTGTGGGATGTCTCAGAATCAGGTGGCATGATAGGTATATATTTTTCCAAGATTCAAGAGTAAGACAAGATGTTTCTAATATAGTATTTTAGACAGAAAAATGTGATATTGTATGAAACCACATAGAGAATTCCATTATTGAAACCATATTGGGAATCTCTAACACTATTTTTGTAGTGCTATGAGGTCATGTGTTCGGGAGACATACCATGTGTCCTAGACTTCATGTGCATCAAAGGGGAAAGGTCAGATGAATACTTCATGGTAGAAGAAAAGTGGAATCCATGGTGATTCTATGAATACAATGACACCTAAATAGTGTATACGTCCACAAATCGATAAAGAACAATGTGTAGCGATCAAGAAGTTCTATGGAGCTAATCAAGTTAATGCGAATGAATAGACAAGTACATCGACCGTTAGAGTTATGATTTAATTAAATTTTACCATTATACAATATTTTTTGACATAGGTGTATCATATTCCTTTATTTAATCTCGTACTATTGATTTGATGAGAATTTTTTTTGAGATGTTTCCTTCGATGTTGAAACTGATAACTCTTGTGGGTCAAAGAAAATGTCCAACCGTTATCTCTAAATCATGTTCTATAACTATACATGCAACTATGATGAAAAGGGAATTATATGTTCCTGAGATGGAGGTCTAAGATATAATCTTTGGTTTGGATTGGTTGACAATGTTCAAGTCTCAAATCATGTATTATACCCAAAGGGTGACTTTTTAAGATAGATGATGGAAATGAGGATCACTTTAAAAAAGTCTAGAATTCAATGGTAGGTGAAAAAGACATGTCAGCACTAGTAGTTGGAATGATCCTGTATCAGTTGGAATAATTGATATTTTCATTGATGTATGAAATAAAAAAATTGGTTACTGTAATTGTGGATCATTTTTTATTGATTTTTTTCTCAATAACATTTCATTGTTTCCACCCATATGGGATGTAGAGTTTGCAATTGATATTCTTTTAGGGACCCTCCTACCTCACATATTCCATTTCAGATGGTACCGGCTAAATTAAGGGACATTAATGTGTAGTTGGATGGGATTGAAGGAAAATGTTTCATTATGATGATCACATCTCCATTAGAATCACAAATATTGTTTTCTAAGAATAGATTATGAACTATTCAGATTTGTAGAAATTATCATAATATTAACCAAGTTATTATAAATCATGTGTATCCACTTTCACTTTTTGATGATATGTTCAAAAAATTGAGTGGTTCATAGAGGTTCCCTTCGATTGAATTGCAATTAGGATATCACTAATTTCAAGTTAAAAATGAGTAAATTCCATTAACATA
Source organism: Viscum album (assembly GCA_963277665.1). Classification (NCBI taxonomy): domain Eukaryota; kingdom Viridiplantae; phylum Streptophyta; class Magnoliopsida; order Santalales; family Viscaceae; genus Viscum; species Viscum album. Next base: position 1,927,933,070 of record OY728153.1, read on the forward strand.
TTTCAAAAGAAGATATAGCCATTTGGAATTAGTGGTGTTGCATTTAAATTTTATGAATTCACTAGAGGACTTTGTGGAACTAAAGAATCAAATATTTCAAGGATATAAGAAATTTTTTTTGTGGTGTGTGTGGATGAAATATTTATGTATTCGAGGATAAGGGTTGATCATTAGCAACACTTGGCTATAGAGTGTGTAATTCTACTAAATTATCATTTGTATGACAAATTATAAAAGTGATATTTCTGTATACATGATGATTGATTACATGACCATCTAACAACTAAAAATTTTGTCACTATTGATTTAGAAAATATAGAACATATTATATCATGTAAACCACTGATGAATGTCAATAATATTTCCATTTTCTATGGTCTATTCTTCAATTAATGATGCATTGTACATGATTTTTTAGGTCTATCCACACCTATGGAAACATTTAGAAGGATTAATATTCAATTTTAAAGGAATTATGATGGTAGGAAGCTATTTCATGACCCGAAATATTACCTTATATAAACACTAATCTCATTGTTTTCTGAATTTGGACATGGGTATGTGTTGTATTTGTATAATTTAGGATTAAGGTTGGGATGTGTTCAAATACATGGATATCATGTAGTTTTTAAGGACCACTAATGTTACAATTTTAGGAGAATAACCACCCAATACATGATTTGGAGTAAGCTATCATTGTATTTTCTTTGAATACATGGTTTCATTACCCATTGGGTGAGAAACATAATGTGTTTACAGATCATAAGATCATGAAACAAATTTTCTCACAAAGGGATTTTAACCTCAAACAATGATTATGGATATAGTATCTCCAAAATATCAGATTTCACATAATATATACAATCAGTAAAGGAAATAGATTTGAAGATGAATTTATCATTAAGTAGTATTAATTTTTGGTAATGGAGGCTTCACATAACTGTTAGTTGTTTTTAGTGATATCCGAAATATACTTTGAATGTGAAGACCATGGTTATAATGAAGTTTTATTTGGAGCTTTTTTGTACTGACATGGTGGAGATGGCTAATGAGGCACATGTGTCTGATTATGAATATGTAATGATTAGGAAAAAACTCAAAGGTGGGGAGACCATTGAGAGTTGGAGGCTAGATAAGAGTTCGTGTTTTTGGTTTCAAAATAAGTTGGTCATACCTATGAATTTTAATGAACAAATTGTAAAGTATTTACACAATTTTAAATGGTCTAATAATTTTGGGATAAAAAAGATGTAAAATATGTTGAAGGAACAATTTTTTTGTGGCTCGACATGAAAAGGAATGTGGCTGAGTTTGTTTTGAGATTCTTAACTAGGTAGTATGTTAATGTATAACATCATCGACTAGAAGGTATGTATATGTCATTATCAATTATAGTATTGAAATGGGAGCATATAGCTACGTATTTTATATTAGGTATCCCATGAATGGTTTCGAAACATCATTCACATTGGGAGATAGTTTATTTTCTCACAAAGTCATCAGATTTCATTTCAATCTCATATGGTGGAGGACATGTAAAAATATATTTATTTGAGAAGAGGTAAAGAGGCATAGAGTAATATTTTTGATATTTTCGGAGAGAGATTTGAGGATTATGTCTTGTTTCTTTAAATCCTTATATAAATCCCTTAAGAATTAGTTGACTATGAGTATGGTGTATCATCCTAAGATAGAGGGAAAATAAAAAAGGATGATTCAAACATTAGAAGACATGTTATGGGCTTGTGTAATGTATTTTGGTGTATCTTGGGAATTAAATGTACCATTGTGGGAGTTATTGTATAAAAATATTTACCATGAAATAAAAAACGCTCCTTTAGAAGGATTGTATAGGAATCATTTTCAACATCTACTTTTTTGGGTGGACACGAGCAAGACATCATTGTTTGGGATGATACATTTCCTTGAAATAATAGATATGATTTAGTTGATTTTGAAATGGATTTTGATGGATACTAGTCATCATAAACCATATGTGTATTACCATAAATGGTCGTTATCATTTGAGGTGACTAGTCATGTGTTTTTTAGAATCTATCCAAGGCATGGATATCATTTTTTGGGAAAGCATGACATGTTATTTCCTTGATATATAAGACCTATTAAGATACCAGAACCATTTGGTGAGGTGGAATATTGGTTGGCATTTGCACCATGGATTAGTATTGTGCATAATGTGTTTCATGTATCTTAGTTGAAAACATATCAGCCATATCATAACAATTTGACTTTATAGGATTTTTTTGACCACGATCCAAATGATTTGATGGTGCACATGGATTTGAATATTTTGGATAAGAAAGGGAAATTATTTCATTGTAAAACATCATTCTAGTGTGGGTTTTGTGAAAAAATGACTATATTTAGGAATATGTGTGAGGAGAAGAGAATGCAATGAATGAGAAATGGCCCAAACTCTTTCGGTAAAGTACTGGTTTTCTATATTCCAGGAATAAAAATTCCAATGGTGGGGTGAATGTATCACTCCCCATGTTTGATATATGTAACCTGTCATTTATGTATTTTATGTATATAATGTGTTATTTGATGTTTGGGAGGGTTTGGAAACCTTTTAAAATAATTTATTGTACGTTATCTATAGTTGAACTATTCTAGAATATTTTGTGGATACCTTAAAAATCCTATAGGTAACTGGGAATAATGATACATATGCTAATGGTAAGGTGCATTGATTGGTGCACGGTTTTACAAAACATTCAGCCACCTTCGAGAAACCGTGAAAAGTGGGAAATGATCATTTCTATGGATAGAACATGGTTTGAGTAATGAATATCAGTTGGATTTATATTAATTACACCTGTAATCACAATACTTTAATTGAATATGTGTGATGTATTATTCCCATGATTTGTTTGTCGATTTATAGATATTGTCTATTAGGATACACATAAAGATAATACATCACACATATTTAGTTGTTCTTTGTCATTCTTGGGAATTGAGTTAGATTGAAACAAGGAGTTATGTATTGGAGTATTGGTGTTTTGTCAATTTTTTCTTATTTTTTGTATTTTTACATTAGTTATCTTCCCCTATGGTACTATATTCTACATGTCTTGATATCATTAGTTTTAAATGGTGTTTTTTACATTGTAACAAGCATCATGTAATTGTTATTTTCATAAGTTATTTAAGATTTGATTGTTATATTTTAAAGGTAAAATCATCACCCATATATTAATGAATTCCTTGGAATTTATTTACAAACTTTGGCACCTTGGGTATGTAGCTGAAGGACGATTAATTTCCTTCCTCCATCAAAAGACCATGAGTAGGGGTGAGATGTTACATCACTAGTTGCATAGCCCAAATGTATCTTCCCATCCAAAGGGATGTAGTCCATTAAAAATAATTATCAATAATTTTTATAAAATAACATTATATCATATTTGATGAATGTTCATTTCATAACATAATGATCAACACTAGAATCATATTGGTATAGTGTCATTGGAGAAATTGAAACCCAAAAAACGAGTTTGTATGTCACCTAAATAAGCCCACAAAAAATTAATAATAACTATCAACCATCGTAGACATATCATACCTAATAGATTTCTACATAACCTACAGAAAGGAAACATAAGGACATGTTATCATAGATTCTCACTAACAGTAAACAAGGGAGATATTAATATATCATGATCTTAGGGTATGAGAACATTAGAATAAAATTTAAAAAAAAATACACTACATATCATAGATCATAAAAATAGGACATGTCATAAATATTGGCAATCTATAAGACATTAATCATTATAGAATCAATGAATTTCAAATACAAGAGAAAATAATTAAAACTAACACTTTCACAATTGGAAGACATATAAGAATTGAAAATAGTTAACTTAAAAGTCAAGGATCGCTGACATAACTATCATAGTTTAATGGATTCACTCCCCCAACCATCATAGTTCTCTATGTTCACTCTTAAGACTAACTTCCTAGATGAAATCCCTTACTGAACTAGGTTGACTCCCCAGTTCAACCTTTTTTATATCCGGAGTTATCAATAGTTACCCAATTAATTTGAAGTATATATAAATTCCATATATCACACAATCTATAAATTATTTCTCCATAAGATAATAAAACATTAATCATATTATTAACCATGTAAAATTATGGGGTATCATTAATAGTTCATCATGGAATAACCTATGTAAATGAAATGGGGTTCATAAAAATTCCATCGAGTCATAACTCATGGAAAAGAAATGGGTTTCATAATTATTACATCAATTCATCATTAAAAACCCATTTTAAAAGGATATATATTCCTAATAGTTTTTCATCATAATCATTAACCTATCAAAAAATTCATTATGTATGGTATATACCGGTCATATCATTAGTAAACCAGAATAAAAATCCATGTTTGTTTTCATTAATGATTAAAAATACCATGAAAGGATCATTAATACTAACTAAAAATAATTATTTTTTTATTAGAAAACAAATTTATTGAATGTGATAAACCATATTGGTTCAAAAAGGTGGAAATCTCTTAAAATAAATAAAAAAATTTATGAACTGGGACTGAAACCTTTTAGATCTGTCCTCCCTAAGGAGTATCCTGTATATAGAGTGAACTTATGAAATATTATATGGTTATTTGTTATTCCATTCAATAATTACATATAAAATATGTGATATAATAATTTTATTTTATCATTATATGTGGAGAATATTTTAATTATGTATAATAAAAAAAAAGGAAAACACATAGTGATGAACAATACATCTTCATCATAAATTCTCTTCACGTTTATACAGAAAGCATTCATAAGAAAGTTTTATAAAAAAATAAGTCTTATAGGAGATTGGGATGGAATAAAGTATGGTCTTTTACTATTATTGGATGAATACGATTCCTTTTTATTTTTGATTTTTATAAGATAGGAGGCGTCCCTTTATTAGTTGGGGAATGAAGCAACTTGGAAACTACTCAGAAATTTTCAAAATGAAAAAAAAAATTAAATATTGATTCCAAACAATTATTATTTAAATTGGAAATGTATTATATGTTGGTATAATATATGGTTTAAATATTTCAATTCAATGTTATTTGGAAATTTTTAATAGGAAAGAATACACATTTCTTTTGGTATTATCCCTCGAAAAAACAGTTTTATCCTTAACCATTGTAATTAATATTCAATATTTTTACTCACAATTATGAATAACAATTCATTGAACATTTAAAAAAATATTAATAATTATTATCATAATAATTTAATCAAATTATTAAAAAATATTCACATAATTGTTATATTTTATTTTTAAATCAAACTCTCATATGCGACGAAACAATATGTTTCTATAGAAATGGTATATATATGTATATAATGTTTTTATATCAAAATTCAACATATTATTGTTTCAAATTAAATAATTGAAATAAAAATATAATATATAAATTAAATTTTCATTTTATAACCATCTTAAATCAAGGGTACGTTTTTATTTATTTAAATAAAAATATTATTTTTAATAAAAATATGAATATTTCATTATTTTTCAAAATATTAATCATTTTATAACTCTCTATGAAAATTACACCTTGATATTTTGGACATGTTGATTTTAAAAAATAATTTTCATTTTTTAAAATTAATTTGCATAAGTGGGAAAATTGTAATGTTTTTATTTTTTCACAATAATATCATTTTTGAAGAAAAATGTATTTTTGAATCATATAATGACTTTATAAAATTTATGTACTTTTTAATAATTAATTTTTAGTATATCTAAACACAATATAAATTATTTTAAAAAAAATTTGTCTTCATACTACAACATTTAACATATTCATTCAAAAAATCATATTTAAATAATATTAATATTAATAGTATAATATTTTCTGTTAAAACATGATGTTGTGTGTATCACATGTTATTGAAGAAAATTATTTATTTTTTTAAAAAATATTACATAAATTCACAGGACGATACATTTTTACAACCTAAATATGAATTTTTCCCTTAAAATTAGTTCACCTCTATACAATCTACTATGTATACTTCCACCTTTTAATATCTTCTGGATTTCATTGTGGTACATGAATTTTATGGTTTTGGCCCAAAACATTAACTAGGTGAGTGGTCTTGTTTTGTAGAACAATCTCTATTGTATTATGAATGTAAATAGTTTGTTCTTTATAATAAATTTCATTATCTGATGGAATGAACTTATAGTTTAGTATATATGAAGGACTGAGTGTGTACTTCTTTAGGAGTGATATAGGGATTACATCATGTACTTGAGAGAGGTTCAATGGAAATTAAATGAAATAATAATCTTTATACTATAGATAATGAATACCAAAATGGAAAATATACCATGGTAAAATATTTCCTTTCTTCATTAATCGTATAACACTCAACTGTAGATAAATTCACAAAAACACATTCTCAACAACATCAAATTCCATATCACATCAATATTTATCAACAAATATTTTATATAAATTGTTAGAAGCCTTGTGTTTTAGTGAATATAAGATTATAATTCATTTACTAGACTATCTTAAGCCCTAATATATTGTTTCTCAAATTTATACTCAAAATATATTATTTATACACTTCTTTCAATAAAGGGCTTCAAAAGGATCCATCTAAATGCATGAGTGAAGGCCATTTAGATATTAAAATTAGACCAGAGGAAGCTGTTTATGTCACTAACCTTTTAAATACATAGAAAAATATCTCATCATATCCATAAGGTTTCAATGGTCCACTCATTTTAACAATATCTTTTCGGATTATATAGAGTGTTATATCAAACCATTGCATCCCGAGCCTATTGCAAACAATAAGAGAACATCAAGGTAAAAATATGATCCCAATCAGAAACAATGTAATGTAGTAATCCATGAAACCACAAAAAATCATGAATATATATCCATGAATTATGATCCATGTATAAATATACTCTAATATTAATCTATCATGTTGATTTCACGTGGTGATCAACTAAAAACAAAATAAAATTAAGTCCCTTAAATGATTTTCGGAATATGGTGAAAAATACATGGTGATGTTTTCCCATTTTAATACTAGTGTGGGAAATGGATGTAACATACCCTTATAATTTAGTCTCATAGCCTTATCATTTTCACATAAGAATAACCTTGTTATAAAGTCTACAATATCTCTCTTTATGTCACCATAGTGAAAATATTAATTCAAATATCTATATCTATTTTTACATCGATGATGAATTTTGAATGATTAACACTGAGGTTCCTCTAACTACTCATTTTTTAAATATGGTATATATGGTATAAATAAGTGGTACATGAACCTTATAATTCAAAACATAATCATGGTTCATCTCAATAACACTTTAAACCATCTTTTTTAGCTTTACATAATCCTTCTTCACCTATTTAACAATCACTTTAATAGATGGATGAATACATAATTGATAAAGATAATGTGTCTAACATTTCATCAATATTTACATTTATATCCTTTTAAAATATAAAAAAATTATATATTTTTGTGTCCTCATCATAGATAATCTAGTATTATCCTTTTGAATGTAATTAGTAACCACCTTGTTTTCTTTCCCATGGTGATAATGTATTGATATTTCATAGAATTTAGTTAGTCCCAAGTATCTTATATGTAATAAAACAAACACATTATATAATAATGTATACTTTAAAATTTCATGATTAATATATGTATCACTCATTTATCTATAAATAATATTCCTCCATTTTATTAATGGATAAATTTACTTCAATAACTCCAGATCAAGGGTTGGGAAAATTTTCTCACGATTCATCTAATATTCATGATGTAGAAGCAATCACGATAACATTTTACCAGAGAGACAGACACATACATTCATCTATGTATCACTATATATTAAAAATTCTTCTCCAATACATGGTAATGTATGAATAATCAATTTAACTAATCTTATCTCAATTTGGATATAATTTTCCTAGCATTCATAAATATAAATGAACATGGATCCCTTTTGTGTTTACATGGATCATGGATTAGACAATCATAAAAAATTCCCCAATTTTTTTTATAATTTCATTAAATGTAATGAAATATTTAAATCATAGTTATATTGTTTTTCTGGGCCAATTTATAATGACAGCAGTCATTTACAGATCCATAGATATACCCTTTATTTAATTCAAATGACACCAAAATAAAACATTCTGTATCAAAAAATCCAATGTTGAGAATTATTTCATAAACGTTTCCTTCTATTATGGTCTTAATGAAAACTATCATCTTATCCTAAGGATTTTCCATTATATTTTAATATATAACAACATCAACTAGAAATATTATAATGAATTGAATAAAGTAATATCTAATTATTGTATTAATTAAATCAATATATATTTTAGGGGAATTAGTAAGATTAAATGAAATATATATATAATAATAATGTCTATAAAATTAATGGAAGATTATCTTTGGTATATCCTCATTCTTGACTATCAGTTGATGATATTCAGAAGAAAGTTCAATATTAGAAAAGTATTGATCTCTTAATAGTTTGTCAAACAAGACATCAATATGGGGAAAATGAAACTTGTTCATGATTTTTATAATATTCAGTTATTAAAAGTAAATTAAGAGTCTCATTATGAAACATGTATTATATTAAATGAATAAGTAAAACCCATGGGGATAAACATGGAAAAATAAATCCCTTATCCATGTTCACCTAGAGTCTCTTCTACAATTCCAATAACCCAGTCATGTCTATTCTATATAGACTATTACAAATGATTGTATCACTATGTATGAATTCTATTTAGAAATAAACTTCATGATTTAGTTTAAGACTAAGAAACTATTATTGGATAACATCAACAAACAACCCCACAATAGACTGATTTTTGATGTCTATTTCTACCAATAAACATGAGATAAAGGCCCCTTTTGAATAGGAATCATGACCCATACAATGGAAATGATTTTTCTTGGATGTTAATATTTAGAATCACAATGATATAAGTTAATTTTTGTTTATAAAATTTCCAAAATGATTTCCATTCATAGATAATTGTGTTTGGGATTTATGTATAAGAAGCCAATCTGTGCTTAAGATAATATCAAATTCAGCCCAATGGAGAATGATAAGATTTATAGGAAGAATAATCCCATAAAATATAGTTGTAAAAAAATTATATTCTTAAGATATGATCTTAATTCCATTATGGGGTCTCATTACTAATTAAACATCTAATCATTTGGGAGTCATATTGATTCCATTCTCTAATTATTTATTTACCATAAATTAGCTATATACATAGTAAAATATGACCTTAAATGTTCATGAGTGGATGATAAGTGCACCATTCACCACATTGTTATCTTACCCATCATAAATTTTTTTACCATGTGATATTTCACTTTTCTCTTAGATTATGATGTTTATTACATCAATTATATTGAATAAAATTAGGATCTGGGAACTGGTTATCATAATTCCCGTACAACATGAATTTGAAACTATAGAGTGTGGGTGATCCATTCTATGGATTGTTTTCCTATTGGAATCATTATATATCTACTTCCCATTACATATACATTAAATTTCAGGAGTATAATCCTTTATATACATTAAACATTTAATATTCCATTAAGAAAATATCCATTAGTTGTTCTTCCAGACAATGATTACTATGGATTATCATATTGTTATTTCCATGAATTTAAGAATTTCTATTTAATTTAATATTTATTTTCATATAAAAACAATGCGCTTCATGGGAAACTTCAATATCTATTTCTATCTTGATAATGAATCGAATGATTTCATCATATCTACTAATGTTTGATATGAAACATGGTTTTAATCCAATGAAAAATTGATCAAACTTACGTTTTTTTCTAGATGATAATTCCTTAATCCAACCTTCCATGACATGTAAAATTATCCCCAGAGGTAAAAATAAATTCATCATCATTTTGAATTATCAAAAATACTTCTTCATCACACATTATATTATGAATATGGAAAAAAGTATTAAAAAATTATCCCCTAATCAAATCCCACTACATGTAGTCAACTTCATTAGGTTTACTCATATTCCTGATAAGATTCTGACACTGTTGAAATTAACAATACAAACAATAGAAGAAAAAGATGTATTTTTCATTCTATAAAGACAGATGGAGAGAAAATATATTTTCAATGATAATAGTCCCTTACAACATAATTAGTTTATTATTGGAATTACTAAATAAAATGGATGTTTCCCCTTGAAGAAGACAATAGAACATTATTCATCAATTTTCAAGTTGGGTTGATCAACATGATTTATTAATTGAGAATGTTTTATGAGGATAACATCAAAATTTTACATTTTATACCCCATAACATTTTGTTTCTTCAGAGGAAAATCATTTGATTTTATATAACATTCAACATTAACATTATTCATTCAGGTTCTATCCATCGACTAAAACCAAAAAAACATTGTGTTTGAATCAAGAATAATAAAAAGAAACCACATAATCATGGACAAAAATATATGGGATATTTATATCATGAATCATTTTTTTAATATTAAACATTATGTTTAACATATGTTATTTATTTTCATCGTCTATTCAAATCTTTCATTAATGGTTCATTAAGAGTTTTAGAAATTCTAAAACATATCCCTTTGGTGTGTCGAACCAGATTTCCATTATGTATCATTGTCTTTCAACATGCGTTGATTGATTCGAGGGAAAATTCACCATTTTTATAGTTATTAACCCTAGTAACATCTATATTACATCCAAATCCACTTGTAGTATACAAACAAGGTTGTAATTTCATGAAAACCACTCAAACTATCGAAAAAAATTATAATTTTTATCCTATTTTATAAATGGATACTAAAAAAGGCTATGAAAACAAATATAATTACCCATAGTTTTCATTTATATAAATTTTTCATTATTAAAAGAATATTCATTTTATAACATAATGATTCATTAAAGAATCAAACAAGACATGTACAATTGGAAACAATGATACATAAAAAATATGTTAATATGTGAACTATATCATATCTCACAAATTATTACATAACTAAAACACTTCTCAATAAAATAACACAAAATTTCATTATTCATAAAATACGGAATGAAATATAAGAAATGATGATCTTTGACACCCAATAAGTTCAGAAAAGAGATATATAAATACAACATGAGTATAAGGGTATGAGAGTATGAGAATAACATTTATTACCAAAAACACTCATACCATAGATAAAAATAATTATTTATAGAATAAATTAGGGGAATTCATAATACAAGACTCATAATGGAACTATAGATTATGGTCCCTTGGAGCTTATACTAAAAATTAAATAGATATGTTGTATACAACTATATATTCGGAAAAATATCATTAATAGTAAAATCTCATATCAAATACTCTCATAGTGGAATTAATTCACTCCAAAATCATTTTAGAAGTCTTGGTTAACTCCCAATATTGTCATTGTATACAAAGTCTCTTACTGAACATGGTTCACTACTCATTCTAAACCAATTTACATCATGAGATATCAATATTTACCAAATGAATTAGAGGGGGATGTACGTCACATTCATCACATTATCTATATATTTACATGACAAAATATTGTAAGACATTCATCATGTTATAAACAATAAAAGTGTATTTTATTAGAATTTTATCATGGAATTATCCATGGAAAATAATTGAATATCACAATTGTTTCGTTATAAAAAATACGATGAAAGATGGGGTTCATAATTATTTCAAAAATTCATCATTAAAAATCCATTGGATAAGGAATGGATTTCAATTGAATTTATACAAAAATAGAAAAACATATAGAGAATGGATAAAAATTTTATTTCTAGGACCTATACATAATATATCAAAAACAACATATGAGTATTTTTTCATTAATGAGTAGAAATACCATAAAAATGTCATTAAAACATGTTTTATGAAAATATTATTTCAAATTATATATTACTTATTTAAAATATATAATTTAACAATTATTAATGAAATTATTTTATTAAAAAGTAACCTTTATACCTTATAATGGAGGCTTTAAATAATTGAATTCTCATAACATTGGAATGTTCTGTTAATCTCGTTTAGGTTAAAGCAATGATACCTTTTACGTTTTCTATAAAAATAAAAATGTAACATATTTAGAGACATAATAGCAGTTTTATTTTAATTTTTTTAACGTAAAATATGGTAAAATGATTTTAAATAATCATATTTTAATACAAATAAAATTATTCAATTAACATACTAAATTCTAGAATATGATCACCATATTAATTGGTTTGTGTTCCATGAAACACAAAGTATAGAAGAAAGTATAACACGAGTAAATATTATGGAATATATATTTTCAAATATATTGAATCCCTTAAATTTCCTTAATTACATGCATCATTGAGTTTACCTTGTGTGACATGCAACAATCAGTTTTGTATATGTTACATGCAGACAATGGGTTTGAACAAATTGTGAAATAATATTAAAATATTAATATTTAATATAGTAGATATATCCTAATCATAAAATGTGATGTTACGAATAGTACAAATAGAAATAGGAAAGATATGGTTATAAATTTCTTAGTAATGAAATAATAATTAATTATTAGAAAATGAATTGTTTGGTAAAACTGCATTTTTTTAAAGAAATATTAGAATCCCATTGCATAAATAATTTATAATTAATTTTATAAACATTTAGAAAATATATTGAAAAATAAAAATTACTTTTAAAATTATAATAACAATGTTACCTTATGTAGAATGGTATTTTATTTTTCTGATAATTTTTATTTATGATTAATGCTGACAAATATTGAATTTTAATTGAAGACTACATTTTCTTTTAAATACATTTTACTATTAAAGTATATTTTTAATTGTTTAAATGAATAAAATTAGTCAATTTTATATCTTTTAGTCCAATTTAGTTCATGGTAATAATTTTCATATTGAATTTTCACAAAATTACAATATAAACATTTGAAAATTTTCATATTAAAAAGCTTCTTTCTCATCACATCTATATGATTAATTTTAAAAAACAATTTCACTCTAATGTGAATTGAATTTATTAAAGTGGATTCCATATATGTAATAATTATTATCTTTTATTTCTAATATGTTAATCTTAATTTTTGACAGAATTTAATAGTGAAAACGTAGAAAATTAATTACAACTCCCATTGTAAACATGTGTTTAACGAGGGGTTAATATAAAACATTTATTGTTAATTTACCTGTATACTTGTATTAAAACTATTATCTAGAACATTTATTCAATTATACCTCTATAGTTATATAATGGACCATTTTGGACACTTCAAACATATGAATAATGTTGTAGAACTAAATTCACTTCCAAAAATAAGAAGTGCCTTTCCTCCCCACATATAAAAGGCCACCGTCTCCTCTTTTTATCACATGTCAAACTTATTTTTTTCCTGAAATATCTATCAAAATAACTTACCAACAACCCTAAAATCATAGTAGAATACCGAATTTGGTTTTAATGAAAATATTTATATTATTTAGTGGAGACTGAAAGTTATCACCCATAGAAGAGTTAATGTTCTTCCATGGGAATCTTTGTTTTACTTCTTTCTACACCTCGTAATATTTTTATTAAATATTATTAATATAAAAAATATAGTATATTACAAATTTTCGGATGTTTTTATAATAATATAATTCTTAAAAAAATCATCTCTACCTCCAATGAATGGTTTTCTAAATCATCATTCGTTTGAACGTTGAACTGATACATCACAAACAGATGTTGTTTACTTTACCATTTTCACTTCTGAACACTGCGTATGATGATTCATATATATATATATATAATATTTATAAAATAGGTATATATATCATGGGTCTATAAATTATATTTATATTTTTACCCTCTATTCTGTTTGAGATACTATAGTGTCCCCCATGTGTACACAAGACTGCCGCCTCATGATGAGATTAGATTCGACATTCACTGATGATTCACATGGAAAGAGATAATTATAATGTTAATGATTATTTGAGATATAAATTAAGTACTTGTTAAATTAATAAAATATTTATAATTATAGAATGATAATATATAGTTCATTTTATATCATTCCACTTCACTCACGTAAAGACGATAACATCGTTCATGCATGGATGGACTACTGCCTTCACAAAATGATGTGAATCTCTTTTCATCAACACACCACATGGACGAAATATATATTTATATGATTATATATATATTTATATATATATATATGATATTATTATCATTTTCTATTTATTATATATTACATACAATTTTTTTATAATAATCATTGGACAAGGGAAATGGTACTAATACATACGTACGAACTACGGTCTCCGTGATCGTAGCATAAAGGGTTTACGAAAAAAATCATTGATGATCGGTTTGCAAAGTATTATATATTAATAAATATGAAAAATATTTAATTATTATTAATATATATAATATTAAATTATGTAATATGTGTAAGAAACAGATCTTTAATGAAAAAACATGCAGAAGAAAATAAAGCAATTGAACACCCAAAAGTGTTAAATCAATGAAAGATAATTAGTTTACAGGTGTTAAGATGTTATAAAAGGATCATAAATGGTATTTTAGATTCAAATATAGTTAATTATAAAGTAAAAAACATTATTAAAATCATTATATAGTTTTCTAAAGAAAATATATCTAAAGGAAATTATGAGGTAAAGGATTTCACCTCAATTAACATTCTCGTGAGTCTTATATGTTATTCTAAACCATTTAACTTTTATGTGGTAATATAACTCCCATTTACGTGTAATATCATTTATCTTTAATAAATAAAAATATTTTAATTTTAAATTTGAATAATTTCATATAATTTGGTCTCAATTGATGCATACAACATTGTTAATGTTATTTAAAAACTTCATTTTTATTTTTTATGGTTAACATCCGCCTAACAAATCACTATATTTTAATGATATTTAATTGGTAATTAAATTTATATTAAATATAAATATTATTTTATGATTTTAATTTTAATTTTCTAAATAATCTAAAATTTTTAAATATGGATTTTACTTTGATAAATATTTCATTAATTTGTTAAATATTGATAAATATGTATACTATTCTAGATAAATATATTTGTTGATAAAAAATATTGACAAATTATTTAAATAAATTATTTAATATATTAGTAATACATTAGAAAATAATTGTTGGGTCGTTATTGGGAAAATATATTCCGCTTGAATCATTGGTAGGACTCAGGAATAAAATATAGTGGCCAAATAAAAAGTTTTCTTGACTATTATATTTAAGTAGTATTGTGAAAGGTCCTAATAATATTGGTATCATGATATGTGAGAGATTAACATCAAATAACTATGAATTACATTCATTGATTGTTCATTTATTATTATCTAAAATATTTTAACTATGGTAATGTATATGGATACATTTTTTCATTTTATTGATTAAATATCATGTTGTTTAATTTATTTATCATTCCATATAGATTATGCATTATCCAGTTATAAAAATGGAATGTGTGCTGAAATATTTTCCTTTTTATATTGATTAAAATTATTTATTCATGATGGTTTCCACTATACCGAACCCATAATAAGCATTTCCAAAAATACATTTTCCCGTCATATAGGATATGATGATTAATTCATAGAATGTGTTTCAAGGATGCTATGTTTTAATATTTTCATTGTATTATTTTCATTTACCAATGTAAAATTGGAATCATGTATGTA